>CM060926.1:405945568-406574799 GCA_030737875.1 Allium sativum
TTCTATAGACTTAACAATCAATTGTTAAATTGATTATGATAGGATATGATAAGATATGGCTATGTTTGTGGAATCAATGTGTTTATGCAAGTTTAGTATAGTGTATGTTGTGTGCTATATGCAAGTTTAATGCTATGTTTTATGATGCAAAACACTATGTTGAACATTGATTCATATGTAACATGTTATGCAAGCTATATGGGAGATTATATGCAAGTCTATATGTAACATGTTATGCAAGTTATGTATTTGGTTTTATGCATGCTAAGTATTTGGTTTTATGCATGCTATGTATTTGGTTTTATGCATGCTAAGTATTTGGTTTTATGCATGCTATGTATGTGGTTTTATGCATGCTAAGTATTTGGTTTTATGCATGCTAAGTGTTTGGTTTTATGCAAGTTTGTCTCTTTTTATGATATGCATAATATATGCAAGTTTGTCTCTAAGTATGGCATGTTATGCAAGTTCATATGCAAGTTATGATACATATTCATATGCAAGTTATGATGCAAGTTCATATGCAAGTTATGATGCAAGTTCATATGCAAGTTATGATGCAAGTTCATATGCAAGTTATGATGCAAGTTCATATGCAAGTTATGATGCAAGTTCATATGCAAGTTATGATGCAAGTTCATATGCAAGTTTATGTGCAAGTTCATATGCAAGTTGTCTCTTTTATGATATGCATAATGCAAGTTTGGGTTAAATACTAGTTGGGTTTAATGTATGTTCATATATGCAAGTTGACACCTTTTGAACCCATGATAAAGTTACATGCTATGTTGGCTAAACCCATGACCTTTGTGATGAATCTTCCCTTTATTATGTCGTGTTATGAGAACGAACTACGTGGGGAACGATGGGGTTAATATGCATGTTAATAAAATGATGTGAAATGGGTATGATTAATCATACCACAAATTAAATGGACGTAATTGGGAATTTACCTATTAAGTTAGGTCTACCCATATTATGGAGTTGGGAATTTTCCTATTAAGTTAGGTCTACCCATACTATGGAATTGGGAATTTACCTATTGAGTTAGGTCTACCCATATTATTAAAAATGTGTAATTAATTAGGCATAATTAATTCAAATTATGGGGGTGATTAATTAGGTGTAATTAATCAACTAAGACACGAGGTTGGACCCTTTTGTAGCGGAAGTCTGCCCGGAACCGACCGGCCATCCAGCAGCTACAAATGATTGGCCCAATGTGAGAGGTCTTAGTCATAAATTAAATACGTGATTAAAGTAAAGACACGAGGTTAGACCTTTTTATGACAGAAGTCTGCCCGGAAACAACCGGCATATCCAGCAGTCATAAAAGATGGTCTAATGTGAGAGGTCTTTATGAGGTCATGATCTTAATTAATTAAGAAACACTTAACCATATTAGCATGTAGAGGGACATGAGGGGTTAAGTGGGTGCCTTGGGTGGCATGTGGAAATCTAGTGGGTTGCCTTGGGTGGCAATAGAAAATATGATTAGAATACTTAACAAAAGAGGAACATGTAATTAAACATGGGTAAATGGTTAAGTAAGTGCTTTGGGTGGCATGTGGAAATCTAGTGGGTGCCTTAAGTGGCAATTGATATATGATTAGATGACTTAACCAAACCTTAACATGTAGGTGGGCATGATTGTAAAAGGGGTTAAGTGGGATACACTAGATAAAATAACAAGCTTAGGTGGTAGCTTGTGGGGGCCCATTTCAACCAATATCTCAAACGTATCTTAGTGGGCTCGACTCTAGTCGAGTGACGGGACACGCATATTGGGCTTGACTATAAGAGGCCAAAATGGGTTAGCGGTGGCAACGCATGACCAACGGGTTTCATATGCGTGTGTGGACTCGGGATGGTAAATAAGACGTTGTTGCATCGTGTAGATATAAGCCGTGCACCGTTAGTTTTATCAGGTTGCCACGCTGGGGAATGGTACACCGCACGGTGGGGCCAACACGGGTATCTACGTTAGGGAGCCGATCGAATGGGGAGTAGTGTGTACACCTAGTGGATTGTAGGGCCCCGTGGCGTCTACTTAGTCACCTAGGGGTACGCGAGAACTATTAAGTTAATTTTATAAGTCCATGGGTGGGATCAACCTTTAAGTTAGGAATGACTGGTGTGGTGCAGTGTAGGAATTACCCTTGGGTGGGTAGATCTGGGGTGGTGTAATCCAGTAATTATCCTTGGGTGGATAAATGTGTCTTTTCGGTTATCTTAGTACATCCTGTGTTTAGTTGACTACTTAGTGTTGTCATTATCCCCAGAGGTACCGTACGTTGTTTATATCATACCCTAATTACTTTAATGATTGTATTGTTAGTGTTACAGGACTCACTCAGACTTATGTCTGACCCCGTTGTTTCTTTATTTTTTTCCCAGCCCTCAGGTTTTCAGAGTGGGCCTAGCACTAGTGGGCTTTGATCAGACTGCTTTATCTATCTTTTGGAGCTTGGACCGTGGATGTAAAGCTCAGTTTATCTTTTCTATTATGGCTATTAGGTTATGTAATGGGATTATGTACTTTCGTTTTTATCAGGATGGATATTATGTACTTGACTCTTATTTATGGTTTTGGTGTAACCAAACATATTTTACTTTCCGCTGAAATGAAATGATGTTTTAAATTCTCAAGTATTACTTATATCTGTCTTGTTGTAATTTTTTTGTTCTATATTCACTTAAAATACTCCACCGATGTTATGGCATTCCCTTAGTGAGTGACCGTAGCGAGTGTGGGGTGTTACACGTGGTATCAGAGCTTAAGGTTACCAGAACAGATAAAATTTTTAGGAAAAACTATTTTCTAAGAATATTTTTGAAAGGAGTATTTTCAAAAACATGTCTTTTAAGAGAAAAGTTTTTGAAAGAAAAGCATAATCCCCAATAGCCATATCTATATCTTTCGAATTCTACGTTTTGAATCTCTTCCTCTCTCGTTTTGAGTTTCCCCTCCGCGTATAGATGACCTTTCTAAGATAGATAAGAACGGATAACCACTTCAAGGGACTTAGACATTAGTCGGATTAGAGGTTGGTTCAAGTAGGAGGAGGACTGGTAGGTATCTATTGGATAGACGATGGGAGGAAGGCTCAAATAGTTGTTTGGTTAATGAAGGATGAAACCTCATTGGTGGGAGGTTACGAGTGGAGAATGGGAAGAAGAAGGCGAGTAGTTATCCTTTTGGAGGAATGGGACACCGTATTAGGATTGTCCAAAGGGGCATGGGCAAGGTATGGAATCTCCTGGAGGGTAGTTGTATTCCCTCGCGGCTAGTGTACCAGATGGGGATAGGACCATCTAGGTTGGAATTTGGATTTCTTTATTATCCGGTTCGAACTTTATTAGATTCTGACGCATCGAGTTCGTTTATCTCATCATTGTTAGTTGAGTCACTGCACTTAGACACCAGTTTGGTAGATGATCCCTTAGTTGTTTCAAACACAATTGGGGCTCCATGATGTGTTTGGGTTTGAAAGTTTCTATACTTAGCGTTGAGTTTAGATGTGCTGCTTTTTGGGCTTCACGGGCTATGGGTTAGTTTGGGCATGGACTGGTTATCCAGTAGGGGTGCCGTTCTTGATTTTGAAGGGAGAGTTGTTAGGCTTATGACCCGCTTGGGTAACACTCTCGAGATCTCTTGTAATCCCACGGAATCTGTTATGCTAAGTTATTTAGAATCTCTTGACACGTCGGTCGAGAGTTTGCGATCTGTTAGAGTGGTCCGGGAATACTCGGATGTGTTTGAGGAGGTGAAGGGCTTACCTCCGGAGCGGGAGATTGACTTCCGAATATATCTGGTAGACAATGCCAAACCAGTATCTTGGCCAGTGTGCCACATGGCTCCTCGTGAGAGGAGGGAACTCCATGAGCAAGTAGGCGATTTGCTTGAGAAGGGGTTCATAAGACGAAGTATATCGGAGTGGGGTGCTCCAGTAGTTTTTGCCACGAAGGCGGATGGGTCCCTCAGACTTTGTGTAGGCTAAAGAGAACTAAATAAACTCACAAAGAAGAATAGACACCCATTGCCGAGGATTGATGATCTCTTTGATCAGTTGGTTGGCGCCTCAGTATTTTCGCAAGTTGGACTCAGCCACGGGGTTTCGTCAGTTGAGAGTGGCTGAGGATAGTATAGAGAAGATTGCCTTTAGGACTCCGGATGGTTTTATGAGTGGCTGGTGATGCCATTTCGTTAGACGAACGCCTCCGCATACTTTGTTGATTTGATGAGAAGGGTGTTCAGGGAGTACCTAAATAAGTTCGTGATGATCTTGGTGGATGACATCTTGGTCTTTTCTAGGAGCGAAATAAGTTTTCGTATGTGCTCAATAGGTTGAGCAAAGCCAGTTATGGGATAAACGGTGGTTTTGGAGCGAGACTAGCGAGGACATCCAGAATTGGACAAGGGCTTAATTATTTAGCCGTTTTTACTAGTATCATCTCACGTAGGACGTCTGAATTCGAAGGAGGTATCCCTTGGGTGTTTGTCTGATATTGGTTTAGGCCTTTGGGGCTTGCATTTGGGGGATGTCGAGTTCGACTAGGGTGGTCTGCGTGAGAGATGGATAGTTGTGACGATTTTGCATGGGAGAATATCCTGATTTTCTCTAGAAGTGGAGAAAAGCATGCCCTACATCTTAGGGAAGTGTTGGAGACTCTTTGAGCGCATTGTCTTAAGACAACAAAGGTGGATGGAATTCTTAGCATCCTATGAGTTTGAGATAGCGTATACCCCTGGCAAGGGTAACGTGGTGGCAGATGCCTTAAGCAGAAAAAGGCTGTCTTTGAGTCCATTGTTCGTGGAATGGCGGAGCTTAGAGTTTATTTCTATGTTTGACTTTAGACCTTCTGTTGACTTTGTACCCGGTTTGCTAGCCTCCTTGGAGGTTAGGCCTACTCTTTTGGGGCGGATTGGCGAGGCACAGCGAGACGACCCACAGTTGGTTGAGTTAGTAGAGAAGCTCATAAGGGGGGAGTCGTCCAACCATTTGAGTAGGTACACCCAAGATGGTAAGGGGTGGTTGCGTAGAGACGGTAGACTTTGTGTACCGCAAGACGAGGGTCTGAGGAAGGCTATACTTGATGATGCACATCGGTTGAAGATGACCATTCATCCTGGTAGGGACAAGATGTACCAAGACATGAAGCGAGTTTTCTTTTTGGGCCGGTATGAAGAAAGATGTGGCCGAGTATGTGGCTAGATGCTTGGTGTGCTAGCAGAGGAAAGCAGAGCAGAAGAAACCCGATGGGTTGCTTCACCCATTTGGAAGTTCCGCTATGGAAGTGGGATAGTGTCTCGATGGATTTCATCGATGGGTTACCGAGATCGAGGAAGGGCAATACGGGAATTTGGGTTGTGGTAGACAGACTTACCAAGAGTGCCCATTTTATACCCGTGAAGAGTAAGAGGACCGCTCCATGGCTTGCTTCAGTCTATGTTAGAGAGATTGTTAGATTGCATGGCGTACCATCCAGCATTGTGAGTGATCGAGATCCTATCTTCACTAGTGAGTTTTGGAGAAGTTTGCAAGAAGCAGTGGGAACTCAATTGTGTCTGAGCACCGCATATCAACCTACGGACGGCCAGACTGAGAGGGTGAATCGTGTCCTAGAAGACCTTTTGAGGCTTTGTATCTTAGATTTTGGTGGTACATGGCAAGAGCATCTTCCATTGGTGGAGTTCGCATATAATAACAGCTTTCAGTCCAGTATTGGTATGGCTCCTTTTGAAGCTCTTTATGGAAGGCCTTGTCGATCACCTACATGTTAGTGGGAATCTACGGAGAAGATCTTGCTCGGGCCTGATATGGTTAGGGTGACTTCTGAGAAGATTGACTTGATTCGAAGAAGGATGAAAGCAGCGCAGGATAGGAAAAAATCTTATGCGGACAAGAGGAGGACGGACCTTGAGTTTGAAGTTGGGGACATGGTCTTTGTCAAAGTGTCTCCGTTACGAAATGTGGTTCGCTTTGGATCTGTTGGGAAGTTAGCACCAAGGTTC
This sequence comes from Allium sativum, assembly GCA_030737875.1. Classification (NCBI taxonomy): domain Eukaryota; kingdom Viridiplantae; phylum Streptophyta; class Magnoliopsida; order Asparagales; family Amaryllidaceae; genus Allium; species Allium sativum. Next base: position 405,951,585 of record CM060926.1, read on the forward strand.
GTAGGGCCGTTTCCTATTAAGGAAAGGATTGGACGAATGGCATATAGAGTGGAGTTGCCCGACAGACTTAGTAGTGTACATGAGGTATTCCATGTGTCATATTTGAGGAAGTGCTTGCATGAGACCGCAGAGGTTGTAGAGCCGAGCTTGCTTAGAGAAGTGGAAGTAGAGTGTGATGCGACTATTAGACGAGCTCCTACTCGCATCCTTGGGTCAGAGACTAGGAAATTGAGGAATGGAGAGGTCCAACTAGTCAAAGTACAATGGGGAGAAGACGAGGGCAATGCTACTTGGGAGACGGAAGCGAAGATGCGTTCATTGTACCCATTCCTTTTTGAGAGTATGTCTTTTAACTTCTCCTTTATCGTTTGTCTAGTACTTATCTTATCTTTATTATGTCCTCCCATTAGTACCTTTGACCTTTAGATAGGGTAAACCTATGGTTGAAACATGTGTTTGAGACATGTTATGTTTGATGGATGCATGTGGATGCAAGTGGTTGCTAGTGGTTGCTCGTGGATGCATGTATACACACTCTAGGCACTAGATCGGCTCAATCACTTCATATGGCATATTGCATAAAATTGTGTGTAGGAAGCTATATTTATGGATGTATAATGATTGTGTTATCATATGGATGATGCATTTTGGTGAATGATTGTGCACTCATGTAGATATTGTATGTGTCGATAGGGTTCTCTCGCATACATAATGGATGCATGGCACTATCATGGTTTGCATATGTTTATACATTAGGTAGGGAACATATACACACACTTTTTGCATATGCTCATACATCATTAGAAACTGTTTTAAGGACAATGGATGCCCGTGTTTGATGGATTGAGTAGATGGTTGTTTGGATGGTAGGATATGCATTCTCCTTAGCTTAGAGATTTCGGGGACGAAATCCTTTAAGGAGGGGAGAATGTAGCACCCCGAAATTCGGTTAATGCTAAAATTCACAAATTAAAGAATAACTAATCCCAAATGTGGGAATTAGGGGAAACGGGTTGCACCATTGCATTCGTCTCGGAAAAATACGCGAAATAGAGTCTGAGTTTTCGAAAATCGGAGTCCGTATGAAGAAGATATGGACGAACGAAGTTAGGCAGAAAAACCGAAAACTAGCCAGAATGCACTGGCGCACTTGTGAAGTGTGCCAACACAAAAATGCACTAGCGCACTTGTGAAGTGCGCCAACACATTTTTACACTGGCGCACTTGGGAAGTGCGCCCGTGTCGAGCCAGAAACCTGCACAGCTTTCTGGCTGGCCTGGTGCACCATTTTAGGGTTTAGGCTGTGTTTTGGGGCTGGTTTCTGGAAGCTTCCGAGATCTGATGGTCCTAATCTAATTTAGGGTTAATCTAATGGCCTAAAACACTTGCCTAATCCTATAAATAAGACCCTAAGCTAGCCCTAAATGGTCATAATCCTATCTCCTAACTAAACTATGCCAAAATTTTCTATGATCATGGCCTCCACTCAAAACCCTAGCCTCCATCCTATTTCTAAACTATTTCTATGAAAGCTTTCATGTGCATACAAGCATCTTTGAGTTGTATGAGTGATCATTGGCTTGCATTCATCATCAAGTTGCAAGCTTTATGTTCAAGGCTAGAGTTTTTGGGTGATTTGTGGCAAGGGTTTGCTTATTGGAGTTTAGTGGTGAGTTTCTATAGACTTAACAATCAATTGTTAAATTGATTATGATAGGATATGATAAGATATGGCTATGTTTGTGGAATCAATGTGTTTATGCAAGTTTAGTATAGTGTATGTTGTGTGCTATATGCAAGTTTAATGCTATGTTTTTTGATGCAAAACACTATGTTGAACATTGATTCATATGTAACATGTTATGCAAGCTATATGGGAGATTATATGCAAGTCTATATGTAACATGTTATGCAAGTTATGTATTTGGTTTTATGCATGCTAAGTATTTGGTTTTATGCATGCTATGTATTTGGTTTTATGCATGCTAAGTATTTGGTTTTATGCATGCTATGTATGTGGTTTTATGCATGCTAAGTATTTGGTTTTATGCATGCTAAGTGTTTGGTTTTATGCAAGTTTGTCTCTTTTAATGATATGCATAATATATGCAAGTTTGTCTCTAAGTATGGCATGTTATGCAAGTTCATATGCAAGTTATGATACATATTCATATGCAAGTTATGATGCAAGTTCATATGCAAGTTATGATACATGTTCATATGCAAGTTATGATGCAAGTTCATATGCAAGTTATGATGCAAGTTCATATGCAAGTTCATATGCAAGTTATGATACATGTTCATATGCAAGTTATGATGCAAGTTCATATGCAAGTTATGATGCAAGTTCATATGCAAGTTTATGTGCAAGTTCATATGCAAGTTGTCTCTTTTATGATATGCATAATGCAAGTTTGGGTTAAATACTAGTTGGGTTTAATGTATGTTCATATATGCAAGTTGACACCTTTTGAACCCATGATAAAGTTACATGCTATGTTGGCTAAACCCATGACCTTTGTGATGAATCTTCCCTTTATTATGTCGTGTTATGAGAACGAACTACGTGGGGAACGATGGGGTTAATATGCATGTTAATAAAATGATGTGAAATGGGTATGATTAATCATACCACAAATTAAATGGACGTAATTGGGAATTTACCTATTAAGTTAGGTCTACCCATATTATGGAGTTGGGAATTTACCTATTAAGTTAGGTCTACCCATACTATGGAATTGGGAATTTACCTATTGAGTTAGGTCTACCCATATTCTTAAAAATGTGTAATTAATTAGGCATAATTAATTCAAATTATGGGGGTGATTAATTAGGTGTAATTAATCAACTAAGACACGAGGTTGGACCCTTTTGTAGCGGAAGTCTGCCCGGAACCGACCGGCCATCCAGCAGCTACAAATGATTGGCCCAATGTGAGAGGTCTTAGTTATAAATTAAATACGTGATTAAAGTAAAGACACGAGGTTAGACCTTTTTATGACAGAAGTCTGCCCGGAAACAACCGGCATATCCAGCAGTCATAAAAGATGGTCTAATGTGAGAGGTCTTTATGAGGTCATGATCTTAATTAATTAAGAAACACTTAACCATATTAGCATGTGGAGGGACATGAGGGGTTAAGTGGGTGCCTTGGGTGGCATGTGGAAATCTAGTGGGTTGCCTTGGGTGGCAATAGAAAATACGATTAGAATACTTAACCAAAGAGGAACATGTAATTAAACATGGGTAAAGGGTTAAGTAAGTGCTTTGGGTGGCATGTGGAAATCTAGTGGGTGCCTTAAGTGGCAATTGATATATGATTAGATGACTTAACCAAACCTTAACATGTAGGTGGGCATGATTATAAAAGGGGTTAAGTGGGATACACTAGATAAAATAACAAGCTTAGGTGGTAGCTTGTGGGGGCCCATTTCAACCAATATCCCAAACGTATCTTAGTGGGCTCGACTCTAGTCGAGTGACGGGACACGCATATTGGGCTTGACTATAAGAGGCCAAAATGGGTTAGCGGTGGCAACGCATGACCAACGGGTTTCATATGCATGTGTGGACCCGGGCTGGTAAATAAGACGTTGTTGCATCGTGTAGATATAAGCCGTGCACCGTTAGTTTTATCAGGTTGCCACGCTGGGGAATGGTACACCCCACGGTGGGGCCAGCACGGTGATCTACGTTAGGGAGCCGATCGAATGGGGAGTAGTGTGTACACCTAGTGCATTGTAGGGCCCCGTGGCGTCTACTTAGTCACCTAGGGGTACGCGAGAACTATTAAGTTAATTTTATAAGTCCATGGGTGGGATCAACCTTTAAGTTAGGTATGGCTGGTGTGGTGCAGTGTAGGAATTACACTTGGGTGGGTAGATCTGGGGTGGTGTAATCCAATAATTATCCTTGGGTGGATAAATGTGTCTTTTCGGTTATCTTAGTACATCCTGTGTTTAGTTGGCTACTTAGTGTAGTCATTATCCCCAGAGGTACCGTACCTTGTTTATATCATAACCTAATTACTTTAATGATTGTATTGTTAGGGTTATAGGACTCACTCAGACTTATGCCTGACCCTGTTGTTTCTTTATTTTTTTCCCAACCCTCAGGTTTTCAGAGTGGGCCTAGCACTAGTGGGCTTTGATCAGACTGCTTTATCTATCTTTTGGAGCTTGGACCGTGGATGTAAAGCTCAGTTTATCTTTTCTATTATGGCTATTAGGTTATGTAATGGGATTATGTACTTTCGTTTTTATCAGGATGGATATTATGTACTTGACTCTTATTTATGGTTTTGGTGTAACCAAACATGTTTTACATTCCGCTGAAATGAAATGATGTTTTAAATTCTCAAGTATTACTTATATCTGTCTTGTTGTAATTTTTCTGTTCTATATTCACTTAAAATACTCCACCGATGTTATGGCATTCCCTTAGTGAGTGACCGTAGCGGGTGTGGGGTGTTACAAAACATGTTAATAGAACTTTGGATAATCTGCCGTAACTTGTAAAGAAGTTAAATCTGCTAAATGGACATAATTAGTCTGAAATTTTCTGTAATGGAATAAAGTGGCTATGACACGAGGTTAGACTCCGTTTGCGGTAGAAGCCTGCCCGGAACCAACCGGATTAACCAGCGACCGCAAACAATCAGTCTAATGTGAGAGGTCGTAGGCATAACTAAAATATGCTTAGACATGAGGTTAGGTCTGCCTTGTGGCAGAAGTCTGCCCAGAACCGCCCGGCATATCCAGCAACCACAAGCTACCGACCTAATGTGAGAGGTCTATCCATTAATATTTAATTAATGTAAATCTGAAATAAATATGATGTCTAAAACGTGTGGGGTGTATAGGGTTAAACCAACTGGACTGATGAATTTAACAAACCCGTTTCGTGAATCTGTAGGCCCAATTCAAAGTTAGACAATCTGTAAGTCTGTTAAATCTGTACATCTGATCCGTTAGTCTGAAAACTTGTTAACTTGATTGTCTGATCTGTGAACTAGTAAATCTGAACGCTGTATGTCTGAAACTTGTAAACAAGTTAATCTGAAATCTGTTATTCTGGGGGACACAAGGTTAGGATGGGTAATTACTTTTGTCATCTGTTGTTTGGGACCCATATTAGTCAATAACCCTTTCTGGTGTCAAAACTATGACCCAACAGTAGGTAGGGTACGGGCACGCTTACTGAACTAATTATAAGCGGTTCATTCTGATAATGGCGAGGGGTGTTGATGGTGCGTTCCAACCAGGTCATGTGCGTGCATGGATCCCAGTCGGCCTCTGAGGATGTAAGACGCCGTGACATCTATAAATAGGTCTGTGTCATTCAAAGGTTGCCACTTTAGAGAATGATACACCCTTTTGTGGGGCTGGCACAGGGTATTTATGTATTAGGGAGCCGATCGTGTGGGGTAGGATTTAGGGTACACTTAGTTCTGTCTTTTCAGTGGGGTACCGTCTGTTTCTGTTAGGTGGTAACACCTGTCTGTTTCTGCGTGGTACCGTCTGTTGGGGTGGTAAAGGCCCATTTACTAGTGTACACCTAATTCTAACATTCTTTTTCCGTAGGGATTATTCTGTTTCCGTTTCTGTCTCTGTTCGGGTGGTAAAGGCCCATTAATAGCATTTTGTTTCTGTACCTTCTGTTCGGGTGGTAAAGTCCCGTTATTAGCATTATGTTTCTGTACCTTCTGTTAGGGTGGTAAAGGCCCATTATTCTGTTTCTGTTTAGAAATTAGGGTAACACCTAATCCTGTTATACTAGTATTAGTGCAGAGAAGTGAAAAGTAATATCATCCTGTTTCTTCTGTTTAACCTAAGTATATCTGTTATTCCTGTTATCTCTCATCCAGTTTTATTTGCATTCCATGACATTATTATCTGTTCATAACTGAAAGTCACTGGACTTGCCAGACTTTATGTCTGACCCTTGTTGTTTCGCCTCTTTTCTTCTGTTCCCCCCCCCCCCCCCAGGTTTTCAAGGAGGGAATACTCTAGCTTGATCCGGATCTTTCTTCGTGCTTGGAGTGCTTGAAGTGCTTGAAGTATGGCTTGTCTTTTTCTGGCATCTTCGGTGGGGATTGTGATTTTAAAGTTTTGTACTCTGATGGCTTTTGAACAAGGCTGATATATATGTACTTGAGTTTTTGGTAAAGTTGTAACCAAACTGATTTCTGTCCGCTGCAATAAAGTTATAAAGTTTTTCAAGTATTATTTTTATATCTGTCTTGTAATATTCTATTCTGTTTACTAAAATGCTCCATCAAAGTTTAAGGCATTCCCTTTGTGAGTGACCTTAACGGATGTGGGGTGTTACAGGATTCCTCAAAAATATATTATCTGTTTCTTTGTTTGCTAGATTTCATATATATGACGTGTTAAAAATCAAATGATTGGAAATTGGATGATTTGATTGTTTTAAATATCACTGGGCTAAGTGTTAATTTATTTAAAATATCATGGAAAGGATACTTGAGATTAAAAGGGAAAATTCTATTTTTAAATAAAATCTGAAATTTGAATGTAATAAAAATATAAACTTGTTTTGAAAAATAAAACAAGTGGCTCCTTTATAAACAAAGTTTATAAATAGCTCTTTTATAAACGAAGTTTATAAATGAAGTGAAAAGAATTATCATTGGATAATTCAGAAATACAAATACAGGTGTGAAATTGAAAAGGGAAATCTATTTTCAAAAAAATAGAAATATCGATTTCAAAAGAAATTGAAATCGAGACTTGTTTAAAGAAATTGAAATTAGAAACAGACTTTGAGTATAGAATTTAATAGAGTTAAAATGGAATTTGAAATTGAAATTCAAATAGAATTCATACATAGAAAATTTAAATAGAATTTGAATATACAAATTTGAGTTCAAAAGTATTCAAATAGAATTTGAATTCCAAGAAATTCAAATCGATTTGAATAAAGAAAATTCAAATGGAGTTAACTATAGAGATTTCAAAATAGAATTCAAATGGAGTTAACTATAGAGATTTGAAAGTAGAATTTAAATGGAGTTAACTATAGAGATTTGAAAATAAAATTAAAAATGGGATTTAACTATAGAATTTGAAATTTGAAGTGAAATGGATTTTAAACTATGGAATTTGAATATAAAATTCAAATAGAAAATTCAAAGGGGATATGAATATAGAAATTCAAATGGAGTTTGAATATATGAATTTCAACGGAAAGTCAAGTATTGAATTTGAACGTAGAAAATCAAATGGGATTTGAATAAAGGAAATTCGAATATAGAAATTCAAATAAGATTTGAAAAATAGAAGCGATTTGAAATTTGAATATAGAATTTCAAATAGAAGTGAAATAGATCGGAAATACTATGTTGAATTGGAAAAAATTGATTTGATATATTAAAAATATATCAGAATAGAGTTGAATTTATATAAACGAAGTTTAAACATTTATATTTATAAATATAATTAAAACGAACTCGCCGCAGCGCTGTAGTTCGTAAATTGTCGATTCGAACTTAAATTGAATATACAGAACTCAATTGAAGTCGGAATTCTTTGAAACAAGAAACATCAGGACCGATTGGATATTAGTTTTCTAATGGAAGAGAAAAATCTGGATTTCGTCATATAGATTTTGAGTTATGTCAAAATCAAGTTTTCAGAAAAACTGCGCCATAACCATTTAAAAACCATAATGGTTTATTTAAATTTATAAAAGGATTTTAAGCGAATAAAATTCGAATTTTTATTTAGAAAAATTCATATTTTGAGTTGTAGAACTCAAGTGAATTAATGAATTGATTTTTGAAATAGAAATCAGATTTTTGATTATTGAATAGAATTGACTAATTCTAATAGTAATTAGTTAATGAGATTTTGAATTGATTTTGGTCTTTAAATAAGTGGATTCAATTTGAAAATTTATATTGGAAATAGAAAAGAGAACTAGAATTGAAATTGAAATTTCAATTTGGTTAGGAGCAAGTTGAATATTCTGTTTGAACATGTTATGTTCAAACAAAGAAGTAAAATAGGCAAACGGCTAATTAAAGAATAAATGGGAGAAACTGAATTCAAACGATTAGATAGTGTTGAATTGAATTGAAAAACAGGTAAACATGTGTTAGACAGGTATGGGATGAAGTATATGAAGATTTTAGTTTATGTGCCCGACAAAAAGTTACATGTTTAAATTCATATATGGGATTTTATGCGCCGTATCGGCAAGCCGCTTGGCTTTTTCTTTTTCTTTAGGATTGGTGAGGGTCATGGGAGGCTATTTGAAATATCCACAAGCTCCAGGTACAAGGGAGGTTATGGCGAATTTTTCCGGGAATTTAAGGAGTTTGAATATTTTTAAGATAATTTGATAGTTAGAAATCAACGTATCGATATATATTGAATTCCATAAGGAAACGAAATTAAAATAGAATATTGTAAACAAGAAAGGAAATCTATAAATTAAAAATAGAAAGCGAACCATATACATGTTTTACGAATGTATAATTGGGTTTTATAGTGTGTTTATTCGAGGTTAGTGGTATTGTCTGTTTTGAAGTTAAGTATGTTTTTAGTCAAGGTCTGAGAGGTAATTTTACCCCAACTTGATTGATGTCATTTTTAATTGGTAAATAGCAAGATCCAGTCTCGAAGAGAAGTGTTTTGAAAAGGAGTTAGTTGAATAAAATATTTTAGGTTGTTGTAACGATTGTTTTATACAGCATCCGTTTGAACCTAAGTGATGGAATTTTGGGAATATAAAAGTTAATATTTCCTGAGTATAATTAAAGTAGTCGGGAAAGAGATAAGTGGTTGAAAATGTTTTCAATTGTGAATATAATATATTTTCTAAATACAGAAAATAAAGGAGGGCGATATTCAGAAATGATTTTTTTCAAATAGTGTAAAGGGCCAATATAGTTATTGAAAATATTTGGTTAACAAATATTGATAAGGAAATGGAGAAGAGATTTAATTAATGAAATATTAATTAAAGAGCCCAGTGATTTGTTTGATATGTTAGATGAAAACTTGTTTTTCTTCGATAGTTAAATCACAGACTATCGAAGTTTTTGACCATCGTTGTCAATATGGAGAGACCGGTTGGATTATTATCCATGAACCACTCTATATTGGCAGTATCGTTGCGAATCAGATTATACGAAGGTAATCGAAGACGGAGTAAAGTGCAAGGGATTTTTCGATTTATCGAAATTGTGCCTTCGGTTTCGTTCAGTCCCAGAACGAAAGTAAATGGACGAATGTCTGATAAAGTTTTTCCAATAATCTAATGAGTTGGTCTGTATGAATATATATGGTTGCAACGGATTTATTCCCTTAGCATAATATCCAGAATATTTGTGCAAATCAATTAGTGATTAACGGATCTGACGATGTTGCATTCAAAGTGTTTGTGCTATCAATGAATTGCAAGAAATCGTAGCCTCAGGCCTCAACAACCGGGAAATGACAAAAATCGGGTAGGCAACATGGCTATGTGGGTCGCTCCCATTAGGATGTATAATCACCTATCTAGAGTTTCATTTAATTTCTTATTCTATTCGATGCTGTCCCATTCGGGAGACGGTTGCTGATCCCAACCGTTGGTGATATACAATCGATACACTCAAGCGAAATGAGTGGTCGGTCATGTGTGGGTCGGGTTGCAAGATGTTCTTGTTGAACCCCAGTGTATCGCCTCTAGAGTACACTGATCGGAAGGTGGTTCCATACCTTGTCATGTTGGAAATCCAATCTCCAATAAGTGCCTTGCGGTTTTTGATTTTATACTATGTATGTGGAACGTGAGATGAAAGCGTTCCGCTAGATTGTTATTTATTTGATGTAGACATTAATATAATATCACTGGATTTTCGTATCAAAATGTTTTGGGTTATCATAAGGTAAAAACCATCCATGTTTATGTGTGGATCGGTCTTACGATTATCATTTCTTTTCGAAAGGAATTTGAAAGTTAATAAAATGATTGGAGTTTACTCACACCAGTCCCATGACTGACCCAGAGTTTATTTTGTTTTGTTTTCCCTAAACTCTTGGGTGCCCAAATTTGTACGGGCAGTCAAGTGTCGGGATTTTTACAGATTCATTTGAAAGAGCTTGAAACAGGAGGCTTCACCAGTTAGCTATAGACTATCATGTTACCGCTGTGTACTATGTTGTATATGGAAATAGGTGTTTATAACTGTTCCAGGAATAATTGTTGTGCTCTGATGATGGTATGTATATAAAGTTATTGATTTGTATTTCAAAAGTTATGTTATATAATATATTTTATTCGTTCCGTTGTGAGATTTGTCTTCTTTTTTTTCTTCTATTCTAATATTCCTTTCTTTCTATTTCTCATCCTCTAACTTTTTTCTAATAATGATTCATATTTCTGTGCAACTTGGGTTGGACGTGTGGTATTATTAGTCGACTCAAATAGTACGGATTTGCAGGCCTTTACAGTTGCTATCAGAGCTTAGGTTTAGCGAATACCTAAGCTTGTGTGGCATGTGCTCAATAGACATAGGGTCAGTAGTACCCTAGAATGAGTTGAGTGTATATACGAGAGCGTGTATTTGTAAATTGATATAAAAAGCTGTTTTATATTGTGTTGGCTAGTATGTTGAGTGGCTTATGAATTTTGGTCGAATCGTGGGACGCCACGAAGTCGATAGGAATTTCTAAACACTTAACAGAGATATTTGACACAGTATTGTTTTAAAGTGGGTAAATGAAATAATTTTACACAAAATTCTATTTTGATAGAAAAGGAATAATTTCATGAAATTATTATATATGGATGTGTTGGTTGTTATTATAATCCGTTGAGATTATAAGAAATGAAATGGTCATATAGAACCAAATAGAATTTGTAGATGAATAATATATACAAATGAGATAAGTTGAAATTAAATTCAAGCCAGAATTTGGAATTTAAATCCTGGGAAGTTGGAAAATATTTTCTGAAGTATATTTGAACAATATAGCTTTGTGTTTAAAGGATTTTGAATAAAATCATTTTGAATAGATTCTGAAAGTATTAAAGCACTGAACTCACTTCAGTGGGTGGGAAATAATTCTGATAATGACTGCAGCAACATCAGCGTTCATTTTCGAGTTTCTAAGTGATGGATTGCTACCTTAGAAAAGTTTTTGAAGGAAATTTGTTTGAAGGAAAACAAGGTTGTTTAAAATACAAATGTTTTGAATTTGAAATGAAAATAAATATATGTCTATATTTATGGGATTTGAAAAAGGATTTGAAATGAAAACCCAGGGATTTGAATTCTGGAAATTTAAATTTAACTTAAGCAAGTTAAACGGATCGAAGTGAATAGATTGATCAGAATCAATTTGAATAGATTAATGAAATACACATTGGATGTAAATGTGTTTATTTTAGATTGCTCAAATTAAAATGAATGAAAATCAAAACGTTTGGTGGAAAAAATTGTTGAAAGATGAAATGTTGAGTTTCAACAAAAAGGGGTTTTGAAAAGTTAATGGGTTATAGTATTTTTCTTACCTTAGCAATTTCGGGGACGAAATTATTTTAAGGGGGGAGGAATGTAACGACTCGGATTTCTTATCAATTTATTTTTAATATTTAATATGGATTTGAATATTGGTTGATAATATAAATGATATTTTATATTGATTTATCATTAGATAATCGAAATACGTTTTATTTCGATTAAATATAATTATCGTAAGACGAGAATAAAAAATAATTAAATTCGAAATTTAAATCTAAGTCAAAAACAATTCAGATAATTTATAGAAATTCATTTTTGAATAGAATCGATAATTATAATAATTTTTCTGAGTGATTAATTAATTCTGAGTTAAAATTATATTATATCAATTTGTATAGTTATTTGATATATATGTTAAAATTAAATTTCAGAATGTATTCGGTTGGGTTCGATACAATGCTATAATATGAAACATCAGTCAGTACGTTAGAATAATGGTCCGTGAGATCAAGCTATAGACCCCGAGATATTTGATTATAAAATAAACGGATAAGCTCAAAATCACATCAAAAATCTTTTTAAAATATTTCAAAATCTTTAAAGTACAGGAGCCGACCTATTTCTTTAACTCTTCGCAGACCTAAATACCTTAACCACTAAGTGTTCGTCCTTTATAAATACGTGATATATTCCTCTCCCTTGTTTTCTCTTCAGAAACTTAAAATCAAAGAAAAAAAATGGCTGACCCCAAAAATCAAATTAAAAGAAAATGTCCAGGCTCCACCATATTAAATCGAAACTCACAAAATTCATTCCCTTTGAATAGAAATTTAATACCCTCTAGTTTTGTGTGATGATGTCTTAATGGGATCAAGGTTTCGACGAACAAGGTGAGGCACGAGCGAGATGAGGCGCGAGACTTACGGTGGAGGCGGATGGCAACACCATTCGATTTTTGTTTTGATGTGAGCCTGACATCGCAGGGATAGCGGGGTATTGAGGTCGCGATGGCAAAAAAATAGGGTTCAAAACAGTTCGGGATTTGGGAAAAATCGATTTTGAACACTGGGAATTTGGGATCTCGCGATTTGGGAATGGATTTCTGCGATCTCAAGGAAGGCTCGACACGGTTTTGGTCTCGATTGGGAGTGGTTTGATGGTATCGACGTTGAATTTGGATATTTGGTGGCTCAGCAATATATCGATCTGGAGTTCGAGCGCGATGTGGTTCCAAGGGACTATTGGAGGTTCGAGGCTGGTAAGGTCACATTGCTGAGTTGGAGAGGTTGTTCGATCTTGTCAAAGTTTGTGTAGGGTAGAAGCAGTCGCTGAAATGCCAGTAAGGGTGGAGTTATGTATTTGTTGAAACGGTGAATTTTGTAATGGAAGGGAAGGGGTTGGAAAACTATAGATGGGTTAAAGGAGAAATAAAATTAAGCTAATTTTATTTTAGTTATTTCTAATTCAAATTATATAAGAAATTAGTTTATATGAAAAGTGAAATTAATCTATATATAGTTTATATAAAAGGAAATTGGTTAGGAGGGGAATAAAATGTATAAACTAATCGTTTAAAATGAAATTTAGGTACATACTTTTAAATTAGTCAAGGCCTTTTTATATAGATTATATTAGTTGAAATTTATTTAGAAAGAGTTATTTTAATATGTTAAAATAGTTTATCGATAATTTAAAATTTAATTATCGTAGGCGCTAAACAAATAAATTCGAGAAGAATCGTAGCCAGGGGTTCGGAAATAAACAGGATATTCGACAACTGCAATTACGGTGAGTAAATCTCACTCATCTTTTATTTCGAATTATTTTTATTCGTTAAAAATAATTTTTGGTTGCTTGTTTGAATGCTTTCTGGTTGATTTAAAAGTATTAGTTATTTAGGCTTGCTATTATATATATATTGGTTTGGTGATTGATTGGATTCCCGCAGTTTCATTAGCGGATGCCCGCAGTATCATTAGCGGATGATCCTACGCCCACGTATATAAGTGGATCCCCTTTTATACCGCGATATCCTACCACGAAGCAGGATGGGTATTACTATGTTGACTAACGTCTGTGGATGCAGGAAAAACAGGTTGGAGGAATCCAACTGGATTCCTTAAAAATATATTATCTGTTTGTTTGTTTGCTTGATTTCATATATATGACGTGTTAAAAATCAAATGATTGGAAATTGGATGATTTGATTGTTTTAAATATCACTGGGCTAAGTGTTAATTTATTTAAAATATCGTGGAAAGGATATTTGAGATTAAAAGGGAAATTTAATCTGAAATTTGAATGGAATAAAAATATAAACTTGTTTTGAAAAATAAAACAAGTGGCTCCTTTATAAACAATGTTTATAAATAGTTCTTTTATAAACGAAGTTTATAAATGAAGTGAAAAGAATTATCACTGGATAATTCAGAAATAGAAATACAGGTGTGAAATTGAAAAGGGAAATCTATTTTCAAAAAAATAGAAATATCGATTTCAAAAGAAATTGAAATCGAGACTTGTTTAAAGAAATTGAAATTCGAAACAGACTTTGAGTATAGAATTTAATAGAGTTAAAATGGAATTTGAAATTGAAATTCAAATGGAATTCTTACATAGAAAATTTAAATAGAATTTGAATATACAAATTTGAATTCAAAAGTATTCAAATAGAATTTGAATTCCAAGAAATTCAAATGGATTTGAATAAAGAAAATTCAAAAGGAGTTAACTATAGAGATTTCAAAATAGAATTCAAATGGAGTTAACAATAGAGATTTGAAAGTAGAATTCAAATGGAGTTAACTATAGAGATTTGAAAATAAAATTCAAATGGGATTTAACTATAGAATTTGAAATTTGAAGTGAAATGGAATTTAAACTATGGAATTTGATTATAGAATTCAAATAGAAAATTCAAAGGGGATTTGAATATAGAAATTCAAATGGAGTTTGAATATATGAAATTCAACGGAAATCTAAGTATAGAATTTGAACGTAGAAAATCAAATGGGATTTGAATAAAGGAAATTCGAATATAGAAATTCAAATAAGATTTGAAAAATAGAAGCGATTTGAAATTTGAGTATAGAATTTCAAATAGAAGTGAAATAGATCGGAAATACTATATTGAATTGGGAAAAAATTGATTTGATATATTAAAAATATATCAGAATAGAGTTGAATTTATATAAACGAAGTTTAAATGTTTATATTTATAAATATAATTAAAACGAACTCGTCGCAGCGTTGCAGTTCGTAAATTGTCGATTCAAACTTAAATTGAATATACAGAACTCAATTGAAGTCGGAATTCTTTGAAACAAGAAACATCAGGACCGATTTGATAATAGTTTTCTAATGGAAGAGAAAAATCTGGATTTCGTCATATAGATTTTGAGTTATGTCAAAATCTAATTTTCAGAAAAACAGCGCCATAACCATTTAAAAACCATAACAGTTTATTTAAATTTATAAAAGGATATTAAGCGAATAAAATTCGAATTTCTATTTAGAAAATTTCATATTTTGAGTTGTAGAACTCAAGTGGAGTAATGAATTGATTTTTGAAACAGAAATCAGATTTTTGATTATTGAACAGAATTAACTAATTCAAATAGTAATTAGTTAATGAGATTTTGAATTGATATTGGGCTTTACATAAGTGGATTCGATTTGAAAATTTATATTTGAAATAGAAAAGAGAACTTGAATTGAAATAGAAATTTCAATTTGGTTAGGAGCGAGTTGAATATTTTGTTTGAACATGTTATGTTCGAACAAAGAAGTGAAATAGCCAAATGGCTAATTAAAGAATAAATGGGCTAAACAGAATTCAAACGATTAGATAGTGTTGAATTGAATTGAAAAACAGGTAAACATGTGTTAGACAGGTATGGGATGAAGTATATGAAGATTTTAATTTTTGTGCCCGACAAAAAGGTACATGTTTAAATTCATATATGGGATTTTATGCGCCGTATCGGCAAGCCGCTTGGATTTTTCTTTTTCTTTTGGATTGGTGAGGGCCATGGGAGGCTATTTGAAATATCCCGAAGCTCCCGGTACAAGGGAGGTTATGGCGAATTGTTTCGGGAATTTAAGGAGTTAGAAATTTTTTAAGATAAGTTGATAGTTAGAAATCAACGTATCGATATATATTGAATTCCATAAGGAAATGAATTTAAAATAGAATATTGTAAACAAGAAAGGAAATCTATAAATTAAAAATAGAAAGCGAACCATATACATGTTTTACGAATGGATAATTGGGTTTTATAGTTTGTTTATTCGAGGTTAGAGGTTTTGTCTGTTTTGAAGTTAAGGATGTATTCTGTCAAGGTCTGAGAGGTAATTTTACCCCAACTTGATTGATGTCATTTTTAATTGGTAAATAGCAAGATCCAATCTCGAAGAGAAGTGTTTTGAAAAGGAGTTAGTTGAATAAAATATTTTGGGTTGTTGTAACGATGTTTTATACAGCATCCATTTGAACCAAAGTGATGGAATTTTGGGATATAAAAGTAAATATTTCCTGAGTATAATTAAAGTAGTCGGGAAAGAGATAAGTGATTGAAAATGTTTTCAATTGTGAATATAATATATTTTCTAAATATAGAAAATAAAGGAGGGCGATATTCAGAAATGTTTTTTTTCAAATAGCGTAAAGGGCCAATATGGTTATTGAAAATATTTGGTTAACAAATATTGATAAGGAAATGGAGAAGAGATTTAATTAATGAAATATTAATTAAAGAGCCCAGTGATTTGTTTGATATGTTGGATGAACACTTGTTTTTCTTTGATAGTTAAATCACAGACTATCGAAGTTTTTGACCATCGTTGTCAATATGGAGAGACCGGTTGGATTATTATCCATGAACCACTCTATATTGGCAGTAGCGTTGTGAATCAGATTATACGAAGGTAATCTAAGATGGAGTAAAGTGCAAGATCTTTTTCTATTTGTAGAAATTGTGCCTTTGGTTTCGTTCAGTCCCAGAACGAACGTAAATGGACGAATGTCTGACAAAGTATTTCCAATAATCTAATGAGTTGGTCTGTATGAATATATATGGTTGCAAAGGATTTATTCCCCTAGCATAATATCCACAATATTTGTGCAAATCAATTAGTGATTAACGGATCTGACGATGTGGCATTCAAAGTGTTTGTGCTATCAATGAATTGCAAGAAATCGTAGCCTCAGGCCTCAACAACCGGGAAATGACAAAAATCGGGCAGGCAGCATGGCTATGTGGGTCGCTCCCATTAGGATGTATAATCACCTATCTAGAGTTTCATTTAATTTCTTATTCTATTCGATGCTGTCCCATTCGGGAGACGGTTGCTGATCCCAACCGTTGGTGATATACATTCGATACACTCAAGCGAAATGAGTGGTCGGTCACGTGTGGGCCGGGTTGCAAGATGTTCTTGTTGAACCCCAGTGTATTGCCTCTAGAGTACACTGATCGGAAGGTGGTTCCATACCTTGTCATATTGGAAATCCAATCTCCGATAAGCGCCTTGCGGTTTTTGATTTTATACTATGTATGCGGAACGTGAGATGCAAGTGTTCCGCTAGATTGTTATTTATTTGATGTAGACATTAATATAATATCACTGGATTTTCGTATCAAAATGTTTTGGGTTATCGTAAGGTAAAAACCATCTGTGTTTATGTGTGGATCGGTCTTACGATTATCATTTCTTTTCGAAAGGAATTTGAAAGTTAAACAAATGATTGGAGTTTACTCACACCAGTCCCATAACTGACCCAGAGTTTATTTTGTTTTGTTTTCCCTAAACTCTTGGGTGCCCAAATTTGTACGGGTAGTCAACTAGTCAGGATTTTTACAGATTTATTTGAAAGAGCTAGAAGCAGGAGGCTTCACCAGTTTGCTATAGACTATCATATTTCCGCTGTTTACTATGTTGTATCTGGAAACAGGTGTTTATAACTGTTCCAGTAATAACTGTTGTGCTCTGATGATGGTATGTATATAAAGTTATTGATTTGTATTTCAAAAGTTATGTTATATAATACATTTTATTCGTTCTGTTGTGAGATTTGTCTTCTTTGTTTTCTTCTATTCTAATATTCCTTTCTTTCTATTTCTCATCCAATAACTTCTTTCTAATAAGGATTCGTATTTCTGTGCAACTTGGGTTGGACGTGTGGTATTATTAGTCGACTCAGATAGTATGGATTTGCGGGCCCTTACAGTTGGTATCCGAGCTTAGGTTGAGCGAATACCTAGGCTTGTGTGGCATGTGCTCATTAGAGATAGGGTCAGTAGTACCCTAGAATGAGTTGGGTGTATATACGAGAGCGCGTATTTGTAAATTGATATAAAAAGCTGTTTTATATTGTGTTGGCTAGTATGTTGAGTGGCTAATGAATTCTGGTCGAATCGTGGGATGCCACGAAGTCGATAAGAATTTCTAAACACTTAACAGAGAAATTCGACATAGTATTGTTTTAAAGTGGGTAAATGAAATAATTTTACACAAAATTCTATTTTAATAGAAAAGGAATAATTTCATGAAATTATTATATATGGATGTGTTCGTTGTTATTTGCAAGGCGTATATGCAAAATCTTTATATACTCGATTGTCCAAATTCAATACAAATAAATATTCAAATACGTTGAGTAAGGTTTAAATTTTCAAAACAATATTTGTTTTCATTTTTATTTTAAAAATACTACTGTTCACACTCGTTTTAGAATACTACTGATCCTATCTCTAACAAGTAATTCTCATTGGATATTGCTAATCCAATCTCTAATGAATTCTTTCGTTTGGTTCTAACGTGTCTTATTCTCGAGCTCTATAAACTAAAGCTCTAATCCCACACTATGAGGACCCGAACTTCCCCGGTCTCCGAAGAGAAGAGAAAGAACGGATTGTCTGAGAACACGACAAACCAGAGCACAAACAGAAGAACATTTCATTTCTTATTACAACAATTACATCAGAGTACAAGAATATATAGAGTATGAATAAATATTATACATCAGAAATATATCAGAGATTACAAATTACAATGCAGCGGAAAATAATACATAACATAATTGGAACTAATATACGGATACAGAGCTTTCCGAATATCATTCCAGCTGTAAGCCAGGATCCTATGAATACAAATCTGCAAAACCAAAGCTACTAGTTGCCCATGTGGTAAATAGGGACACCTAGAGTTTTGGTTAAAAAAATAAACTCTAGGTCAGTCATGTGATTGGTGTGAGAACTAAAACAGTTATTTAAAACTTTACTTTAAAAATCAGATATATCAAGGGACCACGCCATATAACACGGAATGAATTTCCTCCCAAGAATACCAGTGCATAGAACAAACAACGCAATGCTTTTTGGAAAAATGAAGCTATTATAAGACTCGGGTCCCATCACACAATTCAACGCAAGCCGGAGGATACAGTTTTACCTTATAATAGCCAAACATGCTTGGTACATTTAAAACAAACCATTTTGATACTATTATAGTGTAAAGTGTATGAAAACAACTTCAAATATAAATGTATCAATCATAGACGGCATAGTGCCTCATCCCACTATGTCGCCATACTAGGCTCTACAATCAAAATTGAAATGTCATGTATTGGAAATTGAATTTCTGTCATGAGTCTAGGCATGGGATGTACTCCTTTCCGCTTCGAGACACTCTAGCAAATGCCTCAGGACTACACACTTTGGGTAACCCTTGGATCTTGCAGGGCCGGTCCTCTCTTACGTTTGAGGATTGGCAATTCCTGAACACATGTTTCCCGATCCTATAGGACCTATTTATCGGCTTTGTAGAGACCGATATAGCCAAGGTGCCTCGCATTCCAACAACCACATAGGTAAAAATATAAAAATGTCAGGGCTTTCAGAACCCCTATACCACCTATAGCTAGAAAGAAACGTCATGCACTCTCTGCTGTCCCTTATCCCGTTTTTGACTCACACCGAGGTGTGAGGCCCGTGAATTAATGTTATACACAAAGCAATGCTATATTAAAGTCGTGCTTTGATCATCAACCACAAGACTCTGCATTTCAACAGAAGCCTTGATCATTTGCATCTCAGCATGCCACACAGGCAATTCACGTCGTGCGACTGATGTCTATCAATATATAAACTTTGAACTCGTACGTCTTAGAGAAGGGCATTTAGAAAAAGAATAAATTCTCTACCGCCAAACAGATATATATTTAATAGAGATCAATCAACACATAATAAAATCCAATGTCAGACACACATCCATTTACAAGTTCGTTCTGGGTCTGAACGAAACCGGAGGCACCTTATTCCTCATCCCATATGTCCAATACAGGAGAGAGGTCCTTGCATATCCTGTCGATCTCCAAGTACGTATGGAAGATCACCACTTATTACCTCGTCTTGGGTGTACAGCCCAATCAAGACATCAGTAATCATCCAAACGATGTGAAGACCTTCGGTCTTCAACCACCATCTTCATCGTCGACATATCGTCGAATCAGTTATTCAAAATGGGTATAAACCAGTCCTTTCTGAATAACTCGTGTATATAATAAACAAGTGCTGTAAAAACACAACATATGCCTCATTCCAATTCTGAATATTCTTTTATTTAAATATTCACATCTTTTGGGATTTGTTCCCATTAATTTTATCAAAGATAAATTCTTTTAAATTTATTCTTTAATCTTCCTTTGGATATCAATTCAAACCATATTAAGGTTTTCCAAACTAGTCGGGATTAACTCACCTTACCGAAGTAATCATTTTTTTTAATTTCCCAATCCCCACCTATTCATCCCCTAGAGCAAAACTGGTATTACTCCACAATTAACACCGCGGTGTTACAGGTAAAATTAATTAACATTTCCCAAATTACTATCGCTGGGAGAAAAACTGGTGATACTCCACTCTCGATCATTTCCCAAATTTTATAATATAAATTATCAATTCTCATTTCAATCTAATTAAAGATACGTTAAAACTCCACTTAGTTTTAATCTTTCCAAAAATCAATATTAATGATTATTTAACTTTGGAAACACAAGCATGTCGCATCGATAATCTACACCGTACTATTGATTCCTGCCGATATATAACCTCTGAGCTCGTACGTCTCAAAGATTGGTGTTTAGCAAGAGAATAAATTCTCCGCCACCAAAAAGATATATATTTAGTAGAGATAAACCATGCAGTTTTAAATACAATGTTAGACATGTAATCATGTCTTTAACTGGGTTAAAGAACTTATGTCATTTAAAACACAGTTCACGACAAACCCAAAATCAAATTCCGTTAATCAAGGAATCTTTACGGAAAAACAAATCAATGTATAATCGATATCAATTTCCGTATCCGACTAATAATATAAATGGAATAACGGCAAAGCCTTTTAAATTCCATATATATTAACAATCTTCCTCCACAGAAGTTCACTTCGATTATTATCAAATCGAATTCCATACAATTCCAATTTAATATATTAAATTGGAAAACTTTACTTTGGAAAATTCCCATTAAATATTAATAAAAAGATTTATAAATTCTAAATCACATTTCGCTGTAAATCGGGTTCAAGAACGAATGTCGTTAAAAACACAGTTCACAATAAACCCAATTCATATTCTATTTTCAATTCCAATTAAATGTTAATTAATTGGTAAATATTCTTTAAATCTTAATTAAAAGATTTATTCTTTTCACATGGGGTTTAAGAATAGTTACTGAAGACCCCATCCCATCAGTCTCTAACCGTAAATTAGTAAGAGAACAATTCCCTAAGTATTAATCCCGATGGCCGAAACAAACATCAGATAAATACCCAGGATACCATTCAACTTAGCTAATCTCCAGTTAGTTTCTAATTTTCTTAACTTCATTGGGTTAAAGAACAGTATTATTAAAGATACCATTCACAACAAACCCAAAATCTCATTCCATTGTTAACCGGGTTAAAGATCAAGTGTTATTTAAAACACCGTTCACGATAAATCCAAAAACCAATTTGATATTAAATACAAGGCTCTGAATAGAAAATATATCGTCTTATATTCAATATCCAATTCTGAAACCAACAAATATCGTATTGGGAATAACGATATATATATATATATATATATATATATCTTGCAAATTCCTCCACAATGTCCGTATAATCACGGAATCCAATATTGAAATATTCCGAAGATAATTTCGATTCAAATCCATTCCAATTCATATATTGGAAATTTTGGTTATTTTAAAAACCATTTCAAATCCAATTTATTTATTTAAAAATATTGGATTATAATTCTAGTTCATAACTAGTTCATTTCGATAAAAATATATTTTTATCTTTTCGAATATGGAATTTTTCATCCCAATTCTTCACAAATCATTTATTATGATTTTACACAAATTATTAATATTTTTAATAATTTAATCAAGACCCGTACAATTGATTTCCATAAATAGTCATCGAATTGCACTTACAACGACCTTTTCCAAATTTGATTTGGATATAATTCCAAATCCAACTGTTAGGCTTCAAATCTGTTGTATTCGTTGGAAAGCTCTTTTCGATACGAACCCAACGGTTCCGGTTTTAGGAAAATCCGATGGTCGGATCTCCCGTAATGTCCATTCGAAGTCAATGGTCGTAATTCGCGAACTGCTACGGCGCGTTCTATTCAGTCCATTAAATATATATATATATATATATATTATATTTCATTGATTTCCATTTAAAATGTATTTTATAAACCGATTTAAATTCGTTTTCAAAACGATTTCAACTTTTATTCAATTTTAAATCAAAATTGAATATTTCATATCATTAATATATAAATGATAATATTTTAAAAACATTAGATTTTGAAATCTCTTCCCTTTCGATATTCATTATAAAAATGAATAAAATCCATATAAATATCGTTCACATCAAAATGGCGTTAATCTAATCAACATGACTTTATGTATTTAAATATTTTCGTGTCTATCCCAAATCAGACAACAAAATCAGATTTTGATCTTCTATTGAATATTATTTTAAAATATTTATTATTTTAAAATATTCGTTATTTTTAAATATTCATTTTTTTTGAACTGGAATCAGACATAGTCAATTACCATATAATGTTATTTATATGGATTTCATACAACACATGTACACAACAATAATCAAACACTGTCAACCATCATCCAGAGTGCATTACACAACTGCGTAAGCGTTAAATATAAAAAATTAACACTTACAATAGCCTGTCAACCCATCGATTGACATACAACTAAATATTGGTATTAGTGTATGTCCAATATCATTCCAATACCCATGTGGGGTTTTCAAACAACAAACACTGATTATTATTTATGCGGTTGGACGATGTGTAAAATATTTTGTCCCAATCAATATCAGTCAAATATGTGTACATTAAAAAATCGTCCGATTTGTAAATGAATATTTATTTTATTCATATACACGTTAAAAATTATTTTTTTAATGATAAAATATTTTATTTCAACACGTGAATATTTACATTCCATTTCACATCACAATCATCAACCCCAACGCATTACAATCAAACAAATGAGTTGTCCATGGTCTGTGGATGACGGGGAGCAGTTCATATTTGCAGTTATAAAATAAATACCTGAACAAGAAATTTTAGCGAGGAGTTCTCACCTAGAAGTTAAACCAAACGCCGTGACTCTTCATATGTAGAAAATCTTTGTCGTGTTCCCAACGAGATCTGCTTTGCGCGGTATATGTTAAAAAATCACATTTTTTTTCAAAGCTATAAAAATCACATTTTTAATTCACTACTTATATAAAAATCCAATTTTTATATCGCTACTTCATTTATAAAAGAAAAAAAATCAAATCTTTATATTGCTACTTCATTTATATAAAAGTCGATTTTTTCTTATATAAAAATATAGTCTTTCCCCATATAAAAATATAGTCTTTTTCATTTTAAAAATCACATCTTTTTATGAACAAAAATCATATTTTTATCCTCCTACTTCATCTGGGAATATCGAATTTTTATACTATGTCTTTTATTTAAAAATTTGCATTTCTAAAACAAAGCTACATATATAAAAATTATATTTCACTATATATTAAAAAAAAGAACATATTTTTATCTTTAAAAAAAACCGTATTTTTATTTTGCTAAAATATAAAAGAAAAAAAACTGATTTTGTTTATAAAAAAGGAAATAAATAAAAACTTACAGTTGTTTTGAAATAGAGAGGGGACGTTTTCTTCGCGGTAGGAGGTGGTGGAGGCGGAGAACGGCGGAGGCGGGCCTACGGGGTGCGGCGGTCTCGGTTTGGGCATCAAGGGTTGGGGCGTCAGTTTTATTGGAAGAAGGGAGGGGAAGAGCTGACATCGTGACTGGGAGCCTTCGACGGAGGCGGCGGTGGCGTGGAGGGGGTGGCGACGGGGCTGGGAAGGGTGGAGGTGCGATCGTTGAGGCCCCTTTTTTTCTCCTATTCGATTTTGAAAACTACCGCGCCATTTCTAATTCCTTTTATAATTAAAATAAATATTTATATTCTAATTTCGATTTATACAAATATATACGTTCTAATTCTATTAAAAATAAATTTCTAGTCGTTGTTATTTAAAATAATTCATTTTAAATATTCAAAAGTCACTAAAATTACGAAAATAAAAATTTTAAATTGGTTCTGATTACCCGGGTTGTTACAAGAATAAATTCTCCGCCACCAAACAGTTACATCATCAATAGCAACTAATTGGTTACGTGATGAACCACAATGTCAAACATATAATACTTTTCTAAATCATTTGGGAAACATCGGGTTTAGTCCTCAAAATCCTTTCTGTTTTACAAAACATTTTTTATAAAACATTCACTGTCCAAAATCAGTAAAACATTTCTTTTCACTTAAGAAAATCTCTTTTCGAAATCATTCATTAATTTTGAAATAAACAACATCGCTAACACCTCATAGTCAAATCATGAGGTGTTTCACCAGGTGTTAGCATACAAATAATTCTACCCAGTCAAATGCTAAATGTAAAAGCATATCTTGCTGATAAACTGGTCTAGCACAATCCAAACAATAAATCAATCACAATCAATATCAACAGCCAAGTATATTTGGTCTATACCACATCTCATGTTTTGGTAAATTTAGTTACCATTCATTCATTCAAATATAATTAAAGATCTATTAAAAATCTTCTTAGTTTTAATCTCTGAAATTCATTACTTAATGATTTCCCAATTTTCTAGGAAATTAATCCTGTCTTTAACTGGGTTAAAAAACCATTGTCATTTAAAACAAAGTTCACGATAAACCCAAAATCATATTCGATCGAAATGGAATCTTCACAGAAATCGTAACAGTATATAATCAATATAAATTTCCATATCAAATACTATAAATGGAATAGTGGCAAGGCCTTCTAAATTGCACAAATAGTAACGGTTTTCATTCACAGAAGCTCACCTCGATTATTAAATCGAATTTCATTCAATTCCAATTCAATATGTTAAATTGGAAACTTTACTTTGGAAAATTTCCATTAAATTTTAGAATAAAGATTTATAAATCCCAAATCTTAACTTCATGGTTAATTGGGTTAAAAAACTAATGCTATTTAAAACATTGCTCACGATAAACCCAAAATCCAATTCGATTCCGACTAAATTAATTAGTTGGTAAACTTCTCTAAATCTTAATTAAATGATTTATTCTTTTATCATCTGGGTTTTAGAAGTGTTAATAAAGATACCATTCACAACAAACCCAAAGTCCAATATGATATTAAATATAAGGCCCTAAATAGAAATTATATCAACTTATATTCAATATCAAATTCTGAAACTAACGGATATCCTATTGGGAATAATTATATCTATATCTTCCAAATTCCTCAACAGTATCCGTATAACCATGGAATCCAATATCAAAATATTCTGAAGATTATTTCCATTTAAATCCTTTCCAATTCATACATTGGAAAATTCAGGTTATTTTAAACCATTTCAATTCTTTTTTCAGTTCTTTATTCTAGTTAATAAACTACTTATTCAGATAAAAATATATTTTATCTTTACAGACATGGAATATTTCATCCAAATTCATTCCAAATCATTTATTATGTTTTTACATGATTTTTCCACATTTTTAATAATTTTATTAAGGCCCTTACAGTCTGTTTCTAATAAAGGCCACCGAACTGCATTCATAGCGACCTTTTCCAAAATTCATTTGGACATATCTTAACTTCTAACCTCTAAAATTTAAATCTCATATATTCATTTGAAAGATCTTTTCGATACAACCCAACGATTACGGTTTAAGGAGAATCCGACGGTCGGATCTCCTGTCACGCCAATTTGAATTCAATGGTTGAAATTCGCGAACGGTCGCTATGTGGCGCATTTTATTCAAGCCATTTAAATATATATAATATATATCGTCGATTTCCATTTAAAACATATTTTATAAAATGTTTTAAATTCGTTTAAAAACGATGTCAAGTTCTATTTCAATTTTATATTAAAATTGAACATCCCCTTTTATTATCTTAAAATGATAATATTTTCAATAATAATATTTAATTGGAAGAGTCGGCTGTTGAATGGTTTGACCATGAAAGGAGATAACTAGGGTTTGACTAGAAATAGGGTATATATATTAAATAATAATATTTAATTCACTTTAAAACTCAAAATCATCACAAACTTCAAACAAACTCCAACGACTGTCGCGCTTAACCAAATACCCCATTCCAGACATAATGGGATATGTTTCATAAGCCAATTTGACTGTTTTGATTGGTTTTTATCGAAATTAAAACATAAATTAATATAACCGCCAATATTTAATTTCAACATACATTTTGATTTACCGGGGCCACATACTGACTCCAAAAATCACGAATATTGAAATCTAGCTTTGTTTTGACGATACGGTCCTAACAAAATTAGTTTCGTCGAATTTGGAGATTATTTGAAAAATGGCCTATTTAACTGGTCGACTAAATTCAAACTAAAATTGAAAACACGTTTAAATTTACTGTGCTCACATATTAATTCAAAAAACTATGAAATTTTAAACCTGACTATAATTTGACATTTCGGATCCAACAGAAGTGGTTTCGTCGAAAACGGAGGTCGTTTGCAAAATGGCTATTTTAATGGCTATATAATATTTAAAATATATATAAATTCCATAGCGACTATTCTGAATTTTAACTTGGACATAATTTACAGTTTAAAAAGTGAAATCTCAGTTTCTTACATTCGTTAGAAAGATAAGGTTAAATAGATTATACCGTTTCTTGTTTTATCAAATTCTGTTTTATATTGAATTTTGTATATTCGTTTAAAGTTCAAAACCAAAATTTCAAACTACCACGCCATTTCAGGCTCGTTTTATAATTAAAATAAATTTATATGTTCTAACTTTGATTTAAATAAATTTTTAGTCATTATTATTTAAAATAAATCATTTTAAATATTCAAAACCAATTAAAAATAAAACTTTAAATTGGTTCAGAAATTCCATATTGTTACAATGTCCCCCACTTAAAATCTTTTCGTCCTCGAAAAGGAACAGAGCTGAAAGTTGTTTAACTAACCAACTCAACTTTCATTCTGGCTTGAGTTCTTCAACTTTTCAGTTTCTAAGAACTTTCTAATTTCTCAAAAATTTGGCTAACACCCTAAATTTTCCAAAATTTTTGCGTAACCTCCTTTGTACGGGGAGGGTTTGAAAACTTTATTGGGCCGTATAAATCAATAAAACCATACACAATTTTTGTGACCTATCTATGCCCAAGGGAGACGTGTAAAAAGGTCGAAATCTTATACCTTGCCCCAATGTCGAAAATAAAATAATCCATGTGCCGTAAATTAAAACAAGAGAGACGTAAATTTTTTGTCATCTCCAGACCTGTTTAGGATTTTTATTAAATCCTGCTGTGACGGCCCGCCCCGCACCAGCCTGCATTTCCTCCGAAGGTGCGCTGTACATATGCCCGACTAACATGGAACGGTCGCCAAAGAAAGGAATGAATAGAATGAACTAACAAGGAACCTGTAGAATGTCTCACAGCGCATGGAACAAAATATGATAATAACATAATCTTGACATAAAACAGGCGTGACAGTGCATAGGCTGAAAACTAAACAAACATAGCAGCAGAAATCCAAATACAGCTTATCATCCAACATCATTATTACAACTTTAAGCTATCTCTAAAGCAAAAGAAAGTTAAAGTAGAAAATGCACTACTAATGCCCAAGCAGTGATCTTCAACAACGCAGGGAGAATATCTATATGTATCATACGTGGAAGCCTCCTGCTCGTCTCCGGATCAGCTACTCATGCATACCCTGCTAACCTGTCTCTAGTCTGCTCGTGAGAGCACCCAGAGTAATAAGAAGAGACATAAAACTCTGGGTCAGACAAAAAGTCCGGTATGAGCGATAAGCATCTAAACAGAACAATAACAGGTATACTAAGCCATACCTGAACCTGGACCTGCAACCAAAGAGTTAGCACTACATACCGTACAATACTCTAAGGTGCCACTGAAGAGATGGTGTAAAGATAACGGGGTGGGGGTGTACATGTCATAATGATGGAAAACAAATCAACCATAGCAACCATCCTCACATCTCTCGCTCAGTGCGTAAAGCATACGATGTCCACCACTGTCAATCACTAGACCCATCGAAGTAGTGACGGAGTTCGACTTGTACAACTACTGCTACTACCAAGCTTACCACATGGAGTCATGACCAAATCGTTACAAATGAACTCACTTCATTGGTCTATAGCCCCTTTAGTCGTACCTAGGCCACTTTGGCCCTGAATCCGTCCACGTACTCCCTACACATAGTGATTCAAAGTTACAGACATCGACAACCCCTTAGCACATGTCCCGCAGCAAAGCCCAATCATGAAGCTCACTCATTGTTTCCCAACTGGATCTTGAGTCAAAGCTCCTTATTTGGACTTCCTTTGCATCTCGGGTTTTGGTCGAATTGGAGTTGGCCTTCAGAAGAGTCGTCGCGTAATCGCAGCTCCAATCCGGTTCGGTTCGGCATGTCCCAGCTCCCAGCTCTCACTCCGGTTCGGTCACAGTACTCCATCTGGTTCGGTGCTCCACTCGGTTCGGTTCAGGTCCTCCACTCGGTTCGATTCGGGTGCCATGCTTACGCCACTATTTCAACTCGTTTTTGTTCAACTGCTCCAGAGTCTCGGTCCGGTTCGTGCTCACCGTTCCCCGATCCAATCCCCCACGTCCTCGCTTCCGATCCCCCTTGTTCCACCCCCATTCGATCCGGTCCGGGCTTTCCTTGTTGCCCTTGAAGTTCTACTCTACCACCTTGGTTCGATTCGGCTATCCGACCCGGTCCCCTTCTCCGATCCGATCCGGATTTCATGTAGCATTTCCTTCAAATTTTCCAGCAAGTGTTTTACGCCATTCGGCGACGTTTTCAACCAATCCGACTTTTCTAAACAACCACAAATCGTTCCAAACAGTCATAGCAACAAATAGAAGTAACCACAAACATCAAAACATCAATATGATAGGTTAAAATGGATCAAACATAGCCAAAATCCCATATTTTCCCTTAAGCATGTTTAAGAAAAACTAATGATATGATTAACAAAACTTAACTAAATCAAACCAAATCTCTAACAGAGGTCTAAAACATTATTTAAGAATTTATAAATATTTTTCCAGAATTTATTAGTGTATAAATTCGCTAATCTTCACTACTTACCCTTAATTAACCGTAATTAGTGCAAAACTGTGCAAATCACTCATCTTAGCCACAAAGAAAACCTCAAAACTGAAATGAATCTCTGTTCGGCGTTGTTCCCAATGTAACACAGCAACTCTAACCTTACTTTGATGCTTTCTCTCCTTAATTTGATGTAGTTCAAGCCAAAACTTGATTAAGAGGTGATTAGAGGTGTTTTTAGATGATGGAGGCCATTGTTAGATTGAAGAGAGAGTTTGTGGCGGCTGGAAAATGAGTGAAAAACCGAAATCCTAACCCTAGCAGCTCTCAAATACCTCTAATCCCGAAATCCCCCATTGGGCCTAGCTGATAATCTCCCGGTTAAGCCCAATTAAGCTGTTTTTCACCATCTGAAACTTGTTTCAGCCATATCTCCCAAACGGTGAGTCCGTTTGGCTAATGTGACCACTCTACAGAATCGTAAACCATCATCCGGAGCCAATGAAAGTGGTTTCAGGTCAAAACTCCTTTCCAATCAAAAGTTATGCCAAAGCAGTATCAACTAGTGGTAAAATGGTCATTTAAAAATCGGCAAAGATCATGAACATGGGAAATGACCCCAATAGTCGTCTCCCAAAGTTACATGACCATATGACTTCGTATGTGAAAGAAATAAATATTCTACGATCCTTCGATGCGTAGAATGCGGGTCGTTACATTCTCCCCCCTTAAGAAATTTCATCCCCGAAATTCCTTAACCCAAAACATACACTGGATCCCGCATGCCTACCAGCCACAAACAACAATCAACCACGCAAAACAAACAAAGCAAACCTATCCTAGCATGCGGAAAGACTAAATCGTAATCGAAATCTTACCAAGCGAAGAGTTCTGGATATGTCTTCCTAATGCTCTCCTCTGTCTCCCAAGTACAGTCGTTCTCATTCTCGCCCCACTGAATTTTGACTAATTTCACTGTCTTCCTTCGAAGCTGCTTCGTATCATTCCCAACAATACGCATAGGCCTGCGGTTCCCAACTGCCTCTGGTCCAACTTCGATATCATCCAACTGATCAGGTGAAATAGTCACACCTGGGTCGTGCACGAACTTCCTTAACTGGGAAACATGAAATACGTTGTGAACTCCTGCCATCTTCTCTGGTAATTCAACTCTATATGCAAAATTCCCAATTTGCTCAAGGACTGGGAATGGACCAACAAATCTTGGTGCTAACTTGCCTCTCCTGCCAAATCGTATCACGCTCTTCAACGGAGAAATCTTGATAAACACCAAGTCGCCAATGGAGAACTTCAACTCTCTTCTCCTCTTATCAGCATAACTAGTCTGTCTATCTTGGGCAGCCTTCATTCGTTGTTGAATAACCTTAATCTTATCTGAAGTTTCTCTTATCATATCCGGTCAAAGCACAAACTTCTCAACCGTTTCTATCCAACATGACGGTGAGTTGCACGGTCTTCCGTTCAAAGCCTCAAATGGAGCCATACCAATACTGGATTGATAACTATTATTATATGCAAACTCTACTAGATGCAAATGGTCATCCCATGATCCACCAAAATCCAATACACAGGCTCTTAAGAGATCCTCTAACACTCGATTCACCCTGTCTGTCCGTCGGTTTGAGGATGATACGTGGTACTGAGATGTAGTTTTGATCCTAACGCCTCTTGTAAGCTCTTCCAAAATCCACTAGTGAACAATGGATCTCGGTCACTCACAATGCCTTTGGGTATTCCATGGAATCTCACTACCCACTTAATATACAGTTCCGCTAACTTAGCTGCCGTCCTGTTTGACTTGACGGGTATAAACCTTGCACTCTTAGTCAGTCGGTCCACAATCACACAAATGCTATCATGGCCCGATCTGGTCTTTGGTAACCTATCAATGATATCCATTGACACTTGTTCCCATTTCCATTCTGAAATTTCTAATGGTTATAACAAACAACTAGGCTTCTTTTGCTCAGCTTTAACTAGTTGGCAATTCATGCGTTTGGATATAAACTTCCCAATATCTCTTTTCATCCCTTCCCAGTAGTTGGTCTGCTTCATGTCTCGATACATTTTGTTACCACCGAGGTGTATATTCAGTTTTGAGTGATGACATTCTTTAAGCACTTCATCTCTCAATCCATTGACATTGGGTACAACTAGTCTTCCATTCTTTCTAAGCCGTCCATATCGATCAAGCCCATACTTGTTCATCTCCTCGTCGATACCCATTTCTAACTTGGAGATGACTTCCAATAAGTTAGGATCGCTCCTCTGACTGGAACCAATCCGCTCAATCAAAGTGGGTCTGATCGTCAAACTCGCTAACATTTCTGGATCCAATTCGCACTTTGGTCTGAAATCATACCCAGCGATGTACTCCAGTTGCTCCCATTCAAGAAACATAGCCCCTAAACTAGCATGTCTTCTACTCAATGCATCGGCTACCGCATTTCCCTTTCCTGGTGTATATGCGATGTCGAAATCATAGGAAGCTAAGAATTCTAACCATCTTTGCTGTCGGAGATTTAGATCTTTCTGAGAGAAGAGATAATTTAACGATTTATGATCGGTAAACAACTCGAATCTTTCTCCCAAGAGATAATGTCTCCACATCTTTAATGCAAACACGATCGCTGCCAATTCCAAATAATGGGTAGGGTATCTTTTCTCGTGCGGTTTCAGTTGCCGACTTGCATAAGCTACAACCCTACCTCCTTGCATCAATACAGCACCTAGTCCGGTACCACATGCATCTGTGTAAACCGTCATCTCTTCATTCCCCTTAGGAATGACTAACACTGGTGCACATGTCAACTCGTCCTTTAGGCTTTTGAATGCATTCTCGCACTTTTCGTCCCAGACAAAAGCTTGATTCTTCTTGGTCAACTGAGTCAACGGTGCTGCTATCTTGGAGAAGTCTTGGATAAACTTACGATAATATCCAGCTAATCCCAAGAAACTTCGTATGTCCGTTGCATTCTTGGGCGTAGACCAATCTTGTACCGTAGCCACCTTCGTAGGATCCACGGAGATACCATTCTCTGAAACAACATGGCCCAAGAACCTCACTTCCCTCCTCCAGAAGTGACACTTAGAAAACTTTGCTTTCAATTGGTGTTTTCTCAACACCTCCATCACTATCCTCAAATGTTCCTTGTGTTCTTCCTCTGTCCTCGAGTAGACCAATATATCATCCACGAACACAAGGACAAACTTATTCAGCTGATATTTGAATACTCTATTCATAAGATCCACAAAGTATGCTAGGGCATTGGTCAGCCCGAATGGCATGACCAACCACTCATAAAATCCAGACGGTGTCCGGAATGCCCTCAGCTTCCACTCTAACCTGATGAAAACCTGTCGCGAGATCCAACTGGGAAAATACTCTCACGCCACTCAACTGATCAAACAAATCATCTATCTGCAGTAGAGGATACTTATTCTTCCTCGTCACTTTATTCAGCTCGCGGTAGTCTACACATAATCGAAGGGAACCATCCGCCTTGGTAGCAAACACAACTGGTGCTCCCCATTCAGAAACACTCCTTCTGATAAATCCCTTCTTCAAAAGATCGCTGACTTGCACCCCGAGCTCTCGCTACTTCCTTGGTGCCATACGACGAAGTTGCATCACTATAGGTCTGGCATCTTTCATCAAATCAATACGGAACTCAATCTCTCCGTGTGGTGGAAGCCCGGTCACTTCTTCGAAGACGTCCGGATACTGGCCAACCATGGGAAAACCTGATAACTCACCTTGCGGGATGTCGAGGGAATTTAGAAAACTAGCCATTACCCCATCACTAGGTAGACAACCAAACACTACCCTCTGCCCATCATCCGCTCTAGCGGTCACCAAAAAGCCCTCACAGTCTACCACCATCCCGTATCTTTGGAGCAAATCTACTCCCAAAATAATGCCAAACCCAGTAAATCCCAAAACAAAGCAATCACAAACAAACATGCATCCATGACTCGATAAGACCACATTACGA
Source organism: Allium sativum (assembly GCA_030737875.1). Lineage (NCBI taxonomy): Eukaryota > Viridiplantae > Streptophyta > Magnoliopsida > Asparagales > Amaryllidaceae > Allium > Allium sativum. The sequence continues at coordinate 405,984,808 of CM060926.1, forward strand.
CAGATCATGCTAAGGCTAGTCGAACCACCAATCGGGTTCGTCACTAATAAAGGTCTATAGACAAACTCGGGCTCCAATCCCAACCTATCTACCATGTCACTAGATATGAAAGAACTGGAAGCTCCGGTATCAAACAAAACTCTAACAGGAACATCACAGACAGAAAGCATAACTTGGATAACGACATTCTTTCCTTTCTCCGCCGCAGTTGGGGCATTCGACAAAGAAGGAATAGCATTAAGGGCATATGCTTTCACCATTTTCTTTTCTTTAGGGGATTGCAGACACTTGTCCTTGTGATGTCCCACTTGCCCACAGTTGAAGCAATTCCTATCCGCTGGCTTGGCCCGACAATTACTAGCATAATGGCCCTTCTTACCACAGCTGAAGCACTCAACATCTTGCTTATTCTTTTTATTCTGGCCATCCTTAGTCTGATTCTGATTTCTCTTATTCTGAGAACCATTCTTACCTCCACCGCTTGCTTGCAGTTTCGGTTCCTCTGCAGATGCAGCCTTAGTCTTCGGCTTAGGGTAAAGACTCTCTGAACTTAATGCTTTCCCCATAATCGATTCAAACGTCTCATCGATATGGTTAATAAGCCTTTCCTCCAAGTACTGATCCAAGCCTGTTATGAACTTCTCATTCTTCTTCTCGGGAGTATCAATGATGGATAACCCATACTTCGATAGAGTGTAGAATTCAGCAATATACTCCGAGACAGCTCTATCATTCTGCTTGAGCTCCAAGAATTTCTTAAACAACACTGACTTCTGAGCAGCTGGAATGAACTTTTCGCTAAAGCGAACCTTAAACTGCTCTCAAGTAATCTAATCCTCGGGTGTAGCTGCCTTTATAGCGTTCCACCAATTCATTGCCTGTCCCTGCAGCTAACGGGATGCTAGCCTTCTCTTCATCGCATCCTCGATACCCAAGTCTTCGAAGATGCGTTCGCAGCTTTCCAGCCAATCCTGAACATCCGTAGCCTACTCCGTTCCGTGGAACGACTTCCCACCAAGACTAGTATAATCCTTGTTCAGCTTGGCGAAACCGGCCCTTGGCGCCTGCACCATTGGACCACCACCATTACCACCATTGGGAGCTTCCCTCTGCACATCCCTAAGCATCTCTCTCATGAGGTCAGTAAACATCGTCCTCATGTCAGCAGCATTCCCATTATTGGCTCCTCTACCGGTACCCCTTGTGTATCGGCTCATCGCTTAATCTGCACAGAGAAAACGATTAACCATCTCCATAGTGGTGCTAGTGCAGTACGACTTCATCCATAGCTATACTAATAATATAATATATATATAGCTTTGAAAACCAAAATAATCACAAATATGCGCTCTCATATACGTATACTATCTCTCCCTGATGACTTCCCTAGGTTAACTACGCAACCTAGAGCTCTGATACCAAATGTGACGGCCCGCCCCGCATCAGCCTGCATTTCCTACGAAGGTGCGCTGTACACATACCCGACTAACACGGAACAGTCGCTAAAGAAAGGAAAGAAGAGAATGAACTAACAAGGAACCTGTAGAATGTCTCATAGAATATGAAACAAAATATGATAATAACATAATCTTGACATAAAACAGGCGAGACAGTGCATAAGCTGAAAACTAAACCAACATAGCAGCGAAAATCTAAATACAGCTTATGATCCAACGTCATTATTACAACTTTAAGCTGTCTCTAAAGCAAAAGAAAGTTAAAGTAGAAGATGCACTACTAATGCCCAAGTAGTGATCTTTAAAAACATGGGGAGAATATCTATATGTATCATACGTGGAAGCCTCCTGCTCGTCTCCGGATCAGCTACTCGTGCATACCCAGCTAACTTGTCTCTAGTCTGCTCGTGAGAGCACCCAGAGTAATAAGAAGAGACATAAAACTCAGGGTCAGACAAAAAGTCTGGTATGAGCGATAAGCATCTAAACAGAACAATAACAGGTATACTAAGCCATACCAGAACCTGGACCTGCAACCAAAGAGTTAGCACTACATACCGTACAATACTCTAAGGCGCCACTGAACAGATGGTGTAAAGATAACGGGGTTGGGGTGTGCATGTCATAATGATGGAAAACAAATCAACCATAGCAACCATCCTCACATCTCTCACTCAGTGCGTAAAGCATACGATGTCCACCACTGTCAATCACTAGACCCATCGAAGTAGTGACGGAGTTCGACTTGTACAACTACTGCTACTACCAAGCTTACCACATGGAGTCATGACCAAATCTTTACAAATGACCCCACTTCATTGGTCTATAGCCCCTTTAGTCGTACCTAGGCCACTTTGGCCCTGAATCCGTCCACGTACTCCCAACACATAGTGATTCAAAGTTACAGACATCGACAACCCCTTAGCACACGTCCCGCAGCAAAGCCCAATCATGAAGCTCACTCATTGGTTCCTAACTGAATCCTGAGTCAAAGCTCCTTATTTGGACTTCCTTTGCATCTCGGGTTTTGGTCGAATTGGAGTTGGTCTTCAGAAGAGTCGTCGCGTAATCGCAGCTCCAATCCGGTTCGGTTCGGCATGTCCCAGCTCCCAGCTCTCACTCCGATTTGGTTCGGTCACAGTACTCCATCCGGTTCGGTGCTCCACTCGGTTCGGTTCGGGTCCTCCACTAGTTTCGGTTTGGGTGCCATGCTTCTGCCACTATTCCAACTCGTTTTGGTTCAACTGCTCCATAGTCTCGGTCCGGTTCGTGCTCACCGTTCCCCGATCCGATCCCCCACGTCCTCGCTTCCGATCCCCCTTGTTTCACCCCAATTCGATCCGGTCCGGGCTTTCCTTGTTGCCCTTGAAGTTCTACGCTGCTAGAGATGCCACCACCTTGGTTCGGTTCGGCTATCCGACCCGATCCCCTTATCCGATCCTGATTTTCTGTAGCATTTCCTGCAACTTTTCTAGCAAGTGTTTTACGCCATTCGACGACGTTTTCGACCAATCTGACTTTTCTAAACAACCACAAATCGTTCCAAACAGTCATAGCAACAAGTAGAAATGACCAAAAACACCAAAACATCAATATGATAGGATAAAATGGATCAAACATAGCCAAAATCCCATATTTTCCCTTAAGCATGTTTAAACAAAACTAATGATATGATTAACAAAACTTAACTAAATCAAACCAAATCTCTAACAGAGGTCTAAAACATTATTTAAGAATTTATAAATATTTTTCCAGAGTTTATTAGTGTATAAATTCGCTAATCTTCACTAATTACCCTTAATTAACTGTAATTAGTGCAAAACTATGCAAATCACTCACCTTAGCCACAAAGAAAACCTCAAAACTGAAATGAATCTCTGTTCGATGCTGTTCCCAATGTAACACAGCAGCTCTAACCTTGCTTTGATGCTTTCTCTCCTTAATTTGATGCAGTTTAAGCCAAAACTTGATTAGGAGGTGATTAGAGGTGTTTTTGGATGATGGAGGCCATTGTTAGATTGAAGAGAGAGTTTGTGGCGACTGGAAAATGAGTGAAAACCCGAAATCCTAACTGTAGCAACCCTCAAATACCTCTAATCCCGAAATCCCCCATTGGGCCTAGCTGTTAATCACCCGGTTAAGCCCAATTAAGCTGTTTTTAACCATCTGAAACTTGTTTCAGCCATATCTCCCAAACGTTGAGTCCGTTTGGCTAATGTGACCACTCTACGGAATTGTAAACCATAATCCGGAGCCAATGGAAGTGGTTTCAGGTCAAAACTCCTTTCCAATCAAAAGTTATGGCAAAAACAGTATCATCTAGGGGTAAAATGGTCATTTAAAAATCAGCAAAGATCATGAACATGGGAAATGACCCCAATAGTCGTCTCCCAAAGTTACATGACCATATGACTTCGTATGTGAAAGAAATAAATATTCTACGATCCTTCGATGCGTAGAATGCGGGTCGTTACACCTGCCCTGAGCACCGTTACATGTTTATTATTAAGTCCATAATCAGTCTTCTATTCAACATGTAATTTAGTCCTGGCCATACAAGCATCTCGCTCGCATGGAAATCCAAACCTCGTCATTTAAGCACCAAATGCTTATATGGAATATGATATGATATGTTGTCTTCATGTAGTATGTCGTGCAGTGTAGTTCATAATTTATTTCTTGCTATCCTATGGCATGGGTTTAAATTTCACACAGAACAACCATCACAATGCATCCAAACACACTCACGGTAGTTTAAATAATAAATAAAATTGTGCAACCGACTCATTAAGTTGCACCTATTTGTCAGGCACGCATTATATTTCTCTACTCAGTAGTAAATCCATAACCTGCTCAGCATGTATATATATGTACATATCTGTCTAATATATAAATCCAATTCGAGCTAAATTCTCTGTTCAGCTCTATATTATATTTGGTTTGGTTTTATTTATCATTCATTCTCATATGGGTTTTATCATTCCAATATTTTTATTAATCAAACTAATAATCACACATCATAACCAATAATCAATTAATTGATTAGCTTTTCAAATACATAACTTTATATATACTCAAAAATCCATATTTCAAGGCCAAATCACAAACAATAAATTCTAACTAAGTTTTGGTTCTCACACCACTCAATTGGAAATATATAGATATCCCACTTTTGAAACACGAACATAAATACTGATGATGTCTAGACTATCATCAGAATCATCTCCAGGCGACTAGAGTGTGATTCTATATCTACCCATTATATTTGAGACTTCGAATATACGTTCATGATGCGTATATGCAAAATCTACTTATACTCAATAGTCCAAATTCAATATAAAATAAAATATTTAAATCTTTACAATAAGATAAAATTTCCAAAACTAAACTCATTTTTAGTAAATAATACTCTTCCAACTCATTCTAAGGTATTACTAATCTTATCTCTAATGAGTCATTCTTATAGCACTAGTACAAAATAGGATATTTGCTTCCAATATTTAGCATTATTTACGTCTGCTCTAATGTGGATGCAAATGCAATGGACGCAAATGTTAATTTTTTTTGCTTCTGTTATTGAACAAATGCAAATTTGACATATTTGCGTCTGCTATAGCGTACATTGGACGCAAATACCAATGCATTTGCGTCTGCCTTACTGTTTTAGTAGGCGCAAATTTGCCATATTTGCGTCTGCTATTGCGTACATTGGACGCAAATACCACTGCATTTGCGTTTGCCTGACTATTACAGTGGACGCAAATTGTTGTGTCTGGGTTTTACCCTTCAGTGCATTTGCATCTGTTTTACTACTACAACAGATGCAAATTTGTTTTTTTTAAGAAAAAATGAGCCTTTTAGGCTTGCTATAAGAGCCGAACAATATTTCAAAATTTAATATAAGAGACAGACAATGAAAGTAGCAGCATACTGACAAAAATATGAAATGGACTGGACCAATAGTGCAATCACGGCTACTTTAAGTAAGTTTAAATGCAAAACAATTATTGAACATGATAAGTAACTATAATTACTATTACGGTTTAAATTTCAAAATTTCTATTATAGTTCATTGATTAACTGAGAATATAATCATACAGGTCAGATGATGGCACCATCGGTTGGAAGTAACTGCGGATAAGTAACCATTGCATGATAAGTAACTGCGGATAAGATTGGACCAATAGTTTCTTTTTCTGTGCATGATAAGTAACTGCGGGTTGAGTAGCACCAATTATGGCACCATCTGCTCTTGCAATAAGCAAATGAGATCATTTAATGGTTCATTTCTGACAACAACAACTGTGTTCAACAAAAGTAGCTCATAATATACGAAACTGAAAAGTAAACTGTCTCAATAATTAAAAGTACAGATTTTTATATTAGTTAACTAAACAAAATACTATTCTAAAATAAGCAGCGCTGAATTGTGTGTGCATAAGAAAAGCTCATAATAGTGCAAACAGAATGTTATAATGAGTTTGTAGTAAAGAACAAATTCAGGGAATAAATCATTCACTGAACCATGATAATTCATCAATCCAAAGCTTCATAAATGAAACTATTTCATGGTTTTGATTTGTGCCAAACATTACAAATACATGCCATGATGTCCACTGATAATTGATATAGCATTATCCTTGTTGTGACATAAACTGGTTGTATTCTGAGCAATCAAAAATCATTTAACTATTCAACTAACATATTAAACTGTCAACATGAATCATTTAACTAGACAGCTAACTAGAGATCATTTTCCTATTAATTGATATTTCATCCATAAAGAATTACTTAATAACATAGTTAACTGATCTATTCATATAATTTTTTTTTAAAAGCTGACAAGTTCACATAAAAAGGAACAAAAAAACTATCATATAATTGATAATATGCACATGTTAATTTATACATAAGATTAACCCTTATTTGGAATGGCTTAACACCATGAGAATTGAACTGCATACCTCTCTAGAAATTAATTATCCCAGCCTTGCACAGTTGCACTGCCTCTCAGCCTCTGTTACTATGTTGCGTTGTTTCGGAATTCCTGAAACACGGCCTAAAATATTAAATATGACTAATAAAGATATTAACACTGGTATTGTAACGACCCAGGATTTCCAGCCCTGAAAATCGACATAAATACCCTTAGCGTACTCATGCCGATCCTTCAAGCACCGAAAACACTGGATAGTCATTAGAAAGAAATTAGAGGGTGGGATAAGAAAGAAAGAAATATTAGAATAGAAGAAGAACCAACACAGAGTCTCACATCGCAGCAGAACAAAACATAATATAGAAATAAACATTTATTGAGAGCTTTTAAAATACTTACCATATCGGAGTACAATAACACATCTGGACAGTTTTGATAATCTGTCCTCATATACACAGCGGAATACATATTAGATTTCATATGTCTGAACATCTCCAGCTCGTCTCTTGACTTCTCAGTATCTGATAACCTTAACCTTTACACCTCGGTCTAACCTGAGCATTTACAAAACACCGGGTCAGTCTGGTGGACCAGAGTGAGAAAAAACTCGCACAACATTAAGGTATCACACAACTTGATTTTAAAGTTAAAATCCTTTCTAAAGAAAAGGATAATCGTAAGACCAAATCCACTCATAAATACAGACGGTTTTTACCTTACGATAAACCAAAACATTTTTCGAAATCAATATCTTTTCTGATATTATCATAGTGTCTAAATACAAGTAAATATCGATCTAGTGGAACGCTTGCATCTCACGCTCCACATATATAGTATACAAACAAAACCATGGGCAACTTATTAAAGATTGGATTCTAACTCTGACAAGGTATGGGACCACCTACCGATCGTGTATCTCTAGAGGCGAATACACTGGGTTCAACAAGAACGTCTTGCAACCCGGCCCTCACATAACCGACCACTCATTTCGCTTGAGTGTATCGAATGTATATCACCAACGGTTGGACTCAAACCACCGTTTCCCAAAAAGGGACAACATCGAAATAGATTCAAGAAGGAAATGGATTTTCTCTAGATAGGTGATTATACACCCTAATGGGAGCGACCCACATAACCATGCTGCCTGCCCGATTTGTTTTGTCATCTCCTGGTTGATGAGACTTGAGGTCAGAACACATCTGGTTATCATCTACTTTGAATGCCACATCGTCAGATACGCCAAATCACTAATTGACGTCCACAAAAATATTCTGGTCATTAAGCTAAAGAGGTGCCCCTCTCTGCCACTAACAGAGATACGTTTGTAAAAATCAACGTACGTGACCCTTAAGAAATACTCTGTCAGACATCCGTCCATATAAGTCATCCAGGAACAGGATGAACCGAAGGTACTCTCCTACTGCATCCAATATAGGAACCACCCCTTGGATCAGTAGCGATAGTCCTTGCAATCCGCAGTTTCAACCACGACAGAACCCACGTATATCTCCGGGTCGAATCAGAGATTTTAAGTGGTTCTTCCGCTTTATGAAGATCTATGGCCTTCACATGCTCCATCTCGATCGTCGTCTGATATCTTCTATACATTTCGTATTTGTTGGTTGGAATGGTTTTCGAATATACATTCGATCCCGGTCTTTCCATACCAACAATCGTAAGGGTCAGACTTGATAGTCGGTTATTTAACTATCAAGTAAACATCCATGAAATCTTAAAAATAGATCCACTGGTCTAGTATTCAGCATCACTTGACTTTCAAAATTTATCGCCCAATTCTGTTACTAGGGAAAATATAATCTTATATCATTTCCTTTACTTTGGAAAATCTTATCCCACATTCTTGAAATTATCAACTAGTATCATCCTTGGATAGTCCCGAAGTCGTTCAAGTTGGGGTATTTTCATTACCTTTCAGACCTTGATCAACAACGTTCTTACCTTCAGATAAATACGAGTTGTAATTCAAAAACCAATATTATTATCTCAATTCCTTTTTCCAACCCCGTTTACCAAGCTCTAATCAAATCCCTTTTTCCCAATTACTTTTTTTTCCGGGAAATTTCCTTTCAAATCCATTGATTCAACTTAATACTATTATTAAGTAATTCTAATTTAAAACAACGTTTAAAATCATATTCATTTATAAATCTTGTTTATAAATTCCAGGATTTATATATAAACCCTTTTTACCTCTTCACCCCCTTTACTTAATGCAAAGCTTATGTAAAACCTTTCATTTACGCTATCGTATTCATTTAGAACTCTTTACTACCTGATTAAAACTCGAGTTCAAAATATAAAACTCATCCATAGCTTCTTACCAACACTCGACCATTTTTCATTTCAACATGGTTACTTAAATGTGTTACATTTAAGAAGTGATTATTTACTTCAACATAAATCATTTCAAATTAATTAACTTCTCTATATTGCTAGAATAAATAATAAATTTCCTTTTTAAACTCTTACTAGGATTAACCAATTATTCATTAATGTAACACCCCACGTCCATTAATGTCACTCACTATGGGAATGCATTAACTTCCATGGAGGTTCTGAGTGAATATAGAACAGAAAAATTACAACAAGACAGATAATAAGTAGTACTTGGAAATCTAAAACTTCATTTTATTGCAGCGGAAATTAAACATGTTTGTTACATCATAAAACCATAAATCAGAGTCAAGTACAATATCCATCTTCATAAAACAAAACACATAACCCCATTACACAAATAGCCGTTAAAGAAGATAACAAGCTGGACTTTACTTCAACGGTCCAAGCTTTCCAAAGAGAGATGAAGCAAACCAATCAAACTCCACTAGAGCTGGGCCCAACTTGAGGACCTGGAGGGGGAAAAAGGATAGAAATGGAGGGGGTCAGACATAAAGTCCGGTGAGTATGATAATTCTAACAATGCTATTATCAAAATAACTAGACTAAGGCATAAGCTGGAAAATAAGGAAATGTCTATGAACTATTGGGTATGGAAAGCAGATAAAGATAACGATAAAGATGACGTTAAAGGCACACCTAATTACTAACGAATAACTACTACACTGCACCGCACATCACTACACTGCACCGCACATTACTACACTGCACCGCACCAGTCACCCTAAAGGTTGATCCCACTTGCTTCACACAGAAACTATATAAATAGCCTTGCATACCCCTAGCTGACTACATAGGTGTCGTCTGCCCCTGTCTCCACTAGTTGTACCCCACTACCAACTTTCTATCGGCTCCCTACTCGTAGATACCCGTGCTGGCCCCATAGTGGGGTGTATCACTCCCCTAAAGTGGCAACCCGATACAACTTGAGAATGCACGGCTTATACCTACACGATGCAACAACGTCTTACCTACTAGCCCGGGTCCACACACGCATATGAAACCCGTTGGACTTGCGTTGCCACCGCTACCCCGTTTTGGCCTCTTATAGTCAAACCCAGTATGCGTGTCCCGTCCTCGACTTGGGTCGAGCCCACAAAGATACGTTTGGGTTACTGGTTGAAATGGGCCCCCACAAGATACCCACCTAAGCTTGTCACCACTAGTATATCCCACTTAACCCTCTTAATCATGTTCATTTACATGTGTGTTTGGTTAAGTCTTACTAATCGTATTTCAAATGCCACTAAGGGCACCCACTAGACTCCTCATACCACCCAAGGCACCTACTTAACCCCCATGTCCCACCTTACATGTTTATCTGGTTAAGTATTTCTTAATTCAATCAGGCCATAACCTTATAAAGACCTCTCACATTTGACTGGCATTTATGGCAGTTGGATTTGTCGGGCGGGTCCGGGCTGTCTTACACCATAAAAGATTCTAACCTCGTGTCTTTACAACTGTTATGTGAAAGGACCCGTAACTTCCCCGTGAAGGAAAGAGCGGATACTTTGAGAACAACACACAAAATAGAACGCAGACGGAAGAACATTTCATTGTATATTACAACAATTCCATCAAATACAAGAATATACAGAGTACAAATGAATAAATTACATTCAATAAATATCAGAGATTACAATAAATTACATAGCAGCAGAAAATAATACAAAGCACAACTGAAGGTGATATATGGATACAGAGCTTTCCGGATATCATTCCAGCTGTAAACCAGGATCCTGTGAATATAAATCTACAAAACCAAAACTACTAGCTGCCCGTGTCGAAATTAGGGGCACCCAGAGTTTAGGTTAAAACAATAAACTCCAGGTCAGTCATGTGACTGGTGTGAGAACTAAAACAGTTATTTAAAATTTTACTTTAAAAGAGAGTAATTCAAGGGACCACGCCGTATAACACGGAACGAGTTTCCTCCCAAGAATACCAGTGCATAGAATAAACAACGCAATGCTTTTTCGAAAAATGAAGCTATTATAAGACCCAGGTCCCATCACACAATGCAACGCAAGCCGGAGGATAGGGTTTTCCCTTATAATAGCCAAACATGCTTGGTACGTTTAAAACAAATTATTTGATACTATAATAAGTGTAGAGTGTCAAAACAATTTCAATCATAAATATCAATCATAGATGGCATGGGTACCATATATCATGTCGCCATACTAGTTCTACAATTAAAACCGCAATACACGTATTGGAAATTGGATTTCCGTCATGACTCGAGGCAAAGGGCAAGCTCCTCTCCGCTTTCGAGACACTCTAACAAATGTCTCAGGACTACACACTCTGGGCAATCCTTGGATCTTTAGGGCCGGTCCTCTCTTACGTTTGAGGATTAGTTATTCCTGAACACACGTTTCCCGGTCCTTACAGACCTAAAATCGAGGCGCCTCATTCCAACAACCACAAAGGTGAAAAGTATATAAATGTCAGGGCTGGTAAGTCACCGACACCACCAAAGCTAGAAAGAAACGTCGTGCTCTCCTTGCAGTCCTTATCCCGTTTTTAACTCATATCGAGGTGTGAGGCTCGCGAATTCACGTTATACACAAAGCTACGTCACAAAGGCCGTGCTTTGATCATCAACCACAATACTTTGCTTTTCAACAGAAGCCTTGATCCATGCAACTCAGCGTGCCACACAGGCAATTCATGCCATGCGATTGATATTTATCGATATATAACCTCTAAGCTCGTACGTCTCAGAGAAGGGCGTTAAGCAAGAGAATAAATTCTCTGCTGCCAAACAGATATATATTTAACAGAAATCAATCAACACAGAATAAAATCCAATGTCAGACGCACAATCCATTTACAAGTTCGTTCTAGGTCTGAACGAAACCGGAGGCACTTTCCTCGCATATCCATCGATCTCCAAGTACGTTTGGAAGACCACCAACTATTTCCATCCTCTTGGGTGTACAGCCCAATCAGGATCATCAGTAGTTATCCAAATGATATGAAGACTTCCGGTCTTCAACCACCGTCTTCATCTTCGACATATCGTCGAATCGGTTATTCAGAATGGGTATAAACCCGGCCTTTCCGAACAACCCGCGTATATTAAAAACAAATGTTACACAAACACAACATACGCCTCATTCCAATTTAGCAGCCACTAACTGTAAATCAGCAAGAGAACAATTTCTCAAATATTAACCCCGAAGGACGAAACCAACATCAGATCAATACCCAGGAAACCATTCTTCTTAGCTAACCCATAGCTAGTTTCTAAATTTCATATTCTTAGGGAAATGTTCCCATTAATTTTATCCAAGATAAATTCTTTGAATTTTATTCTTTAATCTTCCATTGGATGTCATTTCAAACCAAATTATGGTTTTCTAAACTAGTCGAGATTAGCGAAGCACAACGGAGTAATTATTCATTTTATTCCCCAATCCCAACTTATTCATCCCATGAAGCAAAACTGGTAATACTCCATATCTAACACCACGGTGTTATCGGTAAAATTAATTACCATTTCACGTTCAAATCTAATTAAAGATTTAACTATCGCTTTGGAGCAAAATTGGTAATACTCCATTCTCGCTCATTTGCCAAATTTGATAATTTAAATTATCAATTCACATTTCAATCTAACTGCAGATTCATTAAAACTCCTTTTACTGGGTTAAAGAACTAATGTCATTTAAAACACAATTCACGACAAACCCAAATCACATTCTATTTATTATCGGGTTAAAGAACAAGTGTCATTTAAAACACCCTTCACGATAAACCAACAAATCAATTCTATTTACAACCCATTTCAAATCCAATTTATTTATTTAAAAATAAATGGGTTTTAATTTTTGTTCAAAATTAGTTCATTTCGATAAAAACCTATTTTTATCTTTTCAAATATGGAGTTTTTCATCCCAATTTTTCCCAAATCATCTCTTATGACTTTACATAAATTATTACTATTTTTTATAATTTTATCAAGGCCCGTACAGTCGATTTCAATCAACGGCACTTACACCGACCTTTTCCAAATTTGATTTGGAAGTATCTCCAAATCCAACTGTTAGATTTCAAAATTCTAATGTTCGTTCGAAATCTCTTTTCGATACGAACCCAATGGTTCCGGTTGTTTTGGGAGAATCTGACGGTCGGATCTCCCATAATGTCCGTTCGAAGTTAATGGTCGAAATTCGCGAACTGCCGCGGCGCGGCGCGTTCTATTCAGGCCATTATATTATATATATAATATATATAATATATATTCCGTCGATTAATATTTAAACCGAATTTTATAAATAGTTTTAAATTCGTTTCAAAAACAATTTCAACTTCCATTTCAAATTCAAATCAAAATTGAATTTTTCCTTATAAATTCGTTTTAAAATTCATTTTAATTCAATTCTAATTCGTTTTATATTCAATTCAATTCAAATTCGTTTTCTATTTAATTCAATTCAAATTTGTTTTCTATTCAAATCAATTCAATTCATTTTCGATTCAAATCAATTCAATTCGTTTTCTATTTAAATCAATTCAAATTCATTTTCTATTCAAATAAATTCAATTTGTTTTCTATTCAAATCAATTCAAATTCATTAACTATTCAAATCAAATTCAATTCGTTTTCTATTCAAATCAATTCAAATTCATTTTCTATTCAAATCAAATTCAACTCGTTTTCTATTCAAATCAATTCTATTTGTTTTCTATTCAAATCAATTCAAATTCATTTTCTATTCAAATCAATACAAATTCGTTTTCTATTCAAAACAATTCAATTCGTTTTCTATTCAAATCAATTCAAATTCTTTTTCTATTCAAATCAATTCAAATTCGTTTTCTATTCAAATCAATTCAAATTCATTTTCTATTCAAATCAAATTCAATTCGCTTTCTATACAAATAAATTCAATTCGTTTTCTATTCAAATCAATTCAAATTCATTTTCTATTCTATTTAAATCAAATTCAATTCGTTTTCTATTCAAATCAATTCAATTCATTTTCTATTCAAATCAATTCAAATTCGTTTTCTATTCAAATCAATTCAAATTCGTTTTCTTTTCAAATCAATTCAAATTCATTTTCTATTCAAATCAAATTCAATTCGTTTTCTATTCAAATCAATTCAATTCGTTTTCTATTCAAATCAATTCAAATTCATTTTCTATTCAAATCAAATTCAAATTCGTTTTCTATTCAAATCAATTCAATTCGTTTCCTATTCAAATCAATTCAATTTCGTTTTCTATTCAAATCAATTCAATTCATTTTCTATTCAAATCAATTCAAATTCATTTTCTATTCAAATCAATTCAAATTCGTTTTCTATTCAAATCAATTCAAATTCGTTTTCTATTCAAATCAATTCAATTCGTTTTCTATTCAAATCAATTCAATTCGTTTTCTATTCAAATCAATTCAAATTCATTTTCTATTCAAATAAATTCAATTCGTTTTCTATTCAAATCAAATTCAATTTGTTTTCTATTCAAATCAATTCAAATTCATTTTCTATTCAAATCAATTCAAATTCGTTTTCTATTCAAATCAATTCAATTCGTTTTCTATTGAAATCAATTCAAATATATTTTCTATTCAAATCAATTCAAATTCATTTTCTATTCAAATCAAATTTAATTCGTTTTCTACTCAAATCAATTCAATTCGTTTTCTATTCAAATCATTTCAATTCCTTTTCTATTCAAATCAATTCAAATTCGTTTTCTATTCAAATCAATTCAATTCGTTTTCTATTCAAATCAATTCAAATTCATTTTCTATTCAAATCAAATTCAATTCGTTTTCTATTCAAATCAATTCAAACTCATTTTCTATTCAAATCAAATTCAATTCGTTTTCTATTTAAATCAATTCAATTCGTTTTCTATTCAAATCAATTCAAATATATTTTCTATTCAAATCAATTCAATTTGTTTTCTGTTCAAATTAATTCAAATTCATTTTCTATTCAAATCAATTCAAATTCGTTTTCTATTCAAATCATTTCAATTCGTTTTCTATTCAAATCAATTCAAATTCGTTTTCTATTCAAATCAATTCAAATTCATTTTCTATTCAAATCAAATTCAATTCGCTTTCTATAGAAATAAATTCAATTCGTTTTCTATTCAAATCAATTCAAATTCATTTTCTATTCAAATCAATTCAAATTCGTTTTCTATTCAAATCAAATTCAATTCGTTTTCTATTCAAATCAATTCAATTCATTTTCTATTCAAATCAATTCAAATTCGTTTTCTATTCAAATCAATTCAATTCGTTTTCTATTCAAATCAATTCAAATTCATTTTCTATTCAAATCAAATTCAATTCGTTTTCTATTCAAATCAATTCAATTCGTTTTCTATTCAAATCAATTCAAATTCATTTTCTATTCAAATCAAATTCAAATTCGTTTTCTATTCAAATCAATTCAGTTCGTTTCCTATTCAAATCAATTCAATTTCGTTTTCTATTCAAATCAATTCAAGTCGTTTTCTATTCAAATCAATTCAAATTCCTTTTCTATTCAAATCAATTCAAATTCGTTTTCTATTCAAATCAATTCAATTCGTTTTCTATTCAAATCAATTCAATTCGTTTTCTATTCAAATCAATTCAAATTCCTTTTCTATTCAAATAAATTCAATTCGTTTTCTATTCAAATCAAATTCAATTTGTTTTCTATTCAAATCAATTCAAATTCATTTTCTATTCAAATCAATTCAAATTCGTTTTCTATTCAAATCAATTCAATTCGTTTTCTATTCAAATCAATTCAAATACATTTTCTATTCAAATCAATTCAAATTCATTTTCTATTCAAATCAAATTCAATTCGTTTTCTACTCAAATGAATTCAATTCGTTTTCTATTCAAATCATTTCAATTCCTTTTCTATTCAAATCAATTCAAATTCGTTTTCTATTCAAATCAATTCAATTCGTTTTCTATTCAAATCAATTCAAATTCATTTTCTATTCAAATCAAATTCAATTCGTTTTCTATTCAAATCAATTCAAACTCATTTTCTATTCAAATCAATTCAAATTCGTTTTCTATTCAAATCAAATTCAATTCGTTTTCTATTCAATTCAAATTCGATTCATTTTCTATTCAATTCAAATTATAAAAACGAATATAATCGATATAAATATCGTTCACGTCAAAATGGCGCATCTCTAATCAACACGACTTTATATATTTCAATAATTCTGTTATTCTATTCAACAAATGAATATTTAGTTTTGTCAACACATGACTAATCTCAACGAATGAGTACTGTCCACGTGTGACTATTTTCATTATTCAATATATTTTATAAAAATTATGGTATTTATCGTTTGATTTAAATCAGACTCCAACCGTAAATTAGTAAGAGAACGATTCTCTGAATATTAACCCCGAAGGCCGAAACCAACATCAGATCAACATCCAGGAGACCACTCATCTTATCTATTTTCCAGTTAGTTTCTAATTTTATATATGATAAAGATGTAAATTTTATTGTTAAAATATTTCGTTCAACACATGACTAATCTCAACGAATGAGTACTGTCAACACATGAACATTTATTTTATAATATTTTTTATTTTCTAAATTGGAATGAGGCCCAATCAATCACCATATAACGTTAATTATATGGATTCCATACAACACATGTGTATAATAGCAACGATAAATAATCAACCATGATCCAAAGTGCACTACACTCTATAAGCATCAAATATAGATATCTAACGCTTATAACAGCCTGTCAATCAATCGATCGACATACAACTAATTGTTGGGATTAGTGTATGCTGTATTTTATCCCAATACCCGTGTGGGGTTTCAAACAATCAAACACAAATTTTATTTGTGCAGTTGGGCGATCTGTAAAATTTATCGTCCCAATCAGTGTCCTTCAAATAGGTGTACATAAACAAACCGTCCGGTTTGTAAATAAATATTTATTTATTCACATTCACGTTAAAAATTATATTTTTAACGATAAAATATTTTATTTTAACACATGAATTTCTATTCAGTTCATTTACAAAATAAAAATGATATTTTTATTTTTCTAACTTATTTTAGGAAATTTCGACGGCATAACGGCACGATACTAGAAACGGGACAAGGCCTAGCCTTATCCCCGGTCTAGTGATGGCCCACGCCATACACATATCAATCAAATCAATTTCAATTCACCAAACAATCAAATTCAAATCAAATAATCTAACCAACTACACAACCAAACAAACAAGTCCATGGTCTGTGGACAATGGTGTCGGGTGCTACTAAACACCGTCTGCATCCTAGCATATATTATAATATAACTAGAAAAAGGAATTTTAAAAGGTGAGAAGTTCTCACTGATAGCTAATCCAATATCACGACACTTCAAATGTAGGAAATCATCGCCATTCTCGCCTTTTGTCACTTTCGTTGCCCCTAGCCACTACATATATAAAAATCACAATTTTATACTATTGTTTTTAAAATAAAAATCACATTTTTATTTGTTCACTTTCAATTTAAAAAAATTCATATTTTTATAATCACTCCATATGGATAAAATTCTATTTTTACATCGCTATATATAGATAAAAATTCTATTTTTACATCGCTATATATAGATAAAAATTCTATTTTTACATCGCTATATATAGATAAAAATTCTATCTTTACACCGCTATTCTCTATATGAAGATTTCGTCTTTTTAAATATAAAGATTTCATTTATAATCTTCTACAATTTAAAAGATTATATTTTTAATACTTTATTAATATAAAAATCACATTTTTAATATCTTTATAATATAAAAATCAAATCTTTATATTCGCTACTATATAAAAATCATATTTTTACCCTTCTAACTTCTATATAAAAATTATTTCTTTTTCATATATAAAAATACGATTTTTACTTAACATACTATGGTAATTACAACTAAAATAAATAAAACTGATTTAAAATAAAATTCACCTTTGAAATTGAAGAGGGGTTTCGTTGTTTGAATCGAGCAAGGAGGGGGTTGGCTGCGTTGGACCACTGGAGGAGGCGGAGGGGTTTTGGGTTCGAGGTGAGGACTGGAAGAAGGAGAAGGTGGAGCGGAAGTGGGGGGGGGGGGGGGGCGACGACGAAGGTGGGGCAGGGGTGAGGCGGTGTTTGGCGGCGGGGTTTGGGGGTCTTCGCGACAGGAAGTGAGAAGGAGGGGGAAGAAGAAGAGAGGGAGGCGGTGGCAGGTGGTGGCGGACCACCTGGGGCGGCGGCGGCTCATGGGGGGGGGGGGGAGGGGCGACGGCGGTCGCGATCCCCCCTTCTCTCCCTTTTTTTTTGCCGAATCGAGTTCGAAATCAAAAAGTGGGGGGTGGGGGGGCAGAGATAAAGGAATAAGGGGTTTATTTTATTTTATTTTATTTATTATTTTAATTTCAAAAAGTTGACTTTTACATACGACCTCTAAATGAGGCCCACCGCCTGTCGTCCATAGCTAATTACCCCCATTTCGAACACAATGGGAATGTACCATAAGCTGATTCGACCATTTCGATCAGTTTCCGTTAAAATCAACATATAACTCTATATATTGATTTTGAACGCGCATTTCAATTTACCGGGGTCACATACTAACTCGAAAAATTCCAGAAAAATATTTTCTAGCTTCGTATTGACGATACGGTCCTAACAAAACTAGTTTCGTCGAATTCTGAGATCGTTGGAAAAATGGCCTTTTTCCAGTCGATTAAAATTAACTGAAACTGGTCAAATGCGTTTTCCCTTGCCACGCTCACATATTGATTCGAAAAATTATGAAATTTGGAATCTAGCAATAACTTGACATCACAGATCCAACAAAAGTGGTTTCGTCGAAATCCGAGGTCATTTGCAACATGTCTATTTTTAATGGCCTGAATTCCATAACGACTATTCAGAATTTTCAACTGGACATATCTTTTGATTCCCGCAATGAAATTTCAATTTTTCGGATTCGTTGGAAAGATATCCTCAAATAGATCCTATTATTTTTTGTTTCGTTAAAATCCGGATTGTTTTGCACCCGGTACATTCAATTGAAGTTTGAAATCGAATTATCGAACTATCGCGCCATTTTCAATTCTATTATATTTATATATAATTATTTATATTCTAACGACGACGTATATAATATATACGTTCGAATTATATTCATAATAAATTTCTCGTCGATATTATTTAAAATAATTCATTTTAAATGTTCAAAATTCGCTAAAATTGCCAAAATAAAAATTTTAAACTAGCCCAGATTTTCCGGGTTATTACAATCTCCCCCACTTAAAACTTTTCGTCCCCGAAAAGGAACGAAGTCGAAAGTTGTTTGATTAACCAACTCTACGTTCTATCTGGCTTCCATTCTCCAACTTTTCAGTTTCTGAGAATTTTCAAATTCTTCAAAAATTTGGCTAACACCCGAAATTTTCGAAAAATTTCGCCATAACCTCCCCTGCACCGGGAGCCACTGGAAAATCCCGAAATTGCCATATAGGCCTTCTGATCTCAAAAAGAAAAAGAAAAAGCCAAGCGGCTAGCCAATCGGCTCATAAAATGATCATCACCCAAACAAAATAGTAAATTATGGTAAACATGTACCTATTTGTCGGGCAAACAAATTTTATTCTCTGCTCTAGCCTCCTTGCTATGACCTGTTCAATGTAAGTACATGTATATGCAAGCAAATGCGACCAATTTTCAATACAGTTCAATATTTGATTCTATTAGGCATAATGGTTCAAAATTATCAAACAAATAAACAAACAACACAAACATCTATCAATTAGTGAATTTAACATTTCAAATTCATAATTTTGATACATATACAGAAAATCATGTTTTTGATGCCAATTCACAACAATAAATCTATCTATATAAGTTTTGGTTCTCATACCATTCTAAGGGAAATATATAGATATCACACCTTCGTCACTCGAAAATAAATACTGGTGATGGTATACTTCATCATCAGGACCATGTCCGGGAAATTTCCTTTCAAATCCATTGATTCAACTTAATACTATTATTAAGTAATTCTAATTTAAAACAACGTTTAAAATCATATTCATTTATAAATCTTGTTTATAAATTCCAGGATTTATATATAAACCCTTTTTACCTCTTCACCCCCTTTACTTAATGCAAAGCTTATGTAAAACCTTTCATTTACGCTATCGTATTCATTTAGAACTCTTTACTACCAGATTAAAACTCGAGTTCAAAATATAAAACTCATCCATAGCTTCTTACCAACACTCGACCATTTTTCATTTCAACATGGTTACTTAAATGTGTTACATTTAAGAAGTGATTATTTACTTCAACATAAATCATTTCAAATTAATTAACTTCTCTATATTGCTAGAATAAATAATAAATTTCCTTTTTAAACTCTTACTAGGATTAACCAATTATTCATTAATGTAACACCCCACGTCCATTAATGTCACTCACTATGGGAATGCATTAACTTCCATGGAGGTTCTGAGTGAATATAGAACAGAAAAATTACAACAAGACAGATAATAAGTAGTACTTGGAAATCTAAAACTTCATTTTATTGCAGCGGAAATTAAACATGTTTGTTACATCATAAAACCATAAATCAGAGTCAAGTACAATATCCATCTTCATAAAACAAAACACATAACCCCATTACACAAATAGCCGTTAAAGAAGATAACAAGCTGGACTTTACTTCAACGGTCCAAGCTTTCCAAAGAGAGATGAAGCAAACCAATCAAACTCCACTAGAGCTGGGCCCAACTTGAGGACCTGGAGGGGGAAAAAGGATAGAAATGGAGGGGGTCAGACATAAAGTCCGGTGAGTATGATAATTCTAACAATGCTATTATCAAAATAACTAGACTAAGGCATAAGCTGGAAAATAAGGAAATGTCTATGAACTATTGGGTATGGAAAGCAGATAAAGATAACGTTAAAGATGACGTTAAAGGCACACCTAATTACTAACGAATAACTACTACACTGCACCGCACATCACTACACTGCACCGCACATTACTACACTGCACCGCACCAGTCACCCTAAAGGTTGATCCCACTTGCTTCACACAG
This sequence comes from Allium sativum, assembly GCA_030737875.1. Taxonomy (NCBI): domain Eukaryota; kingdom Viridiplantae; phylum Streptophyta; class Magnoliopsida; order Asparagales; family Amaryllidaceae; genus Allium; species Allium sativum. The sequence continues at coordinate 406,005,703 of CM060926.1, forward strand.
AAACTATATAAATAGCCTTGCATACCCCTAGCTGACTACATAGGTGTCGTCTGCCCTTGTCTCCGCTAGGTGTACCCCACTACCAACTTTCTATCGGCTCCCTACTCGTAGATACCCGTGCTGGCCCCATAGTGGGGTGTATCACTCCCCTAAAGTGGCAACCCGATACAACTTGAGAATGCACGGCTTATACCTACACGATGCAACAACGTCTTACCTACTAGCCCGGGTCCACACACGCATATGAAACCCGTTGGACTTGCGTTGCCACCGCTACCCCGTTTTGGCCTCTTATAGTCAAACCCAGTATGCGTGTCCCGTCCTCGACTTGGGTCGAGCCCACAAAGATACGTTTGGGTTACTGGTTGAAATGGGCCCCCACAAGATACCCACCTAAGCTTGTCACCACTAGTATATCCCACTTAACCCTCTTAATCATGTTCATTTACATGTGTGTTTGGTTAAGTCTTACTAATCGTATTTCAAATGCCACTAAGGGCACCCACTAGACTCCTCATACCACCCAAGGCACCTACTTAACCCCCATGTCCCACCTTACATGTTTATCTGGTTAAGTATTTCTTAATTCATTCAGGCCATAACCTTATAAAGACCTCTCACATTTGACTGGCATTTATGGCAGTTGGATTTGTCGGGCGGGTCCGGGCTGTCTTACACCATAAAAGATTCTAACCTCGTGTCTTTACAACTGTTATGTGAAAGGACCCGTAACTTCCCCGTGAAGGAAAGAGCGGATACTTTGAGAACAACACACAAAATAGAACGCAGACGGAAGAACATTTCATTGTATATTACAACAATTCCATCAAATACAAGAATATACAGAGTACAAATGAATAAATTACATTCAATAAATATCAGAGATTACAATAAATTACATAGCAGCAGAAAATAATACAAAGCACAACTGAAGGTGATATATGGATACAGAGCTTTCCGGATATCATTCCAGCTGTAAACCAGGATCCTGTGAATATAAATCTACAAAACCAAAACTACTAGCTGCCCGTGTCGAAATTAGGGGCACCCAGAGTTTAGGTTAAAACAATAAACTCCAGGTCAGTCATGTGACTGGTGTGAGAACTAAAACAGTTATTTAAAATTTTACTTTAAAAGAGAGTAATTCAAGGGACCACGCCGTATAACACGGAACGAGTTTCCTCCCAAGAATACCAGTGCATAGAATAAACAACGCAATGCTTTTTCGAAAAATGAAGCTATTATAAGACCCAGGTCCCATCACACAATGCAACGCAAGCCGGAGGATAGGGTTTTCCCTTATAATAGCCAAACATGCTTGGTACGTTTAAAACAAATTATTTGATACTATAATAAGTGTAGAGTGTCAAAACAATTTCAATCATAAATATCAATCATAGATGGCATGGGTACCATATATCATGTCGCCATACTAGTTCTACAATTAAAACCGCAATACACGTATTGGAAATTGGATTTCCGTCATGACTCGAGGCAAAGGGCAAGCTCCTCTCCGCTTTCGAGACACTCTAACAAATGTCTCAGGACTACACACTCTGGGCAATCCTTGGATCTTTAGGGCCGGTCCTCTCTTACGTTTGAGGATTAGTTATTCCTGAACACACGTTTCCCGGTCCTTACAGACCTAAAATCGAGGCGCCTCATTCCAACAACCACAAAGGTGAAAAGTATATAAATGTCAGGGCTGGTAAGTCACCGACACCACCAAAGCTAGAAAGAAACGTCGTGCTCTCCTTGCAGTCCTTATCCCGTTTTTAACTCATATCGAGGTGTGAGGCTCGCGAATTCACGTTATACACAAAGCTACGTCACAAAGGCCGTGCTTTGATCATCAACCACAATACTTTGCTTTTCAACAGAAGCCTTGATCCATGCAACTCAGCGTGCCACACAGGCAATTCATGCCATGCGATTGATATTTATCGATATATAACCTCTAAGCTCGTACGTCTCAGAGAAGGGCGTTAAGCAAGAGAATAAATTCTCTGCTGCCAAACAGATATATATTTAACAGAAATCAATCAACACAGAATAAAATCCAATGTCAGACGCACAATCCATTTACAAGTTCGTTCTAGGTCTGAACGAAACCGGAGGCACTTTCCTCGCATATCCATCGATCTCCAAGTACGTTTGGAAGACCACCAACTATTTCCATCCTCTTGGGTGTACAGCCCAATCAGGATCATCAGTAGTTATCCAAATGATATGAAGACTTCCGGTCTTCAACCACCGTCTTCATCTTCGACATATCGTCGAATCGGTTATTCAGAATGGGTATAAACCCGGCCTTTCCGAACAACCCGCGTATATTAAAAACAAATGTTACACAAACACAACATACGCCTCATTCCAATTTAGCAGCCACTAACTGTAAATCAGCAAGAGAACAATTTCTCAAATATTAACCCCGAAGGACGAAACCAACATCAGATCAATACCCAGGAAACCATTCTTCTTAGCTAACCCATAGCTAGTTTCTAAATTTCATATTCTTAGGGAAATGTTCCCATTAATTTTATCCAAGATAAATTCTTTGAATTTTATTCTTTAATCTTCCATTGGATGTCATTTCAAACCAAATTATGGTTTTCTAAACTAGTCGAGATTAGCGAAGCACAACGGAGTAATTATTCATTTTATTCCCCAATCCCAACTTATTCATCCCATGAAGCAAAACTGGTAATACTCCATATCTAACACCACGGTGTTATCGGTAAAATTAATTACCATTTCACGTTCAAATCTAATTAAAGATTTAACTATCGCTTTGGAGCAAAATTGGTAATACTCCATTCTCGCTCATTTGCCAAATTTGATAATTTAAATTATCAATTCACATTTCAATCTAACTGCAGATTCATTAAAACTCCTTTTACTGGGTTAAAGAACTAATGTCATTTAAAACACAATTCACGACAAACCCAAATCACATTCTATTTATTATCGGGTTAAAGAACAAGTGTCATTTAAAACACCCTTCACGATAAACCAACAAATCAATTCTATTTACAACCCATTTCAAATCCAATTTATTTATTTAAAAATAAATGGGTTTTAATTTTTGTTCAAAATTAGTTCATTTCGATAAAAACCTATTTTTATCTTTTCAAATATGGAGTTTTTCATCCCAATTTTTCCCAAATCATCTCTTATGACTTTACATAAATTATTACTATTTTTTATAATTTTATCAAGGCCCGTACAGTCGATTTCAATCAACGGCACTTACACCGACCTTTTCCAAATTTGATTTGGAAGTATCTCCAAATCCAACTGTTAGATTTCAAAATTCTAATGTTCGTTCGAAATCTCTTTTCGATACGAACCCAATGGTTCCGGTTGTTTTGGGAGAATCTGACGGTCGGATCTCCCATAATGTCCGTTCGAAGTTAATGGTCGAAATTCGCGAACTGCCGCGGCGCGGCGCGTTCTATTCAGGCCATTATATTATATATATAATATATATAATATATATTCCGTCGATTAATATTTAAACCGAATTTTATAAATAGTTTTAAATTCGTTTCAAAAACAATTTCAACTTCCATTTCAAATTCAAATCAAAATTGAATTTTTCCTTATAAATTCGTTTTAAAATTCATTTTAATTCAATTCTAATTCGTTTTATATTCAATTCAATTCAAATTCGTTTTCTATTTAATTCAATTCAAATTTGTTTTCTATTCAAATCAATTCAATTCATTTTCGATTCAAATCAATTCAATTCGTTTTCTATTTAAATCAATTCAAATTCATTTTCAATTCAAATAAATTCAATTTGTTTTCTATTCAAATCAATTCAAATTCATTAACTATTCAAATCAAATTCAATTCGTTTTCTATTCAAATCAATTCAAATTCATTTTCTATTCAAATCAAATTCAACTCGTTTTCTATTCAAATCAATTCTATTTGTTTTCTATTCAAATCAATTCAAATTCATTTTCTATTCAAATCAATACAAATTCGTTTTCTATTCAAAACAATTCAATTCGTTTTCTATTCAAATCAATTCAAATTCTTTTTCTATTCAAATCAATTCAAATTCGTTTTCTATTCAAATCAATTCAAATTCATTTTCTATTCAAATCAAATTCAATTCGCTTTCTATACAAATAAATTCAATTCGTTTTCTATTCAAATCAATTCAAATTCATTTTCTATTCTATTTAAATCAAATTCAATTCGTTTTCTATTCAAATCAATTCAATTCATTTTCTATTCAAATCAATTCAAATTCGTTTTCTATTCAAATCAATTCAAATTCGTTTTCTATTCAAATCAATTCAAATTCATTTTCTATTCAAATCAAATTCAATTCGTTTTCTATTCAAATCAATTCAATTCGTTTTCTATTCAAATCAATTCAAATTCATTTTCTATTCAAATCAAATTCAAATTCGTTTTCTATTCAAATCAATTCAATTCGTTTCCTATTCAAATCAATTCAATTTCGTTTTCTATTCAAATCAATTCAATTCATTTTCTATTCAAATCAATTCAAATTCATTTTCTATTCAAATCAATTCAAATTCGTTTTCTATTCAAATCAATTCAAATTCGTTTTCTATTCAAATCAATTCAATTCGTTTTCTATTCAAATCAATTCAATTCGTTTTCTATTCAAATCAATTCAAATTCAAATTCATTTTCTATTCAAATAAATTCAATTCGTTTTCTATTCAAATCAAATTCAATTTGTTTTCTATTCAAATCAATTCAAATTCATTTTCTATTCAAATCAATTCAAATTCGTTTTCTATTCAAATCAATTCAATTCGTTTTCTATTGAAATCAATTCAAATATATTTTCTATTCAAATCAATTCAAATTCATTTTCTATTCAAATCAAATTTAATTCGTTTTCTACTCAAATCAATTCAATTCGTTTTCTATTCAAATCATTTCAATTCCTTTTCTATTCAAATCAATTCAAATTCGTTTTCTATTCAAATCAATTCAATTCGTTTTCTATTCAAATCAATTCAAATTCATTTTCTATTCAAATCAAATTCAATTCGTTTTCTATTCAAATCAATTCAAACTCATTTTCTATTCAAATCAAATTCAATTCGTTTTCTATTTAAATCAATTCAATTCGTTTTCTATTCAAATCAATTCAAATATATTTTCTATTCAAATCAATTCAATTTGTTTTCTGTTCAAATTAATTCAAATTCATTTTCTATTCAAATCAATTCAAATTCGTTTTCTATTCAAATCATTTCAATTCGTTTTCTATTCAAATCAATTCGAACTCGTTTTCTATTCAAATCAATTCAAATTCATTTTCTATTCAAATCAAATTCAATTCGCTTTCTATAGAAATAAATTCAATTCGTTTTCTATTCAAATCAATTCAAATTCATTTTCTATTCAAATCAATTCAAATTCGTTTTCTATTCAAATCAAATTCAATTCGTTTTCTATTCAAATCAATTCAATTCATTTTCTATTCAAATCAATTCAAATTCGTTTTCTATTCAAATCAATTCAATTCGTTTTCTATTCAAATCAATTCAAATTCATTTTCTATTCAAATCAAATTCAATTCGTTTTCTATTCAAATCAATTCAATTCGTTTTCTATTCAAATCAATTCAAATTCATTTTCTATTCAAATCAAATTCAAATTCGTTTTCTATTCAAATCAATTCAGTTCGTTTCCTATTCAAATCAATTCAATTTCGTTTTCTATTCAAATCAATTCAAGTCGTTTTCTATTCAAATCAATTCAAATTCCTTTTCTATTCAAATCAATTCAAATTCGTTTTCTATTCAAATCAATTCAATTCGTTTTCTATTCAAATCAATTCAATTCGTTTTCTATTCAAATCAATTCAAATTCCTTTTCTATTCAAATAAATTCAATTCGTTTTCTATTCAAATCAAATTCAATTTGTTTTCTATTCAAATCAATTCAAATTCATTTTCTATTCAAATCAATTCAAATTCGTTTTCTATTCAAATCAATTCAATTCGTTTTCTATTCAAATCAATTCAAATACATTTTCTATTCAAATCAATTCAAATTCATTTTCTATTCAAATCAAATTCAATTCGTTTTCTACTCAAATGAATTCAATTCGTTTTCTATTCAAATCATTTCAATTCCTTTTCTATTCAAATCAATTCAAATTCGTTTTCTATTCAAATCAATTCAATTCGTTTTCTATTCAAATCAATTCAAATTCATTTTCTATTCAAATCAAATTCAATTCGTTTTCTATTCAAATCAATTCAAACTCATTTTCTATTCAAATCAATTCAAATTCGTTTTCTATTCAAATCAAATTCAATTCGTTTTCTATTCAATTCAAATTCGATTCATTTTCTATTCAATTCAAATTATAAAAACGAATATAATCGATATAAATATCGTTCACGTCAAAATGGCGCATCTCTAATCAACACGACTTTATATATTTCAATAATTCTGTTATTCTATTCAACAAATGAATATTTAGTTTTGTCAACACATGACTAATCTCAACGAATGAGTACTGTCCACGTGTGACTATTTTCATTATTCAATATATTTTATAAAAATTATGGTATTTATCCTTTGATTTAAATCAGACTCCAACCGTAAATTAGTAAGAGAACGATTCTCTGAATATTAACCCCGAAGGCCGAAACCAACATCAGATCAACATCCAGGAGACCACTCATCTTATCTATTTTCCAGTTAGTTTCTAATTTTATATATGATAAAGATGTAAATTTTATTGTTAAAATATTTCGTTCAACACATGACTAATCTCAACGAATGAGTACTGTCAACACATGAACATTTATTTTATAATATTTTTTATTTTCTAAATTGGAATGAGGCCCAATCAATCACCATATAACGTTAATTATATGGATTCCATACAACACATGTGTATAATAGCAACGATAAATAATCAACCATGATCCAAAGTGCACTACACTCTATAAGCATCAAATATAGATATCTAACGCTTATAACAGCCTGTCAATCAATCGATCGACATACAACTAATTGTTGGGATTAGTGTATGCTGTATTTTATCCCAATACCCGTGTGGGGTTTCAAACAATCAAACACAAATTTTATTTGTGCAGTTGGGCGATCTGTAAAATTTATCGTCCCAATCAGTGTCCTTCAAATAGGTGTACATAAACAAACCGTCCGGTTTGTAAATAAATATTTATTTATTCACATTCACGTTAAAAATTATATTTTTAACGATAAAATATTTTATTTTAACACATGAATTTCTATTCAGTTCATTTACAAAATAAAAATGATATTTTTATTTTTCTAACTTATTTTAGGAAATTTCGACGGCATAACGGCACGATACTAGAAACGGGACAAGGCCTAGCCTTATCCCCGGTCTAGTGATGGCCCACGCCATACACATATCAATCAAATCAATTTCAATTCACCAAACAATCAAATTCAAATCAAATAATCTAACCAACTACACAACCAAACAAACAAGTCCATGGTCTGTGGACAATGGTGTCGGGTGCTACTAAACACCGTCTGCATCCTAGCATATATTATAATATAACTAGAAAAAGGAATTTTAAAAGGTGAGAAGTTCTCACTGATAGCTAATCCAATATCACGACACTTCAAATGTAGGAAATCATCGCCATTGTCGCCTTTTGTCACTTTCGTTGCCCCTAGCCACTACATATATAAAAATCACAATTTTATACTATTGTTTTTAAAATAATAATCACATTTTTATTTGTTCACTTTCAATTTAAAAAAATTCATATTTTTATAATCACTCCATATGGATAAAATTCTATTTTTACATCGCTATATATAGATAAAAATTCTATTTTTACATCGCTATAATAGATAAAAATTCTATTTTTACATCGCTATATATAGATAAAAATTCTATCTTTACACCGCTATTCTCTATATGAAGATTTCGTCTTTTTAAATATAAAGATTTCATTTATAATCTTCTACAATTTAAAAGATTATATTTTTAATACTTTATTAATATAAAAATCACATTTTTAATATCTTTATAATATAAAAATCAAATCTTTATATTCGCTACTATATAAAAATCATATTTTTACCCTTCTAACTTCTATATAAAAATTATTTCTTTTTCATATATAAAAATACGATTTTTACTTAACATACTATGGTAATTACAACTAAAATAAATAAAACTGATTTAAAATAAAATTCACCTTTGAAATTGAAGAGGGGTTTCGTTGTTTGAATCGAGCAAGGAGGGGGTTGGCTGCGTTGGACCACTGGAGGAGGCGGAGGGGTTTTGGGTTCGAGGTGAGGACTGGAAGAAGGAGAAGGTGGAGCGGAAGTGGGGGGGGGGGGGGGGCGACGACGAAGGTGGGGCAGGGGTGAGGCGGTGTTTGGGGGTCTTCGCGACAGGAAGTGAGAAGGAGGGGGAAGAAGAAGAGAGGGAGGCGGTGGCAGGTGGTGGCGGACCACCTGGGGCGGCGGCGGCTCATGGGGGGGGGGGGGGGGGAGGGGCGACGGCGGTCGCGATCCCCCCTTCTCTCCCTTTTTTTTGCCGAATCGAGTTCGAAATCAAAAAGTGGGGGGTGGGGGGGCAGAGATAAAGGAATAAGGGGTTTATTTTATTTTATTATATTTATTATTTTAATTTCAAAAAGTTGACTTTTACATACGACCTCTAAATGAGGCCCACCGCCTGTCGTCCATAGCTAATTACCCCCATTTCGAACACAATGGGAATGTACCATAAGCTGATTCGACCATTTCGATCAGTTTCCGTTAAAATCAACATATAACTCTATATATTGATTTTGAACGCGCATTTCAATTTACCGGGGTCACATACTAACTCGAAAAATTCCAGAAAAATATTTTCTAGCTTCGTATTGACGATACGGTCCTAACAAAACTAGTTTCGTCGAATTCTGAGATCGTTGGAAAAATGGCCTTTTTCCAGTCGATTAAAATTAACTGAAACTGGTCAAATGCGTTTTCCCTTGCCACGCTCACATATTGATTCGAAAAATTATGAAATTTGGAATCTAGCAATAACTTGACATCACAGATCCAACAAAAGTGGTTTCGTCGAAATCCGAGGTCATTTGCAACATGTCTATTTTTAATGGCCTGAATTCCATAGCGACTATTCAGAATTTTCAACTGGACATATCTTTTGATTCCCGCAATGAAATTTCAATTTTTCGGATTCGTTGGAAAGATATCCTCAAATAGATCCTATTATTTTTTGTTTCGTTAAAATCCGGATTGTTTTGCACCCGGTACATTCAATTGAAGTTTGAAATCGAATTATCGAACTATCGCGCCATTTTCAATTCTATTATATTTATATATAATTATTTATATTCTAACGACGACGTATATAATATATACGTTCGAATTATATTCATAATAGATTTCTCGTCGATATTATTTAAAATAATTCATTTTAAATGTTCAAAATTCGCTAAAATTGCCAAAATAAAATTTTTAAACTAGCCCAGATTTTCCGGGTTATTACAATCTCCCCCACTTAAAACTTTTCGTCCCCGAAAAGGAACGAAGTCGAAAGTTGTTTGATTAACCAACTCTACGTTCTATCTGGCTTCCATTCTCCAACTTTTCAGTTTCTGAGAATTTTCAAATTCTTCAAAAATTTGGCTAACACCCGAAATTTTCGAAAAATTTCGCCATAACCTCCCCTGCACCGGGAGCCACTGGAAAATCCCGAAATTGCCATATAGGCCTTCTGATCTCAAAAAGAAAAAGAAAAAGCCAAGCGGCTAGCCAATCGGCTCATAAAATGATCATCACCCAAACAAAACAGTAAATTATGGTAAACATGTACCTATTTGTCGGGCAAACAAATTTTATTCTCTGCTCTAGCCTCCTTGCTATGACCTGTTCAATGTAAGTACATGTATATGCAAGCAAATGCGACCAATTTTCAATACAGTTCAATATTTGATTCTATTAGGCATAATGGTTCAAAATTATCAAACAAATAAACAAACAACACAAACATCTATCAATTAGTGAATTTAACATTTCAAATTCATAATTTTGATACATATACAGAAAATCATGTTTTTGATGCCAATTCACAACAATAAATCTATCTATATAAGTTTTGGTTCTCATACCATTCTAAGGGAAATATATAGATATCACACCTTCGTCACTCGAAAATAAATACTGGTGATGGTATACTTCATCATCAGGACCATGTCCGGGCGACTAGAGTGTGACTCTATATCTATCTAATATATTAAAATTTCGAATATACGTTCATGACGCGTATATGCAAAATCTTTATATACTAGATTGTCCAAATTCAAAATAAATAAATATTCAAATACGTATAAAACGATTTAAATTTTTAAAACAGAATTGTTTTCATTGGAAAAATATAATCTTCACACTCGTTCTAGGATACTACTGATCCTATCTCTAACGAGTCATTCTAATTGGATATTACTAACCAAATATCTGATGAATTCTTTCGTATGGTTCTAATGTGTCTTGTTCTCGAGCTCTGTAAACCAAAGCTCTGATACCAAATGAAAGGACCCGTAACTTCCCCATGAAGGAAAGAGCGGATACTTTGAGAACAACACACAAAATAGAACGCAGACGGAAGAACATTTCATTGTATATTACAAAAATTCCATCAGATACAAGAATATACAGAGTATAAATTAATAAATTACATTCGATAAATATCAGAGATTACAATAAATTACATAGCAGCGGAAAATAATACAAAGCACAACTGAAGGTGATATACGGATACAGAGCTTTTCGGATATCATTCCAGCTGTAAACCAGGATCCTGTGAATATAAATCTGCAAAACCAAAACTACTAGCTGCCCGTGTCGAAATTAGGGGCACCCAGAGTTTAGGTTAAAACAATAAACTCCAGGTCAGTCATGTGACTGGTGTGAGAACTAAAACAGTTATTTAAAACTTTACTTCAAAAGAGAGTAATTCAAGGGACCACGCCGTATAGCACGGAATGAGTTTCCTCCCAAGAATACCAGTGCATAGAATAAACAGCGCAATGCTTTTTCAAAAAATGAAGCTATTATAAGACCCAGGTCCCATCACACAATGCAACGCAAGCCGGAGGATAGGGTTTTCCCTTATAATAGCCAAACATGCTTGGTACGTTTAAAACAAATCATTTGATACTATAATAAGTGTATAGTGTCAAAACAATTTCAATCATAAATATCAATCATAGACGGCATGGGTACCAAATATCATGTCGCCATACTAGTTCTACAATTAAAACCGCAATACACGTATTGGAAATTTGATTTCCGTCATGAGTCGAGGCAAGGGGCAAGCTCCTCTCCGCTTTCGAGACACTCTAGCAAATGTCTCAGGACTACACACTCTGGGCAATCCTTGGATCTTCAGGGCCAGTCCTCTCTTACGTTTGAGGATTAGTTATTCCTGAACACACGTTTCCCGGTCCTTACAGACCTAAAATTGAGGCGCCTCATTCCAACAACCACAAAGGTGAAAAGTATATAAATGTCAGGGCTGGTAAGCCGCCGACACCACCAAAGCTAGAAAGAAACGTCGTGCTCTCCCTGCAGTCCTTATCCCGTTTTTAACTCATACCGAGGTGTGAGGCTCGCGAATTCACGTTATACACAAAGCTACGTCACAAAGGCCGTGCTTTGATCATCAACCACAAGACTTTTCTTTTTCAACAGAAGCCTCGATCCATGCAACTCAGTGTGCCACACAGGCAATTCATGCCATGCGATTGATATCTATCTATATATAACCTCTAAGCTCGTACGTCTCAGAGAAGGGCGTTAAGCAAGAGAATAAATTCTCCGCTGCCAAACAGATATATATTTAACAGAAATCAATCAACACAGAATAAAATCCAATATCAGACACATAATCCATTAACAAGTTCGTTCTGGGTCTGAACGAAACCGGAGGCACTTTCCTCGCATATCCATCGATCTCCAAGTACGTCCGGACGACCACCAGCTATTTCCATCCTCTTGGGTGTACAGCCCAATCAGGATCATCAGTAGTTATCCAAACGATGTGAAGACTTCCGGTCTTCAACCACCGTCTTCATCTTCGACATATCGTCGAATCGGTTATTCAGAATGGGTATAAACCCGGCCTTTCCAAACAACCCGCGTATATTAAAAACAAATTTTACACAAACACAACATACGCCTCATTCCAATCTAGCAGCCACAAATCGTAAATCAGCAAGAGAACAATTTCTCAAATATTAACCCCGAAGGCCGAAACCAACATCAGATCAATACCCAGGAAACCATTCTTCTTAGCTAACCCACAGCTAGTTTCTAAATTTCATATTCTTAGGGAAATGTTCCCATTATTTTTATCCAAGATAAATTCTTTGAATTTTATTCTTTAATCTTCCTTTGGATGTCATTTCAAACCAAATTATGGTTTTCTAAACTAGTCGAGATTAGCGAACCACACCGGAGTAATTATTCATTTTATTCCCCAATCCCAACCTATTCATCCCATGAAGCAAAACTGGTAATACTCCATATCTAACACCACGGTGTTATCGGTAAAATTAATTACCATTTCACGTTCAAATCTAATTAAAGATTTAACTATCGCTTTGGAGTAAAACTGGTAATACTCCATTCTCGCTCATTTGCCAAATTTGATAATTTAAATTATCAATTCACATTTCAATCTAACTGCAGATTCATTAAAACTCCTTTTACTGGGTTAAAGAACTAATGTCATTTAAAACACAGTTCACGACAAACCCAAATCACATTCTATTTATTATCGGGTTAAAGAACAAGTGTCATTTAAAACACCCTTCACGATAAACCCACAACTCAATTCTATTTACAACCCATTTCAAATCCAATTTTTTTATTTAAAAATAAATGGGTTTTAATTTTAGTTCAAAATTAGTTCATTTCGATAAAAATCTATTTTTATCTTTTCAAATATGGAGTTTTTCATCCCAATTTTTTCCAAATCATCTCTTATGATTTTACATAAATTATTACTATTTTTAATAATTTTATCAAGGCCCGTACAGTCGATTTCCATCAACGGCCATTGAACTGCACTTACAGTGACCTTTTCCAAATTTGATTTGGACGTATCTCCAAATCCAACCGTTAGATTTCAAAATTCTAATGTTCGCTAGAAAGAACTTTTCAATACGAACCCAACGGTTCCGGTTTTAGGAGAATCCGACGGTCGGATCTCCCGTAATGTCCGTTCGAAGTTAATGGTCGAAATTCGCGAACTGCCGCGGCGCGTCGCGTTCTATTCAGGCCATTATATTATATATATAATATATATTCCATCGATTACTATTTAAACCGAATTTTATAAATATTTTTAAATTCGTTTCAAAAAAAATTTCAACTTGCATTTCAAATTCAAATCAAAATTGATTTTTTCCTTATAAATTCGTTTTAAAATTCATTTCAATTCAATTCTAATCCGTTTTATATTCAATTCAATTCAAATTCGTTTTCTATTCAATTCAATTCAAATTCGTTTTCTATTCAAATCAATTCAATTCGTTTTCTATTCAAATCAATTCAATTCGTTTTCTATTCAAATCAATTCAAATTCGTTTTCTATTCATATCAATTCAATTCGTTTTCTATTCAAATCAATTCAAATTCATTTTCTATTCAAATCAAATTCACTTCATTTTCTATTCAAATCAATTCAAATTCATTTTCTATTCAAATCAAATTCAATTCGTTTTCTATTCAAATTAATTCAATTCGTTTTCTATTCAAATCAATTCAAATTCGTTTTCTATTCAAATCAATTCAATTCATTTTCTATTCAAATCATTTCAAATTCATTTTCTATTCAAATCAATTCAAATTCGTTTTCTATTCAAGTCAATTCAAATTCATTTTCAATTCAAATCAAATTCAATTCGTTTTCTATTCAAATCAATTCAATTTGTTTTCTATTCAAATCAATTCAACTTCATTTTCTATTCAAATCAATTCAAATTCGTTTTCTATTCAAATCAAATTCAATTCTTTTTTTATTCAAACCAATTCAATTCGTTTTCTATTCAAATCAATTCAAATTCGTTTTCTATTCAAATCAATTCAATTCGTTTTCTATTCAAATGAATTCAAATTCTTTTCTATTCAAATCAAATTCAATTCGTTTTCTATTCAGATCAATTCAAATTCATTTTCTATTCAAATCAAATTCAATTCGTTTTCTATTCAAATCAATTCAATTCGTTTTCTATTCAAATCAATTCAATTCGTTTTCTATTCAAATCAATTCAAATTCATTTTCTATTCAAATCAAATTCAAATTCGTTTTCTATTCAAATCAATTCAATTCGTTTTCTATTCAAATCAATTCAAATTCGTTTTCTATTCAAATCAATTCAATTCGTTTTCTATTCAAATCAATTCAAATTCATTTTCTATTCAAATCAATTCAAATTCGATTTCTATTCAAATCAATTCAGTTCGTTTTCTATTCAAATTCATTTTCTATTCAAATCAATTCAAATTCGTTTTCTATTCAAATCAATTCAAATTCATTTTCTACTCAAATCAAATTCAATTCGTTTTCTATTCAAATCAAATTCAATTCATTTTTTATTCAAATCAAATCAAATTCGTTTTCTATTCAAATCAATTCTAATTCGTTTTCTATTCAAATCAATTCAATTCGTTTTCTATTCAAATCAATTCAATTCGTTTCTATTCAAATCTATTCAAATTCATTTTCTATTCAAATCAATTCAATTCGTTTTCTATTCAAATTAAATTCAATTCGTTTTCTATTCAAATCAATTCAATTCGTTTTCTATTCAAATCAATTCAAATTCTTTTTATATTCAAATCAATTCAATTCGTTTTCTATTCAAATCAATTCAAATTCATTTTCTATTCAAATCAAATTCAATTCGTTTTCTATTCAAATCAATTCAAATTCATTTTCTATTCATATTAATTCAATTCGTTTTCTATTCAAATCAATTCAAATTCATTTTCTATTCAAATAATTTCAATTTGTTTTCTGTTCAAATCAATTCAATCCATTTTCTATTCAAATCAATTCAAATTCATTTTCTATTCAAATCAATTCAAATTTGTTTTCTATTCAAATCAATTCAATTCGTTTTCTATTCAAATCAATTCAAATTGGTTTTCTATTCAAATCAATTCTAATTCATTTTCTATTCAAATCAAATTCAATTCGTTTTATATTCAAATCAATTCAATTTGTTTTCTATTCAAATCAATTCAAATTCATTTTCTGTTCAAATCAATTCAAATTCGTTTTCTATTCAAATCAAATTCAATTCGTTTTCTATTCAATTCAAATTCGATTCGTTTTCTATTCAATTCAAATTATAAAAACGAATATAATCGATATAAATATTGTTTGCGTCAAAATGACGCATCTCTAGTCAACACGGCTTTATATATTTCAATAATTCCGTTATTTTATTCAACAAATGAATATTTAATTTTGTCAACACATGACTAATCTCAACGAATGAGTACTGTCCACGTGTGACTATTTTCGTTATTCAATATATTTTATAAAAATTATGGTATCTATCGTTTGATTTAAATCAGACTCCAACCGTAAATTAGTAAGAGAACGATTCTCTGAATATTAACCCCGAAGGCTGAAACCAACATCAGATCAACATCTAGGAGACCACTCATCTTATCTATTTTCTAGTTAGTTTATAATTTTATATATGATAAAGATGTAAATTTTATTGTTAAAATATTTCGTTCAACACATGACTAATCTCAACGAATGAGTACTGTCAACACATGAACCTTTATTTTATAATATTCTTTATTTTCTAAATTGGATAGAGGCCCAATCAATCACCATATAACGTTAATTATATGGATTCCATACAACACATGTATATAATAGCAACGATAAATAATCAACCATCATCCAAAGTGCACTACACTGTATAAGAATCAAATATAGATATCTAACGCTTATAACAGCCTGTCAATCAATCGATCGACATAAAACTAATTATTGGGATTAGTGTATGCTGTATTTTATCCCAATACCCGT
Source organism: Allium sativum (assembly GCA_030737875.1). NCBI lineage: Eukaryota > Viridiplantae > Streptophyta > Magnoliopsida > Asparagales > Amaryllidaceae > Allium > Allium sativum. Next base: position 406,021,796 of record CM060926.1, read on the forward strand.
GTGGGGTTTCAAACAATCAAACACAGATTTTATTTGTGTAGTTGGGTGATGTGTAAAATTTATCGTCCCAATCAATGTCCTTCAAATAGGTGTACATAAACAAACCGTCTGGTTTGTAAATGAATATTTATTTATTCACATTCACGTTAAAAATTATATTTTTAACGATAAAATATTTTATTTTAACACATGAATTTCTATTCAGTTCATTTACAAAATAAAAATGATGTTTTTATTTTTCTAACTTATTTTAGGAAATTTCGACGGCATAACGGCACGATACTAGAAACGGGACAAGGCCTAGCCTTATCCCCGGTCTAGTGATGGCCCATGCCATACACATATCAATCAAATCAATTTCAATTCACCAAACAATCAAATTCAAATCAAATAATCTAACCAACTACACAACCAAACAAACAAGTCCATGGTCTGTGGACAATGGTGTCGGGTGCTACTAAACACCGTCTGCATCCTAGCATATATTATAATATAACTAGAAAAAGGAATTTTAAAAGGTGAGAAGTTCTCACTGATAGCTAATCCAATATCACGACACTTCAAATGTAGGAAATCATCGCCATTCTCGCCTTTTGTCACTTTCGTTGCCCCTAGCCACTACATATATAAAAATCACAATTTTATACTATTGTTTTTAAAATAAAAATCACATTTTTATTTGTTCACTTTCAATTTAAAAAAATTCATATTTTTATAATCACTCCATATGGATAAAATTCTATTTTTACATCGCTATATATAGATAAAAATTCTATTTTTACATCGCTATATATAGATAAAAATTCTATTTTTACATCGCTATATATAGATAAAAATTCTATCTTTACACCGCTATTCTCTATATGAAGATTTCGTCTTTTTAAATATAAAGATTTCATTTATAATCTTCTACAATTTAAAAGATTATATTTTTAATACTTTATTAATATAAAAATCACATTTTTAATATCTTTATAATATAAAAATCAAATCTTTATATTCGCTACTATATAAAAATCATATTTTTACCCTTCTAACTTCTATATAAAAATTATTTCTTTTTCATATATAAAAATATGATTTTTACTTAACATACTATGGTAATTACAACTAAAATAAATAAAACTGATTTAAAATAAAATTCACCTTTGAAATTGAAGAGGGGTTTCGTTGTTTGAATCGAGCAAGGAGGGGGTTGGCTGCGCTGGACTACTGGAGGAGGCGGAGGGGTTTTGGGTTCGAGGTGAGGACTGGAAGAAGGAGAAGGTGGAGCGGAAGTGGGGGGGAGGGGGCAACGACGAAGGTGGGGCAGGGGTGAGGCGGTGTTTGGCGGCGGGGTTTGGGGGTCTTCGCGATAGGAAGTGAGAAGGAGGGGGAAGAAGAAGAGAGGGAGGCGGTGGCAGGTGGTGGCTCCCCACCTGGGGCGGCGGCGGCTCATCGGGTGGGGGGGGGGGGGGGGAGGGGCAACGGCGGTCGCGATCCCCCCTTCTCTCCCTTTTTTTATATATTTTTTTCTACCGAATCGAGTTCGAAATCAAAAAGGGGGTGGGGCCAGAGATAAAGGAATAAGGGGTTTATTTTATTTTATTATATTTATTATTTTAATTTCAAAAAGTTGACTTTTACATACGACCTCTAAACGAGGCCCACCGCCTGTCGTCCATCGCTAATTACCCACATTCCGAACACAATGGGATATATACCATAAGCTGATTCGACCATTTCGATCAGTTCCCGTTAAAATCAACATATAACTCTATATATTGATTTTGAACGCGCATTTCAATTTACCGGGGTCACATACTAACTCGAAAAATTCCAGAAAAATATTTTCTAGCTTCGTATTGACGATACGGTCCTAACAAAACTAGTTTCGTTGAATTCTGAGACCGTTGGAAAAATGGCCATTTTCCAGTCGATTAAAATCAACTAAAACTGGTCAAATTCGTTTTCCTTTGCCACGCTCACATATTGATTCGAAAAATTATGAAATTTGGAATCTAGCAATAACTTGACATCACGGATCCAACAAAAGTGGTTTCGTCGAAATCCGAGGTCGTCTGCAAAATGTCTATTTTTAATGGCCCGAATTCCATAGCGACGATTCAGAATTTTCAACTGAACATATCTTTTGATTCCCGCTATGAAATTTCAATTTTTCGGATTCGTTGGAAAGATATCCTCAAATAGACACTATTATTTTTGGTTTCGCTAAAATCCGGATTGTTTTGCACCCGGTACATTCAATTGAAGTTTGAAATCGAATTATCGAACTACCGCGCCATTTTCAATTCTATTGTATTTATATATAATTATTTATATTCTAACGACGAGGTATATAATATATAAGTTCGAATTATATTCAAAATAAATTTCTCGTCGATATTATTTAAAATAATTCATTTTAAATGTTCAAAATTCGCTAAAATTGCCAAAATAAAAATTTTAAACTGGCCCAGATTTTCTGGGTTATTACATTATGCTTTAGTTTAGGCCTAGGACCTCTCACATTGGGCTGACATTTGTGACCACTGGATTTGCCGGGCGGGTCCGGGCAGGTTTACGTCACAAACGAGTCCAACCTCATGTCCTAAGCATTGATCATCACTTATAATCTTTTACCCCAGTTTTAATAATTCCCTATTCAAATTATTAATTAACTCCAATTTTAATGATGTCCATAATTGACTCAATTATGGCCATCCATTCATGGCATGCAAAATCATATCAATTGCACCCCAACTTCTTAATATTCAATCCTTAATATTACCCCTACCCCACGTTATACGTTCGCTTATTCAACGCAGAATATACGTTAGACTCAAATAGTCTAACTCATAACACAAAGATAAATTATCACAACATATAGACAAGTAAAATAATCTAATCATAATAGGGGTGAAACTTGCATAAACTACACATGTTAATGATCTAAAGGTGTCAACTTGTTAAATGTCACAATTTACATGATATGATCATAACCTAAATTCATGTATAAACTTGCATACGGTGTTTTATGCAACATAATGATGGTGTGAACTAGCATCTAATAGAATTCACATATGTCATAGCATAATTCTAGATATCATAATTCTAGATCTAAATAGATGTCATGGCATATGTTCATAACCTTTACTAATCAATCTAAACTTGCATACATGGTTTGTCATATAGATCAACATAGCCCAAACATTATGATTTGATTAACATGAACTAATTAGCATAGTCAATAACATCATGACTTTATAACATGTATGATTTATCACCACTTAGCATAGAAACTTTCAACATATATAACATCATCATAGCATGATTTACAACATATAAGATATCATCATCACATAACATAGCATTACAACATACATGATAGCATAAGGTTTACAACAACATATATGACAATCCACATCATTCACTTATAATCCATTCATAACTTAATCTAATTAGTTTAATAATAATCTTGTTAAGATCATCATACTCACAATTTAGAGAAGAAAGAGAGTCTTGATTTTCTTTAGAGTTCAGTAGAATTAGGGTTTTGATTAGCTTTCTTCCTTCTTAGTTGGCCGCGGCTCCACTGAGTTCCAAGGCGGCGGTATGACGGTTGCTATTCTATTTTTCATATGAATTAGGGGGGAGACTACCTAGGTATTTATAGAGTTTAGGATTTATTTAGACCGTCAGATCAACTCAGAACTAAACTGAACCGTTTAGTTTGCCAACTCAGCCCTAATGGCACATCAGCAGCTCAAGATTGGGCTCAGTCAAAACCCTAACAGCCTGGACAGGTCGACACCCAGGTCGACTGCCAGGTCGACTCCCCAGTCGACCTGGGGGGGAGGGGGGTTCGACTGCCCAGTCGACTCCCTAGTCGACCTGGGGTGCTGGGCGGGAATTTTCCTGCCTAGCCTGTTTTGACTCCGAATTTGAAATTTAAATTTTCTGAAATCTGTTTTGAATTTTCTGAAACTTCTGATGGCCATAACTTCTTCATACGAAATCCAATTCACGCAAACTCGGACTCTATTTCAAACAGAATTTCGAGACGAACACAATGGCACAGCCTGTTTCCCACAATTCTCATGTCTGAGATTAGTTATTCTTTAATTTGTGAATATTAATATTAACAGAATTACGGGGTGTTACATTCTCCCCTCCTTAAAGGATTTCGACCCCGAAATCTTCCAGTTAAGAAGAATGTATATCCTATCATCCAAACAACCATCTACTCAACCATCAAACACAGGCATCCATTGTCCTTATAGACTTCTAATGCTTTCATGTTTAAATGCACAGTGTGTGTATATGTCCATATCTAATGCAAAATCAGGCGGTCCACTGATTCAGTTGACCTCCTTAATGCAAATCATGATAGTGCCATGCGTCCATTATGTATGCAAAAGTTCCTTAATGCTACATATTATCTCTATATGCGTGCACAATCATCATCCGAATGCAGCATCCACATGATAAAAACAATCATCGTACATCCATTTTACTAAATACATCCATATATATGCAATATGCAATATGAAGTGACTGAGCCGATCAAGTGCCTAATAGTGTGTGTATATGCATCCACGAGCAACCACTAGCAAACACTTGCATCCATCATACATAACATGTCTCAAACTCATGTTTCAACCATAGGATTATCCTAACTAAAGGTCAAAGATACTAGCGAGAGGATACTCTAAAGGTAAGATAAGTACAAGATAAGCGATAAAGGAGAAATTAAAGGACATACCCTCAAAAAGAAAAGGGTACAACGAACGCATCTTCTCTTCCGTCTCCCAAGTAGCATTGCTCTCATCATCTCCCCATTGTACTTTGACTAGTCTGACCTCTCGATTTCTCAGCTTCTTAATCTCTGACCCAAGAATGCGCGTAGGAGCTCGTCGAATCGCCGCATCGCTCTCTATCTCCACCTCTCTAAGCAAGCTCGGCTCTACCACTTCCGTGGTCTCATGTAAGCACTTCCTCAAATGTGATACATGGAATACGTCGTGTACACCACTAAGTCTCTCAGGCAACTCCACTCTATACGCCATCTGTCCAGTCTTCTCCTTAATAGGAAACGGTCCTACGAACCTTGGTGCTAACTTCCCAATGGACCCAAAGCGAACAACGTTCCGTAATGGAGATACTTTGATAAAGACCATGTCCCCAACCTCGAACTCAAGATCCGTTCTCCTCTTGTATGCATAAGATTTCTGCCTATCTTGCACTGCTTTCATCCTCCTTCGAATCAAATCGATCTTCTCCGAAGTCCCCCTAATCATATCGGGCCCAAGTAAGATCTTATCCGTAGATTCCCACCAACATGTAGGTGAACGACAAGGTCGTCCATAAAGAGCTGCGAAAGGTGCCATGCCAATGCTAGACTGAGAGCTGTTGTTATATGCGAACTCCACCAATGGAAGATGCTCTTCCCATGTACCCCCAAAGTCTAGGATACATAGCCTCAAAAGATCCTCTAGAATACGATTCACCCTCTCGGTTTGGCCGTCCGTCTGAGGATGATATGCGGTGCTCAAACATAACTGAGTCCCTACCGCCTCTTGCAAGGTTCTCCAAAATTCGCTAGTGAAAATAGGATCGCGGTCGCTCACTATGCTAGAAGGAACACTGTGCAAACGAACAATTTCTCGGACGTATACAGAAGCTAACAATGGAGCAGTTCTCTTACTCTTCACGGGAATAAAATGGGTGCTCTTAGTAAGTCTGTCTACTATAACCCAAATTCCCATATTACCCTTCCTTGATCGCGGTAATCCATCCACAAAGTCCATCAAGACACTTTCTCACTTCCATAGTGGAACCTCCAATAGGTGAAGCAACCCACCGGGTTTCTTTTGCTCCGCTTTTACTTGTTGGCACACCAAGCATCTAGCGACATACTCGGCCACGTCCCTCTTCATACCGGCCAAAAAGAAAACTCGCTTCATGTCTTTGTACATTTTGTCCCCGTCGGGATGAATGGTCATCTTCGAACGATATGCATCATCAAGAATGGTCTTCCTTAGGTCATCGTCTTTTGGTACACAAAGTCTACCGTCCCTATGTAACCAACCCTTATCATCTAGGGTATACATACGGAGATGGCTTGATGACTCCCCTCTTTTGAGCTTTTCTACTAACTCAACCAACTGTGGGTCGTCTCGCTGTGCGTCACCAATCCATCCCAAAAGCGTAGGTCTGACCTCCAAGGATGCTTGCAAACCGGGTACAAAGTCAACGGAAGGTCTAAAGTCAAACATAGAGATGAAGTCTAAACTTCGCCGCTCAACAAACAACGGACTCTAGGAAAACCCTTTTCTACTTAAGGCGTCTGCCACCACGTTACCCTTGCCAGGAGTATATGCTATTTCGAAGTCGTAGGAAGCTAAGAACTCCATCCACCTTTGCTGCCTTAAGTTCAAGTCCTTCTGAGAGAATAAGTATTTTAAAGAATTGTGGTCAGTGTATAATTCGAATTTCTCGCCAAGAAGATAATGATGCCAAGACTTAAGTGCGAAAACAATAGCAGCCAACTCTAGGTCATGCGTAGGGTAATTTTTCTCATGCGCTTTCAACTGCCTTCCACCGTAGGCTATTACCCTTCCCTCTTGCATTAAGACTGCGCCTAGTCCTGTCCCACAAGCGTCAGTATAAATAGTAAACGGCTTACTCCCATCTGGTAGCACTAAGACTGGGGCTGAGGTCAAAGCTCTCTTTAAACGTTGGAACGCATCATCACAATCTACGTCCCACGCGAAGACTAGGTTCTTCTTTGTCAGGCGTGTTAATGAAGCTGATATCTTTGCGAAGTCTTTGATAAACTTCCTGTAGTAGCTAGCCAACCCCAAGAAACTTCTCACTTCGGTAGCATTTTTAGGGGCCTTCCAATCTTGGATGGCCACCACCTTCGCGGGATCCACAGCTATCCCTTCTTTGGAAACCACGAGCCCTAAGAATCGTACTTTCTTCCTCCAGAAGTGACACTTAGAAAATTTAGCTTTAAGATTATGCGCTCGTAGGGTCTCCAACACTTCCCTAAGATGTAGGGCATGCTCTTCTTCATCCTTAGAAAAGATCAAGATGTTGTCTACAAAGACTACCACGAATTTGTTAAGGTACTCCCTAAACACCCTACTCATAAAATCGACAAAGTATGCTGGGGCGTTTGTCAAACCGAAGGGCATCACTAGCCATTCATAGAAACCGTCCGGAGTACTAAAGGCAGTCTTGTCTATGCTATCCTCAGCCACTCTCAATTGATGGAAACCAGTGGCTAAGTCCAACTGCGAAAACACTGAGGCGCCAACTAACTGATCGAAGAGATCGTCAATCCTCGGCAATGGGTGTCTGTTCTTCTTAGTAAGTTTATTAAGTTCTCTATAGTCCACACAAAGTCTAAGGGACCCATCAGCCTTCGTGGCAAATACTACTGGAGCACCCCACTCCGATATACTTCGCCTTATGAACCCTTTCTCAAGCAACTCCTTCACTTGCTTATCGAGTTCCCTCCTTTCACGTGGAGCCATGTGGCGTACTGGCAAAGTTACTGGTTTCGCATTATCCACAAGATATATTCGAAAATCTGTCTCCCGCTTCGGAGGTAAGGCCTTCACCTCCTCAAACACATCCAAATACTCTCAGACCGCTCTAACAGATCATAGATTTTCCACCGACGCGTCAAGCGATTCTAAATAACTTAGCATAACAGAATCTATGTGATTACAAAAGATTTCGAGAGTGTTGCCAAGGCGAGTCATGAGCCTAACTACTCTCCTTTCACAATCAAGTACGACCCCATTTCTGGATAACCAATCCATTCCTAAAATTAGCCCATAGCCCGTGAAGCCTAACACATAAGCATCACATCTAAACACATCGCTAAGTATAGAAATTTTCAAATCCAAACATCATGGACAAATAAGCTGAGCCCCCAACTGGATTTGAAACAACTAAGGGATCCTCTACTAAACTGGTGTTTAAGTGCAGTGATTCAACTAATGAAGTAGAGATAAACGAATGTGATGCGCCCGAATCGAATAAGGTACGGACGGGATGATCAAACAGAAAAACTAAGCTTTCAACAGAAATGGTTCTACCTCGTTCTTGCAGCGGTGGGACCGCGAGAGCCTGAACTTGTCCCCTTGCCTGCCCTGGTGCCATAAGAGCCTGCATCTGCCCTCCCGAGGTAGCTCCTTCCCTGTGCCCCTTCTTTGGGCAGTCCTTCACTAGATGTCCCGCTTCGCCACAGTGGAAACAGCCAGTCTTCTTTTTCTTTCGGCAATCCTTGCTGAGATGGCCTGGTGTCCCACAGTTAAAGCATTTCTTCTTTCCCTTGCCATTATTGTCTTTACCACCCTTCTTGTTTTGCTGTTGTGGTTTCTTTTGATCCCCTTTCTTCTCGGGTGCCTTATCAGCTTTGGTGCCTTTCTCCTCGTGCATGAGTGCCATGTCTACTAGCTTCTCAAATGTGGCCCCCATAGGGATGTGGGTCATAGCCAACCCTTGCAACGGTTCATTCAATCCATTCACGAATCTCAGAGCCTTCTTCTCCGGCGTGTTCACTAAGTCCAAGCCAAACCTTGCTAACTGATTAAATTTGTTGACATATTCTTTCACTGATGAGCTTCCTTGCTTCAATGTCAAGAACCTTTCCATATATAGATTCTCTTCTGCCCTTGCGAGAAACTTTGCCACAAACCTACGCCTGAAATCTGCCCAAGAATCAATAGGACGCTCCCTATTAGTGACCTCCCACCAGAACGAGGCCTCTCCCTTCATCAACCAAGCTGCTAATTTGACCTTCCTCCCTTCTTCCACTTCAAAGATTTCTAGCTATTCTTCCCCCTCCTTAAGCCAATCTCTAGCCTCCACAAACGTTTCTGACCCTTGAAAAGGTTTTCCACCTATAGCCTTAAATTCCTTGCACGTCTTTGCAAAAGTATCAGCGCGAGGAGGAGGAGGAGCGGGTGCAACTGGTGGTGGAGGAACATTGGCTAGACCTGCACCGGCCCTAGCCTCTAATAACCTTCTATACCATCCTGGTATCGTTACACCGTCCGGAAGGTTAAGGTCTTCAGCCATGCTGAAACGAAAAATGAAAGATTCAAAATGGAGAATTCGAAAGATAAAAATATGGCTATTGGGGATTATGTTTTTCTTAAAAACTTTCCTCTTTAAATTACTCAATAAGTCATGTTTTTTTTTTTTTTTTTTTTGAAAACACTTCTTCCAAAAATACTTTAGAAAAATAGTTTTTCTAAAAAAATTATCTGTACTAGTAACCTTAAGCTCTGATACCACGTGTAACACCCCACATCCATTAATGTCACTCACTATGGGAATGCATTAACTTCCACGGAGGTTTTGAGTGAATATAGAACATAAAAATTACAATAAGACAGATAATAAGTAGTACTTGGAAATCTAAAACTTCATTTTATTGCAGCGGAAATTAAACATGTTTATTACATCATAAAACCATAAATCAGAGTCAAGTACAATATCCATCTTCATAAAAGAAAACACATAACCCCATTACACAAATAGCCATTAAAGAAGATAACAAGCTGGACTTTACTTCAACGGTCCAAGCTTTCCAAAGAGAGATGAAGCAAACCAATCAAACTCCACTAGAGCTGGGCCCAACCTGAGGACCTGGAAGGGGAAAAAGGATAGAAATGGAGGGAGTCAGACATAAAGTCTGGCGAGTATGATAATTCTAACAATACTATTATCAAAATAACTAGACTAAGGCATAAGCTGGAAAACAAGGAAATGTCTATGAACTATTGGGTATGGAAAGCAGATAAAGATAACGTTAAAGATGACGTTAAAGGCACACCTAATTACTAACGAATAACTACTACACTGCACCGCACATCACTACACTGCACCGTACATTACTACACTGCACCGCACTAGTAACCCTAAAGGTTGATCCCACTTGGTTCACACAGAAACTATATAAATAGCCTTGCATACCCCTAGCTGACTACATAGGTGCCGTCTGCCCCTATCTCCGCTAGGTTTACACCACTACCCACTTTCGATCGACTCCCTACTCGTAGATACCCGTGCTGGCCCCACAGTGGGGTGTATCACTCCCCTAAAGTGGCAACCCGATACAACTTGAGAATGCACGGCTTATACCTACACGATGCAACAACGTCTTACCTACCAGCCCGGGTCCACACACGAATATGAAACCCGTTGGACTTGCGTTGCCACCGCTACCCCGTTTTGGCCTCTTATAGTCAAACCCAGTATGCGTGTCCCGTCCTCGACTTGGGTCGAGCCCACAAAGATACGTTTGGGTTACTGGTTGAAATGGGCCCCCACAAGCTACCCACCTAAGCTTGTCACCACTAGTTTATCCCACTTAACCCTCTTAATCATGTTCATTTACATGTGCGTTTGGTTAAGTCTTACTAATCGTATTTCACATGCCACTAAGGGCACCCACTAGACTCCTCATGCCACATAAGGCACCTACTTAACCCCCATGTCCTACCTTACATGTTTATCTGGTTAAGTATTTCTTAATTCATTCAGGCCATAACCTCATAAAGACCTCTCACATTAGACTGGCATTTATGGCAGCTGGATTTACCGGGCGGGTCCGGGCAGTCTTACACCATAAAAGAGTCCAACCTCGTGTCTTTACAACTGTTATGCTTTAGTTTAGGCCTAGGACCTCTCACATTGGGCTGACATTTGTGACAACTGGATTTGCCGGGCGGGTCCGGGCAGGTTTACGTCACAAACGAGTCCAACCTCGTGTCCTAAGCATTGATTATCCCTTATAATCTTTTACCCCAGTTTTAATAATTCCCTATTCAAATTATTAATTAACTCCAATTTTAATGATGTCCATAATTGACTCAATTATGGCCATCCATTCATGGCATGCAAAATCATATCAATTGCACCCCAACTTCTTAATATTCAATCCTTAATATTACCCCTACCCCACGTTATACGTTCGCTTATTCAACACAGAATATACGTTAGACTCGAATAGTCTAACTCATAGAACAAAGATAAATTATCACAACATATAGACAAGTAAAATAATCTAATCATAATAGGGGTGAAACTTGCATAAACTACACATGTTAAGGATCTAAAGGTGTCAACTTGTTAAATGTCACGATTTACATGATATTATCATAACCCAAATTCATGTATAATCTTGCATATGGGGTTTTATGCAACATAATGATGGTGTGAACTAGCATCTAATAGAATTCACATATGTCATAGCATAATTCTAGATGTCATAATTCTAGATCTAAATAGATGTCATGGCATATGTTCATAACCTTTACTAATCAATCTAAACTTGCATACATGGTTTGTCATATAGATCAACATAGCCCATACATTATGATTTTGATTAACATGAACTAATTAGCATAGTCAGTAAAATCATGACTTTATAACATGTATGATTTATCACCACTTAGCATAGAAACTTTCAACACATATAACATCATCATAGCATGATTTACAACATATAGGATATCATCATCACATAACATAGGATTTACAACATACATGATAGCATAAGGTTTACAACAACATATATGACAATCCACATCATTCACTTATAATCCATTCATAACTTAATCTAATTAGTTTAATAATAATCTTGTTAAGATCATCATACTCACAATTTAGAGAAGAAAGAGAGTCTTGATTTGCTTTAGAGTTGAGTAGAATTAGGGTTTTGATTAGCTTTCTTCCTTCTTAGTTGGCGGCTGCTTCACATCATGGCGGCGGTATGACGGTAGCTATTCTATTTTTCATATGAATTAGGGTGAGAGACCACCTAGGTATTTATAGAGTTTAGGATTTATTTAGACCGTCAGATCAACTTAGAACTAAACTGAACCGTTTAATTTGCCAACTCAGCCCTAAAGACACATCAGCAGCTCAAGATTGGGCTAAGTCAAAACCCTAGCCGCTTGGACAGGTCGACACCCAGGTCGACTGCCAGGTCGACTCCCCAGTCGACCTGGGGGGGGGGGGGTGGTCGACTGCCCAGTCGACTCCCCAGTCGACCAGGGGTACTGGGCGGGAAATTTCCCGCCTAGCCTGTTTTGACTCCGAATTTGAAATTTAAATTTTCTAAAATCTTTTTTCAATTTTCTGAAACTTCCGATGGCCATAACTTCTTCATACGAAGTCCAATTCACGCAAACTCGGACTCTATTTCAACCAGAATTCTGAGACGAACACAATGGCGCAACCCTTTTCCCACAATTATCACATCTGAGATTAGTTATTCTTTAATTTTTGAATATTAATATTAACAGAATTACGGGGCGTTACAATTAAGTTAATTCCCTAATTTAAAGTCTAATCAAGTTTAAATAGTCGATTTAATCAACACAAACATGATTACTCTTCTAACCAATTCTATTTAATTCCTCCTTCAAATTAATTAAAATATAATTAATTTAAGTAACTTTATTTAATCGTCCACGATTAATCAAGTACTTAACCGCCAGGTATTTCCTGCTCATTTGTTTATAATTCTTATCAACATAAGAAATCTGTTTTATAAAAACCATTTCATAATTTCTATACAAAATTTAAATAAATAAATAATTAAATATTTATTCCCCTTTCAAATAACCTTTCAATGTAAAGACTTACAAAATCAATTTTCGTTATAAAATATATTTATAACTCAAATATTATCGATTCACTCCCGATAAAACCCATATTATATAAATTGATTGATTTATAAACCAGGTGATGCCAATTACCCAACCCATACCATCCATCAGCATAAATGTTGAAATATATTTCAACAGTCAACAATAACCAATCATTCCTTTTTATTTGATTGATAGTTTCTATAACGATCACCGATCAATCAACAACCAATTCAAACAATTCAAACAATTTCAAATAATTTCAAACACATTTATAAACGTGACTAATCAGGGGGATTTACTTTATTCAGGTCAAATCATAACGATTGGTGTTTTACCGAAATTAAACGACCGTTTAATTTCCAGTAATTAAATGAATAACAACCAGCAAACAATCAACCACTAACAACCAGAACACGCAAAATAAAAACCCAATTTATATAAAATATAAATTGGAAGAGCTGAGTGAGTTTAACTCACCTTGATTTGAATCTGTTGATAAACAGTTCATTTTAATCAAATTAAACTGACGTTTAATTCGACTAAAATTTTCAGTTACTTCATATTTGGACTAGACCCGCTCCATCTCAAAGTTCTCGTCTCTACGGTCCCAAAGAGGCTGACCGCTCTTGAATCTGATAACAGATGAGTGAGAAATCGTATTACAAATTTTATAAAACTAATTAAATTAAAACATAGATTTCCTTTTTAAAATTTAACCGGGCCTTTACCTTAATCAGCCGGCCCAAACTCCACAACCCGTTCCCTTAAAACCTTTACCACCAAACCCTCCTTCATTTGTTCAGCCGCCCCCCTCGCTTTCTCAAATCAAAAGAAAAACCCTAACCGCAAATCCCTAAATCCCTTTCGGTCTTCAACTTCGAGATACCTGGTGTCGCACCCGATCACATCTGCTTCAGCTTCGACAACCACCCCATCCAGACCTACGATGAGCGAGCCAGACCGAACCCCTTCATCTTAAGCTAAGTTTTCACTCGATTTTTGTGTAGTTTGTTTGTGAATTTTTTTCTGATTTCTGCCGAATGGGTTATCCTAGTTTACTGTAATGTTTGAATGGTTTTTGGTGTGGCTGAAACACCTCCGTGTGACCCGTATTTATAGCGTTAGCTTGATTCAGATGTTTATCAATGGTTATGAGTTGTTTTTTTCAATCAAACTCGAATCTGTAGTTTAGATTTTTGGTTCAAATTTAGTGTAGGATTTTCAGGCACTTGTTGCCCAGTTCGAAATGGATTTTGATCTAACTGGTTAGGTGATAGTGATATTGTGTACTGTAAATTCAATTACAGAAATTAGAATCTGCCTTTAGATTTTGTGCTCAGATTTCAAAATATACGAAAAACAGTGATCCTCTTTACTGTTCATACATGTGACTTTACTGGTTCGATAAGGATTTTGCATATACCAATATAGATATATATGTTGATTTTAACTGTATGGTCTGCTTTGAGTTGTTTTAATCAAAACCAGTGATTTGAAAAAAGCCTGTCAGATCTTGAGTTCAGATTTTTAAATATAAGAAAACAGTAAATTAGATTTTCTGTATACATATATATTAGCTGTTGATCGACATGCTTAGCTTAATAGCTGTGTATCTATAGCATATATAGTTGTCCCAGCTATTTTCCACTGTAGAAATGGTATCCTATTGTTTTCTTGAAATGGACTGTGCCTGAATTGTTATGTTTTCTTTTATTACATACTTTCAGTTCTATATTGCGTGTTTGGAGGTTTATAATATATGTGTTCTCCGATGTTGATCACTTTCCAGTTGCATGCCGTATTATTATTTTCCCCTTTTTAATTTTTTCTCTTTTTTTCTTTCTTTCATGTATCGTTCATTTCTGTCATGAAATCACCCTTTTTAATTGGTTTTTTCTTCTTTTCGCAGATCAAAACAGATCTAGATGATGGATTCTCTGGTACTGGAAAGGGGCGAGATATTGCAGAAGTTGATTTACCAATATTGAATTTTTTTTCATTTTTGACACATATATGTGTTTGGCATTTGTACAATTATTAATGGATCAAAATATTAACGTATGTTGAAAGTTCGTGATAACCTGAGAATGAATGTATATACAATAATATACTACATGGGAGTAATTTCTCTTAAACTCTCCTATGTTATAAAACTACTATGTTCTAATTATAAGTGTGCAAATATAGATTTATCATTCGAATACTGAAATGTTGGTTAAAGGGTAAGTAAGTAGGTATACATCTGGGTTTGGTTATCGTCTTATAAGGGTGAATATCTTGATAAGTATAATAAAAAAGATAATGAACACAAATGTTAACAGGAGTTTATGTTTTTGTGTGGATAAAATTATAAATTTTACTATCTTCAAAAATTTATTTCTTGATTTTATATATTTAAATGTGTGTCTTCATGTAGCATTTTTCTTTCTTTTCCTTTCTCTTGTCTATCCCAGCCTCATGTTGAACTCGATGGGCAGTTTTGGTTTGTTGTACAAATAGGTGGTATATTCGGGTTTTTATTCGCTTTGCCAAACCGAGCGGGAACGTTAATAAATATAAACATATATATTAAATTAAAGAAAAATAAATAAATAAATGTCATCTTATTTACTAAATTTACAACTTCAAATTTCATTTGGTATAGTCTTACAACTCGACATTAATATTCCGACTATATAAAATCGTATAATATAAATAATTAAATCGCTATAATTTAAAAATGAATTCCATAGCGACTATTTAGAAATTTGAATTGGGCGTAACTTGAAATCTATAAGCTGAAATCTCGATTTTTCTCTTTCATTAGAAAAATATAATCGAACCGGTCCAAACGTTTCTCGTTTCACAGAAATCCGACTTATATCGGATCCTGTATATTCAGTTAAAGTTCAAATCGAAAATTTCGAACTACCGCGACGTTTCGAGCTTGTTTTAATTAATATATAAATATATATATTCGAACTCTATTTTAAATAAATAAATTTGATTAAAAAATCATTATATAATATTTAAACAAATTTAAATATTCGAATTTAAATGGCCGAAAAATATGGGACGTTGCATTCTTCCCCCCTTAGAATAATTCCGTCCTCGAAATTGCAAAGTTAGAAGAATATTCTGACACATATTATTTTAAAATCATTACTTTCAAATTAAATCCAAAATAAATTCGAACTCTAAAAATTTTCTAAAATTTTGCCAGTACTTCCTCTGCATGGTTTGACCGGTACGACTACACTGCCATTCTGGGTCTCAACTTCTTCAAAAAGAAAAATCAAAATTCGAATGGCAACCCACTCTATTTGAATCCCAATTTATTTATCCATTCAATTCATTTCTGAATTTATTCTTAAATTGGTTTTACTTAACCAGGTTCAGTTTCGCTTTCATATCCGATTCAGCTGACGAACTGATTTTCTAATCAGTTCAACATTATTTCATAATTCAATTTGATTTCGAATTAAATCAATCAGAACAAACAAACAAACACCCCACATTACTATAGTATAGAGAATAAATTCTTTTTTTTCCTATGTAAAAATATACATTGGGTAAAATTATTTTATTCATTCTCTTTTATAAACAGTATTGTATCCATTCGCTAGTTCAATGCTTCTCAACACTTGAACCAGTGAAATACCACAATACAAAACATTTTATATAAAATTTCACAAATACGCTCTCATGGATATACACTCAAACTCAATCTAGGGTGCTACTAACCCCATCTCTATTAAGTTACGCCACATAGCCAAGGTAATTACTAACCAATAGCTCTGATACCACTGTAACAACCCAGGGTTTCCAGCCCTGAAAATCGACATAAATACCCTTACCGTACTCATGCCGATCCTCCAAGCACCGAAAACATTGGATAGTCATTAGAAAGAAATTAGAGGGTGGGATAAGAAAGAAAGAAATATTAGAATAGAAGAAGAAGAAGAACCAACACAGAGTCTCACATTACAGCAGAACAAAACATAATATAGAAATAAACCTTTATTGAGAGCTTTTAAAATACTTACCATATCAGAGTACAATCGCACATCTGGACAGTTTTGATAATCTGTCCTCATATACACAGCGGAATACATACTAGATTTCATATGTCTGAACATCTCCAGCTCGTCTATGGACTTCTCAGTATCAAATAACCTGAACCTGTACACCTCGGTCTAACCCGAGCATTTACAAAACACCGGGTCAGTCTGGTGGACCAGAGTGAGAAAAAACTCGCACAGCATTAAGGTATCGCACAACTTGATTTTAAAGTTAAAATCCTTTCGAAAGAAAAGGATAATCGTAAGACCAAATCCACACATAAATACAGATGGTTTTTACCATACGATAACCCAAAACAGTTTTTGAAATCAATATCTTTTCTGATATTATCATAGTGTCTAAAAACAAGTAAATATCGATCTAGTGGAATGCTTGCATCTCACGCTCTACATATATAGTATACAAATAAAACCGTGGGCACTTATTGGAGATTGGATTCCAACTCTGACAAGGTATGGGACCACCTACCGATCGTGTATCTCTAGAGGTAAATACATTGGGTTCAACAAGAATGTCTTTCAACCCGGCACTCACATGACCGACCACTCATTTCGCTTGAGTGTATCGAATGTATATCACCAACGGTTGGACTCAAACCACCGTTTCCCGAAAAGGGACAGCATCGAAATAGATTCAAGAATGAAAAGGATTTTCTCTAGATAGGTGATTATACACCCTAATGGGAGCGACCCACATAGCCATGCTGCCTGCCCGATTTTTTTGTCATCTCCTGGTTGATGAGGCTTGAGGTCAGAACACATCTAGTTATCATCTATTTTGAATGCCACATCATCAGATCTGCCAAATCACTAATTGACGTCCACAAAAATATTCTGGTTGTTAAGCTAAAGAGGTGCCCCTCTCCGCCACTAATAGAGATACGTTTGTAAAATCAACGTACGTGACCCTTAAGAAATACTCTGTCAGACATCCATCCATACAAGTCATCCAAGAACAGGATGAACAGAAGGTACTCTCCTGCTGCATCCAATATAGGAACCACCCCATGGATTAGTAGCGATAGTCCTTGCAATCCAAAGTTTCAACCACGACAGAACCCCCATATATCTCTGGGTCGAATGAGAGATTTTAAGTGGTTCTTACGCTTTATGAAGATCTATGGCCTTCACATGCTCCATCTCGATCGTCGTCTGATATCTTCTATATATTTCGTATTTGTTGGTTGGAATGGTTTTCGAATATACATTTGATCTTGGTCTTTCCATACCAACAATCGTAAGGGGCAGACTTGATAGTCGGTTATTTAACTATCAAGTAAACATCCATGAAATCTTAAAAATAGATCCACTGGTCTAGTATTCAGCATCACTTGGCTTTCAAAATTTATCGCCCAATTCTGTTACTAGGGAAAATATAATCTCATATTATTTCCTTTACTTTGGAAAATCTTATTCCACATTCTTGACATTATCAACTTGTATCATCCTTGGATAGCCCTGAAGTCGTTCAAGTTGGGGTATTTTCATTACCTCTCAGACCTTGATCGACAATGTTCTTACCTTTAGATAAATACGAGTTGTAATTCAAAAACCAATATTATTATCTCAATTCCTTTTTCCAACCCTGTTTACCAAGCTCTAATCAAATCCCCTTTTCCCAATTACTTTTTTTTTCGGGAAATTTCCTTTCAAATCCATTGATTCAACTTAATACTATTATTAAGTAATTCCAATTTAAAACGACGTTTAAACTCATATTCATTTATAAATTTTGTTTATAAATTCCAGGTTTTATATATAAATGCTTTTTACCTCTTCACCCCCCTTTACTTAAATCAAAGCTTAAGTAAAACCTTTCATTTATGCTATCGTATTCATTTAGAACTCTTTACTACCTGATTAAAACTCGAGTTCAAAATATAAAACTCATCCATAGCTTCTTACCAACACTCGACCATTTTTCATTTCAGCTTGGTTACTTAAATGTGTTACATTTAAGAAGTGATTATTTACTTCAACATAAATCATTTCAAATTAATTAACTTCTCTATATTGCTAGAATAAATAATAAATTTCCTTTTCAAACTCTTACTAGGATTAACCAATTATTCATTAAGTTAATTCACTAATTTAAAGTTTAACCAAGTTTAAATAGTCGATTTAATCAACACAAACATGATTACTCTTCTAACCAATTCTATTTAATTCCTTCTTTAAATTAATTAAAATATAATTAATTGAAATAACTTTATTTAATCATCCACGATTAATCAAATAGTTAACCGCTAGGTATTTCCTGCTCATTTGTTTATAATTCTTATCAACGTAAGAAATCTGTTTTATAAAAACCATTTCATAATTTCTATATAAACTTTAAATAAATAAATAATTAAATATTTATTCCCCTTTCAAATAACCTTTCAATGTAAATACTTTCAAAATCAATTTTCGTTATAAAATATATTTATAACTCAAATATTATCGATTCACTATCGATAAAACCCATATTATATAAATCGTTTGATTTATAAACCAGGTAATGCCAATTACCCAACCCATACCATCAATCAGCATAAATGTTGAAATATATTTCAACAATCAACAATAACCAATCATTCCTTTTTATTTGATTGATAGTTTCTATAACGATCATCAATCAATCAACAACCAATTCAAACAATTTCAAACACGTTTATAAACGTGACCAATCCGGGGGATTTACTTTATTCGGGCCAAATCATAACGATTGGTGTTTTACAGAAATTAAACGACCGTTTAATTTCCAGTAATTAAATCAATAATAATCTTTACTAACAACCAGCAAACAGTCAAACACTAACAACCAGAACACGCAAAATAAAAACCCAATTTATATAAAATATAAATGGGTAGAGCTGAGTGAGTTTAACTCACCTTGATTTGAATCTGTTGATAAACAGTTCGTTTTAGTCAAATTAAACTGACGTTTAATTCGACTAAAATTTTCAGTTACTTCAGATCTGGACTAGACCCGCTCCATCTCAAAGTTCTCGTCTCTACAGTCCCAACGAGGCTGACCGCTCTTGAATCTGATAACAGATGAGTGAGAAATCGTATTACAAATTTTATAAAACTAATTAAATTAAAACATAGATTTCCTTTTTAAAATTTAACCGGGCCTTTACCGTAATCAGCCGGCCCAAACTCCACAACTTGTTCCCTTAAAACCTTTACCACCGAACCCTCCTTCATTTGTTCAGCCGCCTCCCTCACTTTCTCAAATCAAAAGAAAAACCCTAACCGCAAATCCCTAAATCCCTTTCGGTCTTCAACTTCGAGATACCTGGCGTCGCACCCGATCCCATCTGCTTCAGCTTCGACAACCACCCCATCCAGACATACGACGAGCGAGCCAGACCGAACCCCTTCATCTTAAGCTAAGTTTTCACTCGATTCTAGTATAGTTTGTTTGTGATTTTTTTTCTGATTTCTGCCGAATGGGTTATCCTAGTTTACTGTATTGTTTGAATGGTTTTTGGTGCGGCTGAAACACCTCCGTGTGACCCGTATTTATAGCGTTAGCTTGGTTCATATGTTTATCAATGGTTACGAGTTGTTATTTCAATCAAACTCGAATCTGTATTTTAGATTTTTGGTTCAGATTTAGTGTAGGATTTTCTAGCACTTGTTGCCCTATTCGAAATGGATTTTGATCTAACTGGTTAGGTGATAGTGATGTTGTGTATTGTAAATTCAATTACAGACATTAGAATCTACCTTTAGATTTTTGTGCTCATATTTCAAAATATACGAAAAACAGTGATCCTCTTTACTATTCATACATGTGACTTTACTGGTTCGATAAGGATTTTGCATATACCAATATAGATATATATGTTGATTTTAACTGTATGGTCTGCTTTGAGTTGTTTTAATCAAATCCAATGATTTGAAAAATGCATGTTAGATCTTGAGTTTAGATTTTTTAATATAAGAAAACAGTAAATTAGATTTTCTGTATACATATATATTAGCTGTTGATCCACATGCTTAGCTTACTAGTTGTGTATCTATAGCATATATAGTTGTCCCAGCTATTTTCCACTGTAGAAATGGTATCCTACTGTTTTCGTGAAATGGACTGTGCCTGAATTGTTATGTTTTCTTTTATTACATACTTTCAGTTCTATATTGTGTGTTTGGAGGTTTATAATATATGTGTTCTCCTACGTTGATCACTTTCCAGTTGCATGCCGTATTATTATTTTCCCCTTTTTAATTTTTTCTCTTTTTTTTCTTTCTTTCTTATACCGTTCATTTATGTCATGAAATCACCCTTTTTAATGGGTTTTTTCTTCTTTTCGCAGATTAAAACTGATCTAGATGATGGATTCTCTGGTACTGGAAAGGGGCGAGATATTGCAGAAGTTGATTTACCAATATTGATTTATCTTTTTTCATTTTTGACACATATATGTGTTTGGCATTTGTACAATTATTAATGGATCAAAATATTAATGTATGTTGAAAGTTTGTGATAACCTGAGAATCAATGTATATACACTAATATACTACATGGGAGTAATTTCTCTTAAACTCTCCTATGTTATAAAACTACTATTTTTTAATTATAAGTGTGCAAATATAGACTTATCATTCGAATACTGAAATGTTGGTTAAAGGGTAAATAAGTAGGTATACATCTTGGTTTGGTTATCATCTTATAAGGGTGAATATCATGATATGTATAATAAAAAAGATAGTGAACACAAATGTTCACAGGAGTTTATGTTTTTGTGTGGATAAAATTATAAATTTTACTATCTTCCAAAAATTTATTTCTTGATTTTATATATTTAAATGTATGTCTTCATGTAGCATTTTTCTTTCTTTTCCTTTCTCTTGTCTATCCCAGCCTCATGTTGAACTCGATGGGCAGTTTTGGTTTGTTGTACAAATAAGTGGTATATTCGGGTTTTTATTCGCTTTGCCAAACCGAGCGGGAACGTTAATAAATATATACATATATATTAAATTCAAGAAAAATAAATAAATAAATGTCATCTTATTTACTAAATTTACAACTTCAAATTTCGTTTGGTACAGTCTTCCAACTCGACATTAATATTCCGACTATATAAAATCGTATAATATAAATAATTAAATCGCTATAATTTAAAAATGAATTCCATAGCGACTATTTAGAAATTTGAATTGGGCGTAACTTGAAATCTATAAGTTGAAATCTCGAATTTTCTCTTTCATTAGAAAAATATAATCGAACCGGTCCAAATGTTTCTCGTTTCACAGAAATCCGACTTATATCAGATCCTGTATATTCAGTTAAAGTTCAAATCGAAAATTTCAAACTACCGCGACGTTTCGAGCTTGTTTTAATTAATATATAAATATATATATTCGAACTCTATTTTAAATAAATAAATTCAATTAAAAATACATTATATAATATATAAAAAAAATTAAATATTTGAATTTAAATAGCCGAAAAATCTGGGACGCTACAGGTATAGAAAAAAGCACAAGAATTCCTAGTTATTCGAACCTTGTACAAATACATGTAAACTGCGTTATAACATTTGAAATCAGATTTAGACTACTCAGATTTAAAACTGTCCTACACGTTCATATGACATTGTCCTATAGGCAACATCTTATGTCATATTGCCAAAGAAACCTCATGGCTTTTAGCACTATAATACTTGCATTGTTTTGATACTTATGCTTACTACCGCCCTACTGGAAATTCTCTCACTAAACCATGTATTATTTTACAATCTCATATTACCACAGGGAGCAGCCGCTAGTCTTTTACAAAAATCTTTTCCTCGTAACTTGCATATCTGCATATATTGTTCCTTCAAACACGTTTTCTAGAATTTGATGCATTAAAATTTGGATGGATATAACAGCCTTTCTTATATTTTTTGACTTCCAAACACGAGCTGGTTTTATAAAAAAATTATATATTTTTACTACTTATGCTCTCAAGCATTGCACTTTGTTTTTCAGTCAATACAGGGGGAGAGATTAGAAATAATAGTGTTAATTCTATATATTGTTCCCAGTGATTGAGACAGAATGCCCCTCCCTTAAACTTCTGTATAAGTTATAAATAGGTTGTTCCATTTTAATTTTTCTTATAAAGAAGCTATGTCGGTGTATTTATTTTTAAAATGGCTTAATTATATTGCATTTTCTAAAACAATGCAAGCCCCTAAAGTCCTGATTAATGCATTAACTAAATCATGTCCTCTTGGCTAAGTCAAATATAGAAATGTTGGGTCATTCATTTTGAATGGGACTATAAACACGTGGTATATACCATATTCAAATTTAGTAAGTTTCATTTGTTTATTTTGAGCAGCAACCATTTACGTATCTTCATATAAACTTCCCATTTTTTACCGTATTAAAATTGTAGGCCAAGCAAAAGTGCAACTGTGCTACACTCTTGAAAAGGAAGACATATAGAAGTTGGACCAAGAAATTTGTAACCTTCTTTCAATAAAAAGCAAGGCAGGATGTATCATATTCTAATTCTAAAACTTCAGTATCAATATCGTAGCTGATATTTGGAGAAATGTAACAATTATGTGCTAATAACTTAATAAATAGCATTCATGCTCACTACAAGCATCGGGAGCATACATACTGTAACACCCCGTATTTTTTGAGAATATTAAAATAACAAATTAAAGAATAATTTATTTGAAAAGAGGAATGAGAAAAGAATGATGTTTAGCATTGTTCTAAGGTTTGTAAGCAAAAGACTTAGTAGCTCATTTGGTTAGAACATGTGACTTGCATACAAGAGGTACAGAGTTCGATCCTCGCCAGCGCCATATTTTTGTTTTAGGGGAATGGCTAAAAAGTGGCTTAGTGTGAACACAGTTCAAAAAGTGGTTTAGTGTGAAAATGGTTAATTATAAAGAAATTATTAAGCCATGAAGTTTGTAAGCATATGAGAGAAATACATATATAGATATATATATATATAAATTAAATAAATAAATATTCAAAAAAAAAGTTCAAAACAGCGAATCGGGAGGGGGAATAGCCGAACCGCACCATTTTTAGAGTCGACCCAAGCCCCGCTGGGTCGACTAGAGGTCAATCCAGGGTGTTTGGCTGCCAACCCATAGCCCGATTCACCCTAAGGGCTGATATGGCATTTGAGTGGTCCACATCAGTTCTAGGTTTAATCCTAAGGCCCAAATAACTTCCCACACCTATATATACACCCTAAGACCTAACGCTAATTCATAAATATTATTTATGACACCATTATGCTGTCAAATTCTCTCTTAAACCCTAGTCGCCGCCTCTAAATCAAATCTCAAGTGTTCAACTTCAACTCAAATTAAAGATTAGTGCTTCTACAACAATTCAAAAAGATAAATCAGCAACACCGCAACGTTTCTACACCAATTTTAGTGCATAATTCTATTCTTTAACCACGAAAGGTGAGTACGGTGATTTTCACAATATAATGGGATTAAAAGTAACATGATGAAGTTGTAAAGAGGATTCATATGTATATATGTAATTTAAATCTCATCCAAGTCTTCACCTTTTTGATTCATGTCATCATATGCCTATGTTTCTATGTAAAGTTCATACCTTTATCAGTTTATTCATGTTGAATCTATCATTATGCCTCTATGCCAGTTTACATGCTCCTTTATTTCATGATGTTGTGTTAATTCCAATTTTCTGTGATTTGATTCTCTCTTCTTATCCCTATTCCTTTTATTTTTGGATCTAGGCTACCTTCGAGCCTATGTTAAAAATATGCACGAATGCAAATACGTGGGAACGATGGGATTATGTGAAATATGGAAAATTGGATATTATTGGATATTTGGGATAATTGGATAATATGTGAAATTGACATATTTGGGTATGAATTACATGGAATTGATGAAATTGCCTGTAATTGTAAATTTGTAATTGAGGCTAATTAGTATGTAATTAGTGACAATTTGGAATAGGCAATATTATAAACATGATTATATGTTTAATTGGATATACATGACATGAAAATTGGGTATGGGTGAAATACGATTATTAATAAACCTTTGACACGAGGTTAGGCGCAATTGTGGCGTAAGACTGCCCGGAACCGCCCGGCAAATCCAGCTGCCACAATTAGACGTCTAATGTGAGAGGTCAAAGGAATGAATTGTAGGCGTAACAGTTAATGACACGAGGTTAGACCCGGTTTGTGGCGTAAAACTTCCCGAAACCGCTCGGCAAATCCAGTGGCCACAAAGTGTTCGGTCTAATGTGAGAGGTCATGCACCGTTCATCATAAGGAATGAATTAAAGAATACTAACCATAATAAGACATGGGTATGGTTAGAGGGTTAAGTGGGGTGACATGTAAATTATGACTTGTAAATATGGACTTAACCGGAATAAGATAAGGCATGTAAATTATGACATGTAAGTATGGACTTAATCGTAGCATGCGTAAGACATGGACATTTAAATTAAAATGGTTAAGTGGGACAAAAACCTAGTGGGGACCAAGCATAGGTGGGAGGCTTGTGTCGAATGGGGACTCGTTTCAACCAGTAACCCGTTTGAGTATCTAATTGGGCCCGGTACTAGGCCGGGGTTGGGGCACGCTTACTAGGCTTGAATATATGAGGTCAAAACGTGAATAGCGGTGGCAACGCAAGTCCAACGGGTTCATGTGTGTGCATGGGTCTGGGCTGGTAGGTAAGACGTTATTGCATCGTGTAGGTATGGTCGTGCATTTCATGTTGGTATCGGGGTTGCCACTTTGGGGAGTGATACACCCCACTGTGGGGCCAGCACGGATGCCTACGGGGTTTAGGAAGCCGATCGAATGGGTAGATTAAGGGTACCTTAGCGGTGGTAGGAGCAAGCCGGCACCTACGATAGCAGCTAGGTACAAGTAACTACCAAGTTTGTCATGTGAGTACAGTTAGTGGGAAGGGATCAACCTCTAGTAAAAAGAGACTAGTAGATCTGCGGTGTAATTAAGTAATGTAGTGTAACTTAGCAAAAGTGCGGTGTAACGAAATACATGTTGGTTGAGTTGGATAGTCCTTTAGGTGCTAGTATGATTTTGACTTCGGTCTTCGGGGTTAGTACTTAGAGGGTTGTTCACTTAGCCAAGGTGTAGGATTGTCTTAGTACTTAGGAACGGAATCATCTTGTCCATCCTTTTTATCTACCTTATCTATGTTACAGCCATATCATGATGTCTATTTATGTCTTGATCATTTACCTTACCTATTATTTGTTAAAATTACTGGACTCGCCAGACTTTATGTCTGACCCGTTTTGTTTCCACCTCTTTTCTTTCCTCTCCCCCCCCCCCTCAGGTTTGCAAGGAGGGAATATTACAGCCTAGTGCCAATATCTTTCAGTTGCTTGAAAAGAGTAGATTTATCGCTTTGGACTCTCTTATCTTTATGGATTTGCTTATGCTCAGTGGGGATTTATGCATTTATGTTATTTAAGTATTTGCTTCTTTATGTACTTTGAAGTTTTTGGAAAAGACTATTGATCCTTTGTAATGGTTTTGGAACTACTTATGTAAGCTTGTTTTGAGTTATGATGCTATGAAGTAAATTTTATCTTCTGCTGTGTTGTTTTATTTATTTATTCTTGTAATTTATCTGTTCTATACAACAATAATGCTCCATGGACATTGATGCATTCCCTTTGTGAGTGACATTAACGGCCATGGGGTGTTACACGTCGTATCAGAGCTATGGTTACAAGAATAGATAAAAAGTTTTGAAAAGTGTTTTCAAAAGTAATATTTTCCTAGAAAGTATTTTCAAAAACTTGTTTTAAAGAAGCTATTTTCAAGGAAATTTACTTTAAAAACAATAATCCCCGCAAGCCATACATCTATCTTTCGCTTCCCTTGTTTTGAAACTCTTTGTTTTTCTTTTCAGCTTGTCTGGAGCATCTGAGATACCAGAGGGTGTTCATGTACCCGGTTGGTTTCGTCAATATCTCAAGGCTAGGGCCGCTGCCGCGGGTCCGGACAACGTTCCTCCTCCTCCTCCCACAACTCCAGTCATTCCTCCGCGTGGAGATGCTTCCTCCAAGATATGTAAAGACTTTCGTTCGATGGGTGGAAAACCTTTTAGTGGGTCTGAAACATTCGTTGAAGCTAGAAATTGGTTGAAAGAAGTGGAGGATCTGTTTGGCATTTTCGATTTGGATGATTGTAAGAAGGTCCAATTGGCTGCTTGGTTGATGAAGGAAGAAGCTTCGTTTTGGTGGGAGGTTACTAATGGAGAGCGTGCTGTAGAGACGTGGGCAGATTTTAGGGGAAGGTTTGAGTTGAAATTCTTTTCTCAAGCTGAGGAGAGTATGTTCATGGAGAGGTTCTTGACATTGAAGTAGAAAAACTTGACCGTGAAGGAGTATGTGACCGAATTTAATAAGTTGGCGAGATTTGGGCTAGAGTTGGTGAATACGCCTCACATGAAGGCCTTGAGGTTTGTAAAGTGCCTAAATGATCCACTTCAAAGTTTGGCAATGTCCCACATTCCAATGGGGGCTACGTATGAAAAGCTTGTTGATATGGCATACATGCATGAAGAAGAGAAGGGTGTAAGTACTTTTAGGCCACAAGATAAGAAGGAGGATCCAAAGAAAGCCCGACAACAAAAGAAAGGTGGTAAAGAAAATAGGAAGTGTCACAACTGTGGGATACCCGACCATTTGAAGAAAGACTGTAGGAAGAAGAAGAAGTTCACTTGTTATCATTGTGGTGATTCAGGTCATGCTGTCAAGGACTGTCCTAAGAAGAAAGGGCAGAGGGCAGGTTCTACTTCGGGAGGGAAGGTTCACGCTCTCATGGCTCCAAGACAGGAAGGAGGTAGAAAATTTTTTGTCGAAAGTTTGATTTTCTTGTTTGATCATCCTATCTGTACTTTATTCGATTCTGGCGCATCACATTCATTTATCTCTACATCATTAGTTGAAACACTGCATTTAAATACTAGTCTCGTTGTGGATCCCATTGTAGTCTCAAATCCTATTGGTAGGTCAGCTCATTTATCCATGGTTTGTAGGGATTTGAGATTGTCTATCTTAGGCGTTGGTTTTGAATGTAATGCTTTTGTACTTGGTTTCATGGGCTATGGGTTGATTCCAGGGATGGATTGGCTAGCCAGACATGGTGACATCCTAGATTGTGAACGAAGGGTAGTAAAATTGTTGACTCGTAGTGGAAATACCCTTGATATTTCTTGTGACCCTAGAGGATCGGTGATGCTTAGTTATCTTGAATCACTTGACGCATCCAATGATGATTTACATTCTGTTAGTATAGTCCGTGAATATGTTGATGTGTTCGATGAGGTGAGGGGTCTACCCCCAAAACGTGAGATAGACTTTCGTATTTATCTTGTAGACAATGCAAAACCTGTATCTCTGCCAGTACGCCACATGGCTCCTCATGAGAGGATGGAACTCAATAAGCAAATAAGGGAGCTGCTTGAGAAGAGGTTCATAAGACGTAGTATATCGGAGTGGGGTGCTCCAGTAGTATTTTCTACGAAGGCGGATGGGTCCCTTAGACTTTGTGTGGACTATAGAGAACTTAATAAGCTTACTAAGAAGAATAGGCACCCACTGCCGAGGATTGACGATCTCTTCGATCAGTTAGTTGGCGCCTCAGTGTTTTCGCAGTTGGACTTAGCCACTGGTTTCCATCAATTGAGAGTGGCTGAGAATAGCATAGACAAGACTACCTTTAGGAATCCGGACAGTTTCTATGAGTGGCTTGTGATGCTCTTCGGTTTGACAAACGCCCCTGCATACTTTGTTGACTTGATGAGTAGGGTGTTTAGGGAGTACCTTAATAAATTCTTGGTGGTCTTTGTGGATGACATCTTGATCTTTTCTAAGAGCGAGGAAGAGCATGCCCTACATCTTAGGGAAGTGTTGGAGACCCTTCGAGCGCATAACCTTAAAGCTAAATTTTCTAAATGTCACTTTTGGAGGAAGGAAGTGCGAATTTTAGGGCACGTGGTTTCCAAAGAAGGGATAGTTGTGGATCCCGCGAAGGTGGTGGTCATCCCAGACTGGAAGGTCCCTAAAAATGCTACCAAGGTGAGGAGTTTCTTGGGGTTGGTAGGCTACTATAGGAAGTTTATAAAGGACTTCGCAAAGATATTAGCCCTATTGACATGCTTGACGAAGAAGAACCTGGTTTTCACGTGGGGCGTAGATTGTGATGATGTGTTCCAATGTTTAATGAGAGCTTTGACCACAACCCCAGTCTTAGTGTTGCCAGATGGGAGTAAGCCATTTATCGTTTATACCGATGCTTGTGGGACTGGACTAGGCGCAGTCTTAATGCAAGAGGGGAGGGTAATAGCCTATGGAGGAAGGCAGTTGAGAGTACATGAGAGAAATCACCCTACACATGACCTAGAGTTGACCGCTATTGTTTTCGCGCTTAAGTCTTGGCGCCATTATCTGCTTGACAAGAAATTTGAATTGTTCACAGACCACAAATCGCTAAAATACTTGTTCTCTCAGAAGGACTTGAACTTAAGGCAGCAAAGGTGGATGGAATTCTTAGCGTCCTACGATTTCGAGATAGCATATACCCCTGGCAAGGGTAATGTGGTGGCAGACGCCTTAAGTAGGAAAAGGTTGTCCTTGAGTCCATTGTTTGTTGAGCGGCGAAGCTTAGAGTTTATCTCTACGTTTGACTTTAGACCTTCCATTGACTTTGTATCCTATCTGCTAGCATCCTTAGAGGTCAGAACTACGCTTTTTGGACGGATTGGTGAGGCACAGCGAGATGACCCACAGTTGGTTGAGTTAGTAGAGAAGCTCATAAGAGGGGAGTCATCGAGCCATCTCAGTAGGTATACCCTAGATGATAAGGGTTGGTTACGTAGGGACGGTAGACTTTGTGTACTACGAGACGAGAACTTGAGGAAGATCTGAAACACCCCACCTCCGTTAGGGTCACTCTCAAAGGGAACGCCCTAATTTTGGTGGAGGTTTATAAGTACAAGTCACAGATATACAAGACAGATATAAGAACACATAATTGTAAAACAGCGGAAGAACAACAAACTTTATTTCAAAAAGTCAAATACGTGTTACAACAACATCCTTTCCAAAAACATAACATAACACTTTCATAATCTGTCTTGAGTACATTATTTAAAGAAGCATAAATAAAACATAGATAAACTGCAAAAGCCCCTTAGTGGATTGTCCAAAGCCATAGTTCAAAACAGGAAAGTCCAAGCAATACATTTCTCTTCTTCAAGCTGGATGTTGAGGCTGGTCAAGCTGCTGTGTTCCCTCCCTGAGGACCTGGGGGGGGGGGGGGGGGAGGGGAAACGAAAGAAAGAAGACGAAAGAAAAATAGAGTCAGACATAAAGCCTGAGTAAGTCTAGTACTACTTTGTCTATGAATAAAGAACTGGGTATGATAAGTAAAACAGGAAGTGGGCAAACACTATGAACTTGGTTAAGTTACCTAGGGTCGAATATACTATCGTACCCCATGTTAATCTCTGAATCCATAAACTAGTTTCCAATTTGCACCCCATAATCAGGGTGATGTGATCCATTCAATGATGATCGGCTCCTACTCGCATAGTTACATGTGTCTTACGGCCCCCGATGTCTGTAGTTACCTATGCTGGTCCCGCCATGGGGTGTATCAAGTCCCATAGTGGCAACCCGACACAACCTTAGAGTGCACAGGTATGCTACTGGTGTCCAGTGCCTTATTTTTCTGCGCCGGAGTGTGTGCACGTCCGCACTCCGTTAGAACCTACACTGCTACACCACCGCCGTCGCTTTGACCTCTTACAATCAGCCCAGTAATCGTGCCCCACCCTGCCTAGTTTCAGGGTATCATGATACACCTTTTAGGGTTACTGCTGAAAGGGTCCCCCGTTACTAGGTTTTCTATCTCTAGCCAACATGCTAAGTTGGTTAAGTGTTTCCTACCTAACCCCCACCAGTCCGTTTAGTTTAGCATGTTCCATTTTGATTAAGTTTTTAGTCCACTTAATCCTAACAATCCTGACTCAGCCTTAATTGTCTTATTAAGGCCCTGACCTCTCACATTAGACAGGTATTGTTGTGGCTGCCTGTTGCCGGTTGGTTCCGGGCAGTCTTACGCCACAACTCAGTCTAACCTCGGGTCCTTGCTGGGCTCCATGTTTAACCTCCCACATTGGATAGGTATTGTTGTGACTACTGGACAGCCGGGCGGTTCCGGGTAGGTTTACATCATAACTCAATCCAACCTCGGGTTAAACACATCGTATATTCTACATTTACATATCTTGTCATTCTTCTTTATTTATATGTAAATATTTGCGGCCCATTATTAAGTTAATGGTGTAAAGGTTACACCAATCACGGGCCCAACCCATACTTGAATTTGGGCCCTTCTATTTTATATTTTCATTCATTAATTCATTTTAACCCAACGTTATTTTCCCCCGTTTTACACGTCCGTTCATATATATTGGGCTTAGCCTTTTAAAGCCCAATTTAGCCATGCGAAGGGGGAGGCTTATGGCGTATACACAAAGAGGGGAAGGTGAGCGCATGAACTTGCAATACGACGTTGGAAATACAAAATAGAAATTGGTGTACTTGCATAGTGGCAACATAGGTGACATAAATCAAAGCATGTGAACTTGCATAGGTTTAACTACAACATGAACCTATATTCTTATTTAGGCATAATGTCAAACATAAGCATGTCATAAATATTCCTAGCATAGGCATAGCATAATGTCAAACATAAGCATGGCATAAATAAAGTTAAATTTGTTCATGGCATAAACATAAACAAGTCATGTCCATAAGGTTCCTACATGTTTACAAAGGGGATACTTTGTTAATAACACAAAAGCATAGTTCAACTTAATCATGGTTTAAGTCTAATCACATAACGATGATATAAATATACTTATGCATAAATATTCCTAATCATGGTGTTTGTTTTAAACTTGCAAAAAGGGATTTTTGAGTCTAACCTAGCCATGTCTCACATATGTCATCATATAACTCTTTTAAACAAGATAGACTTAATCATAGATTTCAATTATGCCAAATATCATTCATAGCCTAGCCATATTCATAAGCATGACTTAATACATGGATTAAGGTGTCAAAATTCCAACATAGTTTCATATGAACTATAACAACCAAACTAGTCTCAATTGCTTGCAAAACGATTTATGCACAAAGTATACATCATGACGACATAATAACAAAGCCCCAAACTTGCATAAATTTCACTCAACTACATACATGTAGCTTCAACATAGATTACATAATTTGCGCAATATTCCAAACGTATATTTGCATAGAACTACCGCATGTAGTTCTTTATAATGAATAACATAATTTTGCACAAACATGAATTACTTCCATTGCCACAATCCAAGCATACACATCAACACAGTTGTTTATTATACCAAAGTAATACTCTACTTACAATGGTTGCGGCGAATTCTCTAATTAAGAGACACGATTCCTTTGTTGAATTGATTAGCTTTAGGTTGCTTGAATTGCTCTAGACTTTAGAACTTTCTTCCTAACTCTCTCTAGTCGGCGGCTACTCTTTGTCGTTCCTCAGCAACATGGCGGCTATAATCTTATTTTGAATGAATAGATTAGGGTTTAGTCTAGGGTTGTTTATATAGAGGTTAGAAATTGATTAGGACCATTGATGTTGCTAGGTTAGATCGTAGCCATTCATTAGGAAGAGAGACCAATAAAAACCCGCCACCTAGCCCTAATGACAAAGCAGACCACAGAAATTCGACCACACACCGACCTGGCCAGCCAGGGCTAGACCAGACCTGGCCAGCAGGTCATTTTTGACCTGGGCGCACTTGGCAGGTGCGCCAGGTCAAAAATGTACTGGCGCACTTCACAGGTGCGCCAGTTCATTTTTGTTCTGGCGCACTTCCCAAGTGCGCCAGTGCATTCTGGCCCTTTTTTTTCGGTTTTTCGCCCAACTTCGTTCGTCCATAACTTCTTCATACGATATCCGTTTTTCGAAAACTCAGACTCTATTTCGCGTATTTTTCCGAGACGAACGCAATAGCGTATCCCGTTTCCCTTAGTTCTTTGATTTGAAATTAATTATACTTTAATTTGTGAGTTTCACAGTCGTAGAATTCACGGGTGTTACATTCTCCACCACTTAAAAGGATTTCGTCCCCGAAATCTTCAAGTTAGGAGGAATGTATATCCTAACATCCAATCATCCATCTACTCATCCATTAAACATGAGCATCCATTGTCCTTAAAAGACTTCTAATGCTTCATGATCATATGCAAAGTGTGTGTGTACATGAACTTATCTAATGCAAAATCAGGCGGTCTACTGATTCAGTTGACCTCCTTAATGCAAATTATGTAAGTGCCATGAATCCATTATGTATGCAAATTTTTCTATTCATGATTCTACATGAGTGCACAATCATTCAATACAAATGCAGCATCCACATGACAACACATTAAAGTTCAACCATATACGAGTGCAAACATATATGCATATGCAATATGAAGTGACTGAGCCGATCTAAAACCTAGATTGTGTGTGTATATGCAACCACGAGCAACCACTAGCAATCACTTGCAACCACTTGCAACCATCATCCATAACACGTTTCAACTACATGTTTCCATCCAAAAAGATTCTATCTAAAAGATACGGTCGAGGAAATATACCTAAAAAGATAGATAAAAGCGCAACTTAAGGAAAAGGAAAGATCAAGGATGTACCCTCGAACAGAAAAGGGTAGGCTGTGCGTATTTTAGCTTCAGTTTCCCGAGTCGCGTCTCCCTCGGCGTCACTCCACTGAACTTTGACGAGCTTGACTTCACGGTTGCGTAGTTTCTTCACTTCCGTTCCTAATATGCGGGTTGGAACTTTCCTTATGGTTGCCTTGCGTTCCACTTCGACCTCTTCGAGGATATTTGGCTCTACCACTTCAGCAGACTCATGCAGACATTTTCGGAGATGTGAAACGTGAAAGACGTTGTGGACTCCAGCCAACTTCTCAGGTAGCTCTAATCTATAAGCCATTTTCCCAATTTTCTCGATAATAGGGAATGGCCCTACGAATCTTGGCGCTAGCTTTCCTGTGGTTCCAAAACGAACAACGTTTCTTAGTGGTGATACCTTGAGAAAAACTCT
Organism: Allium sativum; assembly: GCA_030737875.1. NCBI lineage: Eukaryota > Viridiplantae > Streptophyta > Magnoliopsida > Asparagales > Amaryllidaceae > Allium > Allium sativum. The sequence continues at coordinate 406,055,683 of CM060926.1, forward strand.
GTCTCCAACTTCAAATTCAAGGTCGGTCCTTCTCTTGTCGGCGTAGGACTTTTGTCTGTCTTGGGCCGTCTTCATCCTTCTTCGTATTAAGTCTACTTTCTCTGTAGTCTCTCGGATCATGTCTGGTCCAAGTATAAGCTTATCCGTGGACTCCCACCAACAAGTGGGCGATCGGCACGGTCTTCCATATAAAGCTTCGAAGGGCGCCATTCCTATGGTTGCTTGATAGCTGTTGTTGTAGGCAAATTCCACCAAAGGAAGGTGGTCTTCCCATGTCCCTCCGAAGTCAAGGACGCATAGCCTTAAGAGGTCTTCCAAAACTCTGTTCACTCTCTCCGTTTGGCCGTCGGTTTGGGGATGATAGGCCGTGCTCAAGCATAACTGCGTTCCTACTGCTTCTTGCAGACTCCGCCAAAACTCACTAGTGAAGATGGGGTCTCGGTCACTAACAATGCTAGACGGTATTCCATGGAGTCGAACGATTTCCTTGAGGTAAAGTGATGCTAGGGATGAGGCAGTTCTCTTACTTTTGACAGGTAAAAAGTGGGCGCTTTTAGTAAGCCTATCCACTATTACCCAAATGCTAGTGTTGCCTCTCCTAGACCTAGGCAGCCCATCGATGAAGTCCATTGAGATGCTATCCCACTTCCACTGCGGGACCTCCAGAGGATGTAGTAGTCCACCAGGCTTTTTCTGTTCCGCCTTAACCTGTTGGCACACCATACATTTAGAAACGAATTCTGCCACGTCCTTTTTCATGCCATTCCAAAAGAAAGTCCTTTTTATGTCTTTGTACATTTTATCCCCGCCTGGGTGTATCGTCATCTTGGAGTGATGTGCTTCCTCGAGAACCTTCTTTATTAAATCGTTTGTCTGTGGGACGCATAGTCTTCCGTCTCGCCTTAGCAAACCCCTATCGTCGATGGAGTATCGGTTGAGGTGACTTGAAGTCTCACCCCTAATTAGCCTATCAATTAATTCCACAAGCTGAGGGTCTTCGCGTTGTGCTGCCCCTACCGAATCTACCAAAGTTGGTCGTACTTCGAGAGATGCTAGCAAGCCTGGTACGAAATCGGAGGAGGGCCTAAAGTCGAAGCTGGCTATAAACTCTAGGCTTTGTCTTTCAACAAACAACGGGCTTAGGGTCAATTTCTTTCGGCTCAATGCGTCTGCCACTACGTTGCCTTTGCCCGGAGTGTAGGAGATTTCGAAATCGTACGAGGCAAGAAACTCCATCCATCTTTGTTGCCTCAAGTTAAGATCCTTCTGCGAGAAAAGATATTTCAACGATTTATGGTCAGTGTAAAGTTCGAACTTCTCACCTAGGAGATAGTGTCGCCAAGACTTGAGTGCAAAGACGATGGCGGCTAACTCAAGATCGTGGGTTGGGTAGTTCTTTTCGTGCACCTTCAACTGCCTCCCGCCATAAGCTACTACCCTTCCTTCTTGCATTAATACGGCGCCTAGCCCTGTCCCACATGCATCCGTATAAACAGTGAACATCTTGCTCCCATCCGGCAGCGTCAAAACTGGGGCTGTTGTAAGAGCCCTTTTCAGTCGTTGGAAAGCAAATTCGCAATCCAAATCCCAATTGAACACTAGATTCTTCTTAGTCAATTTTGTGAGCGGAGCTGAGATTTTCGCAAAATCCCTTATAAATTTTCGATAGAAACCCGCTAGTCCTAGAAAGCTTCGGACCTCAGTTGCATTCCTTGGTGTCTTCCAATCCTATACCGCCACTACCTTCGCAGGGTCCACCGCTAACCCTTGTTTGGATACTATGTGCCCAAGGAACCTCACCTCTTCTCTCCAAAAGTGGCATTTGGAGAATTTGGCTTTTAGTTGATGGACTCGCAAAGTTTCCATGATTGCCCTTAGGTGTTGAGCATGTTCCTCTTCACTCTTTGAGAAGATAAGGATATCATCTACGAAGACCACTACGAATTTGTTGAGAAAATCTCTAAATACCCTACTCATCAGGTCCACGAAGTAAGCAGGTGCATTTGTCAAGCCGAAAGGCATGACAAGCCATTCAAAGAAGCCGTCTGGGGTTCTGAACGCCGTTTTATCGATGCTATCTTCAGCCACCCTTAGCTGATGAAAACCGGTTGCTAAATCAAGTTGGGAGAAAACAGACGCTCCTACAAGCTGGTCAAATAAATCGTCAATTCTAGGGAGAGGATGCCTATTCTTTTTCGTTAGCTTGTTGAGCTCCCTATAGTCTACACATAGACGGAGTGAACCATCCGCCTTTGTAGCGAACACCACTGGAGCGCCCCATTCTGAAATGCTCCTCCTAATGAACCCCTTTTCTAGAAGCTCTTTAATCTGTTTACTGAGCTCTTTCCTTTCTCGTGGACCCATATGTCTAACGGGCAACGCAACGGGCTTTGCATTATCTACAAGATATATGCGGAAGTCTATTTCCCGCTTCGGGGGCAAGCCCTTCACCTCTTCAAAGACATCCGGATATTCCCGGACCACTCTAACTGATTGCAAATTTTCAACAGAGGCATCTAGCGATTCAAGATAACTAAGCATAACCGCATACGAGGGATTACAAGAAATTTCCAAAGTATTACCGAGCTGGGTTAGGAGCCTAACAACCCTTTTCTCACAATCAAGGATGGCCCCATTTCTGGATAGCCAATCCATACCCAAAATCAAACCATACCCCGAAAAGCCCAAAACAAAGGCACTAAATTGAAATTCTACGCTTAGAATAGAGATTTTCAATCCCACACAGATCATAGACAAATGAGCTGGGCCCCCAATTGGGTTTGAAACAATTAAGGGGTCCTCTACCATACTAGTTTTTAGGTGCAGAGATTCTACTAAAGCAGACGAGATAAAGGAGTGTGATGCGCCAGAATCAAATAAAGTGCGAACGGGGTGATCATAAAGATAAACTACACTTTCTACAGAAGTGTTTGTACCTCGCTGTTGCAATGGTGGCGCTTCTAGCACATGAACCTGTGCCCCTGGGGTGGATCCAGTGCCCTGCCCCTGTCCTCGTTTCCTTGGGCAGTCCCTAGCCCTGTGGCCTGTTTGACCGCATGAAAAGCACCCACCATTCTCCTTGGCCTTCTTTTTCCGGCAGTCCTTTACTAAGTGCCCCACTTTGCCACAAAAATTACACTTCCTCTTCTCTTTGTTGCCTTTCCCGCCCTTCTTAAAGTCTGTCTTCTTGGGCTGCAAATCCTCTTTCTTCCCTTGAGAGCTTTCTGCCTTCGTCTCCTTCTTGCCCTTATCCTCCTCATTCAGCAATGCCATTTGCACCAATCTTTCATACGTGGCTCCCATGGGTATATGGGTCATGGCCAAACTGTGTAATGGCTCATTTAACCCTTTGACAAAACGGAGAGCCTTCTTGTGCGGGGTATTGACTAGGTCAAGCCCAAACCTAGCCAGCTCATTGAACTGATTCACATATTCTCTGACTGTCTTGTCCCCTTGTTTAAGAAATAAGAATTTTTCCAACTGCAAACTCCTTTCTGCATCTGAGAGAAATTTGGTCTCAAACCTTGCCCTAAACTCCTCCCATGTCTCCACTGGTCTTTCAGCATTAGTGACTTCCCACCAGTAGGAAGCCTCACCCTTCAATAGCCACACTGCCAACTGTACTTTTTGTCTATCCTCTACCTCAAAGATGAATAATAGGTCTTCAGTTTCTTTCAGCCAATTCCTAGCTGCTACGAAGGACTCAGTTCCATGGAAATCGCTTCCTCCCATGGCTTTAAAATCTTTACATATCTTAGCGAATGCGTTTCCCCGCGGAGGAGGTAGAGGAAAAGGTGCTGCTGCAGCTGGATGATTTTCTTCAGCTGGGGGAGGAGGAACGGTAGGACCTGGCTGAGTGGCCCTTGCTTCTAAGAACCGTCTAAACCAACCAGGTATTGGCACCCCTTCAGGCAAGTTAAGATCTTGGGACATGCTGAAACAAAAAGGATAGATTCAAAACGAAGGATAAGAGATAATACCTATGTCTTTGGGGACTTTGCCTTTTAAAACAAAATAATATTTTATCTTTTAAAAATGCTTCTTTAAATTTCCTTTTTGAAATTATTTTTCAAAACTTTTTATCTTATCTGGTAAACCTATGCTCTGATACCAAGTGAAACACCCCACCTCCGTTAGGGTCACTCTCAAAGGGAATGCCCTAATTTTGGTGGAGGTTTATAAGTACAAGTCACAGATATACAAGACAGATATAAGAACACATATTTGTAAAACAGCGGAAGAACAACAAACTTTATTTCAAAAAGTCAAATACGTGTTACAACAACATCCTTTCCAAAAACATAACATAACACTTTCATAATCTGTCTTGAGTACATTATTTAAAGAAGCATAAATAAAACATAGATAAACTGCAAAAGCCCCTTAGTGGATTGTCCAAAGCCATAGTTCAAAACAGGAAAGTCCAAGCAATACATTTCTCTTCTTCAAGCTGGATGTTGAGGCTGGTCAAGCTGCTGTGTTCCCTCCCTGAGGACCTGGGGGGGGGGGGGAAACGGAAGAAAGAAAACGAAAGAAAAATAGAGTCAGACATAAAGCCTGAGTAAGTCTAGTACTACTTTGTCTATGAATAAAGAACTGGGTATGATAAGTAAAACAGGAAGTGGGCAAACACTATGAACTTGGTTAAGTTACCTAGGGTCGAATATACTATCGTACCCCATGTTAATCTCTGAACCCATATAAACTAGTTTCCAATTTGCACCCCATAATCAGGGTGATGTGATCCATTCAATGATGATCGGCTCCTACTCGCATAGTTACATGTGTCTTACGGCCCCCGATGTCTGTAGTTACCTATGCTGGTCCCGCTATGGGGTGTATCAAGTCCCATAGTGGCAACCCGACACAACCTTAGAGTGCACAGGTATGCTACTGGTGTCCAGTGTCTTATTTTTCTGCGCCGGAGTGTGTGCACGCCCGCACTCCGTTAGAACCTACACTGCTACACCACCGTCGTCGCTTTGACCTCTTACAATCAGCCCAGTAATCGTGCCCCACCCTGCCTAGTTTCAGGGTATCATGATACACCTTTTAGGGTTACTACTGAAAGGGTCCCCCGTTACTAGGTTTTCTATCTCTAGCCAACATGCTAAGTTGGTTAAGTGTTTCCTACCTAACCCCTACCAGTCCGTTTAGTTTAGCATGTTCCATTTTGATTAAGTTTTTAGTCCACTTAATCCTAACAATCCTGACTCGGCCTTAATTGTCTTATTAAGGCCCTGACCTCTCACATTAGACAGGTATTGTTGTGGCTGCCTGTTGCCGGTTGGTTCCGGGCAGTCTTACGCCACAACTCAGTCTAACCTCGGGTCCTTGCTGGGCTCCATGTTTAACCTCCCACATTGGATAGGTATTGTTGTGACTACTGGACAGCCGGGCGGTTCCGGGCAGGTTTACATCACAACTCAATCCAACCTCGGGTTAAACACATCGTATATTCTACATTTACATATCTTGTCATTCTTCTTTATTTATTTGTAAATATTTGCGGCCCATTATTAAGTTAATGGTGTAAAGGTTACACCAATCACGGGCCCAACCCATACTTGAATTTGGGCCCTTCTATTTTATATTTTCATTCATTAATTCATTTTAACCCAACGTTATTTTCCCCCGTTTTACACGTCCGTTCATATATATTGGGCTTAGCCTTTTAAAGCCCAATTTAGCCATGCGAAGGGGGAGGCTTATGGCGTATACACAAAGAGGGGAAGGTGAGCGCATGAACTTGTAATACGACGTTGGAAATACAAAATAGAAATTGGTGTACTTGCATAGTGGCAACATAGGTGACATAAATCAAAGCATGTGAACTTGCATAGGTTTAACTACAACATGAACCTATATTCTTATTTAGGCATAATGTCAAACATAAGCATGTCATAAATATTCCTAGCATAGGCATAGCATAATGTCAAACATAAGCATGGCATAAATAAAGTTAAATTTGTTCATGGCATAAACATAAACAAGTCATGTCCATAAGGTTCCTACATGTTTACAAAGGGGATACTTTGTTAATAACACAAAAGCATAGTTCAACTTAATCATGGTTTAAGTCTAATCACATAACGATGATATAAATATACTTATGCACAAATATTCCTAATCATGGTGTTTGTTTTAAACTTGCAAAAAGGGATTTTTAAGTCTAACCTAGCCATGTCTCACATATGTCATCATATAACTCTTTTAAACAAGATAGACTTAATCATAGATTTCAATTATGCCAAATATCATTCATAGCCTAGCCATATTCATAAGCATGACTTAATACATGGATTAAGGTGTCAAAATTCCAACATAGTTTCATATGAACTATAACAACCAAACTAGTCTCAATTGCTTGCAAAACGATTTATGCACAAAGTATACATCATGACGACATAATAACAAAGCCCCAAACTTGCATAAATTTCACTCAACTACATACATGTAGCTTCAACATAGATTACATAATTTGCGCAATATTCCAAACGTATATTTGCATAGAACTACCGCATGTAGTTCTTTATAATGAATAACATAATTTTGCACAAACATGAATTACTTCCATTGCCACAATCCAAGCATACACATCAACACAGTTGTTTATTATACCAAAGTAATACTCTACTTACAATGGTTGCGGCGAATTCTCTAATTAAGAGACACGATTCCTTTGTTGAATTGATTAGCTTTAGGTTGCTTGAATTGCTTTAGACTTTAGAACTTTCTTCCTAACTCTCTCTCTAGCCGGCGGCTACTCTTTGTCGTTCCTCAGCAACATGGCGGCTATAATCTTATTTTGAATGAATAGATTAGGGTTTAGTCTAGGGTTGTTTATATAGAGGTTAGAAATTGATTAGGACCATTGATGTTGCTAGGTTAGATCGTAGCCATTCATTAGGAAGAGAGACCAATAAAAACCCACCACCTAGCCCTAATGACAAAGCAGACCACAGAAATTCGACCACACACCGACCTGGCCAGCCAGGGCTAGACCAGACCTGGCCAGCAGGTCATTTTTGACCTGGGCGCACTTGGCAGGTGCGCCAGGTCAAAAATGTACTGGCGCACTTCACAGGTGCACCAGTTCATTTTTGTTCTGGCGCACTTCCCAAGTGCGCCAGTGCATTCTGGCCCTTTTTTTTCGGTTTTTCGCCCAACTTCGTTCGTCCATAACTTCTTCATACGATATCCGTTTTTCGAAAACTCGGACTCTATTTCGCGTATTTTTCCGAGACGAACGCAATAGCGTATCCCGTTTCCCTTAGTTCTTTGATTTGAAATTAATTATACTTTAATTTGTGAGTTTCACAGTCATAGAATTCACGGGTGTTACAAGATCATTCTTGATGATGCACATCATTCGAAGATGACCATTCATCCCGGCAGGGACAAGATGTACATGGACATGAGACGAGTTTACTTTTGAATCAGTATGAAGAGGGATGTGGCTGAGTTTGTCACTAGATGCTTGGTGTGCCAACAAGTAAAAGAAGAGCAAAAGAAGCCCGGTGGGTTGCTTCACCCATTGGAGGTCCCACAATGGAAATGGGAGAGTGTCTCGATGGACTTTGTTGATGGGTTACCAAGATCAAGGAAGGGTAATACAGGGATTTAGCTCGTGGTAGACAGACTTACTAAGAGCGCCCATTTCAGTCCCGTGAAGAGTAAGAGGACTGCTCCATGGTTAGCCTCCGTATACACTCGAGAGATAGTTCGTTTGCACGGTGTTCCTTCTAGCATAGTGAGCGATCAAGATCCTATCTTTACTAGCGAGTTTTGGAAGAGCTTGCTTAGAGAGGTGGGAATAGAGCGTGATGCGACGATTCGACGAGCTCCTACATGCATTCTTTGGTCGGAGATTAAGAAGTTGAGGAATCGAGAGGTCATGCTAGTCAAAGAGCAATGGGGAGATGATGAGAGCGACGCTACTTGGGAGATGGAAGAGAAGATGCATTCATTGTACCCTTTTCTTTTCGAGGGTATGTCTTTTAATTTCTCCTTTATTGCTTAGCTTTACTTGTTCTATCTTTAGTATGTCCCCTCACTAGTATCTTTGACATTTAGATAGGGTAGTCCTACTGTTGAAACATGTGTTTGAGACATTTTATGTATGGTGGATGCATGTGGATGCGAGTGGTTGCTCGTGGATGCATATACACACACTTTAGGCACTAGATCAGCTCAGTCACTTTCATATTGCATATTGCATATAAATGGATGTATTTAGTAAAATGAATGTACGTTGAATGTGTGTATCATATGGATGATGCATTTAAATGAATGGTTGTGCACACATGTAGTAATGATATGTATAGGGTACTTTGCATACATGATGGATACATAGCACTATCATTATTTGCATTAAGGAGGTCGACTGAATCAGTGGACCGCCTGATTTTGCATTAGTATATGGACATATACACACACTATGCATATGTACATGAAAAGAATTAGAAATCTTTTAAGGACCATGGTTGCTAGTGGTTGATGGTTGAGTAGATGGATGATTGGATGGTAGGATATGTTCTACTTAACTTAGAGATTTCGAGGATGAAATCCTTTAATTAGGGGATAATGTAACACCTCGTATTTTCTGAGAATTTTAAAATAACAAATTAAAGAATAATTTATTATAAAAGAGGAATGAGAAAAGAATGATGTTTAGCATTGTTCTAAGGTTTCTAAGCAAAAGACTTAGTAGCTCATTTGGTTAGAACATGTGACTTGCGTACAAGAGATACAGAGTTCGATCCCCGCCAGCAACATATTTTTGTTTTAGGGAAATGGCTAAAAAGTGGCTTAGTGTGAACGCAATTTAAAAAGTTGTTTAGTGTGAAAATGGTTAATTATGAAGAAGTTATTAAGCCATGAAGTTTGTATGCATATGAGAGAAATATATATATATATATATATATATATATATATATATATATATTAAATAAGTAAATATTAAAAAAAAGTTCAAAACAGCGAATAGGGAGGGGGAATAGCCGAACTGCACCATTTTTGGAGTCGACCAAAGCCCCGCTGAGTCGACTAGAGGTCAATCCAGGGTGTTTGGCTGCCAACCCGTGACCCGATTCGCCCTAAGGGCTGATATTGCATCTGAGTGGTCCAGATCAGTTGTAGGGTTAATCCTAAGGCCTCAATAACTTCCTACACCTATATATACACCCTATGACCTAACCCTAATTCATAAATATTATCTATGACACCATTATGATATCAAATTCTCTCTTAAACACTAGCCGCCGCCTCTAAATTAAATCTCAAGTGTTCAACTTCAACTCAAATTTAAGATTAGAGCTTCTACAATAATTCAAGAAGATAAATCAGCAATACCGTAACGTTTCTACACCAATTTCAGTGCATAATTCTATTCTTTAACCACAAAAGGTGAGTACGGTGATTTTCACAATATAATGGGATTAAAAGTAACATGATGAAGTTGTAAATAGGATTCATATGTATATATGTAATTTAAATCTCATCCAAGTCTTCACCTTTTTGATTCATGTCATCATATGCCTATGTTTCTATGTAACGTTCATACCTTTATCAGTTTATTCATGTTGAATCTGTCACTATGCCTCTATGCCAATTTACATCCCCTTTATTTCGTGATGTTGTGTTGTTCCAATTTTCTGTGATTTGATTCTTTTCTTATCCCTATTCCTTTTATTTTTGGATCTAGGCTACCTTCGAGCCTATGTTAAAAATACACGCGAATGCAAATACGTGGGAACGATGGGAATATGTGAAATATGGAAAATTGGATATTATTAGATAATTGGATAATATGTGAAATTGGCATATTTGGGTATGAATTACATGGAATTGATGAAATTGCCTATAATTGTAAATTTGTAATTGAGGCTAATTAATATGTAATTAGTGACAATTTGGAATAGGCAATATTATAAACATGATTATATGTTTAATTGGATATACATGACATGAAAATTGGGTATGGGTGAAATACGATTATTAATAAACCTTTGACACGAGGTTAGGCGCAATTGTGGCATAAGACTGCTCGGAACCGCCCGGCAAATCCAGCTTCCACAATTGGACGTCTAATGTGAGAGGTCAAAGGAATGAATTGTAGGCGTAATGGTTAATGACACGAGGTTAGACCCGGTTTGTGGCGTAAGACTGGCCGGAACCGCCCCGCAAATCAAGCGGCCACAAAGTGTTCGGTCTAATGTGAGAGGTCATGCACTATTCGTCATAAGGAATGAATTAAAGAATACTAACCATAATAAGACTTGGGTATGGTTAAAGGGTTAAGTGGGGTGACAAGTAAATTATGACATGTAAGTATGGACTTAACCGGAATAAGATAGGGCATGCAAATTATGACATGTAAGTATGGACTTAACCGTAGCATGTGTAAGACATGGACATTTAAATTAAAATGGTTAAGTGGGAGAAAAACCTAGTGGGGACAAGCATAGGTGGGAGGCTTGTGTCGGATGGGGACCTGTTTCAACCAGTAACCCGTTTGAGTATCTAATTGGGCACGGTACTAGGCCGGGGTTGGGGAACGCTTACTAGGCTTGAATATAAGAGGTCAAAACATGAATAGTGGTGGCAACGCAAGCCCAACGGGTTCATGTGCATGCATGGGTCCGGGCTTGTAGGTAAGACGTTGTTGCATCGTGTAGGTATGGCCGTGCATTTCATGTTGGTATCGGGGTTGCCACATTCGGGAGTGATACACCCCACTGTGGGGCCAGCACGGGTGCCTACGGGGTTTAGGGAGCCGATCGAATGGGTAGATTAAGGGTACCTTAGCGGTGGTAGGAGCAAGCCGACACCTACGATAGCAGCTAGGTACAAGTAACTACCAAGTTTGTCATGTGAGTACAGTTAGTGCGAAGGGATCAACCACTAGTAAAAAGAGACTAGTAGATTTGCGGTGTAATTAAGTAATGTGGTGTAACTTAAAAAGTGCGGTGTAACGAAATACATGTTGGTTGAGTTGGATAGTCCTTTGGGTGCTAGTCTGATGTTGACTTCGGTCTTCGGGGTTAGTACTTAGAGGGTTGTTCGCTTAGCCAAGGTGTAGGATTGTCTTAGTACTTAGGAACGGAATCATCTTGTCCATCCTTTTTATCTACCTTATCTATGTTACAGCCATATCATGATGCCTATTTATCTCTTGATCATTTACCTTACCTATTATTTGTTAAAATTATTGGACTCGCCAGACTTTATGTCTAACCCATTTTGTTTCCACCTCTTTTCTTTCCTTCCCCCCACCCCCTCAGGTTTGCAAGGAGGGAATACTACAGCTTAGTGCCAATTTCTTTTAGTTGCTTGAAAAGAGTAGATGTATCGCTTTGGACTCTCTCATCTTTATGGCTTTGCTTATGCTCAGTGGAGATTTATGCATTTATGTTATTTAAGTATTTGCTTCTTTATGTACTTTGAAGTTTTTGGAAAAGACTATTGATCCTGTTGTAATGGTTTTGGAAACTACTTATGTAAGCTTGTTTTGAGTTATGATGCTATGAAATAAGTTTTATCTTCCGCTGTGTTGATTTATTTATTTATTCTTGTAATTTATCTGTTCTATACAACAATAATGCTCCATGGACATTGATGCATTCCCTTTGTGAGTGACATTAATAGACATGAGGTGTTACACATACTCTGAGTCATATATAATTTTAAGAGAACTGACAGAAGTCATTTCTATACAAGAAAACCATTATGCTATCTTCGAAACTAACAAAAAGCTGAGAAAAACTTAAGAAATACCTGTGGAGTATTACAACGTGCAATCATTGGTTCTTCCGCTGCATGTTGTTTACCACTGATATTCAGTTTTTTTAAACAGATATGCATTAATAAATTTTTAAATGCATATCATTTACTGGTTGATATAGTAAATTAGTTATAACTTACAGATGGCGCTAAGATCTATAGGAATCACAAACGGCGCTACTACACGACAAGTTATATTTTGGTGGTTCATTTTTTCAACAAAACTGCTTCTTTTAGAAATTGTTTCCTTTTTAATAATAATGGAGTTTTATTTTTTTAACAATGAAAAATTGCTGCCCAAATTTATAAGAAAGTCGTAAACGTAGGCATTTATATTTTCAAATCGATTTCAACTTTATTTTATCAATCAGAATTAAATTTAGTCATTCATGCTAAATTCTTGGGTGTAAAATCATGTTGGACTTGCTAAAGTCATGGATCTTGATATAAGCAATTCATCTAAAAATGTTAGTTCCTACTTCAGAAAGATTATCTGGAAAAAAAAAATAACTAGTAAAAGGCCTATTTCTCCAAAGCAGCAATGCAGCTAACACTGGTCCAATTGAAAAATGCAGTATTTCCCAAAATAAAATACTACATTTTTGTAGAATTCATTTATGTAGAAAGAAAACAAACTTTTATAAAACATCAAGATACCTTACATACTTTTTGGCAGCACAAGGAAGAACCTCCCACATTTTTTTACTTGTGTGCGCCACATTTGCATGTTCATACTAAACAACAGTTTATCCTACTTCATTTTCTACCGCATCTACACTTGAATCACTCAATAGCTAACACCATGAAAAAATATGCATAAATCAGAAATTAAAAATCGATCCTGAAAAGAAAATAACAAAAAAGTTGTCTTGGATTTCCCTTCATAGTAAATGTTTGACAGTAGATTTGTAAGTGGATAAACTTACTTAATGGTGACGACATATGGTACATTTGGAAACACTGTAACAGTTGACTACCTCCCATTAAGATCCATAATAATTTGTGATTAAACTGAAAATCGAAACTACGATAAATGTATAGTTTAAATAAAAGACTACACTACATCAAAACTTCTGCTTGTTTTATCCTTGTTCACTAGCTTAGAAAGCCAATGGGCAACATACAATAGCTTCAGAAAATTAAAACTCAATGGTAAAACTGGGAAGTAAAAATTCAAACTAGGAGACATCTTCCACATATTTGTTGCAAAAATGAATGGCATCGTTTGAGCCGTTGGCTCCATTACATATATAAAAAATAAATTCAACACCAAAATCATGATTGATGAAGTATTATAACAACCCGGATTTTTAGAACCAATTTAAAATTTTTATTTTCGCCATTTTAATGAATTTTGAATATTTAAAATGATTTATTTTAAATAATAATGACTAAAAATTTATTTAAAAAGAAGTTAGAACGTATAAGTTTATTTTAATTATAAAACAAGCCAGAAATGGCGTAGTAGTTTGAAAATTCGATTTTAAATTTCAAATGAAAGTACATGATTCAAAATAAATTGGATTTCAGTAAAACCAAAAATATTTGAATCTGTTTAATTATTTCTTTCTAACGAATGTAGAAAATTTAGATTTCATAATGTAAATTAAAACTTATATTCAGTTTAAAATTTAGAATAATAGCTATGGAATTTATATATATTTTATATAATATATAGCCCTTAAAAATAGCCATTTTGCAAACAACCTCCGTTTTCGACGAAATCAATTTTGTTGGATTCGAAATGTCAAATTATTGCCAGATTCCAATTTTCATAATTTTTGAAATTAATATGTGAGCGTGGTGAAGTTAAACGCGTTTGGCAGATTCAGTTTGAATTTAATCGATTGGAAAATGACCATTTTTCAAACGGTCACCAAATAAGATGAAATTAGTTTTTTTAGGACCGTATCGTCAAAACATAGCCAGATTCATTTTTCGGAAATTTTTGGAGTAAGTATGTGGCCCCATAAAATTAAACTGTATGTTGAAATCAATTTTGAACGTTATATTAATTTATATTTTAATTTAAAGAAAAACCGATCGAAACAGTCGAATTGGATTACGGGACATATCCCATTGTGTTCGGAATGGGGGTAATTAGTTAGGGATGATAGTCGTTGGGTTCGATTTGGAGTTCGAATGAAAAAGTAACCTTTTGGAATTAAATGAAATGAAATTAAATATATATATATATATACTTGGTCAAACTCCCCTTTCTCTTCCTTTGTCTCTCATCGTTCTTTGGAAATTAAAAAAAAGATAACCAACGCTCCAATGCACCTCTGACCACCGCGCCCACTAGCATCGTCGCCACTCCTCCCCCCTTCTCCTTCTCCTTTTCCTCCTCTCCTCTCTCTCCTCCTCTTTCTCTCTTCAAATTGGAAACCCTAGAACTAAAATCCACCACCACCACTACGGGTCCAACCACTGCACCATCACCAACCCTACCGCCTGCACAACCCTCTGTGCTTCCACCCAGCTCCGGCCGTGGGCCGCTCCTCAAAAATCACATTTTCACAAATTCCCGTTTTTGCAAATAACCTCATGTCACTATTTCACAAATAACTCTCAAACGGTGCGCTTCTAGCCAAAACTTTGCAATACCAAATTCGTATAGCACGATTTTCTCTTCGATTTGAGTATATGGAAGTCATATTTTGGATTGCGAAGTTGTTCATAAAACGCGTCCAAAGTCTGCTATCCAAATACTGTCTTTTGGCGAATTCCGGCAAAATTGAGCATTTTCGGGAAAAAGTCCACTAGGCGAAAGTTGTCCGGAATGGCGCTTTTAAGCTAGAATATATACTAGGATGTCAGAGCTCCTTCTCACTCTAATTATTTTACAGTTAAATATATAATAGGATGCAGACGGGGCTTAGAAGCCCCCGACACTATTTTATGTACAAACCATGATTGTTTATTTGGATTGTATTGTGGAAATTTGGTTGTGTTGAAAATTGATTATATATGGTGTATTGGTTGGATTGATTATTGTGTATGGCGTGAGCCAGTATTAGAAGAGCCGTAATGCTAGACATTGCTCCAGTTTTAAAATCGCGCCGTTATAATGCCAAAATTTTCTAAAATAAGTATTTTTCATTAAAAATATAATTTTTAATGTGTATATAAACTGTATAAAATATTAATGTGTTGAATAAAATGTTTGTACAATAAAAATATCATTTTTATTGAATGTATGAACTATTAAAAATATGCATGTGTTGAAATAAATATTTTATCGTTAAAAACATAATTTTTTTTAACGTATAAATGAATGACATAAAATTCTCCTGAAATGAAAATTAATATTCATTTACAAATCGGACGATTTGTTTATGTTCACCCATTTAACTAACATGGATTTGGACGATAAATTTTACACATCGCCTAACTACACGAATAATATTTAGTATTTGTTGGTTGAAACCCTACACGGGTATTGGGATGATATTCGGCGTACACTAATCCCAATTGTTTAGTTGTATGTCAATCGTTTGGTTGATGAACTATAGTAAGCGTTATTTATTTATTTTAATGCTTATACAGTGTAGAATGCACTCTGGATGATGGTTGATTGTGTATCATTATTGTTGTGTACATGTGTTGTATGAAATCCATATAAATAAATTATATGGTAACTGATTGTGTCTGATTCCAGTTCAAAAGGAATGAATATTTTAAAGTAAGGAAATATTTTAAAATAATGAATATTTTAAAATAATGAATATTTTAAAATAATATTCAGTAAAGTGTTAAAATGTGAATTTGATGTCCAATTTTGGATGGACACGAAAATATTGAAATGTGAGAAATTGTGTTGATTAGATTTGCGGCATTTTAACGCGAGCGATATTTATATCGATTTTATTCATTTTTATAATGAATATCGAAAAGGAAATTATTTCAAAATCTGATATTTTGGAAATATTATAATTTAAATAATATATTGATAAGGAGTATTAAATTTTGATTTAAAATTGAAATGAAAGTGGGAATCGTTTTAAAACGAATTTATAAATAATTTATAAAATACATTTTAAACGGAAATCGACAAAATATATATAATATATATTTAATGGCCTGAATAGAACGTGCCGCGCCGCGACCATTCGCAAATTTCGACCATTGATTTCGAACTGACATTACGAGAATCCGACCATCGGATTCTCCTTAAACCAGAACCTTTGGGTTCGTACCGAAATGAGCTTTCTAATGAATATAAGAGATTTGAAATCTAACGGTTGGATTTGGAAAAATGTCGAAATCAAATTTGGGAAAGGTCGTTGTAAGTGCAGTTCGACGACCATTTATGGAAATGGACTGAAAGGGCCTTAATAAAATTATTACAAATATTAATAATTTGTGTGAAATCATAATAAATGATTTGGAAAGAATTGGGTGAAAAATTCCACGTTTGTAAAGATAAAAATATATTTTTAATCAAAATGAATTTGTTATTAACTAGATTTGAAATCCAGTAATTTTTAAATAAATAAATTGGATTTGTGAATGGTTTTAATCTAACTAGGAATTTCCAATATATAAATTGGAATAGATTTGAATAGAAATCGTCTTCGGAATATTTCAATATTGGATTCCGTGAATATACGGTATTGTGGCGGAAGTTGGAAGAAAGGATATATATCGTTATTCCCCATACGATAAGTGTTGTTTTCAAAATTTGATATTGAATATAAGCCGATATAATTTCTATTCAGAGCCTTATATTTAATATTAAATTAGATTTTGGGTTTGTCGTGAATGGTGTCTTCAGTAACATTGTTCTTAAGCCACGTGCGAAAAGAATAAATCTTTTAATTAAGATTATTAGAGTTTCCAATTATATTTATTAATTGGAATTAAATGGAATGTGAATTGGATTTATTGTGAACGGTGTTTTTTATCGACATTCATGGTTTAACCCGATTAACAAAGAAATGTGATTTAGAATTTATTAATCTTTTTATTGAGATTTAATGGGAATTTTCCAAAGTAAAGTTTTCCAGTTTAATAAAATAAATTGGAATGGAATGGAATTCGATTTGTTAATAATCGAAGTAAACTTCTATGGGGAAGACTATTAATATATATGGATCATAAAAGGCTTTGTCGTTATTACATTTATATTGTTAGTTGGATACAAAAATTGATATCGATTATGTATTGATCTGTTTTTCCATGAAGATTCCATAATTAGTGGAATATGATTTTGGGTTTATCATGAACTGTGTTTTAAATGACATTAGTTCTTTAACCTAGTTAAAGACAGGATTACATGTCTAACATTATATTTCGAACCGTTTTGTTGAACTCTGCTAAATATATATATCTGTTTGGTGGTGGAGAATTTATTCTCTGGCTTAACACCCTTCTCTGAGATGTACGAGCTTGGAGGTTATATATCGGCAGAAATCAATGGTACGGTGTAGATTGTCGATGCAGCATGTTTGTGGTTCCAAAGTTAAATAATCATTAATAATGATTGTTGGAAGATAAAAACTAAGTGAAGTTTTAATGAGTCATTAATTAGATTGAAATGTGAATGTGATAATTTAAATGATCAAATTTAAGAAATGGTCAAGAATGGAGTATCACCAGTTTTACTCCAAACGATAGTTAAATCTTTAATTAGATTTGAACGTGAAATGGTAATTAATTTTACCGATAACACCATGGTATTAGATTTGGAGTGCAACCAGTTTTTCTCCATGGGATGAATAGGTTGGGATTGGGAAATTAAACAAATGTGTACTTCAGTAAGGCTCGAGAACCCCAACTAGTTGATAAACCTTAATTTGGTTTGAATTGATCTCCAACGGAAGAATAAAGAATAAATTTAAAGAATTTATCTTTAATAAAATTAATGGGAACCTTTCCCAAAGGATATGAATATTTGAATAAAACAATATTCAGAATTGGAATGAGGCATATGTTGTGTTTTTATAGCACTTGATTATAAGATATGTGAATTATTCGGAAAGGCCTGGTTTATACCCCTTCTTAATAATTAATTCGACGATAAGTCAACGATGACGACAGTGGTTGAAGACCGGAGTTCTTCACATCGTTTGGATGATTACTGTCTTGATTGTGTTGTACACCCAAGACAAGGTAATAAGTGGTGATCGTCCAGACGTGCTTGGAGATCGACCGGATATGCGAGGACCACTCTCCTGTATTGGACATATGGGACGAGGAATAAAGTGCCTCCGGTTTCATTCAGACCCAGAACGAACTAGTGAATGGATGTGTGTCTGACATTGGATTTTATTCTTTGTTGATTGATTTCTTTTAAATATATATCTGTTTAGTGGTGGAGAATTTATTCTCTTGCTTGATGCCCTTCTCTGAGACGTACGAGCTTAGAGGTTATATATCGATATACATCAGTCGCATGGCGTGAATTATCAGTGTGGCATGCTAGGATGCAAATGATCAAGGCTTTTGTTGAAAAGCAGAGTCTTGTGGTTGACGATTAAAGCACAACTTTATATAGCATAGCTTTGTGTATATTATTAATTCGCGAGCCTCGCACCTCGGTATGATCAAAAACGAAATAAGGGACCCAATGAAACGACCCAAACTATAGCGACCCGTAACTTCACCGGTAAGGAAAGCACGTATTACCTTGAGTACAAGACGAATCAGAACGCAAACAGAAGAACATTTCATTGTTAATTACAACAATTCCATCAGATACAAGAATATACAGAGTATGAATGAATAAAATACATTCGATAAATATCATAGATTACAATAATTTACATAGCAGCGGAAAAACAATACAAAACACAACTAAAAATAATACACGGATACAGAGCTTTCCGAGCATCGTTCCAGCTATAAATCAGGATCCTATGAATATAAATCTGCAAAACCAAAACTAGTAGCTGCCCGTGTCGAAAATAGGGGCACCCAGAGTTTAGGTTGACTCAATAAACTCGAGGTCAGTCATGTGACTGGTGTGAGAACTAAAACAGTTATAAATCTTTATTTTAAAAGAGAGTAATTCAAGGGACCACGCCGTATAACACGGAACGGGTTTCCTCCCAAGAACACTAGTGCATATAACAAAACAACGCAATGCTTTTTCGAAAAATGAAGCTATTATAAGACCCAAGTCCCATCACACAATGCAACGCAAGCCAGAGGATAGGGTTTTCCCTTATAATAGTCAAATAATGCTCGATACGTTTAAAACAAATCATTTGATACTATTATAAGTGTATAGTGTCAAAACAATTTCAATCATAAATATCAATCATAGACGGCATGGGTACCATATATCATGTCGCCATACTAGGCTCTACAAATAAAACCGCAATATCACGTATTGGAAATTGGATTTCCGTCATGAGTCGAGGCAAGGGGCAAGCTCCTCTCCGATTCGAGACACTCTAGCAAATGTCTCAGGACCCCACTATGATCCTTTGGAACCTCCAAAGCCGGTCCTCTCTTACTTTTGAGGATTAATTATTCCTGAACACACGTTTCCCGGTTCTATAGGACCTATATCCGAAGTGCCTCCCATCCAACAACCACAGAGGTGAAAAGTATATAAATGTCAGCCAGTTTAAGCACTGACACCACCACTAGATAGAAAGAAACGTCGTGCACTCCGTGGGTCCTTATCCCATTTTTGACCCATACCGAGGTGTGAGGCTCGCGAATTCACGCTATACACAAAGCTATGCCACACAGGCCGTGCTTTGATCATCAACCAGAAGACTTTGCTTTTCAATAGAAGCCTTGATCAATTGCCACTTATGCATGCCACACTGGCAATTCACTCCATGCGACTGATGTCCATCGATATACAACCTCTGAGCTCGTACGTCTCAGAGAAGGGCGTTAAGTAAGAGAATAAATTCTCCACCGCCAAACAGATGTATATTTAATAGAGATCAATCAACACAGAATAAAATCCAATGTCAGACACACAGTCCATTTACAAGTTCGTTCTGGGTCTGAACGAAACCGGAGGAACTTTTGCCGCATATCCATTGATCTCAAAGTACGTCTGGACGATCCCCAACTGATTCCCTCATCTTGGGTGTACAGCGCAATCAAGATCATCAGTAATCACCCAAATGATGTGAAGACTTCCGGTCTTCAACCACCGTCTTCATCTTCGACATATCGTCGAATCGGTTATTCAGAATGGGTATAACCCGGCCTTTCCGAATAACCCGCATATATAATAAACATGTGTTACACAAACACAACATACGCCTCATTCCAATTCAGAATATTCTTTTATTCACAAAATCACATTCTTAGGGAAAGGTTCCCATTAATTTTATCAAAGATAAATTCTTCTTAATTTATTCTTTAATCTTCCTTTGGATATCATTTCAAACCATATTATGGTTTTCCAAACTAGTCGGGATTAGCGAACCACACCGAAGTAATTATTTATTTTGTTTCCCAATCCCAACCTATTCATCCCCTGGAGCAAAAACCGGTGATACTCCATATCTAACACCACGGTGTTATCGGTAAAATTAATTACCATTTCACGTTCAAATCTACTTAAAGATTTAACTATCGCTTTGGAGAAAAACTGGTGGTACTCCATTCTCGATCACCTTTCAGATTTGATAATTTAAATTATCAATTCACATTTCAATCTAATTAAAGATTCATTAAAACTCCACTTTATTTTAATCTTCCCACGAATCAATATCCTGTCTTTAACTGGGTTAAAGAACCAATGTCATTTAAAACACGATTCACGATAAACCCAAAATCACATTCTATTGTTAATCGGGTTAAAGAACAGGTGTTATTCAAAACACCGCTCATGATAAACCCAAGAACCAATTTAAATTCAATTCCAATTAATATTATTTAATTAGTACACTTCATTAAATCTAATTAGAAAGATTTAATCTTTTTCTCAACTGGGCTTAAGAACAATGTTGATGAAGACACCATTCACGACAAACCCAAATCACGTTTGAAATTAAATACAAGACTCTGAATAGAAAATATATCGGCTTATATTCAATATCAAATTCTGAAACCAACAAATATCGTATTGGAAATAACGATATAAATATATCTTTCAAACTCCCATAACAAAATCTGTACAATCATGAAATCCAACATCGAAATATTCCGAAGATAATTTCGATTCAAATCTATTTCCACTTCACGTATTGGAATTCTTATTATTTTTAAAACCACTTCAAATTCAATTTATTTATTTCAAAAAAATAAATTCATTTTAATTCTAGTTTAAAACTAGTTTATTTCGATAAAAATATATTTTTATCCTTTTAAATATGGACTTTTTTACCCCAGTTCTTCCCAAATCATTTATTATGATTTTACACAAATTATTGATATTTTTAATAATTTTATCAAGGCCCGTACAGTCGATTTCCATCAACGGTCATCGAACTGCACTTACAGCGACCTTTTCCAAATTTGATTTGGACATATATCCAAATCCAACCGTTAGATTTCAAATTTCTAATATTCATTGGAAAATTATTTTCGATACGAACCCAATGGTTCCGGTTTCAGGAGAATTCGACGGTCGGATCTCCCGTAATGTCCGTTCGAAGTCAATGGTCGGAATTCACGAACTACCGCAGCGCGGCACGTTCTATTCAGGCCATTATATATATAATATATATATCTCGTCGACTTCCTTTTTAAAACGAATTTTATAAATCGTTTTAAATTCATTTTCAAAACAAATTCAACTTCATATTCAATTTCAAATCAAAATTGAATATTTCATATCATTACTATATAAATGATAATATTTTCAAAACGTTATATTTTGAAATCACTTCCTTTTCTATATTCATTATAAAACGAATATAATCGATATAAATATCGCTCACGTCAAAATGGCGCATCTCTAATCAACACGGCTTTATATATTTCAATAAATTCGCTATTATATTCAACAAATGAATATTTATTCTATTCAACACATGAATATATATTTCTTTCAACACATGAATATTCTCAACACATGAGCACTGTCAACACATGACTATTTATATTATTTACTATATTTTATCAAATTATGGTATCTATCGTTTGATTTTTAAATTAGACTCCAACCGTAAAGTAGTAAGAGAATGATTCCCTAAGTATTAACCCCGAAGGCCGAAACCAATATCAGATCAATACCCAGGAAACCACTCATCTTATCTATTTTCCAGTTAGTTTCTAAATTTAAATATGATAAAGATGTAAATTTTATTGTTAAAATATTTCTTTCAACACATGATTATCGTCAACAATTGACTATTTCTATTATTCTATTCAACACATGAATCTTTATTTAATTCTATTCTTTATTTCTCCAATTGGAATGAGGCCCAATCAATTACCATATAATGTTAATTATACGGATTCCATACAACACATGTATATAATCACAACGATAAATAATCAATCATCATCCAAAGTGCACCACACAACTGCATAAGCATTAAATATAAATAATTAACGCTTATAACAGCCTGTCAATCAATCGATCGACATATAACCAATCAATCGAGATGAGTGTATGCCAAATATCATTCCAACACTCGTGTGGGGTTTCAAATCAACAAACACATATTTTTATTCACACGCACAAGTTAAAAATAATATTTTTAACGATCAAATATTTTTTACTATATAAATATTTTATTTCATTTCACATCACACAATAAATTTTCACCACAACAAACAATCAAACATACAAGCCATCCATGGTCTGTGGACGATGGGTGTCGGGTGCTACTAAGCACCGTCTGCATCCTAGTATATTTTTAACTAGAAAAGGAAATTTAAAGTGAGAAGTTCTTGTTGGAATATAATTTGAAATGGTTTTTTGGCAAGCCATTAAAGATTGAAGATTTTTAGAAAGGTTTTAATGTTGAAAGGATAATTATTCAGGAAAAGATAATTATTCATTAATGAGAGGTTTTAATGCTGCAAATCTAGAAAGATGTATTGTATGTTATAAATAAGAGTTTGTCTCATTTGTATGCATGTATGAAGGAAGAATTAAGAAAAGAAAAGAGTAATAAAGCAATTTAAAAGTTTTCCTCTTTTCCAAATATTCCTTTTTCTCATTAATCTATTCCTCTTCCTCCCCAAAAATTCTAACAAAGTGGTATCAGAGAAATTAAAATAGCTAACAAAGTGGTCTCAGAGCCAAGTTCGTGAAGGTGTGATAAAATGTCAAATAGTGGAATGTTTTTCCTCCAATATCCTCGTCTCACAAAAGAAAATTATGAAAAATGGTGTCTTCGAATGAAAGCTATACTTGGCGGACAAGATGTATGGGAGATCGTAGACAAAGGCTACGACAAGCCAGAAAATGAAACTGCGTTATCTCGAGCAGAGAAGGAAGCATTAGCAAACATGAATGGAAAAGATCAATATGCACTTAGCCTCATCCATCAATGTTTGGATGATTCAATGTTTGAAATAGTACTCGGTGCAGCCACTTCGAAAGAAGCCTGGGAAATTTTGGAAAAATCTTTCCAAGGAGTTGACAAAGTAAAGAAAGTTAAGCTTCAATCGCTAAGGAGTGATTTCGAAGCAATGAAGATGAGTGAATCCGAATCTACTTCGGATTACCTTACAAGGGTGAATGCGAATGTGAATCAGTCAAGAGGCTATGGAGAAAAAATTGCTGATGTTCGAGTGGCGGAGAAGAAGTTAAAAGCTGAAGAGGAGCTGATGAGAGAGAAAGCCGCTAAAGAAGAAATTGAGGAGGAAGTCGTGGAAGAATATGAAGTAGAAGTAGAAGATGACGTAAAAGAAGAGAAAGAAGAAGTCGGTGACCAGAATAAAGCGAATGAAAACTTTATTGATGCGGAGGAGGAAAATGGTGATAAAGTTGCTGATGTAAACCTCAAAGAGGATTTAAAAATTGAGAATGGTGAAAAGAATAAAGACATGATAGATGAATGGATAATCAAAGCAGAAGAGGACGTAAAGGATGGCATGGAGATAAAGGACGTTGAAGAAAGTTACAGTGAAATAAAAGAAGTTGCAGAAACAAAAGACAAAGGAGATAATAAAAATGAGGATATCGAGATGAGTGACCCTGACGATGCTAGGGTCGATGATGATTCAATAAAAAAGGATGCTTGTAAAAGTGAGAATAAGACAGATGAATATAAAGAAGATCTTGAAGGTGTTCTTAATGTGATCTCTGGTTTTGGCTCCACAACTAGTGCAGCCTTTGCTAGTCACATGGATGTTAACGAGCTTGCTCATGTTGCATTGTTCTTTAATCAGGGACAATATTATTGTGCTATTCTCGTACTTTTATGCATGAAAAAATATACGATGAGTTTATGGAAAAGTCAAAAGCTCGTGGTTTGAGTCATGTAGTCAGTGATCCTTTTAAGAAAGGTGATAACAAAAGAGATGGAAATAAAGAAGTCAAAGAAATTCAATATACTGTTAGAGATTTCAAGTACAAGAAAAATTTGGAAGTTATGAAAGAATGGAAAGATGCCTTATATGACTCATTCAAAGTTAATGACACCAGAATTAAATGGAAGCTAGAGCACACACTTTTTGGAACATCTTGTGCGAATGGAGGAGGACAAAAAGAACGGAGCTTTGCAACAAGGATTCGAGAAATCATGTTAAAGATCTTCGTGGTGAAAAAGAAGAGAAGAAAAAGGAAAGCTTGGATAATTTCTTTATTTCTGCCAAAACACGTGAGATACAAGATTTTTGAAGAATGAGAGCTATGCTTGGAGTAAGAAAGGAAATTTCAAATTAGGAGGGAGTGTTGGAATATAATTTGAAATGGTTTTTTGGCAAGCCATTAAAGATTGAAGATTTTTAGAAAGGTTTTAATGTTGAAAGGATAATTATTCAGGAAAAGATAATTATTCATTAATGAGAGGTTTTAATGCTGCAAATCTAGAAAGATGTATTGAATGTTATAAATAAGAGTTTGTCTCATTTGTATGCATGTATGAAGGAAGAATTAAGAAAAGAAAGGAGTAATAAAGCAATTTAAAAGTTTTCCTCTTTTCCAAATATTCCTTTTTCTCATTAATCTATTCCTCTTCCTCCCCAAAAATTCTAACAAAGTAAGAACACCATCAGGACCTCCTTTACATTCTTCTGCCTTCTTCGCAATTTCCCAAGAATGGAGGAGGACAAAAGGAACGGAGCTTTGCAACAAGGATTCGAGAAATCATGTTAAAGATCTTCATGGTGAAAAAGAAGAGAAGAAAAAGGAAAGCTTGGATAATTTCTTTATTTCTGCCAAAACACGTGAGATACAAAGATTTTTGAAGAATGAGAGCTATGCATGGAGTAAGAAAGGAAATTTCAAATTAGGAGGGAGTGTTGGAATATAATTTGAAATGGTTTTTTGGCAAGTCATTAAAGATTGAAGATTTCTAGAAAGGTTTTAATGTTGAAAGGATAATTATTCAGGAAAAGATAATTATTCATTAATGAAAGGTTTTAATGTTGCGAATCTAGAAAGATGTATTGTAAGTTATAAATAAGAGTTTGTCTCATTTGTATGTATGAAGGAAGTATCAAGAAGAAGTATGAAGCGTATCATGTAATGAAGGAAGCATAAAGAAAAAGGTTATAAAAAGTTTTTCCTCTTTTCCAAATATTCCTTTTTCTCAATAATCTATTCCTCTTCCTCCTCAAAATTCTAACAAAGTGGTATCAGAGCAATTAAAATAGCTAACAGTTCTCACCGAGGGTTCCACTCTGCCGTGCTTTGCTTTTGAACTGCTGAACAGTCTGGATCTGCTTGAAATTCCAACGCAGTTCTTTTCACGCTGTTCAAATAAAAATTATATTTTTATTGCTTCATTCTAATAAATAAAATTCATCTTTTTATTTCTTCTTCATATATTTTTACAACGCTTCTTTCTATATAAAAATTATATTTTTATTTCATATATAAAGATCAAATTTTTATTTCATTGCTATAAAAATCACATTTTTATTTCAACATATAAATAAGAAAGATCATATTTTTATTTCGCTACGTATATAAAGATAATATTTTTACTATCTACATCATATAAAAATCGTATTTTTATTCTTTCTATAATATAAAAATTATATTTTGAACCTCTCCATAATATAAAAATATTTTTTTAATTCTCTACATAAACCAAAAATCATATTTTTCCGTCTTCTACATATTAAAGATTATATTTTTTATTGTTCAAAAATCAAATCTTTTCATGTTTAAAACTCTACTCTTTTCGTGATTATAAAATCGAACTTTTATCTATATAAAAATCCTGACTTTACATTTTCAAAAATCATTTCGTTATATTGTAAAACATCATTTTCTATTCACTTTCAAAAATACGATCTTTCTATAAATAAAAATCGTATATTTTCTATAGTGCTACATAGATAAAAATTCCATCTTTTTATATAAATAAAACATCTTTTTCAGTTTTAAAAATCTGACCTTTCTTGTTTATAAATCCTAACCTTTAAAATCAGTTTTATAATCAAGTAAAAATCTGATTTTATAATAAACAAAAATCAGTAAATAAAAACTTACAGTTAAAAGGGGAGGAGGGAGGATTTGCTGCTGTGCGCCATGGTGGAGGAGAAGGGGCTTGGTCGGAGCTGCTTGGTGGCGGTGAAGGTCAAAGAGGGGAGGGCGGCGAGTTCTATAGAGGAGGAGAGGAAGAAAGAAGGCGGAGGAAGAGGGGGTACGAGGCTCGAAGGAGGGAGGGGGTGGCAGACGCGAGCGCGGTGGTTTAAGGTGGAGGGAGGAAGGAGGAAGAAAAAGTGGGTAGGGAGGAGAAGAAGGTGGTGGTGGTCGATGTGGGGGCGCCGTCGTCGGACCGAGGGGGGCATTGATCGATTAGGGCTTCCGCCCTTTTCTCTTTTTATTTTATTTTTTTTATTTTATTCGGTTCTGAACTAACCGGGGGGGGGGGGGGGAGGGGGGAGGGGAAGAAGGATTTAGGGGTGAGAGGGAGTTTTTATTTTAATTTTATTTTCAAAAAGATACTTTTTATTTCGACCTCGAAACGGGACCCACGGACTGTCGTCCCTTGCATTTTACCCCCATTCCGAACACAATGGGATATGTATCGCAAGCCGATTCGATCGTTTCGAACAGTTTTTGTCAAAATCAAAATATAACTCTATATATTGAATTTGAACGCACATTTCAATTTACTGGGGCCACATACTAACTAGAAAAATTCCCGAAAAATATTTTCTAGCTTTGTATTGACGATACGGTCCTAACAAAACTAGTTTCGCCGAATTCCGAGACCTTATGAAAAATGACCATTTTCTAGTCGATTAAAATAAACTAAAACTGGTCAAACGCGTTTTCCTTTGCCACGCTCACATATTGATTCGAAAAATTATGAAATTTGAAATCTAGCAATAACTAGACATTCGGGATCCAACAAAAGTGGTTTCATCGAAATCCGAGGTCGTTTGCAAAATTTTCATTTTTAATGGCCAGAATTCCATAGCGACTATTCTGAATTTTCAACTGGACATAACTTTTTATCCCCACTATGAAATTTCGATTTTTCGGATTCATTGGAAAGATATCCTCAAATAGATTCTATTTTTTTTGGTTTCACTAAAATCCGGTTTATTTTGAATCCTGTACATTCATTTGAAGTTTGAAATCGAATTATCGAACTACCGCGCCATTTTCAATTCCTTTTATAATTATAAATAATTATTTATATTCTAACAACGACGTATATAAATATATACGTTCTAATTCTATTCAAAATAAATTTCTTGTCAATATTATTTAAAATATTTCATTTTAAATATTCAAAATTCGTTAAAATTGCCAAAATAAAAATTTTAAATTGGCTCGCATTTCCGGGTTATTACCCAAACTTTCCCGTGAAGGAAAGCCCGGATTGAGTTGAGGAAAAGACGAATCAAGACACAAACAGAAGAACATTTTATTGTTAATTACAACAATTTCATCAGATTACAAGAATATATAGAGTATAAACAAATAATATACACTTGATAAATATCATATATTACAATACATTACATAGCATCAGAAAAATAATACAAAACACAACTGAAAGTAATACACGGATACAGAGCTTTCCGAGTATCGTTCCAGCTGTAAACCGGGGTCCTACGAATATAAATCTGCAAAACCAAAACAACTAGCTACCCATGTGGAAAATAGGGGCACCCAGAGTTTAGGTTAAAACAATAAACTCCAGATCGGTGATGTGACTAGTGTGAGAACTAAAACAGTTATTTAAAACTTTACTTTAAAATAAAGTAAATCAAGGGACCACGCCGTATAACATGGAATGGGCTTCCTCCTAAGAATACTAGTGCATATAACAAAACAGCGCAATGTTTTTTGGAAAAATGAAGCTATTATAAGACCCAGGTCCCATCACAAAATGTAACGCAAGCCGGAGGATAGGGTTTTCCCTTATAATAGCCAAACATGCTTGGTATGTTAAAAAAAATTATTTGATACAACTATAGGTGCATAGTGTATAAAATAACTTCAAATATAAATGTATCAATCCTAGACGGCATGGGTACCATATATCATGTTGCCAATACTAGGCTCTACAATTAAAACCACAAATGTCACCTATTGGAAGTTGGATTTCCATCTGTGAACCAAGGCAAGGGATCGTCCTTACCGCTTCGAGACTCTCTAGCCCGAGCCTCAGGCAAGTACTCTATCAAGCCTTGGATCGTCAGGGACGGTCCGCTCGACATGGATTAAACTTAAACCCTGAACAATGCGTTTCCCCGCCCTATGGTGCGTAAATGAGCCAAACGACTCCATCGGCCCCGGATCGACCGATATAACTGAGGTGCCTCCTATCAATCATACACATAAGTAAAATGACTGGGCGTGTAAAACACAAAACAACACTCCTAGCTAGAAAGAAATGCATGTCCTCCCTGAGGTCCTCTCCCGTTTCTGGTTCACACCGGGGTGTGAGGCTCGCGAATTAACGCTACACAAAACTACGCTGTATTAAAGTCGTGCTTTGATCATCAACCACAAGACTCTTCTTTTCAACAGAAGCCTTGATCATTTGCATCTCAGCATGCCACACAGGCAATTCATGCCATGCGACTGATATTTATCGATATATAACCTCTGAGCTCATACGTCTCAGAGAAAGGCGTTAAGCAAGAGAATAAATTTTCCGCCGCTAAAAAGATAAATATTTAATAGAAATCAATCAACACAGAATAAAATCCAATGTCAGACACACAATCCATTTACAAGTCTGTTCTGGGTCTGAATGAAACCGGAGGAACCTTATTCCTCGCATATCCATCAATCTCCAAGTACGTCTGGATGATCACCAACTGATTCACTCCTCTTGGGTGTAAAGCCTAATCAAGATCATCAGTAATTATCCAAACGACGTGAAGACCTCCGGTCTTTAACCACCGTCTTCATAGTCAACTTATCGTCGATTCGGTTATTCAGAATGGGTATAAAACCGGCCTTTCCGAATAACTCACGTATATAATAAACAAGTGTTATGCAACACAACATACGCCTGATTCCAATCCAGAATATTCCTTTATTCAAATATTCTTATATTTTGGGAAAGGTTCCATTTAATTTTATCAAAGATAAATTCTTTAAATTTATTCTTTAATCTTCTTTTGAATATCAATTCAAACCAAATTATGGTTTATCCAAACTAGTCGGGATTAACGAACCTTACCGAAGTAATCATTTGTTTTAATTTACCAATCCCAACCTATTTATCCCATGAAGTAAAACTGGTAATACTTCATATCTAACACCATGGTGTTATAGGTAAATTCAATTTCCATTTCACGTTCAAATCTAATTAAAGATTTAACTATCGCCTGGAGCAAAACTGGTGATACTCCATTCTCGATCATTTCAATCTAATTAAAGATTCATTAAAACTCCACTTGGTTTTAATCTTCCCAAATATCAATATTAATGATTGTTTAAATTGGGAAATCCTGTCCTGTCTTTAACCGGGTTAAAGAACCAATGTCATTTAAAACACGGTTCACGATAAAACCAAAATCACATTCTATTCCATCAGCCTTTAACCGTAAATTAGCAAGTGAATATTTCCCTAAGTGTTAACCCCGAAGGCCGAAACCAACATCAGATCAATACCCAAGAAACTATCCAACTTAACTAATCTCCAATTAGTTTCTAATTTTCTTAACTCCATTGGGTCTAAGAACAGTATCATTAAGGATACCATTCATGACAACCCAAAATCACATTCCATTAACCATGGAATCTTCATGGAAAACAAATCGATATATATAATCGATATAAACTTCCATATCCGACTAATAATATAAATAGAATAACGGCAATGCCTTTTAAATTCCAGATCTATTAGCAGTCTTCCTCCACATAAATTCACTTCAATTATTATCAAATCGAATTCCATTCCATTCCAATTTATTTTATTTAAATTGGAAAACTTTACTTTGGAAAATCTCCTTTAAATCTTAACAAAAGATTTGTAAATTCCAAATCACATTTCACTGTGAATCGAGTTAAAGAACGAATGTCGTTAAAACACAGTTCACAACCAACCCAATTCACATTCCATCAATTATCGGGTTAAAGAACAAGTGTTATTTAAAACACCGTTCACGATAAACCCACAAATCAATTCCAATTAAATATCATTTAATTGGTATACTTCATTAAATCCAAATAAAAAGATTTAATCTTTTTCTCAATTGGTTTTAAGAACAGTGTTAATGAAGACACCATTCACGACAAACCCAAATCCCATTTGATATTACATACAAGGCTCTGAATAAAAAATATATCGGCTTATGCTCAATATCAAATTCTACGACCAACAAATATCCTATTGTAAATAACGATATAAATATATCTTTCAAATTTCCATAAAAATATTTGTATAATCACGAAATCCAACATCAAAATATTCCGGAGACAATTTCAATTCAAATCCATTTCCAATTTATATATTGGAAATTCAGGTTATCATCAAAACCATTTTAAATCCAATTTATTTATTTTAAAAATATTGGATTTATTATTCTAGTTCAAAACTAGTTCATTTCGATAAAAATCTATTTTTATCTTTTCAAATATGGAATTTTTTCATCCCAATTCTTTCCAAATCACTTCTTATGATTTTACACTAATTATTGATAATTTTAATAATTTTATCAAGGCCCGTACAGTCGATTTCCATAAACGCAATCGAACTTCACTTACAGCGACCTTTTCCAAATTTGATTTGGACATAATTCCAAATCCAACCATTAGATTTCAAATCTTTAATAATCATTAGAAATCTCTTTTCGATACGAACCCAACGGTTCCGGTTTTAGGAGAATCCGACGATCGGATCTTCCGTAATGTCCATTCGAAATCAAATTTGAATATTCCATATCATCAATATATAAATGACAATATTTTCAAAATATTATATTTTGAAATCAATGCCTTTTTAATATTCATTATAAAAATGAATCAAATCGATATAAATATCGTTCACGTCAAAATGGCGTCAATCTAATCGACACGGCTTTATATATTTAAATATATTCGTGTCCATCCCAAATCGGACATCAAAATCAGATTTTGATTCTTTTCTGAATATTATTTTAAGATATTCGTTATTTTCAAATATTTATTCTTTCTGAACTGGAATCAGACACAGTCAATTACCATATAATTTGATTATATGGATTTCACACGACCAATGTGTATAACAACAATAAAAACAGCAATCCAACATCCAGAGTGCTTTCTACACTATAAAAGCATCAAATATAAATATTTAATGCTTATAATAGCTTGTCAATCAATCGATCGACATACAGCTAATTATTGGGATTAGTGTATGTCCAATTTCATCCCAATACCCGTGTGGGGTTTCAAACAATCAAACACAGGTTTACTTGTGCAGTTGGACGATGTGTAAAATTTATCGTCCCAATCCATATCAGTCAAATGTGTGTACATAAACAAATCGTCTGATTTGTAAATGAATATTTATTTTATTCACATACATGTTAAAAATTATATTTTTAAAGATAAAACATTCTTTCAGTCCATTTACACAATAAAAATAATATTTTTATTACTCTAATACATTTTAGAAAATTTCGGCGGCATAACGGCACGATACTGGAAACGGGATAAGGCCTAGCCTTATCCCCAGTCTAATAAAGGCCTGCGCCATGCACATACCAATCAAATCAATTTCACATTCACACTACAAACCAATATTCAACCAAACACGTAAATCAACACAAACAACCAAACAAGTCGTCCATGGTCTGTGGACGACGGGGAATAGTTCATATATGCAGATACATAATAAATAACTATATAAAGAAAATTAAATTGAGGAGTTCTCATCTAGAAGCTAAACCAAACGTCGCGACTCTTCTTATGTAGAAAATCATCGCCGCGTTTTCAACGAGATCTATTTCACGAAATTTATATTAAATATCATATTTTTAATACGCTACATATATAAAAATCATATTTTTATACTGATGTTGATATTATAAAAATCACATTTTTATTTCAACGTTATATAGATAAAAATCATATTTTTGAGTAGCTACTTCATACATAAAAATCATATCTTTTCAAATATAGAAATCAAAATTTTTCTATGTTAAAATCATATCTTTTCTATGTTAAAAACCATATCTTTCCTATGTTTTTAAATAAATATAATCTTTATTCAAATCTGCATAAATAAAAATCGTATTTTTATTTCGCCATTCCATATATAAAAACCAAATTTTTATACCGCTACTTTATAAGTAAAATATCAAACCTTCTTCCTGTTTAAAAATTCAATCTTTTTATTTTATAAAAATTCGATCTTTCTACTATATAAAAATCAAAAATCTCTACAACAAAAACCGAAACTTTCCATAATAAAAATCTAAACTTTAAATCTTTATTCCTAAAAAAATTAAAAATCAGAATTTTATGTAAATAAAAATCTAAAAATCAAATCTTCTTATCATTAAAAATCATAGCTTTTATTTTCTTAAATCTAAGCTTTTTATTTAAAAGCTATTACGTAATAAAAACTGAAAAGAAATTCAAATAAAATAAATAAATATAAAAAGGACACACCGTTACTTTTTAGGGGGCGTTCGCTGGCGTTGGAGGCTGCTGGATGGCGGCGCCGTAGGTCCGCAGCAGGCGTGGTAGGCCACGGTGGTGCTGACATGGGGCGCGACGCCTGGGAGGAGTGGTGAAGGGGTTACCTTGGGTTTGGGGGGTTTTTGGGTTGGGTCTGGAGAGAGGGGAGGAGAAGGAAGTGGCGGATCGGAAGAGAAGGGTGCGGTGTCGGAGAGGGGCGCTGTAATAACCCGAAAATCCGAGCCAATTTAAAATTTTTATTTTGGCAATTTTAACGAATTTTGAATATTTAAAATGAACTATTTTAAATAATAACGACAAAAAATTTATTTTGAATAGAATTAGAACGTATATATTTATATACGTCGTTGTTAGAATATAAATATTTATTTATATATATAAAAGGAATTGAAAATGGCGCGGTAGTTCGATAATTCGATTTCAAATTTCAATTGAACATACCAGGTGTAAAATAAACCGGATTTTATTGAATCCAAAAATATTAGAATCTATTTGTGAATATCTTTCCAACGAATCCGAAAAATTGAAATTTCAAAGCGGGGGTAAAAAGATATGTCCAGTTGAAATTTCAAAATAGTCGCTATGGAATTCTAGCCCTTAAAAATTGAAATTTTGCAAACGACCTCGGATTTCGATGAAACCACTTTTGTTTGATCTGTGATATAAAGTTATTGCTAGGTTTCAAAATTCATAATTTTTCGAATCGATATGTGAGCGCGGCAAAGGAAAACGCGTTTGACCAGTTTCAATTGATTTTAATCGACTGGAAAATGGCCATTTTTCAAACCGTCTCAGAATTCGATGAAACTAGTTTTGTTAGGACCGTATCGTCAATACGAAGCTAGAAAATATTTTTCTGGAATTTTTAAAGGTCGTATGTGGCCCCGGTAAAATGAAATGTACGTTCAAATTGAATATATAAAGATTTATATTTTAAATTCAACGGAAACTAATTGTAAAGGTCGAATTGGCCTACGACACATATCCCATTGTGTTCGGAATGGGGGTATTGCCCTAGGGGCGACAGTCGTTGGGCTCGATTTGGGATTCAAAAGAAAAGTCAACTTTAAAAGGACAATTAAATTAAACTAAATAATTAAAATATATTATTATAACTTCCTCTATACCCTCTCTCTCCTCACATTACAGATCAGATAAAGAAAAAAAAAGGGATCACGGCGGGGTCGTGCTCCAGCTCCACCACGACCCCGACGCCGCCGGACCCTCCACCCAATGCCGCCCCTCCGATCAGCTCCCCCTCTCCTTCGTCCCCCCTTCTGTTCCCATTGAAGCCCCTGCCCAAATCGACGAAACCCCAAAACTGCACCCCCCTTTCCACCTAGAACCACCGCCCCTTGCCCTGAACGCCACCTCCGCCTGTATGGCCAGCGCCAGCGCCAACAAGGCCTCCTCCAACCCTGCGCTCCCCTCAGCGTCCAACCCCCCCCCCCTCTTCTTCAGTCGATGGCAGCGAAACCCACCCCCTTTAGCCTGTAAGTTTTATTTTGTTTCCTATTTTGTTTTATTTATTTAATGTAATTAAAAATAGGTTTTTTAGTGATTTTAAATCGGTTTTATATAATAACATGTAAAGATGTGATTTTGATTTGTTTGAAATAACGATAAAAATGTGATTTTTACTTGTTGGTTAGCAAGCTAAAAATATAATTTTTATATTATAGAAAGGTTAAAAATATAATTTTTATATGGTGTAGATAATAAAAATATAATTTTTATTAGATGTGAAGATTAAAAATATGATTTCTATAAGATAGAGAATATAAAAATATTATCTTTATATATGTAGCGAAATAAAAATCTAATTTTTATTATATATACGTTGAAATAAAAATGTGATTTTCATGGCGATGAAATAAAAATTCGATCTTTATATATGAAGTAGAAATATAAAAATATAATTTTTATATAGAATGAAGCGTCGAAAATATATATGTAGAAGAAGAATAAAAAACTGAATTTTTATATATGTAGAAGAAGGAAAAAAATCGAATTTTTATATATGTAGTGAATACGGGGACGAAAGGGACGAAGGGCAGGCACGATGAAGATTTTCTACAGTAGAAGTGTCGAGGCGCTTGGTATAGCTTTGGTGACAACTTCTCACCTTTTAATTTTGTTTTCTAGTTAATAATATATACTAGGATGCAGATGGTGTTTAGTAGCACCCAACACCCGTCGTCCACAGACCGTGGACGGCTTGTATGCTTGTTTGTTTAATTTTGATGTGTAGTTGATTGTGTGATGTGATGTGAAATGAAATAAAATATTTATATAGTTAAAATATTTTATAGTTGAAAATAGAATTTTTAATGTGTATGTAAAATGAAATAAAAATAAACAGATCGGACGATTTGTTCATATACACACATTTGACTGATATTGATTGGGACGATAAATTTTACACATCGCCCAACTGCACAAATAAAATCTGTGTTTGATTGTTTGAAACCTCACACGGGTATTGGGATGATATTTGACGTACACTAATCCCTATTGTTTAGTTGTATGTCGATCGATTGATTGACAGACTGTTATAAGCATTGAATATTTATATTTGATGCTTATACAGTGTAGAATGCACTTTAGATGATGGTTGATTATTCATCGTTGTTATTGTATACATGTGTTGCAGAAAATCCATATAATTAACATTATATGGTAATTGATTGGGCCTCAATCCATATTTGAAAAAGAAATATTTGAAATAGAAATATTTGAAATAGAAATATTTGAAATAGAATATTTGGAAATAGAAATATATGAAGCCGTGTTGATTAGATTGATGCCATTTTGACGTGAACGATATTTATATCGATTTTATTCATTTTATAATGAATATCAAAAGTGATTTCAAAATCCGATATTTTGAAAAGAATTGAAATTCGAGCTGAAACTGAAAAGAATTCAAATTCGAACTGAAACTGAATAGAAATGAATTCAAATTGAAATTGAATAGAAATGAATTCGAATTGAAATTGAATAGAAAGGAATTCGAATTGAAATTGAATTGAATTGAAAACGAACTGAAATTAAAATAAAAATCGATTTGAATTGAAATCAATTTGAAATGAATTTAAAACGGATTTATAAGGAGAAACTCAATTTTGATTTGAATTTGAAATGAAGTGGAATTGTTTTGAAAACGAATTTAAAAACGATTTATAAAATACGTTTTAAAAAGAAATCGATGAAGTATATATTATATATATTATATATATAATAGAATGGCCTGAATAGAACGCGCCGCGCCGCGGTAGTTCGTGAATTTCGACCATTGACTTTGAATGGACATTGCGGGAGATCCGACCGTCAGATTCTCCTAAAACCGGAACCGTTGGGTTCGTATCGAAAAGAGCTTTCTAACGGATATTAGAAATTAGAAATCTAACGGTTGGACTTGGAATTATGTCCAAATCAAATTTGGAAAAGGTCGTTGTAAGTGCAGTTCGATGACCGTTGATGGAAATCGACTGTACCGGCCTTAATAAAATTATTAAAAATAGTAATAATTTGTGTAAAATCATAAGAAATGATTTGGGAAGAATTGGGATGAAAAACTCCATATTTGAAAAAATAAAAATAGATTTTTATCGAAATGAACTAGTTTTGAACTAGAATTATAATTCTATTTATTTTTAAATAAATAAATTGAATTTGAAAAGGGTTTCAAAGGTAACCAGAATTTCCAATAATTGAATTGGTATTGATTTTTGGGTTTACCGTGAACAGTGTTTTAAATAACACTTGTTCTTTAACCCGATAATTAATGGAACGTGATTTTGGGTTGTCGTGAACGGTATCTTCAATAATAATGTTCTTAGACCCAAAAGAGTTAATAAAATCAGGAACTAACTGGGCATTAGTTATGTTGAATGGTTTCTGGGGTATTTATCTGATGTTGGTTTCGGCCTTCGGGGTTAACACTTAGGGAATTGCTCACTTGCTAATTTATGTTTAGGGACTGATTGAAATGTGATGTGATTTTGGGTTTATTGTGAACCGTGTTTTAAATGACACTGATTCTTTAACCCAGTTACAGATTAAAACTAAGTGGAGTTTTAATGAATCTTTAATTAGATTGAAAAGATTGAGAGTGGAGTATCACCAGTTTTGCTCCAGACGATAGTTAAATCTTTAATTAGATTTGAACGTGAAATGGTAATTGAATTTACCGATAACACCGTGGTGTTAGATATGAAGTATGACCAGTTTTACTTCATGGGATGAATAGGTTGGGATTGGGAAAATTAAAACAAATGATTACTTCGGTAAGGTTCGTTAATCCCGACTAGTTTGAATTGATATTCAAAAGTAGATTAAAGAATAAATTTAAAGGATTTATCTTTGATAAAATTAATGGGAACCTTTCCCTATTAATGTGAAATTTAGAAACTAACTTTCGGTTAGTTAAGCAGAATGGTTTTCTGGATATTGATCTGATGTTGGTTTCAGCCTTCGGGGCTAATGTTTGGGGAATTATTCTCTTGTTAATTTACGGTTAGTGACAGATGAATTGGAACGAGGCGTATGTTGTGTTTGTGTAACACTTGTTTATAATATACGCGAGTTATTCGGAAAGACCGGGTTTATCCCATTCTGAATAACTGATACGATGATAAGTCGAAGATGAAGACGGTGCTCGAAGACCAGAGGTCTTCACATCGTTTGGGTGATTACTGATGATCTTGATTGGGATGTACACCTAAGAAGATGGAAACAGTTGGTGGTCGTCCAGACATACTTGGAGATCGATGAATATGAGGGGTACTAGGTGCCTCCGGTATCGTTCAGACCCAGAACGGACTTGTAAATGGACTGTGTGTCTGACATCGGATTTCATTCTGTGTGACTGATATCGGTTGCATAGAGTGGTCTGCCTATGTGGCATGCTAAGATGCAAATGATCAAGGCTTCGGTTGAAAAGCAAAGTCTTGTGGTTGATGATCAAAGCACGGCCAGTGTGGCGTAGCTTTGTGTAACGTTGATTCGCGAGCCTCACACCCCGGTGGTGAACCAAAAACGGGAGAGGACCTCAGGGAGGACATGCGTTTCTTTCTAGCTAGAAGTGGCGTCAGTGGTTTTACACGCCCTGACGAGTTTGACTTATGTGGTTGTTGCTGTTGCGAGGCGCCTCGGTTTGATCGGACGATCCGGGTCTGATGGAGTCATTTGTTGGCTCATTTACGCCTCATAGGGCAGAGAGACGTATTGTTCAGGCACTATAATCCACTCCGTCTGCACCGGCCCTGTCGCTCCAAGGGGCAGTTGCGGCTGTTCCGGAGACATGGGCTAGATTGTCTCGAATTTGGTAGAGGACGATCCCTTGCCTCGGTTCACAGACGGAAATCCAATTTCCAAATACGTGACATTTGCGGTTTTGATTGTAGAGCCTAGTATGGCGACATGATATATGGTACCCATGCCGTCTATGATTGATATTTATGATTTGAAGTTGTTTTATACACTATACACTTGTAGTAATAAGCCATGATTTGTTTTAAACGTACTAAGCATGTTTGGCTATTATAAGGGAAAACCCTATCCCCCGGCTTGCGTTGCATTGTGTGATACGACCTGGGTCTTATAATAGCTTCATTTTTCTTTATTTAGCATTGCGCTATTTGTTTTATGCACTGGTATTCTTGGGAGGAAACCAGTTCCGTGTTATACGGCGTGGTCCCTTGATTTGTCTAACTATTAAAATAAAGATTAATAACTGTTTTAGTTCGCACACCAGTCCCATGACTGACCTGGAATTTATTGTTTTAACCTAAACTATGGGTGCCCTTATTTTCGACACGGGCAGCTAGTAGTTTTGGTTTTGCATATTTATATTCACAGGATCCTGGTTTACAGCTGGAATGATATCCGGAAAGCTTTGTATCCGTATATCTCCTTCATTTGTGTGTTGTATTATTTTCCGCTGCTATGGATTTAAATGTAAATCTCTGATATTTATGTGTAATATTCATTTATACTCTGTATATTCTTGTAATCTGATGGTATTGTTGTAATATACAATGAAATGTTCTTCCGTCTGCGTTCTATTTTGTCGTGTTCTCAAAACAATCAGGCGTTTCGAACGGTCTGGGTCGGTTTAGCGACTGATTGGGATCAAGCGGAATTCCTTGTTGTCACAGGCGTTGGCGATGGCCAACGGTGGCGTCGCAGCGGCGGATCCCCCCTCCGTCACGCTCTCTTTTCTTTTTTTTTTCCTTTTTTTGCTCTAAAATGAACGATGTGTGAGGGAGGATGGAGGGTTGACTTGGTAAAAGGGAAACGAGGGGTGCTTATAATAATTTATATTTAATTTAATTTGAATTTCAAAAAGCAACTTTTTATTTTGAACTTCAAATTGAACCCACCGACTGTCGTCCCTAGTTAATTACCCGCATTCCGAACACAATGGGATAGGTATCGTAAGCCAGTTTGACTGTTTCGATCAGTTTCCATCAAAATCAAAATATAAATTTATATATTGAATTTGAACGTGTATTTCAATTTACCGGGGCCACATACGGAGTCTAAAAATTCCCAAAAAATATTTTATAGCTTCGTATTGATGATACGGTTCTAACACAACTAATTTCGTCAAATTCTGAGACCGTTTGAAAAATGGCCATTTTCTGGTCGATCCAAATTGACTGAAACTGTCAAAACACGTTTTACTTCGCCACGCTCACATATTGATTGGAAAAATTATGAATTTTGAAATCTAGAAATAACTCGGCATCCCGGATCCAACAAAAGTGGTTTCGTCGAAAACAGAGGTCGTTTGCAAAATTTCCATTTCTAAGGGTTATATTTTCCATAGCGACTATTCTGAATTTTCATCTGGGCATAACTTTTTATCCCCACTATGAAATTTCAATTTTTCGGATTTGTTGGGAAGATATTCTAAAATAGATTCTAATATTTTTAGTTTCGCTAAAATCGCGCCATTTTCAATTCCTTTTATAATTAATAATAAATATTTATATCCTAACGACGATTTATATAAATATATAATAAATCATTTTAAATATTAAAAATTCATCAAAATTACCAAAATAAAATTTTTAAATTGGTTCGGATTTTCCGGGTTATTACACCCAAGGATTGCACGAGGCTTCCTTCTAGCTATGGGTGGTGTCATGGCACGGAGCCCAGACATTTATTTATTTTTACCTATGTGAATGATGGATTGCGAGGCTACCCAGATATATCAGTTGCTACGGAGCGGATAGATAGGTCCTATAGGACCGGGAAACGTGTGTTCAAGAATTGCCAATCCACTAATGTAAGTATGGACCAGCCTTGGAAGATCCAAGGGTTCACTACGGGGAACCCTGAGGCATTTTCTAGAGTGTCCCGAAGTTGGCGAGGAGTACATCCCTTGCCTCGACTCATGACGAAAATCCAATTTCCAATACGTGACATTTCGGTTTTGATTGTAGAGCCTGGTATGGCGACATGATATATGGTACCCATGTCGTCTATGATTGATACATTTATATTTGAAGTTGTTTTTGACACTATATACTTATAATAATATCAAATGATTTGTTTTAAACGTACCAAGCATATTTGGCAATTATAAGGGAAAACTCTATCCTCCGGCTTGCATTGCATTGTGTGATGGGACCTGATTCTTATAATAGCTTCATTTTTCAAAAATCATTGCACTGTTTCTAAATTGTTTCATGCACTGGTATTCTTGGGAGAAATCCCATTCCGTGTTATACGGCGTGGTCCCTTGATTTACTAAATTTTAAAGTAAAGTTTTAAATAACTATTTTAGTTCTCACACCAGTCCCATGACAGACCTGGAGTTTATTTTTTAACCTAAACTCTGGGTGCCCATATTTTCCACATGGGAAGCTAGTAGTTTTGGTTTTGCAGATTTATTTTTACAAGATCCTGGTTTACATCTGGAGCTATATTCGGAAAGCTTCGTATCCGTGTATTTAATTCAGTTGTGTTATGTACTATTTTTCCGCTGCTAAGTAATGTATTTTAAATCTCTGATATTTTTTGATATATATTGTTTATTTGTACTCTACTACTCTGTTATATTCTTGTACTTCCGATTTGTCTTGTTCTCAAAGCAGTCCGCCTTCTTGTTCGGTTTAGGTCGGCCGGGTAGTTCGGGTCGCTACAGCTTGGTATCAGAGCTTTGGTTTATAGGGCTCGAGAACAAGACACATTAGAACCAAACAAAAGAATTCATCAGAGATTGGATTAGTAATATCCAATAAGACTGACTCGTTAGAGGAGTGATCAGTAGTATCCTAGAATGAGTTTCAAAGTAAAATAAAAATCAAAACAAATTTTGTTTTGAAAATTTAAATCTTATTATACGTATTTGAGTAATTTATTTTAAACAGATTTTGGACTATCTGGTATATAGAGATTTTAAGATACATCTGATCCACATATATATGAAGTCACAAATATACTGGATGGATATAGAATCACACTCTACATGCCCAGGGATAATTCTGGTGATGTCCGGACATCATCAGTATTTATGTTCGAGTTTCGAAAGTGTGATATCTATATATTTCCAATGAACTGGTGTGAGAACCAAAACTTAGCTAGGATTTATTACTGCGACTTGGCCTTAAAAATATGATTTTGAGTATATATATATAAAAGATATGTGTTTGAAAAGCTAACCAACTAATTGATTGCTAGTTGTGTTGTTTGATTATTAGTTTAACTAATAAAATTATTGAAACTAATATGTAAATGTATGGCAAATTTAGCCAAATTGAATCAAATATTGAACTAAATTGAAAATTGATTGAAATTGCATACATGTACATATATATGTGTGAATAGGTCATAACATGGAAGCTAAGAAGAGGAATAAAATTGTATGCCCGACAAATAGGTACATGTTTACTGTATTTC
Source organism: Allium sativum (assembly GCA_030737875.1). Taxonomy (NCBI): domain Eukaryota; kingdom Viridiplantae; phylum Streptophyta; class Magnoliopsida; order Asparagales; family Amaryllidaceae; genus Allium; species Allium sativum. The sequence goes on from CM060926.1 coordinate 406,097,534, forward strand.
TTGGGTTTTGATGATTTTATGAGCCGATTGGCTAGCCACTTGGCTTATTCTGTTTCTTTTGGATTGATGAGGGCCATGTGAGGCTAATTGCGATTTTAAAGGTCTCCCTATGCAAAGGAGGTTATGGCGAAATTTTTGAAAATTTAGGGTGTTAGCCAAATTTTTGAGAAATTAAAAAATTCTTAGAAACTGAAAAGTTGAAGAATGAAAGCCAGAATGAAAGTTAAGTTGGTTGGTTAAACAACTTTCAGCTCCGTTCCTTTTCGAGGACGAAAAGATTTTAAGTGGGTGAGATTGTAACAACCCGGATTTTCAGAACCAATTTAAATTTTTTATATTGGCTATTTTAATGAATTTTGAATATTTAAAATGATTTGTTTTAAATAATAACGGCTAAAAATTTATTTAAAATGAATTTAGAACGTATAAATTTATTTTAATTATAAACGAGCTTGAAATGGCGCGGAAGTTTGAAAATTTGATTTTAAATTTCAAATGAACGTACATGATTCAAAAAAATTGGATTTCAGTAAGACCAGAAATATTTGAATCTGTTTAATTATATCTTTCTAATGAACGTGAAAAATCCAAATTTCATAATGTAAATTAAAAGTTATGTCCAGTTTAAAATTTTGAATAGTCGCTATGAAATTTATATATATTTTATATAATATATAGCCCTTAAAAATAGCCATTTTGCAAACGGCCTCCATTTTTGATGAAACCACTTTTGTCGGATCCGGAATATCAAATTATTGCCAGATTCCGATTTTAATAATTTTTGAAATTAATATGTGAGCGTGGTGAAGTTAAACGCGTTTGGCAGATTCAGTTTGAATTTAATCGACTGGAAAATGACCATTTTTCAAATGGTCTCCAAATTCAATGAAATCAGTTTTGTTAGGATCGTATCATTAAAACATAGCTAGATTTATTTTTCGGGAATTTTTGGAGTTAGTATGTGGCACCAGAAAATTAAAAGGTATGTTGAAATCAATTTTGAACGTTATATTAATTTATATTTTAATTTAAAGAAAAACTGATCGAGACAGTCGAATTAGCTTACGGGACATATCCCACTATGTTCGGAATTGGGGTAATTAGCTAGGGACGACAGTTTTTGGGTTCGATTTGGAGTTCTAATGAAAAGGTATCTTTTTGGAATTAAATTAAATATATATATTTATATACTTGGTCAAACCCCTTTTCTATTCCACTCTGTTAATCGTTTGTTGGAAATTAAAAAAAGAAAAAGAAAACCAACGCTCCACCGCACCTCTGACCACCGCGCCCCCTAGCACCGTCGCCCGTCCTCCTCCTCTTCCTTCTCTCATCTCTCTCCTCCTCTTTCTCTCCTCAAATTGGAAAACCTAGAACCAAAATCCACCGCCGCCACTATGGGCCCCACCGCCACACCAGTACCAACCCCGCCTACACATCCCCCTGCACTGCCTGCAGACATCCAGCTCCGAACGTGGGCCCCGCCTCCTCAAAAATCATATTTTCATATATTCCCGTATTTGCAAATAACCCCCTATCACTATTTCACAAATAACCCTCAAACAATGCACTTCTTGCCAAGACTCCACAGTATCAAATTCGAAGAGCACGATTTTCTCTTCGATTTGAGTATACGGAAGTCATATTTTGGATTGCGGAGTTGTTTAGAAAACGCGTCCAAAGTCTGCTATCCAAATACTATCTTTTCGCAATTTCCAGCGAAATGGAGCATTTTCGAGAAAAAGTCCACTAGGCAAAAGTTGTCTGGAATGGCGCATTTAGGTTAGAGAAAAAGGCGGCGTGAAGATTGGAGCTCATTTGCAAAGTTTGGAACCAAAACAGCAAATCAGAACGTCAGAAAATAACGGCGGAGTGGATCCCAATGTGAGAACTCCTTCTCACTCTAATTATTTTACAGTTAAATATATACTAAGATGCAGACAGGGCTTAGAAGCCTTCGACACTATTTTATGTACAAACCATGATTGTTTATTTGGATTGTATTGTGGAAATTTAGTTGTGTTGAAAATTGATTGTATTGTGGTGTATTAGTTGGATTGATTATTGTGTATGGTGCGAGCTAGTATCTGGAGAGGAGTAATGCTAGCCATTACTCCAGTTTTAATATCGCGCCGTTATAATACTGAAATTTTCTAAAATAAATATTTATTCATTGAAACTATAATTTTTAAGGTGTATATGAACTGTATAAAATATTCATGTGTTGAATAAAATGTTTGAATAATACAAATATCATTTCTATTGAATGTATGAACTATTGAAAATATTCATGTGTTGAAATAAATATTTTGTCACTAAAAATGTAACTTTTTTTAAAGTATAAATAAACGGCATAAAATTCTCCTGAAATGAAAATAAATATTCATTTACAAATCAGACGATTTGTTTATGTTCACCCATTTAACTAACATGGATTGGGATGATAAATTTTATACATCGCCCAACTGCACGAATAATATTCAGTATTTGTTGGTTGAAACCCCACATGGGTATTGGGATGATATTTGGTGTACACTAATCCAAATTTTTAGTTGTATGTCAATCGATTGGTTGACGAACTATAGTAAGCGCTATTTATTTATTTTAATGTTTATACAGCGTAGAATGCACTGTAGATGATGGTTGATTGTGTATCATCATTGTTGTGTACATGTGTTGTATGAAATCCATATAAATAAATTATATGGTAATTGATTGTGTCTGATTCCAATTCAAAAGCAACGAATATTTTAAAGTAAGGAAATATCTTAAAATAACGAATATTTTAAAATAATATTCAATAAAGTGTTAAAATGTGAATTTGATGTTCGATTTTGGATGGACACGAAAATATTGAAATGTGGCAAGTCGTCTTGATTAGATTTGTGCCATTTTAACGCGAACGATATTTATATCGTTATTGTTCATTTTTATAATGAATATCGAAAAGGAAATTATTTCAAAATCTGATATTTTGAAAATATTATAATTTAAATATTTTAATGATAAGGAGTATTAGATTTTGATTTAATATTGAAATGAAAGTGGGAATCGTTTTAAAACGAGTTTATAAACGATTTATAAAATACGTTTTAAATGGAAATCAATGAAATATATATAATATATATATATATTATATGTATTTAATGGCGTGAATAGAACGCGTCGCGCCGTGACCGTTCGTGAATTTCGACCATTGACTTCGAATTGACATTACGGGAGATCCGACCATCAGATTCTCCTAAAAATGGAACCGTAGGATTCGTATTGAAAAGAGCTTTCCAACGAATGTAAGAGATTTGAAATCTAATGTATGGATTTGGAATTATATCCGAATCAAATTTGGAAAAGGTCGTTGTAAGTTCAGTTCGATGACCGTTTATGGAAATCGACTGAAAGGGACTTAGGAAAAATATTAAAAATATTAATAATTTTTGTAAAATCATAATAAATGATTTGGAAAGAATTAGGGTGAAAAATTCCATTTTTGTAAAGATAAAAATATATTTTTATCAAAATGAACTAGTTATTAACTAGATTTGAAATCCAATAATTTTTAAATAAATAAATTGGATTTCTGAATGGTTTTAATCTAACAGGAATTTCCAATATATAAATTAGAATGGATTTGAATAGAAATCATCTCCGGAATATTTCGATATTGGATTCCGTGACTATACGGATATTGTGGAGGAAGTTGGAAGAAAGGATATATATCGTTATTCCCCATAAGATATGTGTTGGTTTCAGAATTTGATATTGAATATAAGCCGATATAATTTCTATTCAGAGCCTTATATTTAATATCAAATTTGATTTTGGGTTTGTTGTGAACGGTGTCTTCAGTAACACTGTTGTTAAGCCCGTGCGAAAAGAATAAATCTTTTAATTAAGAATATTGAGTTTCCAATTATATTTAGTAATTGGAATAAAATGGAATGTGAAATGGCTTTATTGTGAACTGTGTTTTTTAATGGCATTTGTTCTTTAACCCGATTAACTGTGAAATGTGATTTGGAATTTATAAAACTTTTTATTGAGATTTAATGGGAATTTTCCAAAGCAAAGTTTTCCAATTTAATAAAATAAATTGGAATGGAATCGAATTCGATTTGGTAATAATCGAAGTAAACTTTTGTAGAGGAAAACTGTTATTATATATGGAATTTAAAAGGATTTGTCGTTATTCCATTTATATTATTAGTTGGATATGGAAATTGATATCGATTATGTATTGATATGTTTTTCCATGAAGATTCCATAATTAGTAGAATATGATTTTGCGTTTATCGTGAGCTGTGTTTTAAATGACATTGGTTCTTTAACCTAGTTAAAAAAGGATTACATGTCTAACATTGTATTTCGAACTGTATTGTTCATCTCTGCTAAATATATATCTTTTTGGTGGTAGAGAATTTATTCTCTTTCTTAACACCCTTTTCTGAGACGTACGAGCTTAGAGGTTGTATATCGGCAGAAATCAATGGTACGGTGTAGATTGTCGATGCGGTATGTTTCTGGGTTCAAAGTTAAATAATCGTTAATAATGATTATTGGAAGATTAAAACTAAGTGAATTTTTTAAGAATATTTAATTATATTGATATGTGATTGTGATAATTTAAATGATCAAATTTGGGAAATGGTCAAGAAGGGAGTATCACCAGTTTTACTCCAGATGATAGTTAAATCTTTAATTAGATTTGAATGTGAAATGGTAATTAATTTTACCGATAACACTGTGGTGTTAGATATGGAGTGCTTCAATTTTTGCTCCATAGAATGAATAAATTGGGATTGAGAAATTAAAAAAATGATTACTTTGGTAAGGCTCGGTAATCTGGACTAGTTAATAAACCTTAATTTGGTTTGAATTGATATCCAAAGAAAGATTAAAGAATAAATTTAAAGAATCTATCTTTGATAAAATTAATGGGAACCTTTCCCAAAGGTTATGGATATTTGACTAAAAGAATATTCAGAATTGAAATGAGGCATTTCTTGTGTTTTTATAGCATTTGATTAAAAGATTCGTGAATTCTTCGGAAAGGTCGGGTTTATACCCATTCTGAATAATCGATTCGATGATAAGTCGACAATGAAGATGGTGATTGAAGACCAGAGCTCTTCACATCGTTTGGATGATTACCGATGTCTTGATCGGGAAGTACACCCAAGACAAGGTAATAAGTGGTGATCGTCCAGATGTACTTGAAGATCGACCGGATATGCGAGGACCTCTCTCTTGTATTGGACATATGGGATGAGGAATAAGGTGCCCCCCGGTTTCGTTCAGACCCAGAACGAACTAGTAAATGGATGTGTGTCTAACATTGGATTTCATTCTGTGTTAATTGATTTCTATTAAATATATATGTGTTTGGTAGCAGAAAATTTATTCTCTTGCTTAACGCCCTTCTCTGAGACGTACAAGCTTAGAGGTTACATATCAATAGACATCAGTTGCATGGCGTGAATTGTCAGTGTGGCATGTTGATATGCAATTGATCAAGGCTTCTGTTGAAAAGTAGAGTCTTGTGGTTGATGATCAAAGCAGGGCTTTAAATAGCATAGCTTTGTGTATACCGTTAATTCGTGAGCCTCACACCTTGGCATGAGTCAAAAACGGGATAAGGGACTGTAACAACCCGTATTTTCAATAACCTGTAATAACATAAATCGAGGCAGAATTTAATTCTAAAATGGGAATCAAGGGAAACGGGCTATGCCATTGCGTTCGTCTCGGAAAAATACGCGAAATAGAGTCCGAGTTTTCGAAAATCGGAGTCCGTATGACCAAGATATGGCCTCGCGAAGTTTCACGAAAATTCCCAAATTAAAGTATACTTAATTAAGTGAAATGGGTTGTGTAGATATATATATATATATATATTGATATATATATATATATATAATTGAAAATTTAATAAATAAATATGCAAAAATGCTCAAAACAGCGAATTGGGAGAGGGGAATAACCGAACCGGCCGATTTTTGAAGTCGACCCGAGCCCGCTGGGTCGACTAGGGGTTAATCCAGGGTGTTTGGCTGTCAACCCGTGGGCCGATTCGCTCAAGTGCAGATTTTGCATTTGAATGGTTCTCATGGTCCATCTTTAATCTAAAGGCCCTAGATGGTTCCTACACTTGACTTCTTCCCCAAGACATGCTTTGATGGCTTGGATTGAATCTAGGGTTAATCCTATGGCCTAAAACACTTGCCTAATCTATAAATAAGACCCTAACCTACCCTAATTCATTCATAATTAAACCTAGTGACTAAACTATGGCAAAATGCTAGCTCTCATGGCCTCCACTAATTTTATGAAGAGGGTTGCATACTAATCACTCTCTAATCAACTTCTAATCCCTTCTTAGCATCTTAATCTTCTTCATTTGGTGTTCAAAGTTGCTAGTTGTGAGTTTCTATCACTTTGATGATCTTTTGGTAAACTAATTAGATGAGATGTGATGAGATTTATGGTTTTGTATGTGGGTTAATGAGCTTTGAATCATATGATATGATGTTAGCATTAATCTTATGTTTATGCATGTTGAGTATGTAAGCTTATGCAAGTTTAATATGATGTATGTTATGTTTGCATGATGCTAAATATGCAAGTTGTGGGCTATGTAATCATATGCATGTTATGCAAGTTCATGGTAATATGCTATGCAAGTTACATGTATGTAAATATGCAAGTTACATGTTTGTTAATATGCAAGTTACATGTATGTAAATATGCAAGTTACATGTTTGTTAATATGCAAGTTACATGTTTGTTAATATGCAAGTTACATGTATGTAAATATGCAAGTTACATGTTTCTTTATATGCAAGTTACATGTTTGTTAATATGCGAGTTACATGTATGTAAATATGCAAGTTACATGTTTATTAATATGCAAGTTCATGATGACACATTATGCAAGTCTATAAGCTAATATGCAAGTTTGTTATGCAAAATGAATATGTAAGTTATGTGACATATTATATGCAAGTTATGTGACATGTTATGCAAGTTCATATGCAAGTTATGTGTTTGTTAATATGCAAGATGGCACCTTTGAAACATGTTCATTCATATGCAAGTTGACACCTTTTATATGTGTTATATCATGAACGAAATTACGTGGGAACGATGGGGTAATTAAATGCATAAGTTAATAAGATTGTGTGAAATTAATATAATTATGCATAACACAAAATAAATAAACATAGTATGGGAATTTGCCTATTTGGTTAGGTGTACCCATACTATGTGTTGGGAATTTACCTATTGAGTTAGGTCTACCCCATGGGAATTTACCTATTAAGTTAGGTCTACCCATGTTAAGAAAACTTGATTAATTAGGGATAATTAATATAAAATTATGAGGGTGATTAATTAGGTGTAATTAATTGACTAAGACACGAGGTTGGACTCAGTTGTAGCGTAAAACTGCCCGGACCCAACCGGCTTAACCAGTTGCTACAAATGTTAGCCCAATGTGAGAGGTCTTAGGCACAAACTAAATACGTAATTAATGTAAAGACACGAGGTTAGACTCTGTTATGACATAAGGCTGCCCGGACCCAACCGGCTTAACCAGCGGTCATAAAAGACAGTCTAATGTGAGAGGTCTTTACAAAGGTTACGTTCTTAATTAATTAATTAAGAAACACTTAACCATATTAGCATGTAGAGGGACATGAGGGGTTAAGTGGGTGCCTCGGGTGGCATGAGAAAATCTAGTGGTTGCCTTGGGTGGCAATAGAAAATACGATTAGAATACTTAACCAAAATGGAACATGTAATTAAAACATGATTAAAGGGTTAAGTGGGATATACTAGAAAAAGGGACAAGCTTAGGTGGGTAGCTTGTGGAGGCCCATTTCAACCAGTAACCCATACGTATCTTTGTGGGCTCGACCCATGTCGAGGACGGGACACGCATACTGGGCTTGACTGTAAGAGGCAAACGGGTTAGCGGTGGCAACGCAAGTCCAACGGGCTTCATATGCGTGAGTGGGCCCGGGCTGGTAGGTAAGCCGTTGTTGCATCGAGTAGATATAAGCCGTGCACCTTTAGTTCCATCAGGTTGCCACATTGGGGAATGATACATCCCACGGTGGGGCCAGCACGGGTATCTACGTTAGGGAGCCGATCGAATGGGAAGTAGTGTGTACACCTAGTGGATTGTAGGGCCCCGTGGCGCCTACTTGGTCACCTAGGGGTACGCAGGTACTAATTAGTAAATTTTATAAGTCCTTGGGTGGGATCAACCTTTAAGTTAGGAACGACTGGTGTGGTGCAGTTTAGTAATTTACCTTAGGGAGGGTAGATGCGTCTTTATCCTTTATCTTCGTTTAGTTGACTGCTTAGGGTAGCCATTCATCCCTATATGTTACCGTATATCAGTTTATGTCTTCTCTGGTTACTTTAACGATTGTATTGTTAAAGTTATAGGACTCGCTCAGACTTATGTCTGACCCTGTTGTTTTTATCTTTTTCCCAACCCTCAGGTCCTACGGTGGATCCTAGCAGTAGTGGAGCTTGATCGGATTGCTGTTCCAGTCTTTAGGAGCTTGGATAGATGTAAAGCTCCAGTTATCCAGTTATCTTTTCTTTTGTTTGGCTATTGTATGAGAGTGGGATTATGTACTTCTTTATTTTGATATTGTACTTGACCTTTATTGTGGTTTTATGATGTAACCAGACATGTTTTACTTCCGCTGTTATGAGATGATGTTTTAAAATTTCAAGTACTATTTATATCTGTCTTGTTGTAATTTTTCTGTTCTATATTCACTAAAATACTCCACCGATGCTATGGCATTCCCTTAGTGAGTGATCATAGCGGGAGTGGGGTGTTACACGTGGTATCAGAGCTTAAGGTTACCAGAACAGATAAAATTTTTGAGAAAAACTACTTTCTAAGAGTATTTTCGGAGAAAGGATTTTTAAAAGCATGTCTTCTAAGAGAAAAAGTTTTTGAAAAAGAAAAGCATAATCCCCAATAGCCATATCTTTATCTTTCGGAATCTCCTTTTTGAATCTTTCCTCTTTCGTTTCAGCATGGCTGAAGATCTTAACATCCCGGAGGGTTTAGTTATACCACTATGGTATAGGAGGTTGCAAGAGGCTAGGGCCGCGGCTGCGGGTCCGGCCAATGCTACTACACCAGAGACAACCGCTCCTCCTCCTCAGCCTAGAGTGGATAATTTTGCTAAGGTTTGCAAGGAGTTCAAGGCTATAGGAGGAAAACCTTTTCTTGGTTCAGAGACTTTCGTAGAGGCTAGAGATTGGCTTAAGGAAGTGGAAGAGTTGCTAGATATCTTTGAAGTGGAAGAGGGAAAGAAAGTCAAGTTGGCGGCTTGGTTAATGAAGGGAGAGGCCTCATTCTGGTGGGAGGTCACTAATGGAGAACGCCCTGTTGACTCTTGGGCAGATTTTAAGCAAAGGTTTGGGGCTAAGTTTCTCTCAAGGGCGGAAGAGAATCTGTTTATGGAGAAGTTCTTGAATTTGAAGCAAGGGAATCTCACGGTGAAAGAATATGTCAACAAATTCAATCAATTAGCAAGGTTTGGCATAGAGTTGGTGAATACACCGGAGAAGAAGGCTTTGAGGTTCGTTAGAGGCTTGAACGAACCATTGCAAGGAATAGCTATGACTCACATTCCTATGGGGGCCACTTTTGAGAAGCTTGTCTACATGGCACTTATGCATGAGGATGATAAGAATTCTAAGGCACCAGAGAAAAAGGGGGATCAGAAGAAACCGCAACAGCAACAACAAGGCAAGGGCGGAAAAGGCAATGGTGACAAAAAGAAGACGAAGAAGAAGTGCTTCAATTGTGGAACACCAGGACACCTTAGTAAGGATTGTCGCAAAAAGAAGAAAACCGGTTGCTTTCATTGTGGTGAAGCAGGGCATCTTGTGAAAAACTGCCCAAAGAAGGGGCAGAAGACGGGGTCTACCTCAGGAGGCCAGGTGCAAGCTCTTATAGCACCACCTCAGTCAGGGGGGCAAGTTCAGGTTCTCTCAGTTCCACCGATTCAGCAGAGAGGTAGAACTATTTCCGTTGAAAGTCTGGTTTTTCTGTTTGATCATCCAGTTCGTACTTTGTTTGACTCTGGCGCATCGCATTCTTTTATCTCATCATCGTTAGTTGAGTCACTGCACTTAGACACCAGTCTAGTTGATGATCCCTTGGTTGTCTCAAACCCAATTGGGGGCTCCATATATCTGTCTATGATATGTTTGGGTTTGAAGATTTCTATACTTAGCGTTGAGTTTAGATGTGATGCTTTTGTATTGGGCTTCACGGGCTATGGGTTGATCTTGGGCATGGACTGGTTATCCAGTAATGGTGCCGTTCTTGATTGCGAAAGGAGAGTTGTCAGGCTCATGACCCGCTTGGGTAACACTCTCGAGATCTCTTGCAATCCCATGGAATCTGTTTTGCTAAGTTATCTTGAATCGCTCGATGCTTCGGTCGAGAGTTTGTGTTCTGTCAGAGTAGTCCGGGAATATCCGGATGTGTTTGAAGAAGTAAAGGGTTTGCCTCCGAAGCGGGAGATAGATTTCCGAATTTATTTGGTGGATAATGCCAAACCAGTGTCTTTGCCAGTACGCCACATGGCTCCTCGTGAGAGAAGAGAACTTCATAAGCAAGTAGGGGAGTTGCTTGAGAAGGGGTTCATAAGGCGAAGTATATCGGAGTGGGGAGCTCCAGTAGTGTTTGCCACGAAGGCGGATGGGTCCCTCAGACTTTGTGTGGATTATAGAGAACTTAATAAGCTCACGAAGAAGAATAGACACCCATTACCGAGGATAGATGATCTCTTTGATCAATTGGTTGGCGCGTCAGTATTTTCGCAGATGGACTTAGCTACAGGGTTTCATCAGTTAAGAGTGGCGGAGGACAGTATAGAGAAGACTGCTTTCCGGACTCCGGATGGTTTTTATGAGTGGCTAGTGATGCCATTTGGGTTGACAAACGCCCCCGCATACTTTGTTGATCTCATGAGTAGAGTGTTCAGAGAGTATCTGAATAAGTTTGTAGTAGTTTTTGTGGATGACATCTTGGTCTTTTCCAAGAATGAAGAAGAGCATGCCTTACATCTCAAGGAAGTGTTGGAGACTCTTCGAGCGCATAGTCTTAAAGCTAAATTCTCTAAATGCCATTTTTGGAGAAGAGAAGTGCGATTCTTAGGGCATGTGGTCTCTAAGGAAGGGATAGCTGTGGATCCCGCAAAGATAGTATCTATCCAGGATTGGAAAGTTCCTAGAAATGCTACCGAGGTAAGAAGTTTCTTGGGGTTGGCAGGATATTATAGGAAGTTCATCAAAGACTTCGCGAAGATATCAGCCCCATTAACCCGCTTGACGAAAAAGAATCTGGTTTTCTCGTGGGATGTAGATTGTGATGATGCTTTCCGACGGTTAAAGAGAGCTTTGACCACCGCTCCAGTTTTAGTGCTCCCGGATGGGAGTAAGCCGTTTGTTGTTTATACCGATGCTTGTGGAACAGGATTAGGCGCAGTCTTGATGCAGGAGGGAAGGGTAATAGCCTATGGAGGGAGACAATTGAGAGTGCATGAGAAGAATTACCCTACCCATGATCTAGAGTTGGCCGCGATTGTTTTCGCACTTAAGTCTTGGCGCCATTATCTTCTTGGTGAGAGATTCGAGTTGTTCACCGACCATAAATCATTGAAGTACTTATTCTCTCAGAAGGATTTAAACTTAAGACAACAAAGGTGGATGGAGTTCTTAGCATCCTATGATTTCGAGATAGCGTATACCCCTGGTAAGGGTAACGTGGTGGCAGACGCCTTAAGTAGAAAAAGGCTATCTTTGAGTCCATTGTTCGTGGAACGACGAAGCTTGGAGTTTCTTTCTTTGTTTGACTTCAGACCTTCTGTTGATTTTGTACCTGGTTTGTTGGCATCCTTGGAGGTTAGACCTACTCTTTTGAGACGGATTGGCGAGGCTCAGCGAGACGACCCACAGTTGGTTGTGTTGGTAGAGAAGCTTATAAGAGGGGAGTCGTCCAGCCATTTGGGTAGATACACCATAGATGATAAGGGATGGTTGCATAGAGACGGTAGACTTTGTGTACCGCAAGATGAGGGTTTGAAGAAGGCTATTTTGGATGATGCACATCGTTCAAGAATGACTATTCATCCCGGTGGAGACAAAATGTACCAAGACATGAAGAGAGTTTTCTTCTGGGCCGGTATGAAGAAAGATGTGGCCGAGTATGTGGCTAGATGCTTAGTGTGCCAACAAGTTAAAGTGGAGCAAAGGAAACCCGGTGGGTTGCTACACCCATTGGAAGTTCCACAGTGGAAGTGGGATAGTGTCTCGATGGATTTCATCGACGGGTTACCGAGATCGAGGAAGGGCAATACGGGAATTTGGGTTGTGGTAGACAGACTTACCAAGAGTGCCCATTTTATACCCGTAAAGAGTAAGAGGACCGCTCCATGGCTTGCTTCAGTCTATGTTAGAGAGATTGTTAGATTGCATGGCGTACCATCCAGCATTGTGAGTGATCGAGATCCTATTTTCACTAGTGAGTTTTGGAGAAGTTTGCAAGAGGCGGTAGGGACTCAGTTGTGTTTGAGCACCGCATATCATCCTCAGACGGACGGTCAGACTGAGAGGGTGAACCGTATCTTAGAAGATCTTTTGAGGCTTTGTATCTTGGATTTTGGAGGTACATGGGAAGAACATCTTCCTTTGGTGGAGTTCGCATATAATAACAGCTTTCAGTCCAGTATTGGTATGGCTCCTTTCGAAGCTCTTTATGGAAGGCCTTGTCGATCTCCTACATGTTGGTGGGAATCTACGGATAAGATCTTGCTTGGGCCGGATATGGTTAGAGAGACTTCAGAGAAGATTGATTTAATTCGAAAAAGGATGAAAGCAGCGCAAGATAGACAGAAATCTTATGCGGATCGGAGAAGGACGGATCTTGAGTTTGAGGTTGGGGACATGGTTTTTGTCAAAGTATCTCCATTGAGAAATGTTGTTCGCTTTGGGTCCGTAGGGAAGTTAGCACCGAGATTTGTTGGGCCGTTTCCTATTAAGGAAAGGATTGGACGGATGGCATATAGGGTGGAGTTGCCCGACAGACTTAGTGGTGTTCATGATGTATTCCATGTATCACATTTGAGGAAGTGCTTACATGAGACCGCGGAGGTGGTAGAGCCGAGCTTGCTTAGAGATGTAGAGGTAGAGCGTGATGCGACGATTCGACGAGCTCCTACTCGCATCCTTGGGTCAGAAACTAGGAAGTTGAGGAACAGAGAAGTTCAGCTAGTTAAAGTGCAATGGGGAGATGACGAAAGCAATGCTACTTGGGAGACGGAAGCAAAGATGCGTTCTTTGTATCCATTTCTTTTTGAGAGTATGTCTTTTAACTTCTCCTTTATTGCTTGTCTAGTACTTATCTTATCTTTAGTATATCCTCTCGCTAATACCTATGACCTTTAGATAGGGTAAAACCTATGGTTGAAACATGTGTTTGAAACATGTTATGGTTGATGGATGCATATGGATGCAATTGTTTGCTAGTGGTTGCTCGTGGATGCATATACACACACATTAGGCACTAGATCGGCTCAGTCACTTCATGTTGCATATTGCATAAATGGATGTGGTAGTTAGATTGATGGATGTATCATGGCTGTGTTATCATATGGATGATGCATTTTTGTGTATGGTTGTGCACGCATGTAGAAATTTGTATGTGTCAATAGGGTTTCGCATACATATTGGATGCATGGCACTATCATGGTTTGCATTAAGGAGGTTTACTGTATCAGTAACCGCCTGATTTTTGCATTAGGTAAGTACATATACACACACTTTTGCATATATCCATCCAGCATTTAGAATCTTGTAAGGACAATGATTGCTCGTGGATGATGCTTTGAGTAGATGGATGATTGGATGGTAGGATACGTTCTTCCTAACTTGAAGATTTCGGGGACGAAATCCTTTAAGGAGGGGAGAATGTAACAACCCGTATTTTCAATAACCTGTAATAACATAAATCGAGGCAGAATTTAATTCTAAAATGGGAATCAAGGGAAACGGGCTATGCCATTGCGTTCGTCTCGGAAAAATACGCGAAATAGAGTCCGAGTTTTCGAAAATCGGAGTCCGTATGACCAAGATATGGCCTCGCGAAGTTTCACGAAAATTCCCAAATTAAAGTATACTTAATTAAGTGAAATGGGTTGTGTAGATATATATATATATATATATATTGATATATATATATATATATATAATTGAAAATTTAATAAATAAATATGCAAAAATGCTCAAAACAGCGAATTGGGAGAGGGGAATAACCGAACCGGCCGATTTTTGAAGTCGACCCGAGCCCGCTGGGTCGACTAGGGGTTAATCCAGGGTGTTTGGCTGTCAACCCGTGGGCCGATTCGCTCAAGTGCAGATTTTGCATTTGAATGGTTCTCATGGTCCATCTTTAATCTAAAGGCCCTAGATGGTTCCTACACTTGACTTCTTCCCCAAGACATGCTTTGATGGCTTGGATTGAATCTAGGGTTAATCCTATGGCCTAAAACACTTGCCTAATCTATAAATAAGACCCTAACCTACCCTAATTCATTCATAATTAAACCTAGTGACTAAACTATGGCAAAATGCTAGCTCTCATGGCCTCCACTAATTTTATGAAGAGGGTTGCATACTAATCACTCTCTAATCAACTTCTAATCCCTTCTTAGCATCTTAATCTTCTTCATTTGGTGTTCAAAGTTGCTAGTTGTGAGTTTCTATCACTTTGATGATCTTTTGGTAAACTAATTAGATGAGATGTGATGAGATTTATGGTTTTGTATGTGGGTTAATGAGCTTTGAATCATATGATATGATGTTAGCATTAATCTTATGTTTATGCATGTTGAGTATGTAAGCTTATGCAAGTTTAATATGATGTATGTTATGTTTGCATGATGCTAAATATGCAAGTTGTGGGCTATGTAATCATATGCATGTTATGCAAGTTCATGGTAATATGCTATGCAAGTTACATGTATGTAAATATGCAAGTTACATGTTTGTTAATATGCAAGTTACATGTATGTAAATATGCAAGTTACATGTTTGTTAATATGCAAGTTACATGTTTGTTAATATGCAAGTTACATGTATGTAAATATGCAAGTTACATGTTTCTTTATATGCAAGTTACATGTTTGTTAATATGCGAGTTACATGTATGTAAATATGCAAGTTACATGTTTATTAATATGCAAGTTCATGATGACACATTATGCAAGTCTATAAGCTAATATGCAAGTTTGTTATGCAAAATGAATATGTAAGTTATGTGACATATTATATGCAAGTTATGTGACATGTTATGCAAGTTCATATGCAAGTTATGTGTTTGTTAATATGCAAGATGGCACCTTTGAAACATGTTCATTCATATGCAAGTTGACACCTTTTATATGTGTTATATCATGAACGAAATTACGTGGGAACGATGGGGTAATTAAATGCATAAGTTAATAAGATTGTGTGAAATTAATATAATTATGCATAACACAAAATAAATAAACATAGTATGGGAATTTGCCTATTTGGTTAGGTGTACCCATACTATGTGTTGGGAATTTACCTATTGAGTTAGGTCTACCCCATGGGAATTTACCTATTAAGTTAGGTCTACCCATGTTAAGAAAACTTGATTAATTAGGGATAATTAATATAAAATTATGAGGGTGATTAATTAGGTGTAATTAATTGACTAAGACACGAGGTTGGACTCAGTTGTAGCGTAAAACTGCCCGGACCCAACCGGCTTAACCAGTTGCTACAAATGTTAGCCCAATGTGAGAGGTCTTAGGCACAAACTAAATACGTAATTAATGTAAAGACACGAGGTTAGACTCTGTTATGACATAAGGCTGCCCGGACCCAACCGGCTTAACCAGCGGTCATAAAAGACAGTCTAATGTGAGAGGTCTTTACAAAGGTTACGTTCTTAATTAATTAATTAAGAAACACTTAACCATATTAGCATGTAGAGGGACATGAGGGGTTAAGTGGGTGCCTCGGGTGGCATGAGAAAATCTAGTGGTTGCCTTGGGTGGCAATAGAAAATACGATTAGAATACTTAACCAAAATGGAACATGTAATTAAAACATGATTAAAGGGTTAAGTGGGATATACTAGAAAAAGGGACAAGCTTAGGTGGGTAGCTTGTGGAGGCCCATTTCAACCAGTAACCCATACGTATCTTTGTGGGCTCGACCCATGTCGAGGACGGGACACGCATACTGGGCTTGACTGTAAGAGGCAAACGGGTTAGCGGTGGCAACGCAAGTCCAACGGGCTTCATATGCGTGAGTGGGCCCGGGCTGGTAGGTAAGTCGTTGTTGCATCGAGTAGATATAAGCCGTGCACCTTTAGTTCCATCAGGTTGCCACATTGGGGAATGATACATCCCACGGTGGGGCCAGCACGGGTATCTACGTTAGGGAGCCGATCGAATGGGAAGTAGTGTGTACACCTAGTGGATTGTAGGGCCCCGTGGCGCCTACTTGGTCACCTAGGGGTACGCAGGTACTAATTAGTAAATTTTATAAGTCCTTGGGTGGGATCAACCTTTAAGTTAGGAACGACTGGTGTGGTGCAGTTTAGTAATTTACCTTAGGGAGGGTAGATGCGTCTTTATCCTTTATCTTCGTTTAGTTGACTGCTTAGGGTAGCCATTCATCCCTATATGTTACCGTATATCAGTTTATGTCTTCTCTGGTTACTTTAACGATTGTATTGTTAAAGTTATAGGACTCGCTCAGACTTATGTCTGACCCTGTTGTTTTTATCTTTTTCCCAACCCTCAGGTCCTACGGTGGATCCTAGCAGTAGTGGAGCTTGATCGGATTGCTGTTCCAGTCTTTAGGAGCTTGGATAGATGTAAAGCTCCAGTTATCCAGTTATCTTTTCTTTTGTTTGGCTATTGTATGAGAGTGGGATTATGTACTTCTTTATTTTGATATTGTACTTGACCTTTATTGTGGTTTTATGATGTAACCAGACATGTTTTACTTCCGCTGTTATGAGATGATGTTTTAAAATTTCAAGTACTATTTATATCTGTCTTGTTGTAATTTTTCTGTTCTATATTCACTAAAATACTCCACCGATGCTATGGCATTCCCTTAGTGAGTGATCATAGCGGGAGTGGGGTGTTACAGGGACCCAAGGAGTTCAAGGCATTTCCTTCTAGCTATGGGTAGTGTCATGGTATGGAGCCAGACATTTATTTATTTTTACCAATGTGGATGATGGATTGTGAGGCGCCTCAGATATATCGTTTACTACGGAGCCGATGGGTAGGTCCTATAGGACCAGGAAACGTGTGTTCAGGGATTGCCAATCCACTAACGTAAGTGTGGATCGGCCTTGGTGGATCCAAGGGTTCACTACGGGGAACACTGAGGCATTTTCTAAAGTGTCTTGAAGCCGGTGAGGAGTACATCCCTTACCTCGACTCATGACGGAAATCCAACTACCAATACGTGACATTTCGGTTTTTATTGTAGAGCCTAGTATGGCGACATAATATATGGTACCCATGTCGTCTATGATTGATACATTTATATTTGAAGTTGTTTTTGACACTATATACTTATAATAGTATCAAATGATTTGTTTTAAACGTACCAAGCATATTTGGCTATTATAAGGGAAAACTCTATCCTCCGGCTTGCGTTGCATTGTGTGATGGGACCTGAGTCTTATAATAGCTTCAATTTTCAAAAAGCATTGCGCTATTTATAAACTGTTTTATGCATTGGTATTCTTGGGAGAAAACCCTCCCTTGATTTACTAAATTTTAAAGTAAAGTTTTAAATGACTGTTTTAGTTCTCACACCAGTCCCATGACTAACCTGAAGTTTATTGTTTTAACTAAAACTCTGGATGCCCATATTTTCCACACGGGCAGCTAGTAATTTTGGTTTTGCAGATTTATTTTTGCAAGATCCTGGTTTACAGCTGGAGCTATATTCAGAAAGCTCTATATCCGTGAGTTTCATTCAGTTGTGTTATATATTATTTTTCGCTGCTATGTAATGTTTTCTAAATCTCTGATATTTTTTTGATATATATTATTTATTCATACTCTGTTATATTCTTGTACTCTGATGTAATTGTTGTAATAAGCAATGAAATGTTCTATTGTTTGTGTTCCAATTATTCTTGATCTCAGCTCAATCCGGGCTTTCCCGTAAGGGTGAGTTTGGGTCGTTTCAAGTATCATTTAAAGAATAAAAGGCAGATAAACAATGGAATTTAATATACATAATAAATGGTAGTAAATAGTAAAATTATGTTGCTGAACCGAGAAAACAAATATAAAAATTGTTGTAAATAATGGCTATGAAATATGGTACGAGTTTATGTATTTTTCAGAAATACAGAGTAGAATAGAATGGTATCATTTAAGCTATTGTCTACTTTTTTATCCAAAGCAGGAAATTGAATTCAAATGACATAAATGGTTGGAGTATCATTTGAAGGTTGAAGGGCGGTGAATGAATAAAAGTATAAAATTGATGGGCATTAAAAAGCCAGGGTAAATATAGAAAGTACTGCAAAAATTAGCTTTGTATAAATTAAATTGTGAAGTGGCAACTTCTTCATTAGCTTCATCATCAACTAATCATATTTTGACTCAACAACAAAAGTACCTCCTTTTTATTATGCTTTGATGTAAAATCTTCTTGAATGTATATGTCATTTTCATAAAATTTAATATTTTCATAAAAATATACAGCATATTATTATCTATATGTAGGGAAATGGAGTATAATTTGGAAAACCTTCTAGTTATTGTTTTTGATAAATTTCCCTGTTTTGCTTTTCTTTTGTTTTTATACTGACTAACTAAATTTTATATTTACGTATGTATTTATAAAGCTTGGAAAGAATTACTTGGAAGTCTTCTTACTTATTTTCAAAGATTTAGTTTAACTTTCTTAATTAACTAATTAAATTTTTTTCTGTTCCATACCTTACTGTATACATATCCTAAATTAGCCTATATTTTAATTAATTTTGGCAATTTTCTCTTTGAATAAACGAATCGTTGTCTAATTGAATTGAAGTATTATATGTGGCATGATATTTTTCAGGATACTATAGACACTTGCACTTTTTCAATTTTTTGGTTTTCTTACTGATTAATTGAAGTTTCCACTTTTAAAATGGTTTATATGTAGTTATAAAACCTTAGCAAAATAATCTAAAAACCTGCTTACAATAATTGTATGATAAGTTGCCTTTTTTTTGTTTTTGATAAATGCTTTCTTTGTCTAAAAAAAAGGTGACATGTCCACATAAAAAAGAAAAAAAACTGTCATGTTGATTAAAAAAACTGTTCCATAATTGATAATCTAAACATGTTAATTTATACATAAGATAACCTGCAATTGGAATGGCTTGACACCATGAGAGATGAACTACACATTTCTCTAGAATTTAATTATCTCAACCTTGCACAGTTGCACTGCCTCTATAACTCTGTTGCTTTATTTCGGACATCCTAAAACACGGGCTAAGATATTAAATATGGCTAATAAAGATATTAACAATGGTATAGAAAGAAGCACAAGAATTCTCAACTTATATCTAGATTAAACCTGAATAGAGCGACAACTTAACACTGCATGGCGCAAACGGCAAACCTGATCATTATATTAGGCTCTTCTTCTTGGCATTCTCATGTGTTTCTCCTTGGATTCCTGATTAGGATTCTTGCGTTTCTTTTGCAAATTCGTGTTTCTTCTTCTAGAGCGATGTTAACATTCATGATATCTAAAATTATTATTTTTTCTTCGTTTTTTCGGTTGCAAGGGGTTGTTCACTTAACGGGGGTTGCCCAAGTCAAGCGTTTGATGGGCTTGGCCCAAGAGCCGGCTCTGATTGTCCTCATGCTTAGAGATATTCCAGCTACTATGACCTATTACTGGCAGATGAAAATGGCTAAAACTGCAGGGTATTAGAGGTCGCATGCTCTAGTTTTAAGCCATTGTCGGAAACAAATGTGGATCTGGTCCACTATATCAGTGATTTAGCTTCATACCTATTGTGCATTCTATAAAATTTGTTGTTGTTTGTTGACACACTTTTTGGTAAAAGCTGCCACACATAGCATTGCGCTCAAGCGGTGAGAACGTTTTCAGAAGACATGAAGAGATTTGGTCAAAGTCGCATCATCGACAAAGAATTGCCCGAAACTCCTATCAGACGACCTCTTTTGGGCCCGAAAACAGCAGTTACAAAGCACAGCTCAATAGCTCTTGTAGATATCTGAATTAGCTTCAGTTTGAGCTTTGGTTTGTCTCAATCGGACTTACGATTTGAAAGTTATGCCTGTTTCCGTAAACTGGTGTAATCTGGAAATTTCATGGATAAAGCAACGAAGCGTCACACGATCATAGTATGGCACATGCACCCTCGGATCGCCTCTCATCAGATCGCCCCCTTTGGCTCGTGGTACACCTCCTGATCTTGACCCGACCGTGGACACCAGCTTCCCACTCTTGCTCACAACCAGACTTCGGTTCGTGGAGACCTCATCACTACCCGACCCCATGACCATGAACCGATCCCTGCATCTGCTGATACCCGCATAGATCTAGGCCTGTTCTCCAGGCTACTTCTACTCCTACATTCCCGGATCGGGTGCCACGTACGCCATCACGAACCGGTGTTCCCAGAGGCTCTCCTACAACTATAAATACCCCATTTAAAGGCATTTTGAACGATCTTTTGGCTCTAACTCCTCTCAACTTCCACCATTGCTCTCTGCAAAGCAATTTCAGTAACAAAGGGACCAAATTCCACATTATAACACGAGGATTTCGTGTATAATCTTATGATTTCTTACCCCTTTTCATTGTAAACACGAGGATTTCGTGTATAAACCGAGAGAATTTTACTTGTAACTTCTTAGGATTTAAGAAGAGATAAAGTGGACGTAGGCTTGGTTTGAGCCGAACAACAATAAAAACTTCGTGTGCCTCTTGTTATTTACTTTTTTCTGCACTTTGAGATTTGTGATCTACATTTGGGTGTTAGGCCGATATTTCGGTCTAACATTTTGGCGCGCCAGGAAGGGGAGCACACGACAACTTCAACTTCTGCTTGGATTTTTTGGCTATTGGATAAATGGCAATCAAAAGGATGAAGACTTCCGCTCACACTGATGATGCTGATGCTGAAGACGCAAGGAACGAGGCAAGCCAGGAAGCTTCCTCTCATGGAGATCCTTCTTCATACTTGACCAGAGATGAGATGGACGGAGTTCTAACTGAACTGAGAGATCAGATGGCATGGCAAGATGATCTCCTCCAGAAACAACAGGAAATGATCAACCAATTCTTCGCTCGGATGGATGGAAGACCGAGCAACGCTCAAGTCACTGGAAATGAAGCCACTGAAGCGGTTCACGCATCATCTGGACTCGGGGGCAACCCCCTCACTCTTTGAAATGTTCAAGTCAACCTACTTCATCCCTAGTTCAAATGGAAACAAGGACGGAAGCCCTCGCTCCTCAACCGCAACCGGCTCGTGACGGAGATCCAGAAGCGGCTCGTGATAGGGCATCACGACCCGATCGGATCGCTTCCCCAGACTCACGAACCATCCTCCACGATCCCACCTCACGAGCTGACCTCCCTGGCTCACGACCGAGTCGGATCGTCCCCCTTGATCCACGAACTGTGACCCGCTCACGACAACTCACCAACAGCTTCCTTCTCTTGCGCTCAATGCGGGGGGAACCAGCTCTGATCTTGGCAACCTACAACAACATTTTGAAGGAAATCCGCTAGCAAAACTGATTGAACGCCTCTCAAGAGGCCGCACTTATCAGAATGACGTGGATGACGTCAACCACACTCCTTTCACTCAGGAAATCAGGAATTCTCGTAATCCCCCAGATTTCAAACTTCCACAACTAGAGCCCTACAACGGTAGGACCGATCCAACTGTGCATCTGATGTGCTACAAATGTCATATGGAAGTTCAATCGGCATTGGAAAACGTCATGGCAAAGTGTTTCCCCTCACTCTGATTGACATAGCCGCTATGTGGATTCAGTAGCTAGAAACAGAATCGATCAACAGTTGGAACATGTTGGTCGCACGCTTAATTGAGCAATTTCGGGTTCACATCGCTCGTCCGAAGAATGTCATGTCACTTACTACAATCAAGCAGAGGCATAGATAAACTCTGCATTCATTCTTGGAAAGATTCAACGTTGCAGCAGCATCAATTGACCGGCCTGAACCATCGATGGTGCTGATGGCAGCAGTATCCGGTGTTTTGGATAGCTCGGAGTTCAAAAAGTCCTTGTATCGAGACCCACCGCGAAACCTCGGCGAATTCTATCTCGAAGCAGACAAATTTCTACGGGAAGAAGATGCAACCTCCAAGAAGAAAGTTCTCGACGTCAACATGCTCAAAGGCGGAGAACCGTATGATTCTGGAAATGGCAAAGGAAAAGTCACCTTCAAGAATGACCGCAACACTCAGCCCCGGAGAGGGCCCAGATATGAAAAGTACACTGAACTCAATGCCCCACTCTCAGACATATATCTGGACACGAATGGTGCTATCTCCTACCCAAAGCCTCCCAGAGGGAGCCATCACAAAGAGAACGCGATTCTGGGAAGCACTGCATAATCAGCGATATGGAGGGACATGACACAAATGACTGCAGGCATCTTCGTGATTTGACTGAGGAATGGGTTAGATATGGAGAGCTACCCGAGTATGTGAGACTACCAACAGCGCCTTTACCTTCGCTGCCACCTCCTACTCCCCGGAGAGGGAATGACCCTGGATCGATCTCTCGTGGGCTTATCATCAACTGATCTGGATGAGATCAACTTTCATTTTCTACATTTCTTAGGATTTAAGATATGTCTCTTTGCTCTGTTTAGGATTTCCGATTGGCTAAATCGGAGTACACACGTTCGGGGTTAGGATTTAGCTCCAAAGCGTGCTCTGCACTCGATGACAAACCAATCAGGATTTGCTTTGGTTTTGTACTTTGAATTGAATAAGGAAGGAATTTCCGAGCATGGATTATGTTTGGCGAATTTAAGTGTCTCATCAGTTTGTGGCAGGATTCTCAATCTCAATTAAAGTATGGCTTATACTTATCTCGGACCCCTAGGCATGGATTATGCCTAGGGGTAGACTGTCTTGTTAGGTTTTGACAAGTATAGCTCTATCCTTACATGAGTATGGATTGTACTCATTAGTATGCTTAAGTATGGATTATACTCTGGAACGACGAACGATCTTGTCAGGATTGGGCAAAGGAACCCAATAAAACTCGAGTATGTCTTATGCTCAGTTTGAACTTCCTGGTATGGCGTATACCCGGAAGGTTAGGTCCCTCGCTAGGTTTTGGCAGGATGACTCGAACGTCCCTCAAGTATGGTTTATGCTCAAACAAACGCCCAAGCATGGTTTACGCTCGAAAGTGTAATCAGTTTTGTTAGAATTTGAAACACCTTTTTTCTCTCTTTTCTTCGTAGGTATGGATTATACTTGGGGCTGGCAGGCCCGGCGTGGCCTTGGACTATCCAGAACACATCTTCCTTTAACCGGCAAGATATGTTCTGGGGGGAAACTTGTTGACGCACTTTTTGGTAAAATCTACCACACATAGCATCGCGCTTAGGCGGTGAGAACGTTTCCAGAAGACATGAAGCGATTTGGTCAAAGTCGCATCATTGACCAAGAACTGCCCGAAACTCCTATCAGACGACCTATTTTGGGCCCGAAAATAGCAGTTACAGAGCTAAGCTCAGTAACTCTTGTAGATCTCTGAATTAGATCCAGTTTAAGCTTTGGTTTGGCTCAATCGGACTTACGGTTTGAAAGTTATGCCTGTTTCCGTAAACTGGTGTAATCTGGCAATTTCCTGGATAAAGCAACGAAGCGTCACACGATCGGAGTATGTCTCATGCACCCTTGGATCGCCCTTCATCGGATTGCCCCCCTGGGCACATGGTACACCTCCTGATCACGACTCGACCGTGGACACCAGCTTCCCACTCCAGCTCACGACCAGACTTCGGTTCGTGGACACCTCATCACGACCCGACCCCATGACCACGAATCGATCCCTACATCTGCTGATACATGCATAGATCTTGACCTGTTCTCAAGGCTACTTCTACTCCTACTTTCCCGTATCGGGTGCCACGTACCTCATCACGAACCGGTCTTCCCACAAGCTCTTCGACAGCTATAAATACCCCATTTGAAGGTATTTTGAAGGATCTTTTGGCTCAAACTCCTCACAACTTCCACCATTGCTCTCTGCAAAGCAATTTCAGCAACAAAGGGGCCAAATTCCACATTATAACACGAGGATTTTGTGTATAATCTTATGATTTCTTACCCCTTTTCATCGTAAACACGAGGATTTCGTGTATAAACCGAGAGAATTTGTACTTGTATCTCCTTAGGATTTAAGAAGAGATAAAGTGGACGTAGGCTTGGTTTGAGCCGAACCACTATAAAAACATCATGTGTCTCCTGTTATTTACTTTTTCTACACTCTGTGATTTGTGATCTGCATTTGGGTGTTAGGCCCAGATTTCAGTAAATGAGATGACCGCGAACCCCGTACTGACGGTGGCAAGGGTAATTTTTGGAATATAACATAGAAACAGATAATAACAGAACAGAAATAAATAAATACACCAGATAATGAATAAATGATACACTGGATAAACATAATCATCAGAGTTACACAGTATATAGGATCATACTTAGTACAAATTCAGTTCAGCTATACATAAATGTCTACAGCGGATACAAACATAATATGTTCAATGGGAGCTGAACAGCATAAAAAGAGATAAATAATAGAATCCATCTTCAGCTCCAACTATCCAGAAAGATCCTGCTAAAACCTGAATACAAGGCTGCCCGTGTAGAAAAAGGGGCACCCGAGTTTGCAAGTGAAACAAACTACGAGTCAGTCATGGGACTGGTATGAGAAATCTACTTAACACATTTATAATATGGCTAATCACAGGGCCACGCCACTTTCGCGGAACGGGTTTACTCCCTTGGATTGCCAGTGCTTTAAAACAAATAATTCTTTTAAACATCGCAATGCTTTTTATAAAAATGAAGCCATTATAAGACTCAGTTCCCATCACACAATGCAACGCAAACCGGAGGGTAGAGTTTTACCTTATAATGGCCAAAATATGCTTGATACGAATAAAACAAAAGCATTTGATATTATTACTAGTGTTTATATGTTTCGAAAACAATAAGTATTAATCATAGACGGCATGGGTACCATATATCATGTCGCCATATATATACAATCAAAACCGCATAGTCACGTATTTGGAAATTGGATTTCCGTCATGAACCAAGGCAAAAGATAGTCCTTACCGACTTCGAGATAATCTAGCCCATGTCTCAGGACGTAGACTCAGGTGGGTCCTTGGATCGTTAGGGTTGGTCCACCGATGTGGATTAAAATGCCTGAACACTGCGTTTCCCCGTCCTATGGGGCGTAAATGAGCCAACGAATGACTCCATCGGTCCCGGATCGACCGATATAACCGAGGCGCCTTGCAACAGCAACAACCACTTAAGTCAAACTCGTCAGGGCATGTAAAACCATTGACGTCACTTCTAACTAGAAGGAAACGCATGCCCTCCCTGATGTCCTCTCCCGTTTCTGGTTTATACCGGGGTGTGAGGTTCGTGAATTCATGTTATACACAAAGCTACGCCAGACAGGCGGTGCTTTGACCATCAACCACAAGACTTTGCTTTTCAACAGAAGCCCTAATCACTGCATCTTAGCACGCCACACAGGCAATTCACGACATGCAACTGATGGCTATCAATCACACAGAATGAATTCCAATGTCAGACACACAGTCCATTTGCAAGTCCGTTCTGGGTCTGAACGAAACCGGAGGCACTATATACCTCGCAAACCCTTCGATCTCCACGAATGCCTGGACGATCACAACTCGCTATCCATATTTCGGGATGCCTCCCAATCAGGACATCAGTTACCATCCAAACGAGGTGAAGATCTCCAGTCTTCGACCACTGTCTTCATCTTCGATTTCTTATCGTCGATTCAGTTACTCATAATGGGATAAACCCGGTCTTTCTGAGCAACTCGCGTATATAATAAACAAGTGCAACACGAACACACATACACATCATTTCAATTCATTAGTCGCTAACCGTAAATCAGTAAGAGAATGATTTCCCAAATATTAACCCCGAAGGCCGAAACCAACATCAGATCAACACCCAAGAAACCATTCGACTTAGCCAACCTTCAGTTAGTTTCTAAATTTCACATCCATATCGTTTATAATATTTTATAACGATTTATCACTATTTTTATTTATTTTAAAATAGCCAATTTATTCAAAACGACGCTTCGGGCCATAACGCGGCCGTGGCGCTGTTTTTCTTCAGATTTGATTTACACATATCTAAAAATCTAACCGTTGGATCTTCACAAAATTTACATCATTAGAAAGATCTTTTCAAAACGAATCCAACGGTTCCACTTTCGGGAAAATCCGACGGTCGGATCACCCGGTATAATCGTTTGAAGTTTCGATTTCAAAATACGAACTACAGCGTCGTTATTCGATTTAATATAATTATATATATATATATATATATATATATATATAAATATAATCGATTCTGGCACTGTTTTTCTTCAGATTTGAATTAAACATTCCAGACAATCCAACCGTTGGATTTTTACAAAGTTGGTGTCGTTGGAATGATATTTCCAAAGCGAACCCAACGGTTGCAATTTCGGAAAAATCCGATGGTCGGATCTCCCGCACTAATCGTTTGAAATCACGGTTTCAAAATACGAACTGCAGCTTCGTTATTCGATATATTTCAATTCTATTTATATATATATATATATATACATCGATTCTTCGATTTCAAAACTATATGATTTTCATACATTTGATAAAAATGATATTTTTATCTAACTGCTTCTATTTCAACACTTCACTATTTCTAACAATTCATGTGTACTGTAGAAAGGTGATTTTTATTGTAAAACAATTTATTTCAAAACGCGATTATTTTATATAGTTCTTATAGGTAATAAAAATATGATTTTTATTATAGAACAATTTATTTAAAAACAAGAGTATTTTATATAGTTCATATTGATGATAAAAATAGGATTTTTATTATAAAACAATTTCTTTCAAAATATGAATACCACTCAACACATGGATTTCAATTCAACGAATGAATTCGATTCAACACATGAAGGTTTTCTATAGTTTATATATATAGATAAAAAGGTGATTTTTTAAATTTAAAACACGAATACCATTCAACACATGAATTCGATTCAACGAATGAATTTCAATCCAACACATGAAGGTTTTCTATAGTTTATATATATAGACAAAAAGGTGATTTTTATATTTAAAACACGAATACCATTCAACACATGAATTCTATTCAACGAATGAATTTCAATTCAACACATGAAGGTTTTCTATAGTTTATATATATATAGATAAAAAGGTGATTTTTATTGCAAAATAATTTATTTTAAACACGAATACCTTTCAACACATGAATTCTATTCAACGAATGAATTTCAATTCAACACATGAAGGTTTTCTATACAACACACGAATATAGTTTCAACACAAGAAAATAATTCTAACACATGAATATCATTCAAAATTTCGGCAGCATAACGGCAGGGTAGTTAAAACCGGGGCCATCCATAGTACGGCTCCTCGCTCTACCTTAAAGCCTCGCAGCTTTTGACAATGGGGAATCATGCATCTAGTTCGCACACTGGCGGCATGTATATATTTTTCATTTCCACAAACCAATCCTATGTGGTTTCAACCAAATAATTCTCAACCACAAATGAGTATTTTTAACCACAATCAATCAATTTCAACCACAAACAATTATAATCAACCATTCGTAATCAATCAATTTTCACACCAATCACAATCAATAAATATCGTCCATGGTTTGTGGACGAGGGGCGTGTGTATATATATATATATACATACATATATATATTAAGCATTTCACTTCTATTTCAACACATATATAATTTTTACAACGCATATATAACTTATACACCGAACGCACAACTTATACAACGCTTATACATGAGGTCTACAACGCTTATATAACTCATACATCGATTATATAATTTATACATCGTCGTTTTCCATATCGTTTATATTTTAGAAATCTCACATTGGGTTCCACTCCACCAAAAATAGCAGAAGGCTCAGAAAAATATGCGGTCTCTTCTAGAATGTAGAAGACGTCCACGCGAGTCCACTATCTCTTGTTTCACTGAATTTCGTCAACAAACGAAAAAGATATAATTTTTACAGTGAAATCAAAACGGTAGCGCTTAGAAGTGCTATTATATAGTTAATTAATATAACAGCCGTTACCTCTCAGTTTTTATTCCAAACTAGGTTTGGATTTAACTTCCGATCCGCTGCGTTATAGGAGGATCGGCCAACGCCACGTCGAAGAGGGAGGAGGGGCGCCTCCGCGCAAGGTGGTGCGGTGGCCTTCGGTGGTCGGAATCTCGGTCGGCGGCGCTCGAAAGTCTCTAACTTTCGGAGGCTGGATCTCGACGGACTCTCCACAATAACGGGATAGACGAGGATGGATTCAAAGCTGGAGGTGGGCGCTACAATATTCTCCAAAGGGGCATGGGGTTTTGTCGCGTGTAGGAGGAGGAATCGGAGGGAGAAACTTTGAAGGGGAGCCGCCGTTCAAACGAGGGTTACGGGGGGAGAGAGGCTGAGTTGGCCCAATGAATTTTTTTCTTTAATTTATATATTTTTAAATTCCGAAAATAGCCCCTTTCACACATGAACCCCAATCCAGACCCAATGACAGTCGTCCCCAGCGTTTTACCCCCATTCCGGACACAATGGGATATGTTTCGTAGGCCCGTTCGACTGTTTTAGTCAGTTTTCTTTCAAATTAAAATACAAAACATTCAATATTTAATTTGAACGTACATTTCAATTTGCTAGGGCCGCAAACTGATTCGAAAAATTCCAGAAAAATAAATCTAGCTATGTTTTGACGATACGGTCCCAACAAAACTAGTTTCGTCGAATACTGAGACCGTTTGCAAAAAGGCCCATTTCTGGTTGATCCAATTTAACTGTAATTGACCAAAACACGTTTTCCTTTGCCACGCTCACATACTAGCTTCAAAAGTTATGAAATTTGAAACCTAGCAATAACTTCACATCCCGGATCCAACAAATGTGGTTTCGTCGAATTCCGAGGTCGTTTGCAAAATGGCCATTTTCACGGGCTATATAATTTCTATAGCGACCTTTCCAAAAATTCATTTGGCCATAACTTTTGCTTCCTATTATGAAACTTCGATTTTTCAGATTCGTTAGAAAGATATTCACTAACAGATTTAAATATTTTTGGTTTCACTCAAATCCGTTTTGTTTTGCATCCGGTACAGTCAGTTGAAGTTTGAATTCAAATTTTGAAACTACTGCGCCATTTCAGGCCTTGTTTATAATTCAAAGTAATTATATTTATTTTCAACTTCAATTCAAACTTACTTTTCATCATTATTATTTAAAAATATTTATTTTAAATATTTAAAATCCACTAAAATAGCCAATTTAAATTTTTTTTAAATTGGTTTAGATTTTCCAGGTCATTACACACTGTTAAAATGCACCATTCGTTGATATCATTATACTATAGTGTCTGATTGAGTTTATGGACTAGTCTCCATGATCATAGTTGAAAATAGAACAAGAAACATCTTGTAACTTCTATCAATGGTACATGTTAGTAAAGCAAACATTGCTAAATGTGAGGTTAGTCAAAAATTATAATTTGATTGAAATAAGGTGGCCTAAATCAGCTAAAGTGTATCAACTCTGATTATAGTTCCCTTATATCAAGTATCTAGCAACTCTAACTAATTTTGCGATGCAAAATTGAATCATTCATTGATCAAAAATAGTAGAACCCTTGGAACAGGTTGATTCAGATCATTCAAAGTTTATCAACTTTATTTTATCAGATCAAGTATCTAATAACTATAAACAATTATCAAACTATAAATTGCTGAAATGCATCAATGATCAAAAACCACAAAAGCATTGGAATATATGGTGCTCCAGATATGCTAAAGTTTATCTGCACTAGTCATTTATGGTGCATGAATGTAAATCTTATCTTTAAAACAATATAAATCAAATACCGATTCCTTCATTACTAGGTTTACTGCCCTAGTAGAAGGCGATCACAAAAAGGTGGCAAAAGATATGATGAAGGTTCTTGATACCGATATCGCCACTAAAACGATTCAAGAGAATCACACAACAACACCCTATAAATTCTTCTCTATGCTTAAACCTTATTATGGCTGAGGATGAAGTGCTTAAACCTTATTATATTGCAGTGACATATGCACATTAAAAAACAAATAGCCCAGATTATAGGAAGGCACAGTAAAAAAATTGTTTTTTTACTTCAAATGATTTAACCAAACAGTTATCTACTTTCACATACTGGAAACCTGTGTTCGTTTAGTAATTTAAAGTGAGCAAAACTAAAATAGAGCATAATTTTTTTGGAGATCGTTAAAATATTGGATGCAGCATAAATCTAAAATTCAATAAACAGGGAAGTTTATATGTTTTCTAGCTTCTCAAGTGCTTGAAATAAAATATGGAGCTTGAAGGATTCGCTCCAAAACAAGCATATAGATGATCTGGAGCACGAATTTACCTAGTTCATCCTAAAAACCTCTACATCTGTAAACCTAATTTAAATACCAAACCAATTAATATGCAAATAAAATATAAGAGAATCACCAAAAAACATGGATAATAGAATGAAAAATGCAAAATTAATCAAAATAATACCTGAAATGGAGTCGATGTACATATTAAACAGTTGAAGGCAATCAATGAAGTAGCGGCATTGGTTCTGAAGAGCACATAAGTGAAATCACTTTGTAAAACGATGGGTTGAAAATTAAAATTAAAAGCAATAAGTAGAAAGGATTGAAAATTATCTAAAAATCAAAGTGACAGGAATACAAATAGAGAAGAACATCGATTACAAATATGGAAAGGGTAGAAAACGGACGAAGATTCAATATTTACCATGAAGGAGACAAACAGATGATTGCTGAGATGATTCGTGTTCATTAAAGGGTTAGGGTTTACCTCAATTAGCTAGAGAAATAACATCAGTTTCTTCGTAACATTGATTTGCGGATCTCAGGAAAGCATTGAGGCAAACACAAATTACGAACTAATATCGTAAGTATTACAGTCAAATTACAGGGAATAAACGACCATTATAGATTTTGAACGAAGATTTTTTTGTTTACCAAATTTCATTAACTCGCTCTAATTATTGACCTTTTCCCTCCATGCTTTAGTTTTTTTTCTTTATTTACTTTGAACGAAGAAACTATTTCTACGTCTGTTTATAATTGAATAGACGCAAATTATATGTTCCGATGCCTATTTGCATCTAGTCATATAACGAACAGACGCAAACAGCTGTATCTTAATTTTCCTCCCTTTCTACATCATTTGTTCATAGACAACAACCGATGCAAAGCTTGTAGTAATATTTACTTTCACTTACTTGCATCTATTATAGGCTAGAAACAGATGCAAGTTGTACCATTTGCATCTGTTGCTTATACAATAGATGCAAATGAAGAGATGCAAAAAACTAGTTTTAGTGTAGGATGTTACTTATCCTATCTTTGATGGATTTTTTCGTTTGGTTCTAATGTGCCTTGTTCTCTAGCTTTGTAAACCAAAGCTTTGATACCAAACTGTAGCGACCAGAACTTCCCGACCGGCCTAAACCGAACAAGAAGTCAGACTGCTTTGAGAACACGATGCATCAAAATGCAAACATGAGAACATTTCATTGCTATTACAATAATATACATCAGAGTACAAGAATATCAGAGTATAAATAAATAATATACAATGGAAAATAATATCAGAGATTTAAATTACAAAACAACCGAAATTATAATATATGAATATTATGTACAGTAGAAAATATCAACTACCACAACTGAAAGAAATACACGGATACAAAGCATTTCGAATATAGCTCCAACTTTAATAAAAGATCCTGGGAAAAGAAATATCTGCGAAAAACCAAAACTACTAGCTGCCCGTGTGGAAAATATGGGCACCTAAAGTTTAGGTAGAAACAATAAACTCCGAGTCAGTCATGGGACTGGTATGAGAACTAAAACAGTTATTAACTTTATTTTAAAAGTTGGGAAATCATGGGACCACACCATATAACATGAAATGAGTTTACTCTTCATGAATCTCAATGCCTAAACAATAACCAATAATAAATATATGGATCTACAATGCATCATGCAACATGAAATTTTCCAATCTACCCATTTAGGCTTAAACCCCAAATTTAGATTTTTCGAAATCCAATTCACTTTACAGAAATTAATTCTTTGGACTTTATTCCCGAATTCTTATTTCAAACCATTTGAAATACATATCTAGCTTTTATATCAAAGTAGATTTCACTTCGGGATCTCAAACCAACATCTTTGGAAATATGAATTCCAAAACATCGCAATGCATATAAAAGTATGCAACCAAATATCGGGAGGATTCTCCCATCAACATGGCAAAGGGTTGCTTTCCTTAGTCACTCAATATATACAAGTGCTAATCTGAGCTACGCACACGACATATTTCAAATTTTAAATTATTAAAGCTAATTAAAAAGAGTTGTAATAACAAATGAGTTTTTTAGCACACAACAATAACTCTCCAATAAAAAACCATTTTGATTTCATTAAAAAAAGAAGCTACTGCATGATTAATGCATATTTTCTTGTTAAATTAGGAAACACATGGAAGATTTCAACTCTAAAGTAATTCAGGCAGCAAATGTTAAAAAAAAAACATTATAATCCAACAGTGTTAAATTAGGATGTAAATGGAAGATTGCAACTCTAAAGTAATTTAGGTAGCAAATGTTAATAAAATAATAATTAAACATTATAATCCACTAACATGTAAGCCAATATGTCTCTGTTTCATTCATCCATAACAAACTATACAAAAAGTTTCATTCTATCTTACGGTCGGAGCATGGATTCCATGTATGACAAAACTATTGCAAATGCCAAACCATGTTAGTCGCTTTCTTTCTCATATAACTTCTCACCAATGATTCTTTATTAAATTTTCTAGTGCAAATAAATTTACATTTGAATCTCATAGCTAAAAAAAGAATGACAAATAATTCTAATGGTAACACTGTAACACTAAATCAACTCAGGAACATATTAGTAAAGCTTCCTTCTTTTCTTGTACACTTCAAGGTAAACCATGTCCTCTACATTGGCGCATCATCATTCACAAAGCCTATAGGTCCAAACAAATGCTATAGGGAGTGCATATATGATTCTGAACCTGAAGATATAAGATAGATATTATCAAGAAATTTGCATCTCTCCCTGGTCAAACACATAGCTAATGGACTTCAAAAAAAATGACAACGTAATGCATTATAAAATGACCATTATCATGAAATGAAGTTAGAACACATATACTTGTATATCACGTACCATAAAAACAACCGTAGTGAGCTTATTTCGCCATTGTTTGAGTTTTGTACGCATTAAATTGTCAGTTGCAATAGCCATGCAAAAGCAGAAAATTGCAAGTGAATCACAATTAATTTACTAAATTAGAAAGGTATATTGGTAAGAACAATGCCATAGCATTAACCAACCTAAAAATAAACCATCAATGTCATTAACACCACCAAAATCTAATGCCTTAAATTATAAAGTAGCTGAAAATATCGTCCTATGGAAGGCTTGCTCAAACTTCATTAATCAAACCGACCGTTAGGTAGATTTGCCTACTGTAAGAGCTAAAAACAAATTGTCTGAGCCAATTAATTTCGGCGTAATTTTCGCTCACAAGACTTTCCTTTCCGCATTTTCCTTCTTTTCGTTTTCTTCTCATCTTATTTCCTTCGCGAATTTTCTTCTTCTAATTCTGATTAAACAGGAAAACGTACTTTCCTCCATCCCTCCTTGCAATCCGGCTCAAGCATATTCCTAATTTTTTCGCTCTAAAATTTTCCCCAAAACGTATTACTTCTTGATTTCGATTTATTTTGAGAGGGACACAAATTAGCCCGTCTTCCCGAGGCTCTATCTTCCATCAATTTGATTTTCAGGTGAGCATACGATTTGATTTTGAATTCGAAGATGTTCGATTTTTTATTACATCGTTAATCTTGTTCCAGTTATTTGAAAAGTCATTGTGTTCGATTATTACCATTGTCAGATTATTTTTAGGCACACTACAGATTAACCGGATCATCCTTTTAGTCTTTGTAAATTATTGATTAGCTAGAATTGTAATGTGCTTGCTTTGCTTAAGAAGACAGATGATTCAATAGAAAAAGAAGATAAAATTCCATTTTGGAGAGTAGTTTGATTAATTGGGCAATAACTAAAGAATATTTGTTTCTTACCTTAACCATATTGTTTTTCTCATTTTACTCATTTCAATATATTTTTATTTATAGAAAATTTGGTTATATATGTTCGCTTCAACTAATGATGCATATAACATCAGGTTTTACTTAGAAATATGTGAAACTTGGATATGTTACCAAATATAGGGATTGTTTTTTCCATTGCATCACACACTGTTTAAATCGTAAAACAATTTCGGATGGAATTTAAAATAAAAAATGTCAAATCTGTGATGTGTTCAATAATGTGGGGAATAGAATCAGTTATAAAATATCTATTTGAAATTGACGGTGCCACGATTTTCTTGCTTTTTTATATATACATTAATCAGTGATGTGTTCAGTCATTATATGTAATCTTATGAGTTTTATTGCACTAATTTTACTTTAACCTCTAGGATTTTGTTGCTTTTCCATTTAATATTTAATAATGCGGTTCCTTTCCTTGTCGATCTCAAGCCTAGCAGTAAATATGTTATGGAAGATGTACATGAGCTTATACAGCCTTTGTTTCTTCTAATAATCCAAGCACTAAATTTTTATTATTTATAAGTTATTATAGATTGGTGACACTCCTGTACTCATTATCTTTTGGGAAAAAGAATTCCAGATGGGGACTGTTTTACAGGTTGACTATGTTCAAGCTTTAATTCAACTTAGCAAACACCTACTGATGTTAATTGATGGTTCAGGGTTATTTCATTGAAGTCAGTTACTCATTAAGGCTTCGTGAGTTAGCAAAAATCTAGTGTTTTTTTATTATATTGTTGTTCCATCCACGATGTTACCTGGTATCTAGATACTCGATAAGACTTTGAGAGTTGTACTGATATTTTATCTCTGGCGGCCTTTTTGTACAAATTAGTATCTTCCTCTGCGAATATGATAACCAAATACAAATCAATCAATATCTTATCTCTTCATTCATTTTCTATATATACTTTGGCGTAGTTAAGAAATGGTGTAAGAAATTCTTATATATTTTTTTACAATGACATATGCAGTAGAAAAATATGAACAGTTGATGATAAGAAAAAGTTCACAGAAATCAATTCCATCACCCTTTTTGATCCAGAATTATCAAATAGTTAAAGACCTATGCACTAATCACATTGTGTCGTGGATTGATGATGAAACTGCATGTTAGGTGTGGCTCGCATTGCAATGGAGTGGGTGCGTGGATTGAATGGAGATATTGTCCCACATCGCAGGATATTAGAAGATCATGGTGTATATATATGGCATTGGTGGCATGTAACATTAGGGATTCCTTTTGTTACAATAAGTGCTTGTCAATACCAAATTATATGCTCGATGGGAGGCGATGAGGATGTTCAATCGGGACGCCGGCATAAGTAGCCTTCGATCGTTGACCTCGGATAGACACGGTGAAGCGCGTGTGATGAGCATGGGAATGCCGAAACTCAACATGGTATCAGAGCTCCATGGTTCAATGGGACCAGTATGTGCAGCATGACCAAAGCATGACTCCAAAGGGGCTTGAGTATGGGATGCTCGTCAAGGTGGAGATAAGAACTCAAGGTGTAACTCCAAAGGTGACTTGAGCAATGCTCGCAAAGGTGGAGATTGTTAGGTGTGGCTCACATTGCAATGGAGTGGGTGCGTAGATTGAATGGAGATATTGTCCCACATCGTAGGATATTAGAAGATCGTGGTGTATATATATGGCATTGGTGGCATGTAACATTAGGGATTACTTTTGTTACAATAAGTGCTTGTCAATACCAAATTATATGCTCGATGGGAGGCGATGGGAATGTTCAATCGGGACGCCGGCATAACAAACCTTCGACCGTTGACCTCAGATAGACACGGTGAAGCGCGTGCGATGAGCATGGGAATGCCGAAGCTCAACACTGCAATTGTTCTTTGGAGCAGAGCTGGCATCTAGAGTTACTTGTGATGTGATATGCAAGTTTTTGGTTTTTTCGCATGCGAAATACTTTAATATATACACCATTCTGCCCTAGTTTGGTATTGCTGTTCTGGTTGTTCATTTAATATTTTTAATCGGGTCATCAACTTTGTCGGTGGTCAACTTGCTAGTTTGGCCGAGGTGTGCATGGCCAATTGCGGGGAGGTGAAAGAAGATTAGTAGGACGTTGTAGGGTTGGAGAGTTGAATGGAGTGGCTGTCTCATTGGGTTCAAGCGTGGGTGGAGGCTTGGATCGACTGGACAGCTACTGGAGGCATTGCAGGAGATGGATGGTGGCGGCCTAGGTGGTTGGAACGAGGAAGGCAATGATGTATATATTATTAAAGTATTATTCATGGAAGAGCGCATGAGTCTACAAGAAGTGAAGGTATTTGTGCTCTAGTTGTTTATTTAAAAAATTAGTTTTCCTCTGAATCTTAGTGTATTCTTTTATTCAGTCTTTGAGGAGGATGAACCATCCTAAGATAATGAAACTGAAGGAGGTTATAAGGGAGAACAATGTATTACAGTAAAATATAGTGTGTGAACAAAGTGTGTAATTTTATTTTTATGTGATCGATTTTCACCGTCAAGTAGTAGTGCGTAGAAAATTTGGATATTTGCAGCTTGAAACTTCGACCTAGACACTATGTTAATTGTAACATATGATGATTGCATCACACTTTTTTTTTTTTGTAAGGCTCATATTCACATATTGCATGAAACCTTAGTTCTTTCTTTCTTGTACACATTGTACATGGTGCATCAATAATTTTATTTGCTTTGTGAATATTGTTTGCCTTCTTATTGTTTTGAGTTTAGCTACTATCAGGCTCCACGTATAGTGAGCAGGAAAATATTTCGTGCTTCATGTATATATTGTGCTTCATTATTTGAAACCAATACAACAAGCAGTATTTAGTGAAATTTCTAGATGAGTTTTTAAATACGATGATCAAACTTGTCATTTTTCTGGTCCTTCTTATGCATGCACTTATTTTGACGTTAGTCCACATCTGTGTATGTTATACAAGTTGCTTTCATGGCAATATGAAAAATTGTTGTGAATTTAGATTTAAACGAAAAAAAGGGTTCTGCAAGTGGTAGTAGCATGTACATGATTTACGCATATTTGATGTATGGTGCTTGCTTTTGAAATTTAAGTATGGATGTATATGTATGCCATGCGAGTTAGTCGGTTTGGTGTGAAATATAAATATTTCCTTAATTATTTTCTGTGTTAATTGGTTAAAGCAGCACAATATCAGAGAGAGAGAGAGAGAGAGAGAGAGAGAGAGAGATAGTCAATATCAGTAGTGCAAGAAAAAAAAACGTGTTTATGGCGTTGATAAAAATAGATGTATCATTTAGCATAGGTAAATAGGATAGTGGAACATATTGATTATGGCATCTATTTAAGGGGAACATCGATATACAGTGATATTTGCCTGTCTGCTAGTTAAATTTGTAAAGAATATTAAACACGTAGTCCCTATTTTGATAGACCAAATGGAGATATGTTTTGATGTGGTGGGTTATATATAAATGTTTCACATAAATTCATGCTTATACTGAAATTATGTTTTTTTCTCCAATGACCAATGCTTGAATTTAGTGTTATTTTGCAGCACAAGTCTGGAAAGTAAAGTACTAAAATTAGTTATGATTGCAGTATTGTGTGATTGAGATGGCAAATGACGTGAAGTCAGGATGGGTCATGTTGCGTTGCTTTGGGCAAAGATGGAGATAAAATGGAGACGCTTCTCCTGGAAGAATTGGAGCCTTTAAGGCATAAAAAATAACACAGGATCAAGATAATTGGTGGTGCTGGACACAGACTTAGCGGAAAGCTTATGGATGTAGATGATGATGATGGTGTTGTGATGCTTGATGGTAGTCTTTATTTTGAAATGCTGGGAATCAGCAGCCTTGCCAAACGGGCTACTTGAGCACTTTCATAAGCCGGTGCGTAGAGATGCTGGTCTTTCTTTTTGAACGTATGATGTTACTGTTTAGCGATACAGAAAACTCAACATTTGTATGAAGTATGATAATCGTCCTCTGCTAGTGCACCATGTGTACAAGCCAACACAGACGTATTGTGTATCATATTGCACATATTGCATATGCTTGTTCACACACTGTATTTTACTTGATCTGTTTTGTAGGTTTTGAATCTAGAATATTGTGTTAGTTTGAAACAACTGAAAATGTAGATAGTATATCATTTTGGGTAAAAATTATGAGAACAATATTTTTTTCAATTATTTCTTTTTTCATGATTAGTTGGAGACAGCAGAGCTACAAATAATAATTATGGCATTTTGCAGTTATCATTCTACTAATAATAATAAACCATAAAATTCTGTTTTTTTTTAATTCGGTAAACATTGTTCAATGATTCTTTAAATCACCAAATTATTACTACTGTTGATATTTAATCATCCCGTAGGCAACATTTTTTTGCTTATTATTTGGTGAGAATATAAGACTGGATAATCTGAAAATGTATTATGCTTACAGTTGAAAACAATGGAGATGCATATGAATTTTAGATTAAGGGGAAGAATACCACTTTGTATGTGATGTTTCACGTTTGTTTGCTGAATGTGATCTATTATTCAATTTTTAAATAATAGTAAAGTACAAGAGTTTCAGGTCACTCATTCTAAAAGTTTAAAACACCTATTCTGTCATCTGTTTTACAATGTTAGTTTCAATATTATTAAGTTCCCCTATGTTGTCTATTAATTGCGCATAGTATCCGTTGATGTTTATTTGATCTACAAACATAGTTTTAAACTTTCCATAGTGCACCACACTTTGAAACCTTTTATAATAATTTGAATCTTTTATGTTTTACATTTATCTTTTTTTATATATATTTAGAAATAAGCTTTTGCACCATTCTCTAATGTCCTATCATATATGTTGGGGAAATCTCGGTCTTTCCTACTTCTTTAAGTTAAGATAGGCAATTAAGATTAAAAGCATCAACGGGATCACAAGAGTTTATAATTCTCCAATATGGAGATTCTTCCACTATACAAAAGAATAGTAGGATTACAAGAATATGATTACAAAAGTAACTGACACTCAACTCAAGCTTAAGGATATATACTTCTCAAGCTATCTCTCTTTTCACTCAAAGAGGCTTCCTAACGCTCAAGTATTTTTCTCACTCTAAGAAGTGGCTTTCTTCCTTGAATTCTTGGATGGTTAGTAATAGGGCTCCATCTCCTATTTATACTACTCAACCTCCATAATGAATGGTGGAGATTACTTGCATCCGACGGTAGAGATTGATTCTCTAGAATGCTCCACACTCTCTAGGAATCTCTACAT
This sequence comes from Allium sativum, assembly GCA_030737875.1. NCBI lineage: Eukaryota > Viridiplantae > Streptophyta > Magnoliopsida > Asparagales > Amaryllidaceae > Allium > Allium sativum. The sequence continues at coordinate 406,137,469 of CM060926.1, forward strand.
TCTTCCATTCCCTTCTTTATTCTTCCATACTCTTCTGAAAGGTTCCAGAAGGTTCCACACGTCTCCAGAATATTCCATAGGGTTCCACACTCTTCCACAAGCTTCTAGAGGGTTCTACACTTCTCTATAGTTCTCAGGAATATTCTAGAAAATTCTAGATTTCTCTAGAAACATCTAGAATTTTCTAGAAACTCTCCAATTAAGGAGGGATCCCAACAAATCTCCCCCTCCCGACTTAGTTGGGGGGTAGTAGTACGCCGACACCTTGACAGCAATCTTCAAACTTCTTTATTGGTACTACCTTGGTCATCATGTCAGACCAGTTCTCATCTGTGTGAACCTTGTCAAAGTTTATTTGCTTTTCCTCAAGAACTCCTCGGATCCAGTGATATCTTGTATCAATATGTTTTGTGCGGGAATGAAATATTGAATTCTTTGCCAAGTAAATTGCACTTTGATTGTCACACTTCAAGACATACTTTTCTTGATCCACTCCCAATTCATGCAACAAGTTCTTCACCCATAACATCTCCTTGCAAGCTTCAGTAGCTACGATATACTCTGCCTCTGTAGTGGATAATGAATTACACTTTTGCAGTTTTGATTGCCATGAAATAGCTCCCCCTGCAAAAGTGGTTAAGTATCCCGATGTTGATTTCCTTGAATAAATGTCACCATCCAAGTCTGCATCTGTATATCCTTCCAACACAGGTTTTCCTTTTCCAAAGCATAAACATGTTTTGGAAGTTCCACGTAGATATCAGAGGATCCATTTGACTGCAACCCAATGCTCATTCCGTGGGTTAGCCAAGAAGCGACTGACAACACCAACTGCATAAGCGATACCTGGTCTTGTGCATATCATTGCGTACATAAGACTGCCTACTACAGATGAGTATGGTTTCTTCTTCATCTCCTCCTTGTCTTTTTCACTTGTCGGACACTGCTTCGAACTTAGCTTGAAGTGCCCAGCTAGTGGAGTGTTAACCGGCTTGGATTTGTGCATGTTGAACCTTTCCAACACTTTCTCGATATATCTCTCTTGGGATAGCCACAACATTCTTTTTGATCTATCACGAGTTATTCTCATCCCAAGGATTTGTTTAGTCGGTCCCAAATCTTTCATGGCAAAGCCCTTTCTTAGATCTTTCTTTAAAGCAATTATCTTTATGCGATCTTGTCCAATGATTAGCATATCATCAACATAGAGCAGAAGTATGAGAAAGTCACCACTTACATATCTCTTTATGAAGACACAATGATCGCTTTCCGTCTTTTTGAAGTCAAGTTCTCCCATGAATGCGTCGAACTTCTTGTACTATTGCCTTGGTGCTTGTTTAAGTCCATATAGACTCTTTGTGAGGCGGCACACTAGATCTTCTTTGCCTGGAATTTTGAATCCCTCAGGCTGTTCCATGTAGATCTCTTACTCTAGGTCACCATGTAGAAATGTCGTCTTAACATTGAGTTGTTCAATCTCCAAACCTTGCATAGCTGCTAGGCCAAGGACAACTCGGATTGATGACATCTTTACCATGGGAGAGAATATCTCTTCAAAGTCAGTACCTTTTTCTTGTCCAAATCCTTTAACGACTAACCGAGCTTTGTAGCGAGGCTTTGAACAGTTCTCTTCGGTCTTGATTCTATACACCCAGTAATTCTTCAAAGCTCTTCTCCCTTTTGGTAGCTCCACTAGTTCATATGTATTATTCTCATGCAAGGATTGCATTTCTTCTTGCATGGCTATTCTCCACTCTTCTTTATGACAATCATTCATTGCTTCTTTATAGCTTTGAGGCTCCCCCTCATCAGTGAGCGTAACGTACTCCTCTGTGTTGTATCGGCTGGATGGTCTTCTGTCCCTTGAGGATCGTCTTGGCTCCGGTGCGATTGGAGTGCTAGATTGAGGTTCTTCCTGGACCGATTCATCATGAGTTTCATGATCTTCAACATCACTACTTTCTTGGGTGTTATTATCTTCATTTCGAACTAGAGTAGGGTCAGTATTCTTATAGCTTCTCAACCTTGGCCTCTCTGAATTCTTGATATCTTCAATTGTCTGGTCTTCGAAAAATACAACATCTCTATTGCGAATAACCTTCTTGTTAATTGGATCCCACAACCGGTACCCAAATTCATCCTTAAGTGAACGAAGATAGATACACTCCTTTGTCTTTGCATCAAGCTTAGCTCTCTCATCTTTTGGGATGTGAAAAAATGCCCTGCACCCGAACACCTTGAGAGGATTATATGAAGCCCTCTTGCCCGTCCAAACTTCCTCAGGAATGGCCCCATCCAAAGGAACTGATGGTGTGAGGTTGACAATGTCGATCACAGCCATTATAGCTTCTCCCAAAAATGATTTGGGTAACTTAGCATGAGAAAGCACACAACGAACTCTTTCTTCAATGGTTCGATTCATTCTCTCAGCTAGCTCATTCAATTGTGGTGTCTTGGGTGGAGTCTTCTCTAGCCTAATGCCATATTTATTGCAATAGACTTCAAAGGGGCCTCTATACTCACCTCCGTTATATGATCATACGCACTTGATCTTCCGTCCAGTCTCACGCTCCACTAGAGCATGGAATTCTTTGAAGGCATCAAGCACTTGATCCTTTGATTTTAACAGGTGCAACCATACTTTTCTTGAATGATCATTAATGAAGGTGACAAAATGTAGAGCACCACCAATGGATCTCTCAAACATCGAGCATACGTCAGTGTGCACGAGGTCTAGAATGTTCTTTCTCCTTATGGGCGGAGAAGATCTTTGGAAAGCAACCCTGTGTTGTTTTCCAGCTAAACAATGAGCATAAGGATGGAGTGGTTTACCTTTCACGTTAGGGAGGAGCTGTTTCTGAATGAGTATGTGAAGACCTTTCTCTCTAATGTGCCTACGTCGTTGATGCACTACTACAAAACAGGTCAGTTACTTCGGTTATTTACCCCATGTTGCTTCTGTTCTGGAACCGAAGCAACTGCAGAAGACGCAACAGACCAAAATTTGTTGCTTCAGTCAAACAACCGAAGCAAATAATATTTTTTTGCTTCGATTGTTTACCCCATGTTGCTTCAATTCAATAACGGAAGCAAATGCAGAAGACGCAACAATTATACACCTGTTGCTTCCGTTCTAGGAGGAAGCAAATGGCCAATATTTTGCTTCAGTTGTTCCAAACAACCGAAGCAAAAAAGTGGCTGAAGTAGAAAAATAATAATACTATTTCAGGTTTTAATTAAAACCTGAAACAACATCAAATTGCATTTAAAGTCAGAATAGAAAGCACAACAATAGCACTAAACCTGACTGCAATATCAATACAAAACACTGAAATGAAACTAAATACCAACACCATATCAACATATAATATTGAATTCTAACTAAATGTCAATGTTAAACAACGAAATAAAACTAAATAGTATAACAAAGTGAAATAAGACTAACTGTAGTATCAAACTGAACCAATACACAACACACATCGCACTGTTATTTGCTGAAAATAGAAAAATAAATTCAAGGTATAAAATCAAATGCATCGACAACTCGCTTACTCAAGGTTGGTGCGAGTTCCAAAACCAATGCGCCTGCAACATAAAACAAATTTATATAAGATTTTTATTTTCCGATTTTCCCATTTTCAAAAGTAATGAATAAAATAGACCTTTTCCAATATGTATTATGAGTGGCTCTGTTATAAGTATGAATTCATATATGCGTGCATCTGTATACAAGAGCAATCACAAACCAGGGTAATGTAAAAGAATCATTTTCTTGAAATCCTATACATATTACTGAATCAATACCAATATAAAAAACATGCATTTTAATATGTTTTCAAAATAGTTTTTTTACCAACTTCTGAAAAGTGGGTTAAGTTGTAAAGAACATCATATTACAATAATCGTGTCATTAAACCTATTTGCAAAGTGTCATTAAACCTATTTGCAAAATTAATGCAAACGAATATTAATATAACCAACTCACTGCATAAATCTTTGCTGGGCTGTCTTTTCCAGCAGCAAAGATATACATGGGTCTTCTAGTAATTTCATGTTCACGAACACTCTTTCTCCTGTTTCGTTTCCCACGAGTAATGGAACATATCCTTTTGGTATGCCCTCTTTGGCTGTGTCAACATTTATAATTGCAGATTTCTTCATCTTTCCACAAGTACGAATTGTGAGTTCTGAAATCACTGAGTGCTAGTTTGATTTTATCTTTTTTAGCCCTGGTATATATACACTGATAGTGAAAGCTACAAGCAAGAATGTGTTGTAATAACATAGCGTATATGCCACTTAGCCTACTTGTTTTTGCTGAATTATGCTCTTTTTTTTGTAAGGAAACAACCGCATCAGACAGAAGCAACAATACAAAAAAGAAACAATGTAAACACCATGTGCTCATATATTACATGCAATGGGTATATGATTCCCTGCATACGATTTTAACCAAAAATGCCTGTGTTTTAGCACTAGGCCAAGCTCCTGATGATATGAAAAGGAGTTGTGCTCTTATTTATTAAATTGTTTTCATATACTGTGAGGTGTTTCTGAGTTATCTGACTTGCGGAGTGGCTATTTTCTTACTTTTAGCTTGCAACCATGTTTTCAAAGAAAAAAAAAGTTTTCTGGAAATATACCACGTTTTCTCATTTACTGTCAGTGTTATATCTTAATGCGTGTCATATTTCTTTTTATTTTTTGTAACAACCCGCCATTTTGACCACCCCAAGTCGGTGGTTAAACCAACTTGAAGCATTTAAAATGACGGTTTGTTATTGGCTTACAGGGTTTAAAATGGAATTTAACACAGAATCGTAGTGCTCAACAATAGTCGTAAAATAAAATTTTATTCAAATATCAGAATTTACAATATTTTGTACAGTAGAAAAATATTAAAATATATACATAAATTTGAAAGAATAAGTTTTTACAAGTTTGTCGGGCTTGCACACACACGCATCTTTACGAATCTTCACGCATTCTTCATCATCGTCAACTTCGAACCTTAGTACAATCTTAATATTTTCACCATCCTTTGCACATATTAAAGATAGCCTTATTAAACAAGAAGCGTTGCTAAGCAACTGAAATGGTATTACAAAATATATCATGTTAATTGAGGTAGGTTTGTAAATAGAGAAAAATAATACCTTGGTCGAGCGTATATCTACTAATGTCCTTAATAATGCAAATGACAGTAAAAACATGTGCCCTAATTTGTCAGGAGTGGTCGAAAAAAAAAAGAGTATACAAATTGAAACTTTTAATTCACGAAGAGTTCTTTAATTAAAACTCTACTACGGTACAGACTTTAAAATTATATGGGATAAAACAACTTGCGGCCACGTGCATAGTGCAAGTATAACATGACAAAACTATCATTCATATATTTTGTTATATGGGGTATACATAATGTATAAATATATATACTGACAATATATTCATTCATAACATGAAACCAAGTTATTATGATGTACGACTCGGGAAGGCACATAATCTTTGTGAAGTCCATACACACTGTGTGGCATATAAGGTACCCTTTTTAATTTAGTGCATGTATTAAAAGAAATGATATAATTTTACATATCATAAACAATAACCACACAGCTTGAACAACTGACTTGCAACATGCAAGACGCATGGGCAACTACTAAGACAACCATGCCACCGGGTGGCATATTTACGTCTTTAGTGCATGACAAAACTATATACGAAACTATATTAATCAATCTTGCATGATAAGTGGGGAAAGAAAACTATAGTCGTATCTTTTTCCAAACTATAATTGCATCTTTGTTTTATTTTTTGTATAGGATTAGTTTGACGATAATTAAACTTAATCTTTCATCCCATTCACTTCTCGGCAAATTGATTTAATTACTCCAGGTTTCCAACTTATATTTTTTCAACAATGATTTATTTAAAAAAAATTATTGTAGTCCGTGCAACAACATAAATCTACAAATCCGGCACGGTTAATGACACAATCCATAATCAATGCTAGAAATTAATGCTAAAATGGAATATATTCCAATGTAAACGCAAACCAAACCAAACCAATGATATCTCCTTGAGCCATCTACAACATCAAATGTCAATTTTTCTTTTAAATGATGCTTGGGATGAAAAATATTTTAGTCTAATATACTATATCAATTCAAGCATATAATGAGAAATTGAGTAATACACCAGAAATTGTTCATTTTTTTGCCAAAAAAGTCAATATGTTATTAAATTTGGATCTTTCCTTTGTGCTAAAAATAGTTGCCATTGCTTGACAGCAATGTTTGAATGTATGAATAACATTAATGACACTGACATGTATAATAAAAGGATTTCTCTCGTGTCTTTAACTTGTTATGCTACTATAGTATATATTTGGTTATTAATTACCTATTCAACTATATATAGGGGTCGTGGTCAACTGATGACATTTTATCCACCACTTCGTAATAATTTTGGTTTATTACGGACACAAAAGATAACAAATTTACCTCAATGAATGGTGATGAGAATCCATCTACGGACACAAAAGACAATTTTAGTGTTTTAAAGAATACCACTAAATTTATAAGAAAAATATTGTAATGGAAATGTAAGATTTTAGTCATGTGAAGCTTACATACTAAATAAATATACGTCAGTAAACTCGTTCATCTATTTTTTTCCTTTCCTTTTTCCTTGATTTTTCTTCAAATATATTCAATAACAAATTTTAGCTACTAATTACGTTGTCTTACACAAAAAGGTTCTGTTGAACAAACGCTTGACCAAATTGATTCATGCACTATTTATTTTGTGCAATAACTGATCTAAATATTTATCTTGCTACTAAAAACCTACAATGGAATACAAATTTGTTTAGGCTAAACTACAACAACAAGAAAGTCATATATCCCAAACAAGTTGGGTTCGCTAGATATGGAAGCCAAAATTAAAATAAAATAAAATTAATAACGATGATAATAATATATATAAAAAGGGTTTAAAATAACCAAACAAATAAAAAGTCATCTGATAAAGGTTTTTTTAAATAATAATAAGTAAAAAGGTTCAACAAAAGTGAAATAAAATCTAAAACAGTAATAAAAAGTAAAAAGGTTCCATAAACGTGAAATATAGTCTAAAATAATTATAAAAAAAACCTAAGGTTCTGGTACATGGATTGTCAACTTTCATGCACTCCTATCAACTACCAGCTCTTCAGATAAACTTCAGTTACTTAAATCTCTCTTTATTATCTCCTCCCATGTCATTTTAGGTCGACCTCTACTTCTTTTTTAGGCCTTCGGCGCGGCCTATAATTCCAACGCGTACAGATGCATCGTATGGTCTACGTTGGATATGTCCAAACCATCTCAAGCGGTATTGGACTAACTTCTCTTCAATAGGTGGAACTCCAAGTTTTTCTCGAATATCCTCATTTCTAATCCGATCTCGTCTGGTATGCCCACAGCTCCAACACAACATCCGCATCTTTGCTACGCTTATCTTCTGGACGTGTTACCTCTTAGTAGGCCAACATTCTGCACCATATAACATTGCAGGCCTGATTGCTGTCCTATAGAACTTTCCTTTAAGCTTCTGAGGAATCTTCCTGTCACAGAGAATGCCAGATGCTAGTCTCCATTTCACTCATCCTGCTTGAATTCTAAAACTAACATCCTTATCAATCTCCCCATCAAACTGCAACATGGATCCTAAGTATCGAAACGATTCCTTCTTGGGTACTACTCTACTAGCCAGGGTAACCTCTCCGCCATCTGACCTGACACTGCTAAACTCACACTTCATATACTTTGTTTTAGTCCTGCTAAGACTGAAACCCTTTGATTCCAAGGTCTCCCTCCACAATTCCAGTTGTCGATTAACCCCTATTCTACTTTCATTCATCAACACAACATCATCGGCAAAGAGCATACACCAAGGAATCTCCCTTTGTATATCTTTTGTGATTTTATCCATCACTAATGCAAAAATATAGGGGCTCAAAGCCGAACCTCGATGTAACCCTATGTTAATTGGAGAGTCTCTGGTCTCACCATCGCATGCTCGGACACTAGTCACAACCCCCTCGTACATATCCTTAATAAGGGTAATATATTTTGATGGCACTCTCTTCCTTTCTAGCGCCTACCACATAACCCTCCTCGGCACTCTGTCATAATTAAGCTTTCTCCAGGTCAATAAAAACCATGTGGAGATCTTTCTTCTGCTCCCTTTATCCCTCCATAAGTTTCCTAACCAAGAAAATCGCCTAAGTAGTTGACCTTCCAGGCACAAAACCAAATTGATTCTTAGAGACACTTGTCAACCTCCTCAAATGCTGCTCGCAAAATCTCTCCCAAATCTTGATTGTATAACTCATAAGCTTAATTCCTCTATAGTTTGTGCAACTTTGAATATCTCCTTTATTCTTGAAGATTGGAACTAAAATGCTTCCCCTCCACTCATCTGGCATTTTGTTTGATTTGAAAATATTATTGAACAACCTAGTTAGCCATGTTATCCCTACATCTCCAAAGCATCTCCACACCTCAATAGGAATGTCATCAGGCCATACTGACTTGCCTGATTTCATCCGTTTCAACGCCCCCCTTACCTTAGCTTCTTGAAATCTCCGCACAAAATGTCTATTGGTGTTGTCGTTCCAACTCGATTGAAGAGCTATCACTTTTTTCGTTAAATTTTTTATCAAAGTATCCTCTCCACCTATTTTTTATTTCATCATCCTTCACCAAAAGTCTATCATTCTTGTCCTTAATGCATTTAACCTGATTGAAGTCCTTTGTCCTCCTCTCGTGTAGCCTAACTATTCTGTAAACGTCTTTTTCACCCTTATTTGTACTTAGCCTTTGAAACAAATCTTCGTATGCATGTCACCTTGTTTCACTCACTGCTCTCTTTGCAGTCTTCTTTGCCACTTTGTACCTCTGCATGTTCTCTTCGCTTCTATGATGGTGCATGCATTTGTGGCATTCTTTCTTTTCTTTGATAGCCTTTTGCACCTCGTCATTCCACTACCATGAATCCTTGGGTTCTCGCTTGCTTCCTCTTGTTATCTCGAATACATCGTTAGCGACTCTCTGAATGTAAGTTGCCATCGCATTCCACATGACATTTGCTTCTCCTTCCACATTCCAAGCCCCTTCTCCCATCATTCTATCTTTAAACACCCGTGAAGCATCTCCTTTGAGTTTCCACCATTTCGTCCTGCTAATCTTCACTCTCTTATCCTTCACCACCTGAAGACGAAACACGCATACCAAGAGCTGGTGTTGTGAGACTACACATTTTCCAGGTATGACCTTGCAATCAACACAATCTCGTTTAATATCTCTTCTAGTTAGGACAAAGTCAATCTGGCTAGCGTGTTGGCCACTACTGAAGGTGATCAGATGTGATTGCCTCTTTCTAAAGAAGGTATTAGCAATCATGAAATCAAAAAAGAGAGCGAAATTCAATATATCTTCACCCTCTTGGTTCCTACCGCCAAAGCCAAAACCACTATGCACCCGCTCAAAACCCCCGCTAGTTGAGCCAACATGACCATTAAAGTTTCCTCGTATAAAAAGTTTCTCGCTACTATGCACATTTCTAACCATTACCATCCAAGTCATCCCAAAATTCCTCTTGGCTTCTTCACTTAGACCTACCTATGGGGCATATGCGCTAATGACATTCAAAACCACCTCGCCAACTACTAGCTTAACTAAAATGATCCTATCCCCTCGTCTTCTAACGTCGACCATATTGTTCTGAAGGTTCTTGTCAATCAATATGCCTACCCTGTTCTTGTTACGTACTTCTCCCGTGTACCATAATTTAAAGCCAGTGTTCTCTAACTCCTTCGCCTTCTGACCCACCCATTTAGTCTCTTGAACGCACAAGATGATAACCCGTCTTCTAATCATAGTATCCACTATCTCTCTTAATTTTCTTGTTAAGGACCCTACATTCCAACTACCTAACCGAACCCTACTATCGTCGACTAGCTTCCTTGCCCCTCGCATCCGCCGATAAAAATGCGAGGACCCTTGCTCACTTATCACTACATCGGGGCGTCGGTGTAGCGCGCTACTAAGACAATGGAGACCTAGCTCTTGCATATTTAACACCATATTCGAGCCTCGATATAGCGCATCGCTAAGAGGGTTACGCCCCAACAATATATCATAAGGTTCCATATCCATAAGAGAGGCTAAGTTTTTACGTTGGTTCGCCAAGCCTATCACAACCCACCTCCTTTACCTTGGCTTTGGATAGGCTGCATAGAAAACTACACAGGAGGAGTTGAGGGAAAATGTAGTGATGCAACAACTATTATCTATGTGGTATAGTCTTGAATTTGCAAGTTAATTATAACAAACCAAAATATTATAAAAAAATAAACAAAGCATATTTATTCGTTATTCGTTTGAAGTGCATGCTTACTACCTTTAAACATGGAGTTGAAAGCATCCTTTGAATTATTGAAGCTCTTGGTGGCGATTATTAGAAGTGATCCTTCCGCGCTTTCACTGGTGGACCTAGAATTGCAAGAGAAACAATATGTTGGTTGTTTATAGGAATAAAAAATGTGCAAACATTGCCAAAAAAACACAACTAACAAAAGGGCTTTATTTTCTATTAATAACTATCATTACTCAAGTACAATACTATTGCATGATAAAATTCTAGTGACAAAAAGGACTATTTTATAACATCAATTGTCTACCTTTTAAGTGCAGTCTAAAGTTTTGCATTATTGAATTAGAATGGCTTCTTACATCAACATAGAAATCACACTTTATGAATTTTGGGGAAATTTTATGGTTGGAAAATAACGTACTCTTTACAAAAATGTCTGATTTGATATTTCAATACAAAAGCAGTCATAGTATAGTTTTAGCACTCGTGTTAAATTCAAACATGTCAAAAATATAGGTATATACATTTGTAGCACAGCCAGAATTGAAAATGATGTAGTATAAATTCGGATCCAATAAGCACAAAAATAGATTTCTTAATAAAGTGGTAGTGTCAATAGCGTATAGATTATATTGCATAATAGAGTGAAGGGATAATAATGGTAGTGGCAACAGTCTATACAAAGCTTGTGGTAATTTATAAATACCCATAAGTTTATGAATCATCTATGTGTATATTGCAATCTAAATTAGCTTCTATTTTAAACATTTATTTGAGTAGTATATATTCTAGTTCTACAATAGGAGGACCTAAAAAAATTTGGTTGCACAAACTAAATACATAGTTGAATAAAATATGGAGAATAAATTTGTAGTTTTTTCCAAGAAAACAACATACCATATGTTTCTATTTTTTCTCAAATTATTGGTATTGTAAAACTTCCCTATGAAAGTTGTAACATGAATAAATACCCTTGTGGTAAAACCCATAATTTTTTCTTATATCGGTAATGTTGTAATAATTTAACATTGCTTAACTCCAAAGTTAGGACGAACATAAGACAATGTGAAATTTCATTCCAAGCATAGGATATAGTAATGGTTTGTGATAAAGCAACTAATAATTATTCATTATCTATGGAGTTTTCAACGCAAGTAGTGCACTCATGCTAATAGTATGAAAGCCAAGCATATTTAGCTATTGCATGACTTAAATACTAAGGATATTATTTATGATTATTGTCGTTATTATAATATATAATAGTCAATTTTATGTATCATATATTTTTTACCGATAACAGGAAAGTGCAATCCATATGCACATATTAAGTAAATACAAAATAACATCATGAATAAAAATATATTCTTTTAGTGATTAACAAAACTGATTCGAATATTTAGATATTGAGTGTTAAATGAGAAAGGGTAACTTTGAACAGAGGCTGAGGAAGACATCCAAAAGAAAGAAAAAAAGGGTATTGAACCTATCATTCACCAAAATTATTGATTATCCACTTAAATATAATTACTCAATGGTTCATTTATTCTACCCATTTATAGAAATTTTACCATAACATGGTAAATTTGCGATCGTGCCTCTTATCCATTGATTTTAAATCAATGATAATTTTAATCTGCTATTTGATGAAAAGAGAAATGTAAAGAGTGTTTGAATGGACATATCTTAATTATTTTAAATTGATGATAGTTTATATGTCTAATGATATACAAATGATTTAATCTGCTAATTTTTTTCTTCTAATTATTTTATTATGTAGAAGTTGATTATGGTAAACATGATAAATTATGTATGTATTAACTATTTATTTAAAAATAATTTTTTTTGACTAAACTAATTTTAGTTCATACATATAATAAGATCAACATAGCACTGACATCGAGCCAAATAAATATTAAATCCATGCTTATAAATAAAATGATACTAACGTTTAGTTGATCCATCGTATTATAAAATAAAACCAAAACAATAAGCAAGCACGAAAATTAAAACCTTAAAAAATTATACCTTAAACGGGGTGAATGTTTGGGTCCTGCAGAGTTTTTTCTCTTCACATTGAGGGCAAGGCACAACAACATAAAGGGGAACTGCTGAAAAGAACCATAAATGTAAAAAAAAAAAAATTGTAATTGATTTTTTTTAAATGAACCATAAATAAAAATAAATTATGTAACTGATTTAGAAAAAAAGAACCATGAGAAAACATATAAAAGCAGCTTCAATTCTACAAAGCAACAAAATATGAGTATTCAAAATCAGAAACTTAACTCTGAAAACAAATAAAATTACAAAATATAAGAATAATGGAACAATAAAGGTAGAAAATGAAGTAATTAATACTATTATTTGTTACTATTTTGCATCTAAAGATAAGATAATCACTTTTTACAAATAAGATTTAAATTCTAAAATCACAAAAGGCCAGAACCAAATTCTCTACATTTCACAAAAGTATGCTTATACATTCCAATATGATTCTCAAATTCTTTGCTATTATGAGCAAAAAAAAGCATATATATTTATTTAAGTATATAATTATAAGAAAACGAATACCATTAACGGAAAAAAATCTAAAATATGGTAGGAACTTTCCAATATAACTTGTAGAAGCAAATCAAATTGCAAGGACATATGCACCTATTATATCCATTCTAATCGAAACCTAGGTATAAAAGAACCCGAATAAGAATCGATCAAAATTTTAATTGTAACATAAAAGCAATAAGCAAAAATGAATCTAAAATCAAAGGCAAAAGTTGTATGTAGGAGAGTCAAGATTATAACTGATGCCGATAGTAGTCATAAACCTAGATATAAAAGAACCAAATAAGAATTGATCAAAAAATTAATTGTAATATGAAAGCAATAACCAAATATCAAACAAAAATCAAAGGCAGATGTTGTAAGTAGGAATATCGATGGTATACCCGATGTCGATAGCAACCACTATACCAGATGTCGATAGACAAACTATCTCTCAAGGGTAGCAATCTAAAGGTAGATCCACTTACTCTGTTCAGATTTGGATATCGTGCCAATTGAAAATCATGGAATAATAATGATTTAAGGATAAAGAAACGTGTTTAAGCCTAATTTTTGATAAAGAGAAAAAAGGTACCGGATTAACAAAAGGGGATTAAAAAAGGAGGTCATTCGGCTTAAAATTGGCAAAAAGCTTCTGTGCCCTGCAAATCTATCTCAATAATTATAGTTTGGAACTTTACGTTGGAAAACTATGCAAATGTGCAACATACTTACTTCCATAATTCAACACCCAAAACTGGGGACAAACGAAACTCAACGAAGCAAGAATTATAATTATTCAAACAAATATATTAGCCAACCAAATAAAACGAGTACCTTTGTTAATTCAGCTTAGTGAAGAACAACATTTAAGTTTTCCTACCAACTGATAAACTGTTGATCTTAACATATTAGCGTTTCGTCGAGGGAAAATTGAAAAGATTAGCATAGGTGTTGTTTGAAAGCAGAAGCAACAAAGTAGGAAGAAAAGGGAAATTGATATTATTATTGCGATGTCGAGGCTCTTAAGATTTGGGCTAAAGAGAATCAGATAATAACCTGGAAGAAAGGGAAAAAAGAAGAAAGCGAGATGTAGTACTTAGAAATAAGAACGAAGGAGGATTTACTTTTCAAGACGAAACAACGACGGTTCAAATCTAAATACATGTGGATGGCTTCAAATTTGAGAGTGCTTAATTCAGTAATTATAGTATAGTATAGTATAGTGTGTGTGTGTATGTATATATATATATATATATATATATATATATATATATATATATAAAGTGCACCTCCCACGATGGAGCAGGCTACACCATCTAATGCACCTCCCACGCCCTCGGGGAACTACACTGTCTGATGCCCATACTTTTAGTCGCATGGGTTACCCAAATCTTTAGCCATATACTAAATCATTTTATGTCCGGAAGTAGGGAAAATCATTTCACAACATAATAATCACACGTACTTTCAAACTATAGTACTTTACATTAGTAATTCACACATATGACCGGTCATTATTAATCACATAACCTTTGAGATCGTACGTCTTAAAGAATGGTGCTAAGTAAGAGAATAAATTCTCTGCCACCAAACAAATACATCATCAATAGCAACTAATCAGTTACGTGATGAACCACAATGTCAAAGACATAATACTTTTCTAAATCATTTGGGAAACATCGGGTTTTGTCCTCGAAATCCTTTCTATTTTATAAAAAAAAATATAAAACATTCCCGGTCCAAAATCGGGATTAATTTCTTTTCACTTAAGAAAATTTCTTTTCAAAATCATTCATTAATTTTGAAATAAACAACATCGCTAACACCTCATAGTCAAATCGTGAAGTGATTCACTAGGTATTAACATACAAATAATTCTACCCAACCCAGTGCTAAATGTAAAAGCATATCTTGCTCATAAGCTAGTCAAGCACAATCCAAACAATTAATCAATCACAATCAATATCAACAACCAAGTATATTTGGTTTATACCACATCCCATGTTTTGGTAAACTTAATTACCATTCATTCATTCAAATTTAATTAAAGATTTATTAAAACTCTTCTTAGTTTTAATCTCTGAAATTCATTACTTGATGATTTATCAATTTTCTAAAAATTAATCCTGTCTTTAACCGGGTAAAAGAACCAATGTCAATTAAAACAAAGTTCACGATAAACCCAAAAATCATCTTCCATCGAAATGGAATCTTCACGGAAATCACAATAGTATATAATCGATATAAATTTCCATATCAAATCAATACTATAAATGAAATAGTGGCAAGGCCTTCTAAATTCCATAAATAGTAACGGTCTTCATTCACAAAAGCTCATCTCGATTGTTAGATCGAATTCCATTTAATTCAAATTCAATATGTTAAATTGGAAAATTTTACTTTGGAAAATTTCCATTAAATCTTAGAATAAAGATTTATAAATTCAGAATCTTAACTTCGCAGATAAATGGGTTAAAGAACTAATCTATTTTAAAACATCTCACGATAAACCCAAAATCCAATTCGATTCCAATTAAATTAATTAATTGGTAAACTTCTCTAAATCTTAATTAAAAGATTTATTCTTTTCTCAACTGGGTTTAAGAACAGTGTTAATAAAGACACCATTCACGACAAACCCAAAATCCAATTTGATATTAAATTCAAGGCTCTGAATAGAAATTATATCGACTTATATTCAATATCAAATTTTGAAACTAACGGATATCGTATTGGGAATAACGATATCTATATCTTCCAAATTCCTCAACAATATCCATATAATCACGGAATCCAATCTCGTATTCCGAAGATTATTTCCATTTAAATCCTTTCCAATTCATACGTTGGAAAATTCTTGTTATATTAAAACCACTTCAATTCTTTTTCCAGTTCTTTATTCTAGTTGATAAACAACTTATTCAAATAAAAATATATTTTATCTTTATAGACATGGAATATTTCATCCAAATTCCTTCCAAATCATTTATTATGGTTTTACATGATTTTTCCATATTTTTAATAATTTTATTAAGACCCTTACAGTCAGTTTCCAATAACGGCCATCGAACTGCATTCATAACGACCTTTTCCAAAATTGATTTGGACATATCTTAAAATGTAACCTTTCAAATTTAAATATCATATATTCATTTGAAAGAACTTTTCGATATGAACCCAACGGTTCTGGTTTTAGGAGAATCTGACATTCAGATCTCCCGTTACGCCAATTTGAAGTCAATGGTTGAAATTCGCGAACGATTGTTGCGCAGCGCGTTCTATTCAAGCCGTTTAAATAAATATATCATCGATTTCCATTTAAAACATATTTTATAAAATGTTTTAAATTCGTTTAAAAATGATTTCAAGTTTTATTTCAATTTCAAATTAAAATTGAACATCCCATTTTATTATCTCAAAATGATAATAATATCAAAATGTCTGATTTTGAAATTCAGCCTTCTCGATATTCATTATAAAAATGAATCAAATCAATATAAAATCCGTTCGAGTTAAAGTAGCGTTCATATACTTAACTCGGCTTCATATTATTATATATTCTCGTGTCCATCCAAAATCGGACATCAAAATCATATTTTGATACTTCACAGAATATTATTATAAAATATATTTTTATATCTGAATGGGAATCAGACTCAATCAATTACCATATAATTTTATTTACATGGATTCCATACATAGCATGTATTCAAAAATAGTGATAAACAACTATTAACATTCCATTCACAACCAGAGTGTAATTTACAACTGTATAAACGTTAAATAATTATATAACGCTTATAACAGTCTGTCAATCAATCGATTGACATATAATTAAATCCAAGGGAGATGTGAATACATTATCATCCTCAAACTCATGTGGGGTTTTCAAACAACAATATTAAATTTAAATTCATTACTGAATAATGAATTTAATCATAAATAGTTCAATTTGAGTTATTTTCCAAATTAACTAATATTCACTGTTCAAATCCATAAATGGATATTTATATCCAATTTCAACTACCACAAAATAATATTAAATTATTTTTAATATGTTCAAAATCACAGTCATAACACAATACAGTCAATCAGATCATCCATGGGTTTTCAAATAATAGTGAAGTGGGCTAACAAGCACCATACCACATTTTTATGATAATTAACACTGATAAAAATCAATACTGGCAATCTATATATTAAGTTATAAAATAAATAACTATACAAATATTTTAGTGAAAGAGTTCTCACGTTGGTTTCCACTACGTCATTCTTTATTTGAAGGATTGTTTTAATAAAATTAAACGAGCGTTTAATTTTATCAAAAACTGCAACAACTTCCGTTTCTGTTCTGGTCAGTTCCATGTTGTAGTGTTTGACGTCACGATTCCAATGTGACTGAGTTTACGCGATTCTGTTTCCGTTTGATAAAGATATGAGCATTTAAATATTTAATTACATAAATTAATTTACTAAACCTGAATAATTAATATTAATTACACACTTAAGGGTCATTACCATTCTTCCTCTACCATTCACAATTGCTTCAGCAAATCGAACCCTAAAATGTCGACTTGGACAATCCATTTTGCACCCCCACATAGGGGACAGGAGCCCGGTCAAAATCCATGACATCGAAGGGCTGCACGTCGCCTCCCCCCAACCGAAATGCCGACCAACTCAAATACTCCACCACGCCTGAAAACCCCACCAACGCTAACAACTTTTGAACCCTCCAACAACCACCATGATTGCTTAAATTTGATCACGATTGTAACAACCCGGAAATTCTGAGCCAGTTTAAAATTTTTATTTTGGCAATTTTAATGAATTTTGAATATTTAAAATGAATTATTTTAAATAATAACAACGAGAAATTTATTTTGAATATAACTCGAACGTATATATTTATATACATCGTCGTTAGAATATAAATATTTATTTTAAATTATAAAAGGAATTGAAAATGGCGCGGTAGTTCGATAATTCGATTTCAAATTTCAATTGAACATACCGAGTGCAAAACAAACCGGATTTTGGCGAAACTAAAAATATTAGAATCTAGTTGAAAATATTTTTCCAACGAATCTGGAAAATCGAAA
Source organism: Allium sativum (assembly GCA_030737875.1). Classification (NCBI taxonomy): domain Eukaryota; kingdom Viridiplantae; phylum Streptophyta; class Magnoliopsida; order Asparagales; family Amaryllidaceae; genus Allium; species Allium sativum. Next base: position 406,155,531 of record CM060926.1, read on the forward strand.
TTTCATAGTGGGAATCAAAAGTTATGCCCAGTTGAAAATTCAGAATAGTCGCTATGTAAATTATACATGGCCCAAAAAGTCAAATTTTGCATATGGATGAATTTGGACTCGAAACCACTTCCATTGAGTTCAAAATGCCGTTTAGAACTCCGAAAAGTATAAGCTTCAATATATTCCGATATCCAGAATAGTTGCTATGGGCTGGAGTTGTTCGGTTAACAACACATAACCCTTAAAAAGTGAAATTTTGCATACGAGCTCAGAATTCGACGAGATAATTTTTTATGGATTCATAATGATAAATTATTGTTATGTTTCAAAGGGCGCGTCGAACAGAGCCAGTATACAGCCGTGCGAGCTAAAACAGTATAGGGTAAAACGAGCAGTCATTTTACAAAGGAACATTATTGATACGACCTCGGAATTCGATTCTACTTTTTTTTCTGGATTCGTATCGTCTAATAATGGTTAAATCCAAGAGGGATTGATTTTTTGAGTTAGCATGTGAGCGTGCGAGAAGAAAAGGTGCGCTAAAATCGCATTTTTAGAGCTTATCTGAGCATTTTCGTGATTTTTTTTGAACAGTCAAACGAACTCGGAATTCGACGAAACTTGTTTCGTTGGACTCGTCTTCACGTCTACTATCTCGTGTCCGAAATCCGAGGCGATTGGAGATCGTTAGCGTTCAGGCGATATGCGAGAAACTAGCATACAAACACTTTTACTTCCTTTTCTTCTTCACTTTCTTTCTCTTCCTCTTTTCTTCCAAAAACTCAAAAATGGAGTCCACCTCCACCGCGCCGCTGCCGCACCCCATCAGCCCCCTCCCCTCCACCGCGCCGCTGCCGCACCCCATCAGCCCCTCCCCTCCACCGCGCCGGCCGCCGCACCCCCTCCTCCTCCTCCTCCTTCTCTCTCCTCTTTTCATAACCCTAAACCCCCAAATCACCAACCACCACCACCGCGGCCACCACGGGCCCCACCACCGCCCTTAGCACCCTCCCCCACGTCCATCAAGCCCGCCACAGCCCACTGGCCACCCAACTCCGGCCTGGGCCCTGCTACACTCAAAAACTCATTTTCACCAAAAATCCCGTTTTGCAAATAACACCCTGTCCTTATTTCGCAAATAACTCCCAAACCGTGCGTTTCTGGCCAAAGTTCCTCTAAACCAAAGTTGTAGAGAGAGAAATTCTCTTCGATTTGGTTATATGGAAGTCATGTTTTGGAGTTCGGAGCTGCTCGGAAAACGCGTTCGAAGTCTGTTGTGCAAAAGCGGTAAAATTCGTGTACTTTCGCGAATTCTGGCGAATTGGAGCATTTTCGGCAAAAAGTCCCTTAGGCAAAAGTTGTTCAGTATGCCGTGCTTGTGCTAGATAAAAAGATGGATTGAAGATTTGAGCTTGTATGCGAAGTCTGGAGCTCGAACAACAATTCAGTAGTTCAGAAAAGGCGTTGGAAAAAAAATCAAAGTGAGAACTTCTCACTCTAAATTTCTTTTTTCTAGTTATATGTATATACTAGGATGCAGACGGTGTTTAGTAGCACCCGACACCACTGTCCACAGACCATGGACTTGTTTGTTTGGTTGCATAGATTAGTTAGATTATTTGATTCGAAGTTGGTTGTTTGGTGAATTGAAATTGATTAGATTGATATGTGTATGGCGTGGGCCATTATTAGACCCGAGATAAGGCTAGGCCTTGTCTCGTTTCTAGTATCGTGCCGTCATGCCGCCGAAATTTTCTAAAATAAGTTAGAAAAATAAAGATATCATTTTATTTAATAAATGAACCGAATAGAATATTCATAGGTTGAATAAAATAATTCGATCGTTAAAAATATAATTTTTAACGTGAATATGAATAAATAAATATTCATTTACAAACCGGACAGTTTGTTTATGTACACCTATTTGAAGGACATTGATTGGGACGATAAATTTTACACATCGCCCAACTGCACAAATAAAATTTGTGTTTGATTTTTAGAAACCCCACACGGGTATTGGGATAAAATACGGCATACACCAATCCCAATAATTAGTTGTATGTCGATCGATTGATTGACAGGCTGTTATAAGCGTTAGATATCAATATTTGATGCTTATATAGTGTAGTGCACTTTGGATGATGGTTGACTATGTATCGTTGCTATTATATACATGTGTTGAATGGAATCCATATAATTAACTTTATATGGTAATTGATTGGGCCTCATTCCAATTTAGAAGGTAAAGAATATTATAAAATAAAGTTTCATGTGTTGACAGTACTCATCCGTTGAGATTAGTCATGTGTTGAACGAAATATTTTAACAATAAAATTTACATCTTTATCATTATAAAATAAAGGTTCATGTGTTGACAATACTCATCCGTTGAGATTAGTCATGTGTTGAACGAAATATTTTAAAAATAAAATTTACGTCTTTATCATTATAAAATAAAGGTTCATGTGTTGACAGTACTCATCCGTTGAGATTAGTCATGCGTTGAATGAAATATTTTAACAATAAAATTTACATCTTTATCATATATGAAATTAGAAATTAACTGGAAAATAGATGAGATGGGTGGTCTCCTGGATATTGATCTGATGTTGGTTTCGGCCTTCGGGGATAATATTTAGGGAATCGTTCTCTTACTAATTTACGGTTGGAATCTGATTTGAAATCAAAAGATAGATACCATAATTTTTATAAAATATATTAAATAACAAAAATAGTCACCCGTGGACAGTACTCATTCATTGAGATTAGTCATGTGTTGACAGAAATATAGATTCATGTATTGAATAGAATAAATATCCATTTGTTGAATATAATAACGGGATTATTGAAATATATAAAGCCGTGTTGATTAGAGATGCTCTATTTTGACGCGAACGATATTTATATCGATTATATTCGTTTTTATAATGAATTGAAAAGAAAACGAATTCGAAATGAATTGAAAATAAAACGAATGAATATAGAATGAATTGAAATTTGAATTGAATGGGAAATGGAAGTTGAAATGTTTTTGAACGAATTTAAAACTATTTATAAAATTCGTTTTTAAATAGGAATCGACGGAATATATATTATATATATTATATATATAATATAATGGCCTGAATAGAACGCACCGCGCTGCGGTAGTTCGCGAATTTCGACCATTGACTTCGAATGGACATTACGGGAGATCCAACCGTCGGATTCTCCTAAAACCAGAACCGTTGAGTTCGTATCGAAAAGAGAATTCTAACGTATATTAGAAATTTGAAATCTAACAGTTGGATTTAGAGATACGTCCAAATCAAATTTGGAAAAGGTCGCTGTAAGTGCAGTTCGATGGCCGTTGATGGAAATCGACTATACGGGCCTTGATAAAATTATCAAAAATAGTAATAATTTGTGTAAAATCATAAGAAATGATTTGTGGAGAACTGGGATGAAAAATCCCATATTTGTAAAGATAAAAATAGATTTTTATCGAAATGAACTAGTTTTGAACTAAAATTAAACCCGTATATTTTTAAATAAATAAATTGGATTTGAAATGGGTTTTAAATAGAATTGATTTGTGGGTTTATCGTGAAAAGTGTTTTAAATAACACTAGTTCTTTAACCCGATAACAAATAGAATGTGATTTGGGTTTATCGTGAACTGTGTTTTAAATGACATTAGTTCTTTAACCCAGTAAAGGGAGTTTTAATGAATCTGCAATTAGATTGAAATGTGAATTAATAATTTAAATTATCAAATTTGGAAAGTGAGCGAGAATGGAGTATCACCAGTTTTGCTCCAAAGCGATAGTTAAATCTTTAATTAGATTTGAACGTGAAATGGTAATTAATTTTACCGATAACACCGTGGTGTTAGATATGAAGTATTACCAGTTTTGATTCATGGGATGAATAGGTTGGGATTGGGAAATAAAATAAATAATTACTTCGGTGCGGTTCGCTAATCTCGACTAGTTTGGAAAACCATAATTTGGTTTGAAATGACATCTAATGGAAGATTCAAGAATAAATTCTAAAGAATTTATCTTGGATAAAATTAATGGGAACTTTTCCCTAAGAATATGAAATTTAGAAACTAGCGGTAAGTTAGTTAAGAAGAATGGTTTCCTGGGTATTGATTTGATGTTGGTTTCGGCCTTCGGGGTTAATATTTGGGGAATTGTTCTCTTGCTAATTTACGGTTAGTGACTCATGAATTGGAATGAGGCGTATGTTGTGTTTGTGTAACATTTGTTTTTAATATACGCGGGTTGTTCGGAAAGGCCGGGTTTATACCCATTCTGAATAACCGATTCGACGATATGTCGAAGATGAAGACGGTGGTTGAAGACCGGAAGTCTTCACATCGTTTGGGTGATTACTGATGATCTTGATTGGGCTGTACACCCAAGATGAGGGAATCAGTTGGTGGTCGTCCAGACGTACTTGGAGATCGATGGATATGCGAGGAAAGTGCCTCCGGTTTCGTTCAGACCCAGAATGAACTTGTAAATGGATTGTGTGTCTGACATTGGATTTTATTCTATGTTGATTGATTTCTGTTAAATATATATCTGTTTGGCGGCGGAGAATTTATTCTCTTGCTTAATGCCCTTCTCTGAGATGTACGAGCTTAGAGGTTATATATCGATAGATATCAATCACATGGCATGAATTGCCTGTGTGGCATGCTGAGTTGCATGGATCAAGGCTTCTGTTGAAAAGCAAAGTCTTGTGGTTGATGATCAAAGCACGGCCTACGTGGCAGCTTTGTGTATAACGTAAATTCGCGAGCCTCACACCACGGTATGAGTTAAAAACGGGATAAGTACTGCAGGGAGAGCATGACGTTTCTTTCTAGCTTTGGTGGTGTCAGTGACTTACCAGCCCTGACATTTATATACTTTTCACATATGTGGTTGTTGGATGAGGCGCCTCGATTTTAGGTCCGTTAGGACTGGGAAACGTGTGTTCAGGAATAATTAATCCTCAAACGTAAGAGAGGACCGGCCCTGAAGCATCCAGGGGTTACCCAGAGTGTGTAGTCCCGAGGCATTTGCTAGAATGTCTCGAAGCGGAGAGGAGATTGCCTCTTGCCTCGACTCATGACGGAAATCCAATTTCCAATACGAGATACTTCGGTTTTATTTGTAGAGCCTAGTATGGCGACATGATAGATGGTACCCATGCCACCTAGGATTGATATTTATGATTGAAATTGTTTTGACACTATACACTTATAATAGTATCAAATGATTTGTTTTAAACGTACCAAGCATGTTTGGCTATTATAAGGGAAAACCCTATCCTCCGGCTTGCGTTGCATTGTGTGATGGGACCTGGGTCTTATAATAGCTTCATTTTTCGAAAAAGCATTGCACTGTCTTTTCTATGCACTAGTATTCTTGGGAGGAAACCCGTTCCGTGTTATACGGCGTGGTCCCTTGAATTACTCTCTTTTAAAGTAAAGTTTTAAATAACTGTTTTAGTTCTCACACCAGTCACATGACTGACCTGGAGTTTATTGTTTTAACCTAAACTCTGGGTGCCCCTATTTTCGACACGGGCAGCTAGTAGTTTTGGTTTTGCAGATTTATATTCACAAGATCTTGGTTTATAGCTGGAATGTTATCCAGAAAGCTCTGTATCCGTATATCACCTTCAGTTGTTCTTTGTATTATTTTAACGCTGCTATGTAATTTATTGTAATCCCTGATATTTGTCAAATGTAATTTATTCATTTATACTCTGTATATTCTTGTATCTGATGGAATTGTTGTAATAACAATGAATTGTTCTTTCTTCTGCGTTCATTTGTGTGTTGTTCTCAAAGTATCCACTCTTTCCTTCACGGGGAAGTAACGGGTTACTACATTTGGTATCAGAGCTTTGGTTTACAGAGTTCGAGAATAAGACACATTAGAACCATACGAAAGAATTCATCAGATATTGGATTAGTAATATCCAATTAGAATGACTCGTTAGAGATAGGATCAGTAGTATCCTAGAACGGGTGTGAAGAGTATATTTTTCAAATGAAAACAATTTTGTTTTGAAATTTAAATCGTTTTATATGTATTTGAATATTTATTTATTTTGAATTTGGACAATCCAATATATAAAGATTTTGCATATACGCGTCATGAACGTATATTTGAAGTTTTAATATACTGGATAGATATAGAATCATGTTCTAGCCGCCCGAAGATGGTACTGATAATTGTCATGACATCATCAGTATTTATATTCGAGCGACGAAGGTGTGATATCTATATATTTCCATTAGACTGGTGTGAGAACCAAAACTTATATAGATAGTATTATTTGTTGTGAATTGGCATCAAAAACATGATTTTCTGTATATATGTATCAAAATTATGAATTTGAAACGTTAATTCACTAATTCATTGATGGTTGTGTTGTTTGTTTATTTGTTTGATAATTTTTAACCGTTATGCCAAATTGAACCAAATATTGAATTGTATTGTAAATTATTTGCAAATGCATGCATATACATATATATGTTCGAATAGGTAAATGGATTAGCTGTTGAGTAAAGAATTTATTTGCGTGCCCGACAAATAGGTAAACCTTAATGAGTTGGATGCGCACTTTTATTATTATATCAACTCCTGTGAGTGCCATTGGATGCGGAGTGATGGTTATTCTGTGTGTAATTAATAAACATCGCCATAGGATAGCAACAATTAATTTTGAACTACCTTACATGGCATACTTCTGGAAGAGCGCATACTTCATCATATACCACACAAGCATTTGGAGCTTGTGTGACGAGGTAGAAGATTTACCATACGAGCGAGAGGCTTGTATGGCGATGACTATATTTTACAAGTTTAACTAATGACTGATATGGACTATTTAAATTGTAACGGTAAAATTGCCAGATTAATAAAAACCCCACACGGGTCTGGAGTTGACAATAATCACGTCTCTCTAGTTATTAGATACGGCACATGGACTATTTATTTCCCACACGGGACGAGGTGACGAGGATTTATCCTCTGGAGCATTTAAAATACACACTCCCTCAGGCTTTGACAGGGTGACGAGAATTTATTCTCTGGAGTTATTATCAATACACGCTCCCCTGTAAACACCAGAATATATCACTATAAATATGTGTATGCTTTATAGGATTTATTGGGTACCTAATACATCCCAATAAATTTCCAAACCCCTCCCCGTACAAAGGAGGTTATGGCGAAATTTTTCGAAAATTCCGGGTGTTAGCCAAATTTTTGAAGAATTTGAAAATTCTCAGAAACTGAAAAGTTGGAGAATGGAAGCCAGAATGAACGTTGAGTTGGTTTTTAAAACAACTTTCGGCTTCGTTCCTTTTCGAGGACGAAAAGTTTTAAGTGGGGGAGATTGTAACAACCCGGAAATTCTGAGCCAGTTTAAAATTTTTATTTTGGCAATTTTAATGAATTTTGAATATTTAAAATGAATTATTTTAAATAATAACAACAAGAAATTTATTTTGAATATAATTCGAATGTATATATTTATATACATCGTCGTTAGAATATAAATATTTATTTTAAATTATAAAAGGAATTGAAAATGGCGAGGTAGTTCGATAATTCGATTTCAAATTTCAATTGAACATACCGAGTGCAAAATAAACCGGATTTTGGCGAAACCAAAAATATTAGTATCTAGTTGAAAATATCTTTCCAACGAATTTGAAAAATCGAAATTTCATAGCGGGAATCAAAATTTATGCCCAGTTGAAAATTCAGAATAGTCGCTATGTAAATTATACATGGCCCAAAAAGTCAAATTTTGGATATGGATGAATTTGGACTCGAAACCACTTCCATTGAGTTCAAAATGCCGTTTAGAACTCCGAAAAGTATAAGCTTCAATATATTCCGATATCCAGAATAGTTGCTATGGGCTGGAGTTGTTCGGTTAACAATACATAACCCTTAAAAAGTGAAATTTTGCATACGAGCTCAGAATTCGACGAGATAATTTTTTATGGATTCATAATGACAAATTATTGTTATGTTTCAAAGGGCGCGTCGAACAGAGCCAGTATACAGCCGTGCGAGCTAAAACATTATAGGGTAAAACGAGCAGTCATTTTACAAAGGAACATTATTGATATGACCTCGGAATTCGATTCTACTTTTTTTTCTGGATTCGTATCGTCTAATAATGGTTAAATCCAAGAGGGCTTGATTTTTTGAGTTAGCATGTGAGCGTGTGAGAAGAAAAGGTGAGCTAAAATCGCATTTTAGAGCTTATCTGAGCATTTTCGTGATTTTTTTGAATGGTCAAACGAACTCGGAATTCGACGAAACTTGTTTCGTTGGACTCGTCTTCACGTCTACTATCTCGTGTCCGAAATCCGCGGTGATTGGAGATCGTTAGCGTTCAGGCGATACGCGAGAAACTAGCATATAAACACTTTTACTTCCTTTTCTTCTTCACTTTCTTTCTCTTCCTCTTTTCTTCCAAAAACTCAAAAATGTAGTCCACCTCCACCGCGCCGCTGCCGCACCCCATCAGCCCCCTCCCCTCCACCGCGGCGGCCGCCGCACCCCCTCTTCCTCCTCCTCCTCCTTGTCTCTCCTCTTTTCATAACCCTAAACCCCCAAATCACCAACGACCACCACCGCGGCCACCACGGGCCCCACCACCGCCCTTAGCACCCTCCCGCACGTCCATCAGGCCCGCCACCGCCCACTTGCCACCCAACTCCGGCCGTGGGCCCCACTACACTCAAAAACTCATTTTCACCAAAAATCCCGTTTTGCAAATAACACCCTGTCCTTATTTCGCAAATAACTCCCAAACCGTGCATTTTTGGCCAAAGTCCCTCTGAATCAAAGTTGTAGAGCGTGAAATTCTCTTCGATTTGGCTATATGGAAGTCATGTTTTGGAGTTCGGAGCTGCTCAGAAAACGCGTTCGAAGTCTGCTGTTCAAAAGTGGTAAAATTCGTGTACTTTCGCGAATTCGGGCGAATTGGAGCATTTTCGGCAAAAAGTCTCTTAAGCAAAAGTTGTTCAGAATGCCATGCTTGTACTAGAAGAAAAGATGGATTGAAGATTTGAGCTTGTATGCGAAGTCTGGAGCTCGAACAACAATTCAGCAGTTCAGAAAAGGCGTTAGAAAAAAAATCAATGTGAGAACTTCTCACCCTAAATTTCTTTTTTCTAGTTATATGTATATACTAGGATGCAGACGGTGTTTAGTAGCACCCGACACCACTGTCCACAGACCATGGACTTGTTTGTTTGGTTGCATAGATTAGTTAGATTATTTGATTCGAAGTTGGTTGTTTGGTGAATTGAAAATGATTTGATTGACATGTGTATGGCGTGGGCCATTATTAGACCGGGGATAAGGCTAGGCCTTGTCCCGTTTCTAGTATCGTGCCGTTATGCCGCCGAAATTTTCTAAAATAAGTTAGAAAAATAAAGATATCATTTTATTTAATAAATTAACCGAACAGAATATTCATAGGTTGAATAAAATAATTCGATCGTTAAAAATATAATTTTTAACGTGAATATGAATAAATAAATATTCATTTACAAACCGGACGGTTTGTTTATGTACACCTATTTGAAGGACATTGATTGGGACAATAAATTATACACATCGCCCAACTGCATAAATAAAATCTGTGTTTGATTATTTGAAACCCCACATGGGTATTGGGATAAAATACAGCATACACCAATCCCAATAATTAGTTGTATGTCGATCGATTGATTAACAGGCTGTTATAAGCGTTAGATATCAATATTTGATGCTTATACAGTGTAATGCACTTTGGATGATGGTTGACTATGTATCGTTGCTATTATATACATGTGTTGAATGGAATCCATATAATTAACTTTATATCGTAATTGATTGGGCCTCATTCCAATTTAGAAGGTAAAGAATATTATAAAATAAAGGCTCATGTGTTGACAGTACTCATCCGTTGAGATTAGTCATGTGTTGAACGAAATATTTTAACAATAAAATTTACATCATTATCATTATAAAATAAAGGTTCATGTGTTGACAGTACTCATCCGTTGAGATTAGTCATGTGTTGAACGAAATATTTTAAAAATAAAATTTACATCTTTATCATTATAAAATAAAGGTTCATGTGTTGACAGTACTCATCCGTTGAGATTAGTCATGTGTTGAACGAAATATTTTAACAATAAAATTTACATCTTTATCATATATGAAATTAGAAATTAACTGGAAAAAGATGAGATGAGTGGTCTCCTGGATATTGATCTGATGTTGGTTTCTGCCTTCGGGGTTAATATTTAGGGAATCGTTCTCTTACTAATTTATGGTTGGAATCTGATTTGAAATCAAACGATAGATACCATAATTTTTATAAAATATATTAAATAACAAAAATAGTCACCCGTGGACAGTACTCAATCGTTGAGATTAGTCATGTGTTGACAAAAATATAGATTCATGTATTGAATAGAATAAATATCCATTTGTTGAATAGAATAACGGGATTATTGAAATATATAAAGCCGTGTTGATTAGAGATGCGCTATTTTGACGAGAACGATATTTATATCGATTATATTCGTTTTTATAATGAATTGAAAAGAAAACAAATTAGAAATGAATTGAAAAGAAAACGAATGAATATAGAATGAATTGAAATTTGAATTGAATGGGAAATGGAAGTTGAAATGTTTTTGAACAAATTTAAAAATATTTATAAAATTCGTTTTTAAATAGGAATCGACGAAATATATATTATATATATTTTATATATATAATATAATGGCCTGAATAGAACGCGCCGCGCTGCGGCAGTTCGCGAATTTCGACCATTGACTTCGAATGGACATTATGGGAGATCCGACCGTCGGATTCTCCTAAAACCGGAACCGTTGGGTTCGTATCGAAAATAGAATTCTAACGAATATTAGAAATTTGAAATCTAACGGTTGGATTTGTAGATACGTCCAAATCAAATTTGGAAAAGGTCGCCGTAAGTGCAGTTCGATGGCCGTTGATGGAAATCGACTGTACGGGCCTTGATAAAATTATCAAAAATAGTAATAATTTGTGTAAAATCATAAGAAATGATTTGTGAAGAACTGGGATGAAAGATCCCACATTTGTGAAGATAAAAATAGATTTTTATCGAAATGAACTAGTTTTGAACTAAAATTAAACCCGTATATTTTTAAATAAATAAATTGGACTTGAAATGGGTTTTAAATAGAATTGATTTGTGGGATTATCGTGAAGGGTGTTTTAAATAACACTAGTTCTTTAACCCGATAATAAATAGAATGTGATTTGGGTTTATCGTGAACTGTGTTTTAAATGACATTAGTTCTTTAACCCAGTAAAGGGAGTTTTAATGAATCTGCAATTAGATTGAAATGTGAATTAATAATTTAAATTATCAAATTTGGAAAGCGAGCGAGAATGGAGTATCACCAGTTTTGCTCCAAAGCGATAGTTAAATCTTTAATTAGATTTGAACGTGAAATGGTAATTAATTTTACCGATAACACCGTGGTGTTAGATATGAAGTATTACCAGTTTTGCTTCATGGGATGAATAGGTTGGGATTGGGAAATAAAATAAATAATTACTTCGGTGCGGTTCGCTAATCTCGACTAGTTTGGAAAACCATAATTTGGTTTGAAATGACATCTAAAGGAAGATTCAAGAATAAATTCTAAAGAATTTATCTTGGATAAAATTAATGGGAACTTTTCCCTAAGAATATGAAATTTAGAAACTAGCGGTAAGTTAGTCAAGAAGAATGGTTTCCTGGGTATTGATCTGATGTTGGTTTCGGCCTTCGGGGTTAATATTTGGGGAATTGTTCTCTTGCTAATTTACGGTTAGTGACTGATGAAATGGAATGAAGTGTACGTTGCGTTTGTTTAACATTTGTTTTTAATATACGCGGGTTATTCGGAAAGGCCGGGTTTATACCCATTCTGAATAACCGATTCGACAATGTAACATCCCGGATTTTTGATCGTTGAATATTAAATATTTAAATTTATTTTAAATATTGATTCGAATATAAATGGATTTTTATTATGGAATTTATCAGTTTAAAAATCATTATATGATTTAATATCGAATAGAACGATAATAATAGATTTTTATCGATGAATTTAAATTGTTTGAAATCAATTTATATTTTAGATCGAATCGTTAATGTAAATTGCTATTTATTGTCTATAGTCGAATAAAATTTCAGTATTGGTCCCGTTAAGTCCAAAATAGCGTTATGACCTTATAACATCAGTCGTTAAGTTAGAATAGCGGTTCGGGACTGCAAGATAGGGACTGTTAGATATTTTAATTAATTAATTAAAATAAATTTCAAATAAAAATTTCATATCAACGTTTCATCAGCCACCCTATTTCTACGAAGCCGACCTCTTCTCCTATATGCAGGCCTATCGTATTTCTCGAGCAGGAAATGTTGTCTGTTTTCTTTGATATCAAAGAAACATCTTATTAATGGCTGGTACCTCCTGTTCCTTCGTTTTCCCCTATAAAACCAAGTCCATCGCAAAGAGTCCTCTTCATTATTCACACACGCTCCTCCCCTTTTCTTCTGTTTATTTTCGTTACTTCCGAAAGATCAATGCTTCAAATGTGAAATCAGAAAAATGGCCGAACCCTACACTTAAACCATCGCGGCCCAATACCCATCGCGATCAAAAACCGACACACTCGCGAGTTCGAGGAGCGATTTCAGTGGGGGTTGCGTTCAGGAAGGAGGCGATTGGCTTTTATCTGGGTACTGCAGATGAGTGCGATGGAGTTATGGAGGCTAGGCGAGACAGAGAAGGGGCGACGCGACCTTGTCTAGGGTTCCTCGACGAGCAGAGACCTGCGATGATGGTATTGACTGGCAGGAAGGGCGGTTGTTGTGTCGTGAGGTGTGGATTCCATTCGGTGAAGGATGCGAACCAGTTGAGGGGCTCGATGGGGTAGAAAGTGAGGACCGGAGTTCACTGTAGCAGCTAAAAAGGGGGTATCGAATTTTCCTGCATGGTGTAGGAGCGGAGGGAATTCGACCATTTGTCAGTATGCAGTTTCTATGATGGGAGGAGCAGTCTGGTGAGGGTATCAAGCATCAGTCAACAGTGAGAATAATGATGAGGACCATGTTCAGTAGATGGCTCGAACTTGATGTCGAGGAAGGTGAGATGAATTCATTTGAGATAGTTCGAATAGATGCGTAGCCGTGAAATATGGATATTCAACAACTACAAAATCACGGTGAGTAAATCTCACTCACCTTTTATCTATAATTATTTTTACTTCGTTAAAAATAATTGTTGTTGCTCGTTTGGATTTTTCTGCTTGCTTTATATATATTAGTTATTTAGGCTATATATATATATATATATATATATATATATATATATATATTGGGTTGATTGATTGGTTGGATTCCCGCAGTCTCATTAGTGGATGCCCGCAGTTTCATAGCGGATGATTACCCTATACGCCCCACGCTATGATTAGTGGATGTCCTTCTATACCGCGATATTCTGCCACGAAGCAGAATGGGTATTATTTATGTGCTAACATATGTGGATGCAGGGAAACAGGTTGGAGGAATCCAACTGGATTCCTCAAAAATATATTATCTGTTTGTTTGTTGTTTGTTTGATTACATATATAATTTTCATATATGACGTGTTAACAATCAAATGATTGAAAATTGGGTGATTTGATTTCTTTTAAATATCACTGGGCCAAGTGTTAATTTATTAAAAATATCATGTAAGGATATTTGAGATTTAAAAAGGAAAAATTCTATTTTTAAATAGAATTTGAATTTTAAATGGAAATAAAAATATAAACTTGTTTTTGAAAAATAAAACAAGTAGTTTCTTCATAAACGAAGGTTATAAATAATTCTTTTATAACGAAGTTATAAATGAAGTGAAAAGAATTATCATTTGATAATTCAGAAATAGAAATACAAGTGTGAAATTGGAATTGGAATTTGAAATGAAATTTCAAAATAGGATGCGAAATGAAATTTTTAAATATATAACTCAAATGAAATTTGAGTATAACATTTGAATAGTAGAATTAGAAAAGTAGTTTAAATATTTGAAATTTAAATAAAAGAAAAAGGAGATTGAATATTAGAAATTCAAATAGAAGTTCAAATAGAATTTGAATAGACGAAATTAGAATGAAATTTGAATATTTGAATTCAAAGGAATTAGAATAAAATTTGAATTCAAAGGAATCCAAATAAAGAAAATTCAAATAGAGGCTTTGATATAAAATTTGAATAAAGAAATTCAAATAGAGATTTGAATGTAGAATTTCAAAATAGAATTTGAAATAAACTTTGAAAATAGGATTTTCGAAGTAGAATTGGAAATAGAATTTCAAATAGGATTTCAAAATAGGAAATCCAAATGGTTTTGAAATGGAATTTGAATTCAAGGGAATTCAAATGGATTTGAATGGAGAAATTCAAATGGGATTTAAATAATGGGTTTTAAATAAAGAGGATTTAAATATAAGATTTCAAATAGAAATTTAAATGGAGTTTAAATATTTAAATTCAAATATGATTTTCAAATATAACCATTCAAAAGGATTTGATTATAGAATTTAAAGTGGAATTTAATTCAAAGGAATAAAATAAGGTATTGGAATTCAAGAAAATTAAATATGGAGTTTAACTAATGAATTCGAATTTAGAATTCAAATGGTGTTTGAAAGAAAATTGGAATATTTTAATTCAAATGGAGTTGGAAATAGATTTGAACATAGAAGTGCAAATGGAGTTTGAATATTTGAATTTCCAAAGGGAATTAAAAATGGAGTTTGAATATCTAAATTCAAGTATGAATTTAAAATATAGAAATTCAAAAAGGAGTTGAATTAAAGTGGAAGTTAAATAAAGGATTTGAGATGGAATTCGAATAAAGGATTTCAAAGGGAATTTGAATACAAGATTTAAACTATGGAATTTGAAATGTAAAAGATTCAAATGAAATTTGGAATATATATATTAGAATGGAGTTGAATTTATTTTAATCGAAGTTTAAAAGTATATATATATATATAAATATAATTAAAACGAACTCGCCGCAGCGCTGCAGTTCGGAAATTGGCGACTCGAACTTCATTTGAGTATATCGGAGTAAAATTAAGTCGGAAATTCTTTGAAACAAGAACCGTCAGGACCAGTTAGATAATAGTTTTCTAATGAAGGGGAAAAATCTGGATTTCGTCGAATAGATTTTGAGATATGTAAAAATCAAAATTTCAAAAGTGCAGCGCCAGAAACCATTATAAACCATAATGGATTTTATATATAAATATAAGGATTTTTAAGCAAATAAAAATCCAAATTCCCGTTTAAAAGCCTAAACTTGAGTTAGAAAATAAAGGCGAGCTCAAGTGAAGTAAGTAAAGAAATTTTTGAAAACAATAACCCTATTTTGATTATTTAGGATTAACTAAGTCAAGTAGAAATTAGTTAATCGAGTTTGAACTAAAGTCGAACCTTGAAAAGTAAATTGGCATTCGTAAATATATATATATATTCGAAATCGAACAGAGCGCTTAAATTGAAATTTGAATTCAATTGATTGATAAGTAAGTGGAAATATATTTGAAACGTGTTATATTCAAATATACAAGCGAAATAGACCAACGAGTTAATTAACGAGTTAATTAACGAGTTGGGTCAAAACGAGTGTGTGAAGTTGAAATAAATTGGACAGGTATAGACATACAGGAGACAGGTATGGGACAAGGATAATGCAGGTATATAAATAATGTGCTCGACAAAAGGTACATGTTTAATTCATATATGAGATTTTATGCGCCGTATCTGCAAGCCGCTTGGCTTTTTCTTTTTCTTTTTGAAATGAGAAGGTACCGGGGAAGCTATTTGAAATCTCCCGATGCTCCCGATACAGGGGAGGTTATGGCGAAATTTTCCGGAAATTTAAGGAGTTAGAATATTTTTAAGATATTTTGATAGTTAGAAATCATTATATCGACGTATAGAATTCGATAGGTAAATGAATATAAAAATCGAATATTGTAAACAAAAAGGGAAATCTATAAATTAGAAATAGAAAGCGAACTTTATACATGTTTTAAAAATGAACAATTGGATTGTGTAGTGTGTTTATTCGAGGTAAGTGATTTTGCCGTTTTGAAGTTGAGGATGTTTTTCAGTTAAGGTCTGAGAGGTAATTTTACCCCAACTTGATTGATTTCATTTTTAATGGATAAATAGCAAGATCCAGTCTCGAAGAGAAGTGTTTGAAAAAGAGTTAGTTGAATAAAGTATTTTGGGTTGTTGTAACGATGTTTTACACAACATTCGTTTAAATCCAAGTGATGGAATTTTGAAAATATAACAAGTAAATATTTCCTGAGTATAATTAAAATAGTCGGGATAGAGATAAGTGATTGGAATTGTTTCCAATTGCAAATAGAGATATTTTCTAATATATAGAAAATAAAAGAAGTTGATATTGGGAAATGCTTTCCAAATAGCGTAAAGGGCCAATATGGTTATTGAAAATATTTGGGTAACAAATATTGATAAGGAAATGGAGAAGAGATTTAATTAATGAAATATTAAGTAAAGAGCCCAGTGATTTGTTTGATATGTTGGATGAACACTTGTTTTTATTCGATAGTTAAATCACAGACTATCGAAGTTTTTGACCATCGTTGTCAATATGGAGAGACCGGTTGGATTATTATCCGAAGAACCACTCCGTATCGGCATAGGCGTTGCGAACCAAGTATGCTGAATATATTGAAGACGGAGTAAAGTGCAAGGACTCTTTCTATTAATAGAAATAGTGCCTTCGGTTTCGTTCAATCCCAGAACGAACGTAAATGGACGAATGTCTGACAGAGTATTTCCAATGATCAAATGGGTTGGTCTGTATGAATATATATGGTTGCAACGGATTTATCCCTTAGCATAATATCCAGAATATTTGTGCAAACTTAACTAGTGATTAACGGATCTGACAATGTGGCATTCAAAGTGATTGTGCTATCAACGAATGGTAAGTATTCGTAGCCTCAGGCCTCAACAACCGGGAAAGGACAAAAATCGGGAAGGCAGCATGGCTATGTGGGTCGCACCCATTAGGATGTATAATCACCTATCTAGAGGTTCATTTAATTTCTTATTCTATTCGATGCTGTCCTAGTCGGGAGACGGTTGCTGATCCCAACCGTTGGTGATATACATTCGATACACTCAAGCGAAATGAGTGGTCGGTCATGTGTGGGCCGGGTTACAAGATGTTCTTGTTGAACCCAGTGTATTCCTCTCTAGAGATACACTAGCGGAAGGTGGTTCCATACCTTGTCATGTTGGAAATCCAATCTCCAATAAGCGCCATGCGGTTTTTGATTTTATACTATATACGTGGAGCGTGAGATGCAAGCGTTCTGCTATTTGGGTATTTACTTGATGTAGACATTATTATAATATCACTGGATTTTCGTATCAAAGTGTTTTGGGTTATAGTAAGGTAAAAACCGTCCATGTTTATGTGTGGGCCGGTCTTACTATTACCTTTTCTTTTGAAAGGGTTTTTAAAGTTAAACAAGTGGTTGGAGTTTACTCACACCAGTCCCATGACTGACCCAGAGTTTTATTTTGTTTTGTTTTCCCTAAACTCTTGGGTGCCCAAATTTGTACGGGCAGTCAAGTGGTCGGGATTTTTACAGATTCATTTGGAGGAGCTTGGAGCAGGAGGCTTCAGCGTTAGTTATCTAGTGTTATTTCGGCTGTATTGTAAGTGTGTACTCTGATAATGATGTATGTATATACAGTCAAAAATTTGTATTTCAGAAGCTATTCTATATATTATATTTTATTCCGCTGCGATGTGAGGTTCTGTGTTGTGTTTATGTTCTTCTTCTCTTCTTCTTCTATTCTAAGTTTCTATCTCATCTATTCTCACCCTCTAACTTCTTTCTATTAATGGTTCGTATTTCTGTGTTATTTGGGTTGGACGTGTGTTGTATTTAGTCAACTCAGATAGCTCGGATTTGCGGGTCGTTATAGTTGGTATTAGAGCTTAGGTTGAGCGAATACCTAGGCTTGTGTGGCATGTGCTCATTAGAGATAGGGTCAGTAGTACCCTAGAATGAGTTCAGTATATATATACGAGAGAGCGTATTTGTTAATTGATATAAATTTTTTTTATATTGTGTTGGCTAGTCTGGTGAGTGGTTTATGAATTCTGATCGAATCGTGGGACGCCACGAAGTCGATAGGAATTTCTAAACACTTGAATAGAGAAATTCAACATAATAAGGTTTTAAGGTTGGTAGATGAAATAATTTTACCCAAATTTCTATTTTGATATAGAAGGAATAATTTTCTGAAATTATTATATTATATGGATGTGTTGATTGTTAGGATTATAATCAAACAAGATTATAAAATTGAAATGGTTATTTATAACCCAAATAAAATTTGTACATGAATGAAATATATACAAATGGGATGAACTGGAATTAAATTCAAACCAGAATTGGAATTTAAATCCTGAGAAGTTGAAAAATATTTTTCAAAGTATATTAAAATAATATAGATTTGTTTTGGAAGGATTTGAAAGAAAATCATTTTAGAAGGATTTTGAAATAATAAAGCACTGAACTCACTTCAGTGGCTGGGAAATAATTCTGATGATGATTGCAACATCATCAGTATTCATTTTCTGGTTTCTAAGTGATGGATTGCTACCTTAGAAAGTTTTTGATGGAAATTTGTTTTGAAAGAAAACAAGTAGATTGAAAATTCAAATGTTTTGAATTGAGATGAAAATAAATATAAGTATACACTTATGATTTGAAATAAAAACCCTGGAATTTGGATTCTGGAATTAAAATTTAACTGAAGCAAGTTAAATGGTTCGAGGTGAATAAATTGACTAGAATCAATTTGAAATAAATTGAAATGAAAATCAATTAAATTGCATATGAACGGAAACCAAAAGTTTTGGTTGAAAATAAAATTTAGTGAAATGTAATGAGTTTGTACCATTTTTCCTACCTTAGCAATTTCGGGGACGAAATTCTTTTAAGGGGGAAGGAATGTAACGTCCCGGATTTTTGATCGTTGAATATTAAATATTTAAATTTATTTTAAATATTGATTCGAATATAAATGGATTTTTATTATGGAATTTATCAGTTTAAAAATCATTATATGATTTAATATCGAATAGAACGATAATAATAGATTTTTATCGATGAATTTAAATTGTTTGAAATCAATTTATATTTTAGATCGAATCGTTAATGTAAATTGCTATTTATTGTCTATAGTCGAATAAAATTTCAGTATTGGTCCTGTTAAGTCCAAAATAGCGTTATGACCTTATAACATCAGTCGTTAAGTTAGAATAGCGGTTCGGGACTGCAAGATAGGGACTGTTAGATATTTTAATTAATTAATTAAAATAAATTTCAAATAAAAATTTCATATCAACGTTTCATCAGCCACCCTATTTCTACGAAGCCGACCTCTTCTCCTATATGCAGGCCTATCGTATTTCTCGAGCAGGAAATGTTGTCTGTTTTCTTTGATATCAAAGAAACATCTTATTAATGGCTGGTACCTCCTGTTCCTTCGTTTTCCCCAATAAAACCAAGTCCATCGCAAAGAGTCCTCTTCATTATTCACACACGCTCCTCCCCTTTTCTTCTATTTATTTTCGTTACTTCCGAAAGATCAATGCTTCAAATGTGAAATCAGAAAAATGGCCGAACCCCACACTTAAACCATCGCGGCCCAATACCCACCGCGATCAAAAACCGACACACTCGTGAGTTCGAGGAGCGATTTCAGTGGGGGTTGCGTTCAGGAAGGAGGCGATTGGCTTTTATCTGGGTACTGCAAATGAGTGCGATGGAGTTATGGAGGCTAGGCGAGACAGAGAAGGGGCGACGCGACCTTGTCTAGGTTTCCTCGACGAGCAGAGACCTGCGATGATGGTATTGACTGGCAGGAAGGGCGGTTGTTGTGTCGTGAGGTGTGGATTCCATTCGGTGAAGGGTGCGAACCAGTTGAGGGGCTCGATGGGGTAGAAAGTGAGGACCGGAGTTCACTGTAGCAGCTAAAAAGGGGGTATCGAATTTTCCTGGATGGTGTAGGAGCGGAGGGAATTCGACCATTTGTCAGTATGCAGTTTCTATGATGGGAGGAGCAGTCTGGTGAGGGTATCAAGCATCAGTCAACAGTGAGAATAATGATGAGGACCATGTTCAGTAGATGGCTCGAACTTGATGTCGAGGAAGGTGAGATGAATTCATTTGAGATAGTTCGAATAGATGCGTAGCCGTGAAATATGGATATTCAACAACTACAAAATCACGGTGAGTAAATCTCACTCACCTTTTATCTATAATTATTTTTACTTCGTTAAAAATAATTGTTGTTGCTCGTTTGGATTTTTCTGCTTGCTTTATATATATTAGTTATTTAGGCTATTATATATATATATATATATTGGGTTGATTAATTGGTTGGATTCCCGCAGTCTCATTAGCGGATGCCCGCAGTTTCATAGCGGATGATTACCCTATACGCCCCACGCTATGATTAGTGGATGACCTTCTATACCGCGATATTCTGCCACGAAGCAGAATGGGTATTATTTATGTGCTAACATCTGTGGATGCAGGGAAACAGGTTGGAGGAATCCAACTGGATTCCTCAAAAATATATTATCTGTTTGTTTGTTTTTTGTTTGATTACATATATAATTTTCATATATGACGTGTTAAAAATCAAATGATTGAAAATTGGGTGATTTGATTTCTTTTAAATATCACTGGGCCAAGTGTTAATTTATTAAAAATATCATGTAAGGATATTTGAGATTTAAAAAGGAAAAATTCTATTTTTAAATAGAATTTGAATTTTAAATGGAAATAAAAATATAAACTTGTTTTCGAAAAATAAAACAAGTAGTTTCTTCATAAACGAAGGTTATAAATAATTCTTTTATAACGAAGTTATAAATGAAGTGAAAAGAATTATCATTTGATAATTCAGAAATAGAAATACAAGTGTGAAATTGGAATTTGAAATGAAATTTCAAAATAGGATGCGAAATGAAATTTTTAAATATATAACTCAAATGAAATTTGAGTATAACATTTGAATAGTAGAATTAGAAAAGGAGTTTAAATATTTGAAATTTAAATAAAAGAAAAAGGAGATTGAATATTAGAAATTCAAATAGAAGTTCAAATAGAATTTGAATAAACGAAATTAGAATGAAATTTGAATATTTGAATTCAAAGGAATTAGAATAAAATTTGAATTCAAAGGAATCCAAATAAAGAAAATTCAAATAGAGGCTTTGATATAAAATTTGAATAAAGAAATTCAAATAGAGATTTGAATGTAAAATTTCAAAATAGAATTTGAAATAAACTTTGAAAATAGTATTTTCGAAGTAGAATTGGAAATAGAATTTCAAATAGGATTTCAAAATAGGAAATCTAAATGGTTTTGAAATGGAATTTGAATTCAAGGGAATTCAAATGGATTTGAATGGAGAAATTCAAATGGGATTTAAATAATGGGTTTTAAATAAAGAGGATTTAAATATAAGATTTCAAATAGAAATTTAAATGGAGTTTAAATATTTAAATTCAAATATGATTTTCAAATATAACCATTCAAAAGGATTTGATTATAGAATTTAAAGTGGAATTTAATTCAAAGGAATAAAATAAGGTATTGGAATTCAAGAAAATTAAATATGGAGTTTAACTAATGAATTCGAATTTAGAATTCAAATGGTGTTTGAAAGAAAATTGGAATATTTTAATTCAAATGGAGTTGGAAATAGATTTGAACATAGAAGTGCAAATGGAGTTTGAATATTTGAATTTCCAAAGGGAATTAAAAATGGAGTTTGAATATCTAAATTCAAGTATGAATTTAAAATATAGAAATTCAAAAAGGAGTTGAATTAAAGTGGAAGTTAAATAAAGGATTTGAGATGGAATTCGAATAAAGGATTTCAAAGGGAATTTGAATACAAGATTTAAACTATGGAATTTGAAATGTAAAAGATTCAAATGAAATTTGGAATATATATAATAGAATGGAGTTGAATTTATTTTAATCGAAGTTTAAAAGTATATATATATAAATATAATTAAAACGAACTCGCCGCAGCGCTGCAGTTTGGAAATTGGCGACTCGTACTTCATTTGAGTATATCGGAGTAAAATTAAGTCGGAAATTCTTTGAAACAAGAACCGTCAGGACCAGTTAGGTAATAGTTTTCTAATGAAGGGGAAAAATCTGGATTTCGTCGAATAGATTTTGAGATATGTAAAAATCAAAATTTCAAAAGTGCAGCGCCAGAAACCATTATAAACCATAATGGATTTTAAATATAAATATAAGGATTTTTAAGCAAATAAAAATCCAAATTCCCGTTTAAAAGCCTAAACTTGAGTTAGAAAATAAAGGCGAGCTCAAGTGAAGTAAGTAAAGAAATTTTTGAAAACAATAACCCTATTTTGATTATTTAGGATTAACTAAGTCAAGTAGAAATTAGTTAATCGAGTTTGAACTAAAGTCGAACCTTGAAAAGTAAATTGGCATTCGTAAATATATATATATATTCGAAATCGAACAGAGCGCTTAAATTGAAATTTGAATTCAATTGATTGATAAGTAAGTGGAAATATATTTGAAACGTGTTATATTCAAATATACAAGCGAAATAGACCAACGAGTTAATTAACGAGTTGGGTCAAAACGAGTGTGTGAAGTTGAAATAAATTGGACAGGTATAGACATACAGGAGACAGGTATGGGACAAGGATAATGCAGGTATATAAATAATGTGCTCGACAAAAGGTACATGTTTAATTCATATATGAGATTTTATGCGCCGTATCTGCAAGCCGCTTGGCTTTTTCTTTTTCTTTTTGAAATGAGAAGGTACCGGGGAAGCTATTTGAAATCTCCCGATGCTCCCGATACAGGGGAGGTTATGGCGAAATTTTCCGGAAATTTAAGGAGTTAGAATATTTTTAAGATATTTTGATAGTTAGAAATCATTATATCGACGTATAGAATTCGATAGGTAAATGAATATAAAAATCGAATATTGTAAACAAAAAGGGAAATCTATAAATTAGAAATAGAAAGCGAACTTTATACATGTTTTAAAAATGAACAATTGGATTGTGTAGTGTGTTTATTCGAGGTAAGTGATTTTGCCGTTTTGAAGTTGAGGATGTTTTTCAGTTAAGGTCTGAGAGGTAATTTTACCCCAACTTGATTGATTTCATTTTTAATGGATAAATAGCAAGATCCAGTCTCGAAGAGAAGTGTTTGAAAAAGAGTTAGTTGAATAAAGTATTTTGGGTTGTTGTAACGATGTTTTACACAACATTCGTTTAAATCCAAGTGATGGAATTTTGAAAATATAACAAGTAAATATTTCCTGAGTATAATTAAAATAGTCGGGATAGAGATAAGTGATTGGAATTGTTTCCAATTGCAAATAGAGATATTTTCTAATATATAGAAAATAAAAGAAGTTGATATTGGGAAATGCTTTCCAAATAGCGTAAAGGGCCAATATGGTTATTGAAAATATTTGGGTAACAAATATTGATAAGGAAATGGAGAAGAGATTTAATTAATGAAATATTAAGTAAAGAGCCCAGTGATTTGTTTGATATGTTGGATGAACACTTGTTTTTATTCGATAGTTAAATCACAGACTATCGAAGTTTTTGACCATCGTTGTCAATATGGAGAGACCGGTTGGATTATTATCCGAAGAACCACTCCGTATCGGCATAGGCGTTGCGAACCAAGTATGCTGAATATATTGAAGACGGAGTAAAGTGCAAGGACTCTTTCTATTAATAGAAATAGTGCCTTCGGTTTCGTTCAATCCCAGAACGAACGTAAATGGACGAATGTCTGACAGAGTATTTCCAATGATCAAATGGGTTGGTCTGTATGAATATATATGGTTGCAACGGATTTATCCCTTAGCATAATATCCAGAATATTTGTGCAAACTTAACTAGTGATTAACGGATCTGACAATGTGGCATTCAAAGTGATTGTGCTATCAACGAATGGTAAGTATTCGTAGCCTCAGGCCTCAACAACCGGGAAAGGACAAAAATCGGGCAGGCAGCATGGCTATGTGGGTCGCACCCATTAGGATGTATAATCACCTATCTAGAGGTTCATTTAATTTCTTATTCTATTCGATGCTGTCCTAGTCGGGAGACGGTTGCTGATCCCAACCGTTGGTGATATACATTCAATACACTCAAGCGAAATGAGTGGTCGGTCATGTGTGGGCCGGGTTACAAGATGTTCTTGTTGAACCCAGTGTATTCCTCTCTAGAGATACACTAGCGGAAGGTGGTTCCATACCTTGTCATGTTGGAAATCCAATCTCCAATAAGCGCCATGCGGTTTTTGATTTTATACTATATACGTGGAGCGTGAGATGCAAGCGTTCTGCTATTTGGGTATTTACTTGATGTAGACATTATTATAATATCACTGGATTTTCGTATCAAAGTGTTTTGGGTTATAGTAAGGTAAAAACCGTCCATGTTTATGTGTGGGCCGGTCTTAC
Organism: Allium sativum; assembly: GCA_030737875.1. Lineage (NCBI taxonomy): Eukaryota > Viridiplantae > Streptophyta > Magnoliopsida > Asparagales > Amaryllidaceae > Allium > Allium sativum. The sequence continues at coordinate 406,180,192 of CM060926.1, forward strand.
TATTACCTTTTCTTTTGAAAGGGTTTTTAAAGTTAAACAAGTGGTTGGAGTTTACTCACACCAGTCCCATGACTGACCCAGAGTTTTATTTTGTTTTGTTTTCCCTAAACTCTTGGGTGCCCAAATTTGTACGGGCAGTCAAGTGGTCGGGATTTTTACAGATTCATTTGGAGGAGCTTGGAGCAGGAGGCTTCAGCGTTAGTTATCTAGTGTTATTTCGGCTGTATTGTAAGTGTGTACTCTGATAATGATGTATGTATATACAGTCAAAAATTTGTATTTCAGAAGCTATTCTATATATTATATTTTATTCCGCTGCGATGTGAGGTTATGTGTTGTGTTTATGTTCTTCTTCTTCTTCTTCTATTCTAAGTTTCTATCTCATCTATTCTCACCCTCTAACTTCTTTCTATTAATGGTTCGTATTTCTGTGTTATTTGGGTTGGACGTGTGTTGTATTTAGTCAACTCAGATAGCTCGGATTTGCGGGTCGTTATAGTTGGTATTAGAGCTTAGGTTGAGCGAATACCTAGGCTTGTGTGGCATGTGCTCATTAGAGATAGGGTCAGTAGTACCCTAGAATGAGTTCAGTATATATATACGAGAGAGCGTATTTGTTAATTGATATAAATTTTTTTTATATTGTGTTGGCTAGTCTGGTGAGTGGTTTATGAATTCTGATCGAATCGTGGGACGCCACGAAGTCGATAGGAATTTCTAAACACTTGAGTAGAGAAATTCAACATAATAAGGTTTTAAGGTTGGTAGATGAAATAATTTTACCCAAATTTCTATTTTGATATAGAAGGAATAATTTTCTGAAATTATTATATTATATGGATGTGTTGATTGTTAGGATTATAATCAAACAAGATTATAAAATTGAAATGGTTATTTATAACCCAAATAAAATTTGTACATGAATGAAATATATACAAATGGGATGAACTGGAATTAAATTCAAACCAGAATTGGAATTTAAATCCTGAGAAGTTGAAAAATATTTTTCAAAGTATATTAAAATAATATAGATTTGTTTTGGAAGGATTTGAAAGAAAATCATTTTAGAAGGATTTTGAAATAATAAAGCACTGAACTCACTTCAGTGGCTGGGAAATAATTCTGATGATGATTGCAACATCATCAGTATTCATTTTCTGGTTTCTAAGTGATGGATTGCTACCTTAGAAAGTTTTTGATGGAAATTTGTTTTGAAAGAAAACGAGTAGATTGAAAATTCAAATGTTTTGAATTGAGATGAAAATAAATATAAGTATACACTTATGATTTGAAATAAAAACCCTGGAATTTGGATTCTGGAATTAAAATTTAACTGAAGCAAGTTAAATGGTTCGAGGTGAATAAATTGACTAGAATCAATTTGAAATAAATTGAAATGAAAATCAATTAAATTGCATATGAACGGAAACCAAAAGTTTTGGTTGAAAATAAAATTTAGTGAAATGTAATGAGTTTGTACCATTTTTCCTACCTTAGCAATTTCGGGGACGAAATTCTTTTAAGGGGGAAGGAATGTAACGTCCCGGATTTTTGATCGTTGAATATTAAATATTTAAATTTATTTTAAATATTGATTCGAATATAAATGGATTTTTATTATGGAATTTATCAGTTTAAAAATCATTATATGATTTAATATCGAATAGAACGATAATAATAGATTTTTATCGATGAATTTAAATTGTTTGAAATCAATTTATATTTTAGATCGAATCGTTAATGTAAATTGCTATTTATTGTCTATAGTCGAATAAAATTTCAGTATTGGTCCTGTTAAGTCCAAAATAGCGTTATGACCTTATAACATCAGTCGTTAAGTTAGAATAGCGGTTCGGGACTGCAAGATAGGGACTGTTAGATATTTTAATTAATTAATTAAAATAAATTTCAAATAAAAATTTCATATCAACGTTTCATCAGCCACCCTATTTCTACGAAGCCGAGCTCTTCTCCTATATGCAGGCCTATCGTATTTCTCGAGCAGGAAATGTTGTCTGTTTTCTTTGATATCAAAGAAACATCTTACTAATGGCTGGTACCTCCTGTTCCTTCGTTTTCCCCAATAAAACCAAGTCCATCGCAAAGAGTCCTCTTCATTATTCACACACGCTCCTCCCCTTTTCTTCTATTTATTTTCGTTACTTCCGAAAGATCAATGCTTCAAATGTGAAATCAGAAAAATGGCCGAACCCCACACTTAAACCATCGCGGCCCAATACCCACCGCGATCAAAAACCGACACACTCGTGAGTTCGAGGAGCGATTTCAGTGGGGGTTGCGTTCAGGAAGGAGGCGATTGGCTTTTATCTGGGTACTGCAAATGAGTGCGATGGAGTTATGGAGGCTAGGCGAGACAGAGAAGGGGCGACGCGACCTTGTCTAGGTTTCCTCGACGAGCAGAGACCTGCGATGATGGTATTGACTGGCAGGAAGGGCGGTTGTTGTGTCGTGAGGTGTGGATTCCATTCGGTGAAGGGTGCGAACCAGTTGAGGGGCTCGATGGGGTAGAAAGTGAGGACCGGAGTTCACTGTAGCAGCTAAAAAGGGGGTATCGAATTTTCCTGGATGGTGTAGGAGCGGAGGGAATTCGACCATTTGTCAGTATGCAGTTTCTATGATGGGAGGAGCAGTCTGGTGAGGGTATCAAGCATCAGTCAACAGTGAGAATAATGATGAGGACCATGTTCAGTAGATGGCTCGAACTTGATGTCGAGGAAGGTGAGATGAATTCATTTGAGATAGTTCGAATAGATGCGTAGCCGTGAAATATGGATATTCAACAACTACAAAATCACGGTGAGTAAATCTCACTCACCTTTTATCTATAATTATTTTTACTTCGTTAAAAATAATTGTTGTTGCTCGTTTGGATTTTTCTGCTTGCTTTATATATATTAGTTATTTAGGCTATTATATATATATATATATATTGGGTTGATTAATTGGTTGGATTCCCGCAGTCTCATTAGCGGATGCCCGCAGTTTCATAGCGGATGATTACCCTATACGCCCCACGCTATGATTAGTGGATGACCTTCTATACCGCGATATTCTGCCACGAAGCAGAATGGGTATTATTTATGTGCTAACGTCTGTGGATGCAGGGAAACAGGTTGGAGGAATCCAACTGGATTCCTCAAAAATATATTATCTGTTTGTTTGTTTTTTGTTTGATTACATATATAATTTTCATATATGACGTGTTAAAAATCAAATGATTGAAAATTGGGTGATTTGATTTCTTTTAAATATCACTGGGCCAAGTGTTAATTTATTAAAAATATCATGTAAGGATATTTGAGATTTAAAAAGGAAAAATTCTATTTTTAAATAGAATTTGAATTTTAAATGGAAATAAAAATATAAACTTGTTTTCGAAAAATAAAACAAGTAGTTTCTTCATAAACGAAGGTTATAAATAATTCTTTTATAACGAAGTTATAAATGAAGTGAAAAGAATTATCATTTGATAATTCAGAAATAGAAATACAAGTGTGAAATTGGAATTTGAAATGAAATTTCAAAATAGGATGCGAAATGAAATTTTTAAATATATAACTCAAATGAAATTTGAGTATAACATTTGAATAGTAGAATTAGAAAAGGAGTTTAAATATTTGAAATTTAAATAAAAGAAAAAGGAGATTGAATATTAGAAATTCAAATAGAAGTTCAAATAGAATTTGAATAAACGAAATTAGAATGAAATTTGAATATTTGAATTCAAAGGAATTAGAATAAAATTTGAATTCAAAGGAATCCAAATAAAGAAAATTCAAATAGAGGCTTTGATATAAAATTTGAATAAAGAAATTCAAATAGAGATTTGAATGTAAAATTTCAAAATAGAATTTGAAATAAACTTTGAAAATAGTATTTTCGAAGTAGAATTGGAAATAGAATTTCAAATAGGATTTCAAAATAGGAAATCCAAATGGTTTTGAAATGGAATTTGAATTCAAGGGAATTCAAATGGATTTGAATGGAGAAATTCAAATGGGATTTAAATAATGGGTTTTAAATAAAGAGGATTTAAATATAAGATTTCAAATAGAAATTTAAATGGAGTTTAAATATTTAAATTCAAATATGATTTTCAAATATAACCATTCAAAAGGATTTGATTATAGAATTTAAAGTGGAATTTAATTCAAAGGAATAAAATAAGGTATTGGAATTCAAGAAAATTAAATATGGAGTTTAACTAATGAATTCGAATTTAGAATTCAAATGGTGTTTGAAAGAAAATTGGAATATTTTAATTCAAATGGAGTTGGAAATAGATTTGAACATAGAAGTGCAAATGGAGTTTGAATATTTGAATTTCCAAAGGGAATTAAAAATGGAGTTTGAATATCTAAATTCAAGTATGAATTTAAAATATAGAAATTCAAAAAGGAGTTGAATTAAAGTGGAAGTTAAATAAAGGATTTGAGATGGAATTCGAATAAAGGATTTCAAATGGAATTTGAATACAAGATTTAAACTATGGAATTTGAAATGTAAAAGATTCAAATGAAATTTGGAATATATATAATAGAATGGAGTTGAATTTATTTTAATCGAAGTTTAAAAGTATATATATATAAATATAATTAAAACGAACTCGCCGCAGCGCTGCAGTTTGGAAATTGGCGACTCGTACTTCATTTGAGTATATCGGAGTAAAATTAAGTCGGAAATTCTTTGAAACAAGAACCGTCAGGACCAGTTAGGTAATAGTTTTCTAATGAAGGGGAAAAATCTGGATTTCGTCGAATAGATTTTGAGATATGTAAAAATCAAAATTTCAAAAGTGCAGCGCCAGAAACCATTATAAACCATAATGGATTTTAAATATAAATATAAGGATTTTTAAGCAAATAAAAATCCAAATTCCCGTTTAAAAGCCTAAACTTGAGTTAGAAAATAAAGGCGAGCTCAAGTGAAGTAAGTAAAGAAATTTTTGAAAACAATAACCCTATTTTGATTATTTAGGATTAACTAAGTCAAGTAGAAATTAGTTAATCGAGTTTGAACTAAAGTCGAACCTTGAAAAGTAAATTGGCATTCGTAAATATATATATATTCGAAATCGAACAGAGCGCTTAAATTGAAATTTGAATTCAATTGATTGATAAGTAAGTGGAAATATATTTGAAACGTGTTATATTCAAATATACAAGCGAAATAGACCAACGAGTTAATTAACGAGTTAATTAACGAGTTGGGTCAAAACGAGTGTGTGAAGTTGAAATAAATTGGACAGGTATAGACATACAGGAGACAGGTATGGGACAAGGATAATGTAGGTATATAAATAATGTGCTCGACAAAAGGTACATGTTTAATTCATGTATGAGATTTTATGCGCCGTATCGGCAAGCCGCTTGGCTTTTTCTTTTTGAAATGAGAAGGTACCGGGGAAGCTATTTGAAATTTCCCGATGCTCCCGATACAGGGGAGGTTATGGCGAAATTTTCCGGAAATTTAAGGAGTTAGAATATTTTTAAGATATTTTGATAGTTAGAAATCATTATATCGACGTATAGAATTCGATAGGTAAATGAATATAAAAATCGAATATTGTAAACAAAAAGGGAAATCTATAAATTAGAAATAGAAAGCGAACTTTATACATGTTTTAAAAATGAACAATTGGATTGTGTAGTGTGTTTATTCGAGGTAAGTGATTTTGCCGTTTTGAAGTTGAGGATGTTTTTCAGTTAAGGTCTGAGAGGTAATTTTACCCCAACTTGATTGATTTCATTTTTAATGGATAAATAGCAAGATCCAGTCTCGAAGAGAAGTGTTTGAAAAAGAGTTAGTTGAATAAAGTATTTTGGGTTGTTGTAACGATGTTTTACACAACATTCGTTTAAATCCAAGTGATGGAATTTTGAAAATATAACAAGTAAATATTTCCTGAGTATAATTAAAATAGTCGGGATAGAGATAAGTGATTGGAATTGTTTCCAATTGCAAATAGAGATATTTTCTAATATATAGAAAATAAAAGAAGTTGATATTGGGAAATGCTTTCCAAATAGCGTAAAGGGCCAATATGGTTATTGAAAATATTTGGGTAACAAATATTGATAAGGAAATGGAGAAGAGATTTAATTAATGAAATATTAAGTAAAGAGCCCAGTGATTTGTTTGATATGTTGGATGAACACTTGTTTTTATTCGATAGTTAAATCACAGACTATCGAAGTTTTTGACCATCGTTGTCAATATGGAGAGACCGGTTGGATTATTATCCGAAGAACCACTCTGTATCGGCATAGGCGTTGCGAACCAAGTATGCTGAATATATTGAAGACGGAGTAAAGTGCAAGGACTCTTTCTATTAATAGAAATAGTGCCTTCGGTTTCGTTCAATCCCAGAACGAACGTAAATGGACGAATGTCTGACAGAGTATTTCCAATGATCAAATGGGTTGGTCTGTATGAATATATATGGTTGCAACGGATTTATCCCTTAGCATAATATCCAGAATATTTGTGCAAACTTAACTAGTGATTAACGGATCTGACAATGTGGCATTCAAAGTGATTGTGCTATCAACGAATGGTAAGTATTCGTAGCCTCAGGCCTCAACAACCGGGAAAGGACAAAAATCGGGCAGGCAGCATGGCTATGTGGGTCGCACCCATTAGGATGTATAATCACCTATCTAGAGGTTCATTTAATTTCTTATTCTATTCGATGCTGTCCTAGTCGGGAGACGGTTGCTGATCCCAACCGTTGGTGATATACATTCAATACACTCAAGCGAAATGAGTGGTCGGTCATGTGTGGGCCGGGTTACAAGATGTTCTTGTTGAACCCAGTGTATTCCTCTCTAGAGATACACTAGCGGAAGGTGGTTCCATACCTTGTCATGTTGGAAATCCAATCTCCAATAAGCGCCATGCGGTTTTTGATTTTATACTATATACGTGGAGCGTGAGATGCAAGCGTTCTGCTATTTGGGTATTTACTTGATGTAGACATTATTATAATATCACTGGATTTTCGTATCAAAGTGTTTTGGGTTATAGTAAGGTAAAAACCGTCCATGTTTATGTGTGGGCCGGTCTTACTATTACCTTTTCTTTTGAAAGGGTTTTTAAAGTTAAACAAGTGGTTGGAGTTTACTCACACCAGTCCCATGACTGACCCAGAGTTTTATTTTGTTTTGTTTTCCCTAAACTCTTGGGTGCCCAAATTTGTACGGGCAGTCAAGTGGTCGTGATTTTTACAGATTCATTTGGAGGAGCTTGGAGCAGGAGTCTTCAGCTTTAGTTATCTAGTGTTATTTCCGCTGTATTGTAAGTGTGTACTCTGATAATGATGTATGTATATACAGTCAAAAATTTGTATTTCAGAAGCTATTCTATATATTATATTTTATTCCGCTGCGATGTGAGGTTCTGTGTTGTGTTTATGTTCTTCTTCTTCTTCTATTCTAAGTTTCTATCTCATCTATTCTCACCCTCTAACTTCTTTCTATTAATGGTTCGTATTTCTGTGTTATTTGGGTTGGACGTGTGTTGTATTTAGTCAACTCAGATAGCTCGGATTTGCGGGTCGTTACAGACGATATGTCGAAGATGAAGACGGTGGTTGAAGACCGGAAGTCTTCACATCGTATGGGTGATTACTGATGATCTTGATTGGGCTGTACACCCAAGATTGGGATTGGGAAATAAAATAAATAATTACTTCGGTGCGGTTCGCTAATCTCGACTAGTTTGGAAAACCATAATTTGGTTTGAAATGACATCTAATGGAAGATTCAAGAATAAATTCTAAAGAATTTATCTTGGATAAAATTAATGGGAACTTTTCCCTAAGAATATGAAATTTAGAAACTAGCGGTAAGTTAGTTAAGAAGAATGGTTTCCTGGGTATTGATTTGATGTTGGTTTCGGCCTTCGGGGTTAATATTTGGGGAATTGTTCTCTTGCTAATTTACGGTTAGTGACTCATGAATTGGAATGAGGCGTATGTTGTGTTTGTGTAACATTTGTTTTTAATATACGCGGGTTGTTCGGAAAGGCCGGGTTTATACCCATTCTGAATAACCGATTCGACGATATGTCGAAGATGAAGACGGTGGTTGAAGACCGGAAGTCTTCACATCGTTTGGGTGATTACTGATGATCTTGATTGGGCTGTACACCCAAGATGAGGGAATCAGTTGGTGGTCGTCCAGACGTACTTGGAGATCGATGGATATGCGAGGAAAGTGCCTCCGGTTTCGTTCAGACCCAGAACGAACTTGTAAATGGATTGTGTGTCTGACATTGGATTTTATTCTATGTTGATTGATTTCTGTTAAATATATATCTGTTTGGTGGCGGAGAATTTATTCTCTTGCTTAATGCCCTTCTCTGAGACATACGAGCTTAGAGGTTATATATCGATAGATATCAATCACATGGCATGAATTGCCTGTGTGGCATGCTGAGTTGCATGGATCAAGGCTTCTGTTGAAAAGCAAAGTCTTGTGGTTGATGATCAAAGCACGGCCTACGTGGCAGCTTTGTGTATAACGTAAATTCGCGAGCCTCACACCACGGTATGAGTTAAAAACGGGATAAGTACTGCAGGGAGAGCATGACGTTTCTTTCTAGCTTTGGTGGTGTCAGTGACTTACCAGCCCTGACATTTATATACTTTTCACATATGTGGTTGTTGGATGAGGCGCCTCGATTTTAGGTCCGTTAGGACTGGGAAACGTGTGTTCAGGAATAATTAATCCTCAAACGTAAGAGAGGACCGGCCCTGAAGCATCCAGGGGTTACCCAGAGTGTGTAGTCCCGAGGCATTTGCTAGAATGTCTCGAAGCGGAGAGGAGATTGCCCCTTTCCTCGACTCATGACGGAAATCCAATTTCCAATACGAGATACTTCGGTTTTATTTGTAGAGCCTAGTATGGCGACATGATAGATGGTACCCATGCTGCCTAGGATTGATATTTATGATTGAAATTGTTTTGACACTATACACTTATAATAGTATCAAATGATTTGTTTTAAACGTACCAAGCATGTTTGGCTATTATAAGGGAAAACCCTATCCTCCGGCTTGCGTTGCATTGTGTGATGGGACCTGGGTCTTATAATAGCTTCATTTTTCGAAAAAGCATTGCACTGTCTTTTCTATGCACTAGTATTCTTGGGAGGAAACCCGTTCCGTGTTATACGGCGTGGTCCCTTGAATTACTCTCTTTTAAAGTAAAGTTTTAAATAACTGTTTTAGTTCTCACACCAATCACATGACTAACCTGGAGTTTATTGTTTTAACCTAAACTCTGGGTGCCCCTATTTTTGACACGGGCAGCTAGTAGTTTTGGTTTTGCAGATTTATATTCATAGGATCCTGGTTTACAGCTAGAATGATATCCAGAAAGCTCTGTATTCGTATATCACCTTCAGTTTGCTTTGTATTATTTTTCCGCCGCTATGTAATTTACTGTAATCCCTGATATTTGTCGAATGTAATTTATTCATTTATACTCTGTATATTCTTGTATCTGATGGAATTGTTGTAATAACAATGAAATGTTCTTCCGTCTGCGTTCATTTGTGTGTTGTTCTCAAAGTATCCGCTCTTTCCTTCACGGGGAAGTAACGGGTTACTACAACAATCGTTAAAAAGAAAGATCTCACGAAGCTTAACCGTATTCCAGTTATGAGTTTGTGAAATTAGTGAGTGGTTTGAACAAGAATTGGTGAAGAATTTTGGAGCGATTGGATCGTCGGTTATGGGAAGAGTCGGCTGTTGAATGGTTTGACCGTGAAAGGAGATAACTAGGGTTTGACTAGAAATAGGGTATATATATTAAATAATAATATTTAATTCGCTTTAAAACTAAATATCATCAGGAACTCCAAACAAACTCCAGCGACTATCGCCCCTAACCAAATACCCCCATTCTGGACATAATGGGATATGTTTCTTAAGCCAATTAGACTGTTTTAATTGGTTTTTATCAAAATTAAAATATAAATTAATATAATGGTCAATATTGAATTTCAACGTACATTTTAATTTACCGGGAACACATACTAACTCCAAAAATCGTGAATATTGAAATCTAGCTATGTTTTGACGATACGGTCTTAACAAAATTAGCTTCGTCGAATTTGGAGACCATTTGAAAAAAGGTTTTTTTAATTGGTCGACTAAATTCAAACTGAAATTGAAAACACATTTAAATTTACTATGCTCACATATTAATTCCCAAAATTATGAAATTTTAAACCTGACTATAATTTGACATTCTGGATCCAACAAAAGCAATTTCGTCGAAAGCGGAGGTCGTTTGCAAAATGGCTATTTTTAAGGGCTATATAATATTAAAAATATATATAAATTCCATAGCGATTATTTTTAATTTTAATCAGGACATAACTTACAATTTAAAAAGTGAAATCTCAGTTTCTAACATTCGTTAGAAAGATATAGTTAAACAAATTCTAATGTTTCTTTTTTTACCAAATTCTGATTTATATTGAATTTTGTATATTCGTTTAAAGTTCAAAACTAAATTTTCAATCTACCGTGCCATTTCAGACTCGTTTTATAATTAAAATAAATTTATACGTTCTAACTTCAATTTAAATAAATTTTTAGTCATTATTATTTAAAATAAATCATTTTAAATATTCAAAACCCATTAAATCAATTAAAAAATAAAATTTTAAATTGGTTCAAAAGTTCTGGGTTGTTACATTAGTAAACTTGGTTAATTTTTATAATACTTAGTTAATATTTATAATATTTAGATAAAATTTATAATATTTCGTTAATTTTTATAATATTTAGTTAATTTTTTATAAAATTAGTAAACTTAGTTAATTTTTGTAATACTTAGTTAATTTTTATAATAGTTATATATACTTAATTTATTTTTTTAATAGTTAGTTATTTTTTATAATACTTAGTTAATTTTTATAATACTTAGTTAATTTTTATAAAATTACTAAACATAGTTATTTTTTATAATAGTTAGTTAATTTTATAATACTTAGATAATTTTTAATTCTTGCTATTATTATTATAGAATACCTGCTAATATTTTATATTTTTATGTACTTAGTTAACTTTTATAAACTACTTCTTTGTTTTTTTATAAAATTAGTAAACTTAGTTAAAATTTTATACTATTTAGTTAATTCTAATAATACTTGGTCAATTTTTAATTATTGGTATAAGTATTAAAGAATACTTGGTAATATTTTATATTTTTATATACTTAGTTAACTTTTATAAACTAAACTTCTAAATTTTTATAAAATTAGTAAACCTGGTTTATTTTTATAATACTTAGTTAATTTTTATAATACTTAGTTAATTTTTATAATAGTTAGTTGATTTTTATAATAGTTAGTTAATTTTTTATAAAATTAGTAAACTTAGTTAATTTTTATAATGCTTAGTTAATTTTTATAATACTTAGTTAATTTTTATAATAGTTAGATAATTTTTATAAAATTAGTAAACTTAATTAATTTTTTATAATAATTAGTTAATTTTTATAATACTTAGTTAATTTTTATAATACTTAGTTAATTTTTATAAATCTTAGTTAATTTACTACTATTATAAATCTTATTGTTATTATTATTTAAGCTCAGTTATGTTTTGTATTTTTATGTACTTTGTTAATCCTACATGAATGTCATGAACATGTAGTGTGATGAACATAATTACTTACAAAAAAATATGCAGAAGCATCATCATCATCGCCGTCATTGGAAAGGCTCAAGGCATGTTTCATTGACAAAAGGGCCATAAGCTGCACAAGAAAAACAAGTAATAAGTCGATTGTAACGACCCGGGTATTTCGCGACCTTGGATATCGGCATACAACATCATGTCGACTATTTAAGCATTAGAAACACCAGATAGTCCATGAATGAAACTAGAGGGTGAGAATAGATAAGATAGAAACTTAGAATAGAAGAAGAAGAAGAAGAAGAAGAAGAAGAAGAACATACAACATCAGAATAAACACGAATCTCACAGTGGAACGAACAATATATAATAGATACATATCTTTGAAATAAAATCAGTATATGTATACAATAACATTATCAGAGTACAACCTTATAACATAGTGGAAATAACAATCTATATAATCCTGAAGCCTCCTTCTCCAGCTCTTCAAGTATCTGTAAGTTCCGACTACTTGACTGCCCGTACAAAATTGGGCACCCAAGAGTTTAGGGAAAACAAAACAAAACATACTTTGGGTCAGTCATGGGACTGGTGTGAGTAAAACAATTTAAAACAGTTTGAGTAATTAAACGATATCTCATAAGACCACGCCGTATAACGGAACGGGTTTTTCCCTTATGAGAATCCAAATCAATTTGATTTAACTTTCAAATCATTTTGAAGGAAACGATAATTTTTATATCAAAACTCATTGATATTATAATAGTGTTTATCAACCACAATATAATAATCATCTAGCAGAAACGCTTTCATCTCACGTTCTACATACGTAGTACACAATCAAAACCGCGAGCACATATTGGATAATGAATTTCCAACTATGACAAGGTATGGAACCACCTTCCGATAGTGTACCTCTAGAGAGGAATACACTGGGTTCAACAAGAACATCTTGCAACCCGGCCACACATGACCAACCACTCATTTTGCTTGAGTGTATCGAATGTATATCATCAACGGTTGGGATCAGCAACCGTTTTCCCGAATGGGACAGCATCGAGTTGATTGAAGAAGTAAATGAAACTCTAGATCAGGTGACAATACTCCGTAATTGGAAGCAACCCACTTAGCCATGATGCCTGCCCGATTTTTGTCATTTCCCGGTTGTGAGGTTAAAGGCCATGCTTATCTCTGATATATTACACATTTATTCACTTTGAATGTCACATCGTCATACCCGCCAAATCAAAAATTGATTTCCCCAAAAATACAACAGGTATACAGCTAAGAGAAACAAATACCTCCGCCACCAAACGTATATACGTTTGAATAGATCAACTTACGTGATCTATTAAATATACTCTGTCAGACATTCTTCCATACAGGTCGTCCTGGGACTAGACAAACCGAAGGCACTATTATGTAAATCCATCTTAGGCAATTTCTACCTAGGATTTGATAGAATGACCCTTGCATAAACTCCATCTTCAATTATCTTCATCATATTTGATCGCAACACTAACGTCCATATAGATTGGTTTTCAGATAATGAATCTAATTCCGGTCTCTCCTACTGACGATGGAAAAGTGGTTAAATACTTTGATAATCAGTGAGTTAACTATCAAAGAAAAACATGTGTGCAAACCACGATATTATTTCCAGATGGAAATTTTATCGATCAATCATCATTTAACGTTTATCTCTTTAGTTCATTTATTTATTAATTTCCTGTTTCCATATATTCAGCATTCCTTATTTTCTAAATTTAGAAAATATACGTTATAAATCACTGGAAAACATTTCCATCTCTTTTTCACGTATCACTGTCATTTCAGTATTCTTTATCATCAGACATTCCATTTTCTAAGATTAGAAAATATCTCTTATTATATTTGGAAAATGTTTCCAAAACTCATTCATTGGATTTAAACAGATGTTTAAATAAAACATCGCTATGCCAACTCAAACCATTAACACTTATTAACTAAATTCAATTAACTCCTTCACTATCGAACCTTAACCATTCCTTAGTTAAAAATGAAGTCAATCAAGTTGGGGTATAACTACCCCTCAGACCTTAATTGAACAACATTTCTAACCTCGAAATAGATAAAGTTCACCCTTTAAATCTTTAACAAACTTCCTTACGTAACTCTCGGATTCTATTTACGAATCCACTTCTTTATTGAAAAACATTGATTATAACTATAGCGTTATATCCCTACTTCTGAAATATCTAACTCCAAAATGTAACTCGATTAACTCAAATCAATTAACCCTAAATCCATTAACTTTAGCTTGATTAACTTTAATTCATTAACTCTTATCACTTAACTCCTTTCGAATAAAATATATTCGATTAATTCCTTTCGAATAAACTATATTCGATAACTCCTTTAACTCTACTCGAATAAACTATATTTGATTAACTCCTTTAACTCTATTCGAATAAACTAATATTCGATTAACTCCATTAACTCTATTCGAATAAACTATATTTGATTAACTCCTTTAACTCTATTCGAATAAACTATAATCGATTAACTCCTTTAACTCTATTCGAGTAAACTATATTCGATTAACTCTTTTAACTTTATTCGAATAAACTAATATTCAGTTAACCCTCTTCATATAACTAATATATGATTAACTCTCTTTCGAATAAACTATATTGATTAATTCTTTTTGAGTAAACTATATTCGATTACTCCTTTCGAATAACTAATATCCGATAAGTTCTCTTCGAATAAACTATATTCGATTAACTCCTTTCAGAAAACTAATATTAGATAACTCCTCTTCGAATAAAATATATTCGATTAACTCCTTTTGAATAACTAATATTCGATAACTCCTCTTCGAATAAACTACATTCGATTAATTCCTTTCGAATAACTAATATTCGATAATCTCTCTTCGAATAAACTATATTCGATTAATTCTCTTCTTCGAATAACCTTATTCGATAACTCTTTCTTCGAATAAACTATATTCGAATAACTCTAATCCGACTAACTCTAATTTAGTTAACTCTATTTAACTCCATTAAGTTTGACTTCGTATTTCAAAATAGAGTCCAGTTTCCAAATTCTATTTATACTTCTATTTATAGAATTATTCATACGAAATCTCTTTTTTATTTCTAACAGTACATAAAACTCATTTAAAATCCCCTTTTATAACTCTATTTATTTTCTAGATAAATATTTCCTTTTATAATCTATTTATTTTCTAAATAAATATTTCCTTTCAAATTCTATTTATTAATGTTTTACAAATATTTCCTTTTCGATTCTATTTGTAAATATTTTACAAATATTTCCTTTTCAATTCCATTTGTAAATGTTTTACAAATATTTCCTTTTATAATCTCTATATTTATTTTACAAATAATTATTTCTTTTATAATCTATTTATTTTAAAAATGTTTCTTTTTATAAAATCTTTTGAATTTATAAATATTTCTTTTTCAATATAACATTGAAATTTCCTTTTTAACATTCCAATATTCCTAATGGTATTTAACGTACCATATAACAATGATCGGTATCATTCAAACATACAAAATAAACAACAGATTTCATATCACATCATATAACTCAATATATGAAAAACAGTAAAATAAATGTTGAGAAACCCAGTTGGATTCGTCCGACCTATTTCCCTGCATCCACAGATGTTACATGTAACGACCCAAATTTTTGAACGAATAATTTTAAATATTTAATATCGTTTAAATATTGAATTAATAATATAAATGAATTTTTATATTAAGTTATCAATTTAAAAATCGATTTCGATTTAATATCGAATATATTAAATTATCGTAATACGAGATATAATTGAAATCAAAGTTGAAAACTGAATCAAAACAATTCAAATGACCGGTATAAATTCTATTTGAATATATATACGATAATAATATTTTATTATCGAGAAATTTATTTGTTCGAATTTAAATTTAATTTAATATGGTTATTTTAATTATACGTTCAAATTAAATTGTATAATGTATTTCGTTGAATTCAAAATAGCGTTATAACATTATAACGACGGTCGGTACGCTAGAGTAGCGGTTCACGATTTTTTATTGTGAACCCCGATTTATTTGATTAGTGGAGAGGATCAAAATCAAATTGATATCTATTCAAAAAGAAATAAAATCTCTTTAAATCTAGTCGAATTAAATACAAATCAAATCGAAAATCTTTTTAAAGGAAATAAAAGATTTATTATGTACTTAAGCCTATATCTTTTAATTGTCGTGTACTATTGTCGCCCATCTCCCTCTTTAAAACGCAACCTTTTTGCTCATTCTTCATAGAGAATCCGTTCGCAAACTTCATGAAATAAAAATGTCGATCCTCATTGTTAATGTTTCCTCTCTTCATTTTTATTCTGCAAAGAAAGAAGCCGTGTTCCTCTTCCTTTTTATTTTCCTCCAACAAAAATCAAAATCGGTCTACTGTATAAAAAAGAAGAAGAGAGAATCGAGTCTCAATTCAAATCCGAATTCATGTATGAGGATAGGTTCTAGTGCGATGCTCATTGGGAAGCCCGAACTGGGGCTTGTCGAGCAAGGGCACGGAGTCTGATGTGCTAGGAGGTGCTCGCGATTGGATTTTGTGGGTTCGACGAGTTTGTTCTATCTAGGGTTCATCGCGAATCAGGGTAGGAGATGGTCTGTTGTGGAAGATTGGTGTACGAGTTTTGACTTAGGGGAAGGAATCGATTTGAGAAAGAGGGTGGTTGCTGATGCTGATGTTATTAGCGTAGGGAGCAGGGTCCGAATATGGATCTGTTTGTACTGGAAGGGACGTCGAGATTTTTTTGGGGTGGACTGGGAGGATCGGAAATTGAGCAACGTGAGGCAAGAAGTAGTCGTTTGCAATCTGAAATTTGAGTAAGATCTGCGTTGGATGTAAGGGAGCTGAATTGGGTTCGGTTCATATAGTAGCAAGTTTCAGGAATTTCTCGATAGGGGAAGAAAGGAAGAGCAAGGGACGAAAAGATAAGAACAACCTGATATTAATAAAAGAATTTAAGGTAAGCAAATTAATATAGTTAGTTAGTTATTAATTTAACCATTCAAATTCATATATAACTTATATATAATTCAAATAAAATCAGATTTAAACGCCGTCGGCCAGGTTGAGTTGAAGTGTTCTACATTTTGGGTTTGCACTATTGAAATCTATACCAGAATCAAATGCAGTCTGATTTTGGTTTACATTCGATCCTTTGGCGATAATTAAAATCACGGTGAGTAAATCTCACTCACCTTTTCTTTAGAATTATTTTTATTCGTTAAAAATAATTGTTGTTGCTTGTTTGAATGCTTTTTGGTTGTTTTAAATATACTAGTTATTTAGGGTGACTATTATATATATATATATATTGGTTTGGTGGTTGGATTCCCGCAGTTTCATTAGCGGATGCCCGCAGTACAATTAGCGGATGATTACCCTATACGCCCCACGCTATGATAGTGGATGACCTTCATACTGCGATATCCTGCCTCGAAGCAGGATGGGTATTATTTATGTTGACTAACGTCTGTGGATGCAGAAAAACTGGTTGGAGGGATCCAACTGGATTCCTTAAAAGTATATTATCTGTTTATTTATTTGTTTGCATATATACTGTCATATATGATGTGTTAGAAAACATGAAATAAATAATTGGTTGTTTGGTATTTAAATATCATTGGGCCTAAGTGTTAGTTTAAATTTTTTCTGAAAATAAAATTTGAGATTTGAAAAGGAAAATTCTATTTTTTTAAAATAGAATTTGAAATTTTAGAATGGAATAAAAATATTAACTTGTTTTAATAAAATAAAAACAAGTAATTCACTTATAAACGAAGTTTATAAATGAAGTGAAAAAATTATCATTGGGTAATTCAGAAATAAAAACCCAAGTGTGAAGTTGAAAAGGGAAAGTTATTTTTCCAAAGTAAAAATTATTGATTTCAACGGAATTGGAAATCAAGACTAGTTTAATATAGAAATTGAAATGGAATTTGAATATAAAGAAAATTCAAATATAGAATTTGAATGGAGTTCGAATAAAGAAATTCAAATGGGATTTGAATAGAGAATTTAAATATAGAATTTGAATATACAAATTCAAAGAAAAATTAAATAGAATTTGTATATAGAAAATTTAAATATAATTTGTATATAGAAAATTTAAACAGTATTTGAATTCAAAGGAATTCAAATAGAATTTGAATTCAAAGGAATTCAAATGGATTTGAATAAAGAAAGTTCAAATGAAATTCAAATATAGAGATTTGAAAATAATGGAGTTTAAATATAGGAATTCAAATAGAAGTGAAATGGAGTTTAAATATAGGAATTCAAATAGAAGTGGAATGGAGTTTAAATATAGAATTCAAATCGAGTTGAATTGGAATTTGAGTACAGGATTTAAGTAGGAATTAAAAAAAAGAATTTTCAAATAGAAATTGAATATAGAAATTTAAACGAAATGTGAGTATAGAATTTGAATAAGAGAAATTCAAATAGAATTTGAATAAGAGATTTGAAATAGAATTTGAATATAGAAATTCAAATGTAATTTGAATATAGAATTCAAATAGAATTCAAATGGAATTTGAATATAGAAAATCGAAGTATAAATAAATATATTACCGACTAAGGAGAAATTGACAATTATAGATAATCAAAAACATTATGTTGAATTGAATTTTTTTTTTGATATATATTGAATATATATTATAATGGAGTTGAATTTATTATAAACGAAGTTCAAACGTTTATATATATAAACATAATTAAAACGAACTCGCCGTAGCGCAGCTGTTCGTAAATTGTCGTTTCAAACTTCAATTAAGTATACAGAACTCGATTGAAGTCGGAATTCTTTGAAACAAGAAACGTCAGGACCGATTTGATAATAGTTTTCTAATGGAAGAGAAAAATCTGAATTTCGTCGTATATATTTTGAGTTATGTCAAAATCAAATTTTCAGAAAAACAGCGCCATAACCATTTAAAAACCATAACGGTTTATTTAATTTTATAAAAGGATTTAAAGCAAATAAAATACAAATTTCTATTTAGAAAAATCCATATTTGAGTTATAAAATATATCGGAACTCAAGTGGAGTAATGAGTTGATTTTTGAAACAGAAATCAGATTTTTGATTATTGAATAGAATTAATTGATTTGAATAGAAATTAGTTAATGATATTTTGAACTGATATTGGGATTTGAATAAGTAAATTCTATTTGAAAATTTATATTCGAAATCGAAAGGGAAACTAGAATTGAAATTGAAATTCAATTTGGTTATGAGCAAGTTAAATATTTTGTTTGAACATGTTATGTTCAAATAAAGAAGTGTAATAGGCAAAATAGCTAGTTAAAGAATAAATGAGCGAAACTGAATTCAAACGAATGGATTGAGTTGAATTGAATTGAAAACAGGTGAACATATTTTAGACAGGTATGGGATGAAGTATATGAAGGTTTTAATTTATGTGCCCAACAAAAAGGTACATGTTTAAATTCATATATGAGGTTTTATGCACCGTATCGGCAAGCTGCTTGGCTTTTTCTTTTTCTTTTGGATTGGTAAGAGCCATGGGAGGCTATTTGAAATATCCTGACGCTTCCAGTACAAGGGAGGTTATGGCGAAATTTTCCGAAAATTTAAGGAGTTAGAATATTTTTAAGATAATTTGATAGTTATAAATGAATGTATCGATATATATAGAATTCAATAAGGAAACGAAATAAAATATAGAATATTGTAAACAAAAAGAGAAATCTATAAATTAGAAATAGAAAGCGAACCATATACATGTTTAAAAAAAGAATAATTGGGTTTTATAGTGTGTTTATTCGAGGCAAGTGGTTTTTTCGTTTTGAAGTTGAGGATGTTTTCAGTCAAGATCTGAGAGGTAATTTTACCCCGACATGATTGATTTCATTTTTAATTGATAAATAGCAAGATCCAATCTCGAAGAGAAGTGTTGGATAATAGTTAGTTGAATAAATTATTTTAGGTTGTTGTAACGATGTTTTACACAACATTCGTTTTAACCCAAGTGATGGAATTTTGGAAATATAACAGTAAATATATCCCGAGTATAATTAAAGTAGTTGGGAAAGAGATAAGTGATTGAAATTGATTTTTTTCAAATACAAATAGAATATATTTTTTAACTATAGAAAATAATAGAAGGCGATATATGGAAATGTTTTCCAAATAGCGTAAGAGGCCAAGATGATTATCGAAAGTATTTGGTTAACAAATATTGATAGAGAAATAGAGAAGTGAATTAATTAATGAAATACTAATTAATAGGCCCAATGATTGATGAATGTTATGGATGAATGTTTGTTTGTTTTTCTTCGATAGTTAAATAACCGACTATCGAAGTATTTGACAATATCGTTGTCAGTATGGAGAGACAGGTTGGATTATTATCCGTGAACCACTCTGTATTGGCAGTAGCGTTGCGAATCATATTATATGAAGATAATCGAAGACGGAGTAAAATGCAAGGGCTTTTTCTATTAATAGAAATTGTGCCTTCGGTTTCGTTCAATCCCAGAACCAACGTATATGCACGGATGTCTGACAAAGTATTTCCAATGATCGAATATGATTGTTCTGTACAAATATATATGGTTGCAACAGATTTATTCCCTTAGTATAATATCTAGAATATTTGTGCAAATCAATTAGTGATTAACGGATCTGACAATGTGGCATTCAAAGTGATTGTGCTATCAATGAATACAAAGTGAGCGTAGCCTCAGGCCTCAATAACCGGGAAATGACAAAAATCGGGCAGGCAGCATGGCTATGTGGGTCGCTCCCATTAGGGTGTATTATCACCTATCTAGAGATTCATCTAAATTTCTTATTCTATTCGACGCTGTCCCATTTGGGAAATAGTTGTTGATCCCAACCGTTGGTGATATACATTCGATACACTTTAGCGAAATGAGTGGTCGGTCATGTGTGGGCCGGATTGCAAGATGTTCTTGTTGAACCCAGTGTATTCCTCTTTAGAGATACACTAGCGGAAGGTGGTTCCATACCTTGTCATAGTCCGAATCCAATCTCCAATAAGCACCTTGCGGTTTTTGATTTTATATTATATATGGAGCGTGAGATGCAAGCGTTCCGCTAGATTCTATTTATTTGATTAGACATTATTATAATATCACTGGATTTTTGTATCAAAGTGTTTTGGTTTATAGTAAGGTAAAAACCGTCCATGTTTATATGTGGGCTTGTCTTACTATTATCTTTTCCTTTGAAAGGATTTTAAGTTAAACAATTGTTTGGAGTTTACTCACACCAGTCCCATGACTGACCCAGAGTTTATTTTGTTTTGTTTCCCCTAAACTCTTGGGTGCCCAAATTTGTACGGGCAGTCATGTAGTCAGGATTTTACTGACTTACTTGGAAGAGCTGGAAGCAGGAGGCTTCACCAGTTAGCTATAGACTCATATATTCCGATGTGTACTATGTGATATCTGGAAATAGGTGTTTATAACTGTTCCAGGAATAACTGTTTGTGCTCTGATGATGGTATGTATATAAAGTTACTGATTTGTTTTTCAAAAGTTATGTTATATAATATATTTTATTCGTTCCGCTGTGAGATTTGTCTTCTTTCTTTTCTTCTATTCTAATATTTCTTTCTTTCTATTTCTCATCCTCTAACTTCTTTCTAATAATGATTCGTATTTCTGTGCAATTTTGGTTGGACGTGTGGTGTTATTAGTCGACTCAGATAGTACGGATTTGCAGGCCATTACAGTTGGTATCAGAGCTTAGGTTGAGCGAATACCTAGGCTTGTGTGGCATGTGCTCGTTAGAGATAGGGTCAGTAGTACCCTAGAATGAGTTAAGTGTATATACGAGAGCGCGTATTTGTAAATTGATATAAAAATTGTTTTATATTGTGTTGGCTAGTCTGTTGAGTGGATTATGAATTCTGATCGAATAGTGGGACGCCACGAAGTCGATACGAATTTCTAAACACTTGAACAGAAGATTTAACACGATATTGTTTTAAAGTGGGTGAATGAAATTATTTTACCCAAAATTCTATTTTGATATAGAAAGAATAATTTTTGAAATTATTATATATGGATGTATTGGTTGTTATTATTATAATTAAATGAGATTATAAGAAATGAAATGGTTATCTATAACCAAAATTTATTTGTATATGAATAAGATATACAAATGAGATGAATTAAAATTGGGTTAAGAATTTTAATTTAGAATTTAAATCCTGGGGGATTTGGAAAATATTTTCGAACTATATTAAAATAATATAGTTTTATTTTGAAAGGGTTTTTGAATTAAAATCATTTTGAATTGATTTTTAAAATGATAAAGCACTGAAATCACTTCAGTGACTGGGAAATAATTCTGATAATGGTCGCGACATCATCAGTGTTCATTTTCGAGTTTCTAAGTGATGGATTGGTACCTTAGAAAATTTTTGATGGGAATTTGTTTGAAAGAAAACAAGTTTAGTTGGAAAGTTCAAATATTTTAAATTTGAAAAGATTATAAAGATATGTACATGTTTAAGTGATTTCAAAAGGATTTGAAATGAAAACGCTGGGATTTGGATTCTGATAGTGGAATTTAACTTAAGTTAAATGGATTGAAGTGAATCAATTAACTAGAATCAATTTGAATAGGTTTAATAGAATATAGATTGGATATAAATGGATTGATCGTAGATCATTCGAATTAAATGAAGGAAGACCAAAAGTTTTGGTGGAATTAAATTTGTTGAAATATGAGGAATTGAGTTTCAACATAAGTGAGATTTTGAAAAGTTATGGATTTGTACCATTTTCCCACCTTAGCAATTTCGAGGAAAAAATTATTTTAAGGGGGGGAAGAATGAACGACCCAGATTTTTGAACGATTAATTTTAAATATTTAATATCGTTTAAATATTGAATTAATAATATAAATGAATTTTTATATTAAGTTATCAATTTAAAATTCGATTTCGATTTAATATCGAATATATTAAATTATCGTAATATGAGATATAATTGAAATCAAAGTTGAAAACTGAATCAAAACAATTCAGATGACCAGTATAAATTCTATTTGAATATATATACGATAATAATATTTTATTATCGAGAAATTTATTTGTTTGAAATTTAATTTAATTTAATATGGATATTTTAAATATACGTTCAAATTGAATTGTATAATCTATTTCGTTGAATTCAAAATAGCGTTATAACATTATAACGACGGTCGGTACGCTAGAATAACGGTTCACGATTTTTAATTGTGAACCCCGATTTATTTGATCAGTGGATAGGATCAAAATCAAATTGATATCTATTTAAAAAGAAATAAAAATCTCTTTAAATCTGGTCGAATTAAATACAAATCAAATCGAAAATCTTTTTAAAGGAAATAAAAGATTTATTATGTACTTAAGCCTACATCTTTTAATTGTCGTGTACTATTGTCGCCCATCTCCCTCTTTAAAATGCAACCTTTTTGCTCATTCTTTAGAGAGAATCCATTCGCAAACTTCATGAAATAAAAATGTCGATCATCATTGTTAATGTTTCCTCTCTTCATTTTTATTCAGCAAAGAAAGAAGCCGTGTTCCTCTTCCTTTTTATTTTCCTCCAACAAAAATCGAAATCAGTATACTGTATAAAAAGAAGAAGAAGAAGAGAGAATCGAGTCTCGATTCGAATCCGAATTCATGTATGAGGAAGGGTTCTAGTGCGATGCTCATTGGGAAGCTCGAACTGGTGCTTGTCGAGCTAGGGCACGGAGTCTGGTGTGCTAGGTGGTGCTCGCGATTGGATTTTGGGGGTTCGACGGGTTTGTTCTATCTAGGGTTCATCGCGAATCAGGGTAGGAGATGGTTTGTTGTGGAAGATTGGTGTACGGGTTTTGACTTAGGGGAAGGAATCGATTTGAGAAAGAGGGTGGTTCCTGACGCTGATGTTATTAGCGTAGGGAGCAGGGTCCGAATATGGATCTGTTTGTACTGGAAGGGGCATCGAGATTTTTTTGGGGTGGACTGGGAGGATCGGAAATTGAACAATGTGAGGCAAGAGGTAGTCGTTTCCAATCTGAAAGTTGAGTAAGATCTGCATTGGATGTAAGGGAGCTGAATTGGGTTCGGTTCGTACAGTAGCAAGTTTCAGGAATTTCTGGATAAGGGAAGAAAGGAAGAGCAAGGGATGGAAAGTTAAGAACAACCTGATATTAATAAAAGATTTAAGGTAAGCAAATTAATATAGTTAGTTAGTTATTAATTTAACTATTCAAATTCATATATAGCTTATATATAATTGAAATAAAATCAGATTAAAACGCCGTCAGCCAGGTTGAGTTCAAGTGTTCTACATTTTTCGTTTGCACTGTTGAAATATATACCAGAATCAAATGCAGTCTGATTTTGCTTTACATTCGATCCTTTGGCGATAATTAAAATCACGGTGAGTAAATCTCACTCACCTTTTTCTTTAGAATTATTTTTATTCGTTAAAAATAATTGTTGTTGCTTGTTTGAATGCTTTTTGCTTGTTTTAAATATATTAGTTATTTAGGGTGACTATTAGATATATATATATATATTGGTTTGGTGGTTGGATTCCCGCAGTTTCATTAGCGGATGCCTGCAGTACCATTAGCAGATGATTAACCTATACGCCCCACGTTATGATAGTAGATGACCTTCACACCGCGATTTCCTGCCTTGAAGCAGGATGGGTATTATTTATGTTGACTAACGTCTGTGGATGCAAGAAAACAGGTTGGAGGGATCCAACTGGATTCCTCAAAAATATATTACACATTTATTTATTTGTTTGCACATATATTGTCATATATGGTGTGTTCGAAAACATGAAATAAATAATTGGTTGTTTGGTGTTTAAATATCACTGGGCCTAAGCGTTAGTTTAAAATTTTGCTGAAAAGGATATTTGAGATTTGAAAAGGAAAATTCTATTTTTTTAAAATAGAATTTGAAATTTTAGAATGGAATAAAAATATTAACTTGTTTTAATAAAATAAAAACAAGTAATTCATTTATAAACGAAGTTTATAAATGAAGTGAAAAGAATTATCATTGGGTAATTCAGAAATAAAAACCCAAGTGTGAAGTTGAAAACGGAAAGTTATTTTTCCAAAGTAAAAATTATTGATTTCAACAGAATCAGAAATAAAGACTTGTTTAATATAGAAATTGAAATGGAATTTGAATATAAAGAAAATTCAAATATAGAATTTGAATGGAGTTTGAATATAGAAATTCAAACGGGATTTGAATAGAGAATTTAAATATAGAATTTGAATATATAAATTCAAAGAAAATTTAAATAGAATTTGTATATAGAAAATTTAAATAGAATTTGTATATAGAAAATTTAAACAGTATTTGAATTCAAAGGAATTCAAATGGAATTTGAATTCAAAGGAATTCAAATGGATTTGAATAAAGAAAGTTCAAATGAAATTCAAACATAGAGATTTGAAAATAATGGAGTTTAAATATATGAATTCAAATAGAAGTGAAATGGAGTTTATATATAGGAATTCAAATAGAAGTGGAATGGAGTTTAAATATAGAATTCAAATCGAGTTGAGTTGGAATTTGAGTACAGGATTCAAGTAGGAATTTAAAAATAGAATTTTCAAATAGAAATTGAATATAGAAATTTAAACGAAATGTGAGTATAGAATTTTAATAAGAGAAATTCAAATAGAATTTGAATAAGATATTTGAAATAGAATTTGAATATAGAAATTCAAATGTAATTTGAATATAGAATTCAAATAGAATTCAAATGGAATTTGAGTACAGAAAATCGAAGTATAAATAAATATATTACTGAGTAAGGAGAAATTGACAATTATAGATAATCGAAAATATTATGTTGAATTGAAAATTTTGATTTGATATATATTGAAAATATATTAGAATGGAGTTGAATTTATTATAAACGAAGTTCAAACGTTTATATATATATATAAATATAATTAAAACGAACTCGTCGCAGCGCTGCAGTTCGTAAATTGTCATTTCGAACTTCAATTGAGTATACAGAACTTGATTGAAGTCGGAATTCTTTGAAACAAGAAACGTCAGGACCGATTTGATAATAGTTTTCTAATGGAGGAGAAAAATCTGAATTTCGTCGTATATATTTTGAGTTATGTCAAAATCAAATTTTCAGAAAAACAGTGCCATAACCATTTAAAAACCATTACGGTTTATTTAATTTTATAAAAGGATTTTTAGCAAATAAAATCCAAATTTCTATTTAGAAAAATCCAGATTTGAGTTATAAAATATATCGGAACTCAAGTGGAGTAATGAGTTGATTTTTGAAACAGAAATCAGATTTTTGATTATTGAATAGAATTAACCGATTTGAATAGAAATTAGTTAATGAGATTTGGAACTGATATTGGGCTTTGAATAAGTAAATTCGATTTGAAAATTTATATTCGAAATCGAAAGGGAAACTAGAATTGAAATTGAAATTCAATTTGGTTATGAGCAAGTTAAATATTTTGTTTGAACATGTTATGTTCAAACAAAGAAGTGTATTAGGAAAAATAGATAATTAAAGAATAAATGAGCGAAACTGAATTCAAACGAATGGATTGAGTTGAATTGAAAACAGGTGAACATGTGTTAGACAGGTATGGGATGAAGTATATGAAGGTTTTAATTTATGTGCTCGACAAAAAGGTACATGTTTAAATTCATATATGAGGTTTTATGCGCCATATCGGCAAGCCGCTTAGCTTTTTCTTTTTCTTTTGGATTGGTGAGAGCCATGGGAGGCTATTTGAAATATCCCGATGCTCCTGGTACAAGGGAGGTTATGGCAAAATTTTCCGGAAATTTAAGGAGTTGGAATATTTTTAAGAAAATTTGATAGTTAGAAATCATTGTATCGATATGTATAGAATTCGATAAGGAAACGAAATAAAATATAGAATATTGTAAACAAAAAGGGAAAACTATAAATTAGAAATAGAAAGCGAACCATATACATGTTTTAAAAATGAATAGTTGGGTTTTATAGTGTGTTTATTCGAGGTGAGTGGTTTTGTCGTTTTGAAGTTGAGGATGTTTTCAGTCAAGGTCTGAGTGGTAATTTTACCCCAACTTGATTGATTTCATTTTTAATTGATAAATAGCAAAATCCAATCTCGAAGAGAAGTGTTGGATAATAGTTAGTTGAATAAAATATTTTGGGTTGTTGTAACGATGTTTTACACAACATTCGTTTTAACCTAAGTGATGGAATTTTGGAAATATAATAGTAAATATTTCCTGAGTATAATTAAAGTAGTCGGGAAAGAGATAAGTGATTGAAATTGTTTTTTTTCAAATACAAATAGAATATATTTTCTAACTATAGAAAATAATAGATGGCGATATATGGAAATATTTTCCAAATAGCGTAAGAGGTCAAGATGATTATCGAAAGTATTTGGTTAACAAATATTGATAGAGAAATAGAGAAGTGAATTAATTAATGAAATATTAATTTCAGGCCCAGTGATTGATGAATGTTATTGTAACATCCCATATTTTCTGTATATTTTATTTTCAAATTTTAAACAAATAAAATTTAATAATATTGGATAAAAATCAAATTTTGTCTATTATAATGATAATGACTATTTGAATGGAGTATAAATAGTTTTAAATCTAGTTTATACTTAGAATTGTGCAATTTGAAAATTTATATTTTATTTAATTAATAAATTTGAGTTATTTAGTTTATAATGGAAATTCAAATTTAATTGGATAAATGGAGAATTCTAAGTTGGGAAATAATAACTGAAATTCAAATCAAAGATTTAATTAATCAAATTAAGATTTAAAATATGTGAAATTTGATTTTTAAATTTATTTAATTTATAATTTTATTTAAATGGAAATTAATGAATATTCAAATTGAATTTAAACAGTTAACTGAATAATTGAATATTTTATTTATTTAATTAACTGTGAAATTTAACTATTTTGGCGGCTGTCTCGGAATTCGACGAAACTGGCGCCATTGGATCTGGAACGATGAATTATAGCAGGGTTCCAGTTTGCGTTACAATCCGACTTGTCGTTGGACCGTACGGGGAAAGTGTGAAAGAGAATCAGTGTAATAAGATAACTATGTGTTGATCATATTGGGCCCTATATATATTGAATAAAACACCATATCCACTCCTCAGCCCATTCTCCAATCTTATTATACTTATATTCTCCTTCTCCAAGAATTTTCTTTTATCCATAGCTGAAAATCATTTTTTTCAAAAACCTAGAAAATAAAATACAACTTCAAAATAAAATCTCTCCTAAACCTATCGTATTATAGACCAAATTAAAGCTCTCGACGAGAAGAAGCCGCTGGTACAATTTATTCTGACATGTAGTGGTCAGAGTTGCCGAAAAATCTCGGTCAAAGTTTTGAAAATCGAAACCCTAAGCATGGTTTTGGGGGTTTTTGATTTAAGTAACAATCGAGAAATCGGGGATATGGGTTTTGAAGAGGACGTTCATACGAGTTTACTGGTGGTGGTTAGAGGACCTATGGTTAAGTTGATAGCCGGAAATTGCTAGTCAAAGGTCAGAATTTTCGTTCATTCATGGACTTGGCGGCGGCAATAGGGTCCACCGGAAGCGGAGGCTTGGGTACAGGGAGGTGCGGTTCTTGATGAGCTTCGGTTTGGTGGTGGTCGCAAGGCCTAGTTCGGCCGAAGTGGGGTGTATTCGGTGGTCAAAGTTGGGTGTTTTTGGTTTTATTTTCGTTGGTTACTGTAGCTAAGTGTAGGAGGAGCGGGAGAACGATGGGGAGAAGACGCTGACGTGGCAAAGGGTGAGTGGTGGGGAGTCATTATTTTATTTATTTATATATTTAAAATCCATATAATAAAATGCTGATAACTTTCTCGTTTTAACTCGGATTTGGACGCAGTTTGTTGCGTTGGGATCGTGGTGAAATTGCGGACTTTTTTGGGCTGGTTTGGTTGCATTTGGAGACTATGAAATTTTGAGCTTTTTTGGATGTCCGATCCACTAAACACCCAAAGGTGAGTGATTTTCTCACTCACGACTGACTAATTTATTCCCATATTTATTGAATTAAATTATGAAATATATTTGGTTGCATGGTTGTGTTGATAGAAGATGTGTTGCTTAGAAAACTGACATGCAAGCGAGTTGAAATTTAGGCCAATAATTAGTTGTTTAATTTAATTAAATTACTAGTCGGGATTTCAGATCCTTGCAAACCTATAGAACAGGTTTATACTAATTAATTGGATGAATGGTTCTGATGGATACCTTGGTTTGATTTCTGAATGGATATTGCTATGTTCTGTTGTTAGTATATGAACATGTGTGTTGTTTGGCGATAAATCCCATTTACCTTTGATGTTACGGGCATCTAATAAACCCGGGATAATCGATTTAAATAAATTAAGAACGCAGAGTGAAATGATAAATCACTGTGACCCTGTTTGGATTGGAATGATAGATCCATCCCTGAAATATCGAAAAATTTAATTTTAAAATCACTTGGCCATTAGATAGAGAATTATATACAGACATCGGTTGGTTAAATGATTTTAAATATTCGAAAATTCATTTGATAGAATTTTCATTTAGAAGAACGTGTTGATACTCGATAAATTCAATTTTTTTAAGATTTGAATTGGGGATGTTTATTAAAAATGGGTTAAGGAATTTATCCCAAAATAAAGTGGAAATTCTTAAATTGGGATTTGAACATGATTTTCAAATTTTCAAATTTAAGGGTGTGGATTTAAAGGTAATAAATTCTTATGGAATTTAATTTTGGGAAAATGGAAATCGAGGGTGTTATGAGTTGTTTTACTCAGTTTTGAATTTGGGTTGAATCCTTTAAATTGAACGGGTGTTGAACGATGTTTGAAAATGAGAAATGGAAACTGAATGGACTCCATTGAAATTGGAAAAGATTCTTGTATTGGAAATTCGAAAGGAAGAAATTTATGGTTTAAAATTTATCTCTATATCTATATATATTTATACCTTGATTGATTTCAAAATAAACTATTCCTTTCTTTCAAAATTATTTATTCAAACTTCTAACCTATAAATTATTTTATTTTAAATAAAGTTTCCTTTATATTTTAGTATTCAAACTATATAGTAAACTTTAATTTATGTATGAACATAATATTTAAATTATCTTTTTTATTTTTAATTATTATATTCTATATTTATTTATTTTATATAAAGATTTTTCTTATAAGCATTTATTTTCAAAAGTATTTTAGGAATTGTAAATTTCATCCGAATGGAAATGTTGGATTTAAACCATTGGTTCAAATGGAGTTGAGATAAAGTTTTATTCTATTTGAATATGAACTGATTTAAAACGTTTTACGAAAATATGAATTATATTCTTCTCGAATATAAATGGATCTCCTAAGGGATCAAAATGGGTTGTAATGGAATAAATATATTCTATGGAATATGAATGAATTTCCAACATAAATCAATTTGGAATAATTTGAACTTTTGAGATGAAATATATTCTATTTGAATATATGTCGATTTGAAATATTATACGGTTATAATATAAGGATTTGGAAATATATTCTAATTTAGGATAAAATCGGTTTGGTTGGATTTATGATATCTTGATATGAAATTTATTTGCTATTTAATATTGATTTGGTTCGAAACAGAATATGATATTTTGATATGAAAACGAACCTTTGAGAAATGTAAAAGAACCGACCGATGTGAAAGATGTAAGCGTTGGTTGTTAAAGAGACCGGAGTCGACATAAGGCATACTCTTTGTCAGTGTCGATACCACTTTGACAACTGTGAACGTTACGATGTATACAGATTGAGTATGATGACTTGGAGGCGATTATTGAATCGAAGAAGACGATCGATGACGAAATAGCCCTAACCTTCGGGTCAGAATTGAAATGACTAAAACAGGAGCTATACCGTGACTAACTGAGGTAGCACCTTTGATCGGACATACTTCTTCAATACTATTTCTATGACTATGATGATGATGATTTGGGCCCATTTATGACTTTGGGAGTGTGTTCCGAGGTGGGCGGTAGTGGCTACTATGCGTTACCACCGGTCCAGGAGTGCAATTGGTAGAATCCTACCCTGGGCATTGCCTCAAGTGCCTTGTCATATGTATCCTTATCGAGCCCATACGATTTTGATTTGTATCGTTCCTATGGAGTGCCCTCTGATGCCATCCATGTTAGGTTGGGTTTACGGTACTGTATAGACTACGGTATTATAAATGGTGTAAGGGTAAAAATGTAATCCCGCTTACGCTGTTTTCAGTATTTATACTTTACTGAGTAGACACTATCATAATAGCGTATTATACTATCTATGTATTAGTTTAACGGATCCTCGAGAGATGGAAAAATCCCGTAACATCTCTTGAGTTACTGCACCCATGACACTAAAGTTATTTCGTATTTTAATTTGACTAATATGAGAATGATTTAGTGCTGATCCAAGTGTTTGTTGTGTTTTATTTTTATGCAATACGCTCGGGTCAGCAGAAGTTGTAGTTAGCGAAGATGGCAATAGCTTGGAGGATGAAGACGAGGATTTGGTATATATATATATATCAAGTATAAGTATTTCCGCTGCATTTATTTCCGCTGCTTATTATGTACATCCGTATGTATATGTAACTCTGATAATCATTGAATGTTATAACCAAAGTATACATTTCAACTTCTTTTTAACTGCTATTTGTTTATTATATGTTGTCCTTCCGCTGTGAGATTCTGTGATTGGTTTTTCTCTTCTTTCTTTTTCTTCTTTTTACCAATAACTACCTGCAATTGCGATTTGTTTGGGTCGACATGTGTGGTTTATTGTCGATTTGAACGGTTAAAAATAAGGGTCGTTACAGTTATGGATGAATGTTTGTTTGTTTTTCGTCGATAGTTAAATAACCGACGATCGAAGTATTTGACATTATCGTTGTCAATATGGAGAGACCGGTTGGATTATTATCCGTGAACCACTCTGTATTGGCAGTAGCGTTGCGAATAATATTATATGAAGATAATCGAAGACAAAGTAAAATACAAGGTGTAACACCCCGTATTTTCTGTGAACTTAAGAATTACAAATCTAAGTATAATTAAAATATAAAATCAGAATCAAGGGAAACGGGCTGTGCCATTGCGTTCGTCTCAGAAAAATACGCGAAATAGAGTCCGAAATTTCGTAAATCGGAGTCCATATGACCAAGTTATGGCCTTCCAAAGTTAAGAAAAAAATTGAACAGCACAGACCAGGTCGACTGGTGAGTCGACCCTAGAGTCGACCTGCCCCCAGGGGCTCGTCCCTAGAGTCGACCCTAGAGTCGACCTGCCCCCAGGGGGTCGACCCTAGAGTCGACCCTAGTGTCGACCTGCCTCCCGAATCTGCTTTTCTGCCTGGGTGCGTTCTGATGTATCTGGTCTCGTTTTCTATTTAGATTCGTCTGCCTAAACCTATTTAAACAGCCCCAAACCCAACCTTCTCTACACACAATTCTATTCTGCTTCTTCTCTGCCTCTGTTCTAAATAAAAATAAAAATGGCGTCGCTACTCTGCTAGAATCAAAACTAGAAGCCAATCAACATCATCCTAAATTCAAATTTGAGATAAAAGCTTCTGCAACAATTCTGTAACAACTAAAGTTCTTTCTTTAATCCAATCAAGGCAAGTACAGTTATTTTCTGCTACAAACATTAATTATAATTCTGATATGCTTTTAAATCTGAATCTGAGATGGTAAATCTGTCAGATCTGTTTTTCTGTGACTGTTCCGTATCCCTTTCTGCTTCCTTTTTGTTTCTATAGCCAGGCTACCACGAGCCTGTGCCTAATCTCATAAGAGATTAACGTATGAACGCAAATTTTGGGACAAATAATGAATGATGCGAAATTTGACAAGACTGAATTGACGTATGACTTTAGATCTGAGGCATAAAATATATTGACATATGACTTGGGATTGGATGCATGAATTTGACTGTAAACATGTAATTTATATATATGCATAGTGTACGTTGTAATCTAGATGTGTAACTAATTAGAGAAATGAACATATGTTATTTAGATCTGTAATTAATTAGAAAAATAAGCATATGTTGTAAACTAGTTTTAGACCTATGCATATTCTGTGATAAAAGAAGAGAGGAACCATTGTAAGATTACATATGATTTGAGACTTTGGACAAAATGCATATAAAAGTCAAGATTTGGTTTTAAGAAGATATGATTTAAAGATTTAGATTGTTGGGTATAGTTTGCATAATGATTCATGACTTAAAAAGAAGAAGATATGGAAACTTAGGTGTAAACATTTACATTAATTAGGATATCTATTATTGCGATTACACCTAAATAGGGATTTTTGGATATATGGCATGCATTGTAATTAACGGTTATATTTGGTATAATTTATATGTGAAT
Organism: Allium sativum; assembly: GCA_030737875.1. NCBI lineage: Eukaryota > Viridiplantae > Streptophyta > Magnoliopsida > Asparagales > Amaryllidaceae > Allium > Allium sativum. Next base: position 406,213,404 of record CM060926.1, read on the forward strand.
CTGCTGTAAAATGCTAGTTTAACAAAAAAAATTGGAACATATGTTATATGGTAAATTATGTCCATATTCTGCGCTATGTAAATTTATGCTAACATGGAGTATATGTTCATATTGTGAATCATGACAATTATGTAGGCATATGAATTTAGGCCTAATTTATGATTAGGCAAGGCATGTAAATAGAACCTTTAGAAATATTAAATTTGCTAAATCTGCTAATTTGCCAAGTTGTCTAAACTGCTAGTTTTGTTATATTGCCTAGACTGCTAATTAGATTGAAGTGCCTAATCTGTTAAATTTGTCGGTTGAAATGCCTAACCTGTTATTAGGGCTGTCAATTTCCTACCCGATCCGTGACCTGACCCAAAACCTGCATGGAAATTAGCAGGTTAACCCGACCCGTTTAGTTAGCGGGTCATTTTCGGGTCAACCCGAATTTGACCCATTTATAAACGGGTGGGTTTAGGGTTGACCCACTAACCCGATTTTGACCTGCCAAACCCGATTATATATTGTATCTCTTCCATACTATTAGTCTTTTATGTATACTATTAGTGTTAGGCTTTTATGTATGCAGTAATCAGTATGCTCGTATATGTAAGCTATTATATTTTACCAATTTATTCTTATATGTTGTTAGTTATATTTTGCTTATAACAATTATATCTCTTGCATACTGGTAGTCCTTAATTTATGCAGTATGGGAATATATACTTATGTATAGAAAATGATTTTTGAATATGGGGATTTCATGCTTTATATATGTGTTGTCTATTGGTGACTTTGCAACTTGTTGCATGTTGGTGATTACAATGTGCATATTGGTGATTTGACTCTTTTGTTGCTTATATTAGTAGGCAATATCTATCAATGGGTCAAGCAGGTAAACCCGACCCAACACGACCTGACATGACCCGTTTAGTTAAACGGGTTACGCGGGTCGGGTCGGGTCAACCCGTTTATAAACGGGTCGGGTTAGGGTTGGGAAAATATGACCCGTTTAATAAACGGGTTGACCTGACCCGTTTATAAATCAACCCAAACCCGACTTGACCCGACCCGAACCCGACCCGACACGACCCATTGACAGCCCTACCTGTTATATGCCAAAATCTGCTGAGTTGCTAAATCTATTAAATCCGTTAAGTCATATAATCTGGAAAATCTGTTATCTGCTAAAATTTGTTATCTGCTGTGTTGATATAATCATCCTGTTATTGATATAATCTGAATTGGCATATATATTGGGCGTGCGCATAAACGGTAAATAATTAATTAATTGGCCGCAAAGATAAACGTGACTAACTCGAGGTTAGAATGAGTTTGCGGCGTAATTCTGCCCGGAACCGCCCAGCACATCAGTGGCCGCAAACAATAGGTTCTAATGTGAGAAGTTAGTCATAACCTGCTTAAGACACGAGGTTAGCTCTGGCTTGTGGCAGAAGTCTGCTCGGAACCGCCCGGCCCATCCAGCGGCCACAAGCTAGCGACCTAATGTGAGAGGTCTGGGCATTAATAATTAATTAATGCAAATCTAAGATAAGAATGACGTCTAAAACGTATTAGGGAAAATAGGGTTAAACCAACTGGATTAATAGGTGTAGTAAACCCGTCCATGAATCTGTAGGCCCAATACAAAGTTAGACAAATCTGAAAAATCTGTACATCTGATCTGTTAGTCTGAAAACTTGTTAACTTAATCTGTGAACTAGTAAATCTGAATTCTATATGTCCGAACTTGTAAACAAGTTAATCTGAGATCTGTTAGTCTGGGGACACAAGGTTAGGAGGGGAATTACTTGTGTCATCTGTTGTTTGGTGTAACACCCCGCCTCCGCTAGGGTCACTCGCAAAGGAATGCACTAGCTTTAGAGGGGCATTATTGGTAAACATGCACAGAAATATCACAAGACAGAACATATAAAATAGCGGAAGTAAAATCGAACTTTCATAAACATGAATACATAAGGTCTAAAGCCTTTTACATCAGAGTACATCAAAACCTGTCTTGCAATAGTAAAGAAGCATAAAGACTTTTTCATAAATTATTCCCCAAATAAAAACAGTAAAGTAGCCATAGCCAGGAAAAGTCCAAGCCATCCATGATGACCTTCAAGCAGAAGAAGTCTGAACTAAACAGCAGTGTTTCCTCCCTGTAACCTGGGGGGGGGGGGAAACGGAAGAAAAGAGGTGAAACAAAACGGGTCAGTCAAAAAGACTGAGTAAGCCCTATCTACTATTAGTATAAAAACTAGTAAAGTTAACTGTCATGAGAAACTGAGATGAACATAAGCATGATACAAGATAGGTCAATCAAATCAAAATAACAGGATGAACTACTGAACTCAGATAAACTAGGGTGTCGTGATAAACTACGATGTCAAGATAAAACAAGGTATCACATTGTCAGGTTCCTATCAAGTATAATATCCCAAGATATCTATCGCGTATAACGTCCCATGGCATCTATCCTGTATATCCGCTCTGCACCTACCGTACTAGTATCCCAACTGTATTACGTGTTATCCGTGAATGACCCTTACTCAAAAGTCGTGTAATGGTCCATGTCAACCTAATATGCCGCATATATAGGTTACTCAACTCATATGTTTCTTTCCATGTATAAGTTCAGTCCTTTGCCGTAGGCTGTACGGGCTTTCCCATGTAAACGGTTTATCCTTGAAGTTGTTTTGGACTGCAACCCTTGATCTAGTTGTGTTTCCTTACCATGAACTATCGCGCGTCCACTTAGGATTTATGCCACCTAGGACCGCTAGGGATTATGCTACCTAATGAACGTTTCCGTGTCTCGGTTTGGGTTTTGGCCACCTAGGACCACTAGGGATTACGCCACCCGTCAACCGCGCCCTTGATCCCACGTATGTATCGTGAATCGTTTTCCATGTCTAGATGCACATGTTCCCCAATGTGCCATCCGAGTTCCGTGCCAGGGCAAATCAAGAAATACGGAACTCGGTCGGGAGCTTTAAATCGTCTGCCGATGCAGATATCAAGGTCTGTTTTTGTACCCGTGGCTATGGTCCCACGTGACCCCTCCCTCAACTACTGAAAGGAAATCCAAGAAAAATCATGTATAAGAACCACTCCACGGCCCCATTATAGCCCACTTTCCTACGGGCCAACCTCACCCATGACTCGATAGCAAGCACATGGTCTGTTGGGGGTTCCCTGCCTTTCCGCACGTACACGATTGACTAAAGATGGTAGGTAGTCGGCGATGTGCTATCTAGGGCAAAAACAAGAATCGTCGACTCCACGCTAATCCATCCCAATCTTTAGGTTGCTCGCATAACAACCAAGGCATACTCTTGGTCCTTCTAACGCAGACCTTAACCTCTCATGGGCCTAGTATAATTACCTGGCAGCCCACAGAGGGATCCCAAGAATATCCTCACGTCCCCCGAAGCTTCCACTTCGGCACCCAGTGCGCTGGAGCTTTTATCCAAGTCAGATAACTTGCTCCCCCTCGTATACTAAGCGATGACCTACCGTATAAGGTTACTCATCGTTTTGAGAATTAGTCCTATGTCCTTAGCTAAGAATTATTACTTAGTTACCCTTAACTAAGGTTAACCACTTAGCTTCCTTTCCCGTTATCCTTGATTAACCACGGTTTTCTACCTAGTTCTTCTAGCTAGGGTTTGTCTATTGGGTTAAGTGTTATCATTCAAGTCCATGACTTAACCCGCCCACGAATCACGTCAAAGATTGGCTAAGTATTTAAGTTCAAGACTTAGTCCCACAAGTTGGTTAAGGGTACCCAGAGGCTCATGACTTAACCCTATCAAGTCAAATTGGTCAAGTACTAGCTTACCTTAATCCTATCGGATTATCTTGCTAGATCGATTAAGCATAGATTATCTTAATCCCATCAAATTATCGAGTCGGATTGGTTAAGTATAGGTTGGCTTAACCCCATCCGCTAATCGTACTACAATGGTTAAGTATATTCTAAAAAGGTCTTGTGACTTAACCTTATCAGGTCCGCGTATTAGATTGGTTAAGTGTAAGTTACTTAACCCCATCAAATCATCATGTATAATTGGTTAAGTATAAGTTGCTTAACCCCATTAAATTATCACGTTAAGTTGGTTAAGTATTGGTTACTTAACCTCATTGAATTACCGAGTTTAAATTGGTTAAGTGTTTAACTTAACCCCATCGAATTACCGTGTTTAGGTTAGTTAAGTGTGGATTACTTAACCCCATCTAATTACCGTGTCGGATTAGTTAGGTGCAAATTACTTAACCCCATCCCCTAATCATCTTGTATGGTTAAGTGTCATTAAGAAAACTTACTTAACCTTGCCAAATTATCATGTTGGATTGATTAAGTGTTGGTTAACTTAATCCCCATCCACTAGTCGTATAAAAATGGTTAAGCGTCATTAGGCAAATCAAATCACTTAACCTACCCAACCTTGTCATGTTTTGTTAAGTATCATTAGCCTAACCAATTTACTTAACCCATTTACCCATGTCATATTTGGTTAAGAGTCATTAATCAAATTAACTTAACCCTATCATGTGGCATTAATTACTTAATGCACCCCAACCTCTCACATTAGACTTTGTTGTGGTTACTAGTTAAGCCGGTCGGTTCCGGGTAGCTTTACACCACAACTTGGTCTAACCTCGGGTTCAAGCACAACATGATCAACTTCTCATATTGGGTCCTATTGTTTGCAACTACTAGTTAGGCCGGTCGGTTCCGGGAAGTTTTACGTTGCAAACTCAACCCAACCTCGAGTTGGCCACTTTCATGTTTAGTCTAGTGTCATGTTCATAGTCAAGTTTTCAAGCAATTGGGTAGACCTAACTTAATAGGTAAATTCCCGATGGGTAGACCTAACTTAATAGGTAAATTCCCAATGGGTAGACCTAACTTAATAGGTAAATTCCCAAGCTTATGTTTTTATGCATACTTACATGTCAACTTCCATGTTATGATTCAAGTCATGTTTTCAAGTTGTATTTTCATGTCATTAGAAATTACCCATAACATAACCCAACGCTTTTAAACTCGCATATACGTTCGCAACAGCTTAATGGATTAAAAGAAGAGACTTGGCAAAGGCATGACAAAAATGGATATTAAGCCACAAGTTAATCATGGTGGCAAATGAGGCACAAATGTGTTCATTAGCTTGCATGTTAAATTCTTAAGCCTCAAAATCATGCATAAACCCAAACTTGGCACATAAACGAATCATGGTGACAAAAGACATGGAATGATGACTAGAAACTCGCATGTATCATCATATAAGGGTTATGACTTCATATGCAAGTTGACATAAAGATTATGAAGGTTCTCATGTTGCATAATGCAACATTTCAACATAAAGGTTGTAGCTTTTAGCTCATAAGATCAAGATAATGACTTCATAAGCTTGCATGACATGATAGCATGTATCATTCTCAATGATCAAACCCAAACTTGCAACATGAACATTTAACTTCATAGTTAATATCTAAGAGTAGGGAAAGGGCTTACATTGTTATGAAGGCACAAATCGAAATGCAAAACAAAGATTGTGATGAAGCCTATGCATGCCATCACCCAAAAACCCAAAGATGAACACTCCAAATCAATAAAAACCCCATCTTTATGAACAAAGAACAAAGCTTTAGCCTTGAGATCAACTTGAGAAGCTCTCATACTAACATAGGGACTCTCTAATATTCTCATGATCATGAAACCTCTCATAGAAATGAAGTGGAGGCTAGGATAGTTGAGTGGAGGCCATGAGAGTAGCAATTTTGCCATAGTTTAGTTGCATGAATGAATAATGAGGGTTTAGGATAGGTTAGGGTCTTATTTATAGATTAGGCAAGTGTTTTAGGCCATAGGATTAAACCTAGATTCAATCCAAGCCATCAAAGCATGTCTTGGGGAAGAAGTCAAGTGTAGGAACCATCTAGGGCCTTTAGATTAAAGATGAACCATGAGAACCATCCAAATGCAAAATCTGCATTTGAGCGAATCGGCCCACGGGTTGACAGCCAAACACCCTGGATTAACCCCTAGTCGACCCAGCGGGCTTGGGTCGACCTCAAAAATCGGCCGGTTCGGTTATTCCCCTCTCCAAATTCGCTGTTTTGAACATTTTTGCATGTTTATTTGTTAAATTTTCAATTATATATATATATATCAATATATATATATTTCTCTGCGCAACCCATTTCACTTAATTAAGTATACTTTAATTTGGGAATTTTTCGTGAAACTTCGCGAGGCCATATCTTGGTCATACGGACTCCGATTTTCGAAAACTCAGACTCTATTTCGCGTATTTTTCCAAGACGAACGCAATGGCATAGCCCGTTTCCCTTGATTCAGATTTACAGTTTAATTCTGCCTCCATTTATGTTATAACAGGTTATTCAAAATACGGGTTGTTACATTCTCCCCACCTTTTAGGATTTCGTCCCCGAAATCTCCAAGTTAGGAAGGACATATCCTACCATCCATCATCCATCTACTCAAAACATCATCCACAAGCAACCATTGTCCTTAGATGATTTCTAATGCTGTATGAATATATGCAAAACGCGTGTGTACATGTTCCTTAGCTAATGCTAATGATCAGGCCTGAATAATCTTTCTAATGCAAAATATGTATAGTGCCATGAATCCAACATGTATGCAAATAGTCCTAGCCATATAGGTACTATATGCGTGCACAATCATTCATTCATATGCAACAACCGCATGATAATACATTCGATTTCATCCATAAACAAGTATAAATACTCGTGCATATGCAATATGAAATGTGACCGAGTCGAGCTAGTATCTAATGTGTATTCGCGCATCCACGAGCAACCACTTGCAACCATATCAATCATAACATGTTTCAAATACATGTTTACATCCATAGGGTTCTACCTAGGATTCCCTGGAACAGGGTCGAGAAGAAAAACAAGACAAACTCCTTACGGGGTTTGTAACAGAAAATAGGACCGAGAGGATGTCCACAAAAGATAGCCTACAAGTAAGCTCTACAGAAAACAGGGATCAAGGATATACTCCCAAAAGAGATATCATGCGCGTATATAGTCTTTGACCATCAGAGTCGTATTTCCTCGAGCTTAATTCCATTGTGCCTTGACCGTCTTTTAACTTCGCGATTTCGTAGCTTCCTATTTCCTGTTTCCATAGCATGAGCTGGAACTCATTTCTTCGTCGCCTCTCGTTCCACTTGCACACTTGGCGCAAACATGACTGCGTACTCATGATCTCATGCAAGCTTTCCAAAATTCACTAGTGAATCTCGTACCTCGTACCACAAGGTATTCCACGTAGAAGAACTTTCTCTTGAAAGTAAACAGATGCCAACCAGGTTATCAAGCGCACTTACTAGGGTGATTTCTATAACCCACGCATAAGTGAAGTAAACCATCCGTCTTATCGGCGAACACCACTCGATCGGGCTTCAAATTTCCAATAAAGGCATCACGGGATTCTAAGTAACTAGTCATGACAGAACCTCAAAAAGGTTACCCGGTACTTCGAGGGCATTACCAAGGCTAGTCAAAAGGTCTAACTACCCTCCTATCAAAACCGAGAGTGGCACCCCCTACTGGATAACCACTTCATCCCTAGAATCCATCCATAGCTTATAAACATAAGCATTATTTCCAAACTCAACACTTGGCATAGACATTCCCAAATCCAAACAAGTCATGTATAAATGGACTGATTCTCCAATAGGACTTTGAGACAAAAATGGGATTCTCTATTACGCTAGTAATTAAGGTGCAGAGACTCAACTATCGAAGCAGACTTAAATGATACGAACAACGAAGTCCTAACAGGATGATAGAGAAGAAAAGCTAAACCTTTAACAAGATCGTTACCCTCCTTCCGAGGTACTCTAGAAATGAGAGCATACTACTGCCCTCCCGATGATCTTGTCCTTGTCCCATAATACTTAACTATCCGCCCCGTTTTACCATGCCAAAGGTACTCTCTCGTCATGGGTTTCATTGTTCATCTTTCTCCCTCCTTTGAGGACTAAGCCATACCAACAAGTTGCTCATCCTTAAGCTCGTATCCTTTATCCTCTTTCTCACTATCCTTTCTTATAACGCGGCCACTGGTCTCTTGAAAACCACCTCCATCGCATGGAAAGCACTTTCGTAGATAGAAAAGACTAGCCGCAGTTAAAACCACTGTGACTACAGATGGAGGAAAGAAAGGAAAAGAGATTTAATTAAGGAAACAAGGATAATGCTAATGGCCTTTGGGGAATAGCCTTTTCTTTTTAAAAGAAAACTTTCTTGAAAAATGCTTCTTTATAAACGATTTTCAAATAGTTTTCAGAAGGTCTTTAAAAACTTTTGCCCAATCTGGTAACCTTCTGCTCTGATACCAAATGTAACACCCCGCCTCCGCTAGGGTCACTCGCAAAGGAATGCACTAGCTTTAGAGGGGCATTATTGGTAAACATGCACAGAAATATCACAAGATAGAACATATAAAATAGCGGAAGTAAAATCGAACTTTCATAAACATGAATACATAAGGTCTAAAGCCTTTTACATCAGAGTACATCAAAACCTGTCTTGCAATAGTAAAGAAGCATAAAGACTTTTTCATAAATTATTCCCCAAATAAAAACAGTAAAGTAGCCATAGCCAGGAAAAGTCCAAGCCATCCATGATGACCTTCAAGCAGAAGAAGTCCGAACTAAACAGCAGTGTTTCCTCCCTGTAACCTGGGGGGGGGGGGGAAATGGAAGAAAAGAGGCGAAACAAAACGGGTCAGTCAAAAAGACTGAGTAAGCCCTATCTACTATTAGTATAAAAACTAGTAAAGTTAACTGTCATGAGAAACTGAGATGAACATAAGCATGATACAAGATAGGTCAATTAAATCAAAATAACAGGATGAACTACTGAACTCAGATAAACTAGGGTGTCGTGATAAACTACGATGTCAAGATAAAACAAGGTATCACATTGTCAGGTTCCTATCAAGTATAATATCCCAAGATATCTATCGCGTATAACGTCCCATGGCATCTATCCTGTATATCCGCTCTGCACCTACCGTACTAGTATCCCAACTGTATTACGTGTTATCCGTGAATGACCCTTACTCAAAAGTCGTGTAATGGTCCATGTCAACCTAATATGCCGCATATATAGGTTACTCAACTCATATGTTTCTTTCCATGTATAAGTTCAGTCCTTTGCCGTAGGCTGTACGGGCTTTCCCATGTAAACGGTTTATCCTTGAAGTTGTTTTGGACTGCAACCCTTGATCTAGTTGTGTTTCCTTACCATGAACTATCGCGCGTCCACTTAGGATTTATGCCACCTAGGACCGCTAGGGATTATGCTACCTAATGAACGTTTCCGTGTCTCGGTTTGGGTTTTGGCCACCTAGGACCACTAGGGGTTACGCCACCCGTCAACCGCGCCCTTGATCCCACGTATGTATCGTGAATCGTTTTCCATGTCTAGATGCACATGTTCCCCAATGTGCCATCCGAGTTCCGTGCCAGGGCAAATCAAGAAATACGGAACTCGGTCGGGAGCTTTAAATCGTCTGCCGATGCAGATATCAATGTCTGTTTTTTTACCCGTGGCTATGGTCCCATGTGACCCCTCCCTCAACTACTGAAAGGCAATCCAAGAAAAATCATGTATAAGAACCACTCCACGGCCCCACTATAGCCCACTTTCCTACGGGCCAACCTCACCCATGACTCGATAGCAAGCACATGGTCTGTTGGGGGTTCCCTGCCTTTCCGCACGTACACGATTGACTAAAGATGGTAGGTAGTCGGCGATGTGCTATCCAGGGCAAAAACAAGAATCGTCGACTCCACGCTAATCCATCCCAGTCTTTAGGTTGCTCGCATAGCAACCAAGGCATACTCTTGGTCCTTCTAACGCAGACCTTAACCTCTCATGGGCCTAGTATAATTACCTGGCAGCCCACAGAGGGATCCAAAGAATATCCTCACGTCCCCCGAAGCTTCCACTTCGGCACCCAGTGCGCTGGAGCTTTTATCCAAGTCAGATAACTTGCTCCCCCTCGTATACTAAGCGATGACCTACCGTATCAGGTTACTCATCGTTTTGAGAATTAGTCCTATGTCCTTAGCTAAGAATTATTACTTAGTTACCCTTAACTAAGGTTTACCACTTAGCTTCCTTTCCCATTATCCTTGATTAACCACAGTTTTCTACCTAGTTCTTCTAGCTAGGGTTTGTCTATTGGGTTAAGTGTTATCATTCAAGTCCATGACTTAACCCGCCCACGAATCACGTCAAAGATTGGCTAAGTATTTAAGTTCAAGACTTAGTCCCACAAGTTGGTTAAGTGTACCCAGAGGCTCATGACTTAACCCTATCAAGTCAAATTGGTCAAGTACTAGCTTACCTTAATCCTATCGGATTATCTTGCTAGATCGATTAAGCATAGATTATCTTAATCCCATCAAATTATCGAGTCGGATTGGTTAAGTATAGGTTGGCTTAACCCCATCCTCTAATCGTACTACAATGGTTAAGTATATTCTAAAAAGGTCTTGTGACTTAACCTTATCAGGTCCGCGTATTAGATTGGTTAAGTGTAAGTTACTTAACCCCATCAAATCATCATGTATAATTGGTTAAGTATAAGTTGCTTAACCCCATTAAATTATCACGTTAAGTTGGTTAAGTATTGGTTACTTAACCTCATTGAATTACCGAGTTTAAATTGGTTAAGTGTTTAACTTAACCCCATCGAATTACCGTGTTTAGATTAGTTAAGTGTGGATTACTTAACCCCATCTAATTACCGTGTCGGATTAGTTAGGTGCAAATTACTTAACCCCATCCCCTAATCATCTTGTATGGTTAAGTGTCATTAAGAAAACTTACTTAACCTTGCCAAATTATCATGTTGGATTGATTAAGTGTTGGTTAACTTAATCCCCGTCCACTAGTCATATAAAAATGGTTAAGCGTCATTAGGCAAATCAAATCACTTAACCTACCCAACCTTATCATGTTTTGTTAAGTATCATTAGCCTAACCAATTTACTTAACCCATTTACCCATGTCATATTTGGTTAAGAGTCATTAATCAAATTAACTTAACCCTATCATGTGGCATTAATTACTTAATGCACCCCAACCTCTCACATTAGACTTTGTTGTGGTTACTAGTTAAGCCGGTCGGTTCCGGGTAGCTTTACACCACAACTTGGTCTAACCTCGGGTTCAAGCACAACATGACCAACTTCTCACATTGGGTCCTATTGTTTGCAAATACTAGTTAGGCCGGTCGGTTCCGGGTAGTTTTACGTTGCAAACTCAACCCAACCTCGAGTTGGCCACTTTCATGTTTAGTCTAGTGTCATGTTCATAGTCAAGTTTTCAAGCAATTGGGTAGACCTAACTTAATAGGTAAATTCCCAATGGGTAGACCTAACTTAATAGGTTAATTCCCAAGCTTATGTTTTTATGCATACTTACATGTCAACTTCCATGTTATGATTTAAGTCATGTTTTCAAGTTGTATTTTCATGTCATTAGAAATTACCCATAACATAACCCAACGCTTTTAAACTCGCATATACGTTCGCAACAACTTAATGGATTAAAAGAAGAGACTTGGCAAAGGCATGACAAAAATGGATATTAAGCCACAAGTTAATCATGGTGGCAAATGAGGCACAAATGTGTTCATTAGCTTGCATGTTAAATTCTTAAGCCTCAAAATCATGCATAAACCCAAACTTGGCACATAAACGAATCATGGTGACAAAAGACATGGAATGATGACTAGAAACTCGCATGTATCATCATATAAGGGTTATGACTTCATATGCAAGTTGACATAAAGATTATGAAGGTTCTCATGTTGCATAACGCAACATTTCAACATAAAGGTTGTAACTTTTAGCTCATAAGATCAAGATAATGACTTCATAAGCTTGCATGACATGATAGCATGTATCATTCTCAATGATCAAACCCAAACTTGCAACATGAACATTTAACTTCATAGTTAATATCTAAGAGTAGGGAAAGGGCTTACATTGTTATGAAGGCACAAATCGAAATGCAAAACAAAGATTGTGATGAAGCCTATGCATGCCATCACCCAAAAACCCAAAGATGAACACTCCAAATCAATAAAAACCCCATCTATATGAACAAAGATCAAAGCTTTAGCCTTGAGATCAACTTGAGAAGCTCTCATACTAACATAGGGACTCTCTAATACTCTCATGATCATGAAACCTCTCATAGAAATGAAGTGGAGGCTAGGATAGTTGAGTGGAGGCCATGAGAGTAGCAATTTTGCCATAGTTTAGTTGCATGAATGAATAATGAGGGTTTAGGATAGGTTAAGGTCTTATTTATAGATTAGGCAAGTGTTTTAGGCCATAGGATTAAACCTAGATTCAATCCAAGCCATCAAAGCATGTCTTGGGGAAGAAGTCAAGTGTAGGAACCATCTAGGGCCTTTAGATTAAAGATGAACCATGAGAACCATCCAAATGCAAAATCTGCATTTGAGTGAATCGGCCCACGGGTTGACAGCCAAACACCCTGGATTAACCCCTAGTCGACCCAGCAGGCTCGGGTCGACCTAAAAATCGGCCGGTTCGGTTATTGCCCTCTCCCAATTCGCTGTTTTGAACATTTTTGCATATTTATTTATTAAATTTTCAATTATATATATATATATATATATCAATATATATATATTTCTCTGCGCAACCCATTTCACTTAATTAAGTATACTTTAATTTGGGAATTTTTCGTGAAACTTCGCGAGGCCATATCTTGGTCATACGGACTCCGATTTTCGAAAACTCAGACTCTATTTCCCGTATTTTTCCGAGACGAACGCAAAGGCATAGCCCGTTTCCCTTGATTCAGATTTTACAGTTTAATTCTGCCTCCATTTATGTTATAACAGGTTATTGAAAATACGGGTTGTTACATTTGGGACCCATATTAGTCAGTAACCCTTTCTGGTATCAAAACTTTGACCCAACAGTAGGTAGGGTCCGGGCACGCTTACTGAACTAATTATAAGTGGTTCATTCTGATAATGGCGAGGGGTGTTGATGGTGCGTTCCAACCGAGTCATGTGCGTGCATGGATCCCGGTCTGCCTCTGAGGATGTAAGACGCCGTGACATCTATAAATAGGTCTGTGCCAATTGGTTGTCCCTTTAGGGAGTGATACACCCTACTGTGGGGCCGACACAGGATATTTATGTATTAGGGAGCCGATCGCTTGGGGTAGGGTTTTAGGGTACACTTAGTTCTGTCTGTTTCTGTTGGTACCGTCTGTTTCTGTTGGGTGGTAACACCTGTCTGTTTCTGTGTGGTACCGTCTGTTCGGGTGGTAAAGGCCCATTACTAGTGTACAGCTAATTCTACATTCTGTTTCCATAGGGATTAATCTATTTCTGCTTCTGTATGTTTCTGATCGGGTAGTAAAGGCCCATTATTAGCATTATGTTTCCGTTAAATTATTCTGTACCCGTTCCTGCTTCAGTTTAGACATTATGGTGACACCTAATTCTGTTATACTAGTATTAGCGCAGAGAAGTGTGGAGCAATAGTTTATGCCATTCTGTTCTTCTATTATATCTGCTACACCCGTTACAGTTATCTCACATCCAGTTTTATGTTCATATCATATTATTATTATCTGTTCATATGCTAAAAGTCACTGGACTTGCCAGACTTTTTGTCTGACCATTGTTGTTTCGCCTCCTTTCTTCCGTTTCCCCCCAGGTTATCCAAGGAGGGAATACTTTAGCTTGATCCGGATTTCTCTTTGCTTGAAGTGCTTAAAGTATGGCTTGGCTCTGTATAGCTTCTGTTCTATGGGGATTATGATTTTAAACCATGCATTTTGAAGGCTTTTGTACAAGACTGATATTTTGTACTTGAATTCTGAGATTTGAATGGATGTAACCATATTAATTTCTGTTTCCGCTGTAATAAAGTTAAAAAATTTCAAGTACTGTTTTATCTATCTTGTAATTTTCTGTTCTGTTTACTAAAATGCTCCACCAAAGTTAAGGCATTCCCTTTGTGAGTGACCTTAACGGAGGTGGGGTGTTACACTTGGTATCAGAGCTGAAGGTTACCGGATTTGATAAAGAATTTTTGAAAACTATTTTCAAAAAGGTTTTGAAAAGGAAGTATTTTCAAAAGTAAAGCTTATTTTGAAAAACATAGTCTCCTAAGCCATATATCTATCTTTTGATCCTCTGCTTGAATCCTTGTTTCCTTCTTTCTTGAGTCTCTGGGGCTCCCGGTTTTCTGGGAGGTAACGTCGTCGAAGGGCAAAGTAGTGCCCGACTTCCATCGATAGCTTTAGTAGTTTCACTTGCGGCTAGTTTTCTTTAGATCTTTGAAGGTTTTTTCCGGGCGATGGAGGCAGCTTTCGAGGGATTGGTTAACGTGTTACACAAGGATAGTAAAGATGAGAATGATGAGGTTTGGCTAAGGAGCACAACCCAAAGGTGAGAAACTCATATAGGCTTAGTTCACAATGGAGGCAAAAGGGAAACACAAAAGAAGGAAGGAAAGTTTGAAGATAAGGAGGAGGAAAGTGTTTTACTTATGGAAGCCCGACTCATCTGAATAAGGATTACCGAAAGAGGAAGGGGAGGGTGCTTGCTTCAACTGTGGTGAGATGGGGCACTTTACTAGGGACTGCCCGAAGAAACGAAGGCAAGGACAGAGGACAGGACCAACTTTTGGAGGGCAGGCAAACACTCTCAAGGCTAGTGGATAGGATAGAAATAGGGAAAATTTCTGTAGAAGGTTTAATTTTCTTATCTAGTTATGGAGTTAAGACTCTTTCTGATTCTGTACTTGATACTCTACACTTGAATACTAGTATTATTTCTGAATTCCACTGTAGACTCAGACCCATAGGGCTTATGGCTCATCTGTTTGAGATTGGGGTTTGAGGGATATTTGTGTTAGACGTCAAGTATGACACATACATTCTGAGTTTTTGTGGGGTATGATTTTTATCATGCTTAGCTTTCGAAGAATCATTAGGGAACCTGATCTGTACCAGTAGTCGGTAAATATCTGAATATTTCTGATAAGATTTCCAGTTTTGACATTGTCTAAAGAGGGTAACCCTCTGGATGTCAATCTAATGTTGATTTCGGTCTTCGGGGTTGACCCTTAGGGGAATTATTTTCTCATCCAATGTCTGATAGGAATCAAGTTTTTGTTTTATCTGTACTCGCTTCCATCACTCGACTGTATCCTATCGATCGAGTGTTCAACTTATAGATAGGAATCCTAATGGGTGTAAACATGTGTTTGAGACATATTATGTTTGATGGTTGCAAGTGGATGCAAGTTGAAACACCCCACCTCCGTTAGGGTCACTCTCAAAGGGAATGCCCTAATTTTGGTGGAGGTTTATAAGTATAAATCACAGATATACAAGACAGATATAATAACACATATTTTTGAACAGCAGAAAAACAACAACTTTTATTTCATTAAAATGCGTGTTACACCAACCATACCATAATTGTCTTACAATACTTCCAAAAACATAACATCTTCATAACTGTCTTGATTACATTATTTAAAGAAGCATAAAGAAAACATAAATAAACTGCAAAAGTCCCATAATTGCTGTCCAAAGCCATAGTCCAAAACGAAAAGATCCAAGCAATACATTCTTTCTCTTCAAGCTGGATATGAAGGCTGGTCAAGCTGCGGTATTCCCTCCCTGTTGACCTGGGGGTGGGGGAAACGGAAGAAAAGAAGACGAAAGAAAAGTAGAGTCAGACATAAAGCCTGAGTAAGTCTAGGACTATTCAGTCTATGAATAAAGAACTGGGTATGATATGTATAAACTAGAAATGGGAAAGCACCATAAACCAAGTTAAGTTGTCTAGGGTCGAATATACTATCGTACCCCATATTAATCTCTGTACCCATATAAACTAGTTCCCAACAGGCACCCCATAATCAGGGTGAAGTGATCCATTTTATGATGATCGGCTCCAACTCGCATAGTTACATGTGTCTTACGGCCCCCGATGTTGTAGTTACCTATGCTGGTCCCACCATGGGGTGTATCAAGTCCCATGGTGGCAGCCCGACACAACCCTAGAATGCACAGGTATGCTACTGGTGCCCAGTGCCTTATTTTTCTGCGCCGGAGTGAGTGCACACCCACACCCCGTTAGAACCTACACTGCTACATCACCGCCGTCGATTTGACCTCTTACAGTCAGCCCAGTAATCGTGCCCCCACCCTGCCTAGTTTCAGGGTATCATGATACGCCTTGTAGGGTTACTGCTGAAAAGGGTCCCCTGCTACTAGGTTTTCTATTTCTATCCAACATGCTAAGTTGGTTAAGTGTTTTATAAACCTAACCCCCAATCAGTCTGTTTAGTTTAGCATGTTCTATTTTGATTAAGTCTTAATTCACTTAATCCTATCAATCCTGACTCAGCCTTAATTGTCTTATTAAAGCCTTGACCTCTCACATTAGACAGGTATTGTTGTGGCTGCCTGTTGCCGGTTGGGTCCGGGCAGTCTTACGCCACTACTCAGTCTAACCTCGGGTCCTTATTGGGCTCCGTGTTTAACCACCCACATTGGATAGGTATTGTTGTGACTACTGGACAGCCGGGCGGTTCCGGGCAGGTTTACATAACAACTCAATCCAACCTCGGGTTAAACACATCGTATTTTCTACATTTACATATTTTTGTCTCTTTTCTTTTTATATGTAAATATTTGCGGCCCATTATTCAAATTTATCTTTATTGATTAAAATTTATTTATGCCACTTAATTGATTTTCAAGATTGTTGGCATGCGTCGAACATGCCAACACATATGTTCTATATTTTAGCCCAAACGTCATTACCTCCGTTTTACACGTTCGTGCAAATGCAAGGTGTGTTGGGTTTAATACTTAAACCCAATTTAGCCATATGAAAAGGGGAGGCTTATAACATGGTGTTTATAAGGTAACATAAAAAGGGGAGTGTGAACGCATGAACTTGCAACATAACGATTCAATTAACATGAGATAGGCACATGTGAACTTGCAATTGTAACAACATATAATATAAGCATTACTTAAACATGAATCATTCTATTCACAAAATCATGGCATAAACAAAACATGAATCATTCTATTCGTGTAGTCATGGCATAAATGATACTTAAACATGAACCATTCAAATCATATAATTATTGCATAATCATAATTGAACATGAGTCCTTCTATTCATATAGTCGTGGCATAAACATAATTGAACATGAATCCTACTATTCATATAATCATGATTTTTGTCCTATCTATGTAACTTGTAAGTGGGATGTAATTCTAGTGTAATTCTCATGTAACTTATGTGCCAAATATATTATCATATGATTATGATAACAACATAAGCCTAAAAAAAAACATGTCTTTAACTAGGTATAATAACAAACATAGTTTAGTCATGTTCATAAAATTAATACAAGCTTACAAAGACGCTTGCTTTTGTCACTATCACAAAATCATGATTTTTATACTTGAACTATGATGCCAATTCCAACATAACCTTCGTATGAATCATAATACTTAAGTGGATCAAATTACACTAAAGATGACCATAGAATTATACATCATGTTGGCATAGCAATAATTCATATACTTGCATGAATTTCAAATAAACTATTACAACATATAGTTGTTATTTCAACGTAAATCTTATACTTGCAATTATCAAATGGGTGTTGTAAATAACTACCACAAACATGTAGTTTTCAATATGAATCATATGCTTGCATGAATCCCAATCAAAATTCCACAACATGTGGTTGTCAACGTAAACCATATACTTGTATGAATCAAACCATAGCATTGCCAAATCGTTTAGAATCAAAATAACATACAAATATAAGTCATTATCATCCCAATTCCATTTCGTTTCCAACACAAATCGCATACTTGCAAATATCCAATCGTATACCATAATATTCCCAAATCGTTTAGCATCAAAGCAATATACAAATATAGATTATTATCGCCACAATTCCATTTCTTACTTTACACAAATCAACACAATTATTTAATTCACATCGGAATAGCACTCTACTTACAACGTGTGACGAATCTTCAATTCAGGAATCTGAATTCTGAATTTGGAGATGCTATCCTTTGTTGTAGGCGTTGCTTTGATTTGATTAACGTTGCTTTAAGCTTTTGATTTATCTCCTAATTGTCTCTCTATTTCTGACGGCTATCCTCAGTCTCTCCTCAGCAGCATGACGGTCTCATCTCCATTTTAGTTTATGTGAATTAGGGTTAGTCTTAGGTCCTTTTTATAGAGTTTTTGAGTTAATTTAGACCGTCGATGAAGCTTGGTTTAACAATAGCCGTTCGTTCAAAGAAGAGACCAACCAGGAGCTGACACCTAGCCCTAGTGACAAGGCAAGGCTCAGAAAATCGACCAAACATAGACCATGCCAGCCAAGGTGGGCTGGGTTCGACCTGGCTCAGGGGCCAGGTCGACTCCCCAGTCGACCCCCAGGTCGACTCTAGAGTCGACCTACCTGGGCAGGTCGACACCTAGGTCGACTCCCAGGTCGACCTGGCCTGGCAGGTCGACCCTAGGGTCGACCCCCAGGTCGACCTGGTGGGTTTGGGCGGGAATTTCCCCGTCTACTCTGATTGGGCTGAATTTTAAATCTGTTTTCGATATTCGAATTTTTTGAAACTTCTTCGGGCCATAACTTGGTCATACGGACTCCGTTTTTCGAAAACTCGGACTCTATTTCGCGTATTATTCCAAGACGAATGCAATGGCATATCCCGTTTCCCTTAATACTTTTATTTGAGATTTATTATATTTTAATTTGTGAATTTCACTGTTATAAAATATAGGGGGTGTTACATTCTCCCCCACTTAAAAGGATTTCGTCCCGAAATCTTCAAGTTCTGGAAGAATGTACATCCTAACATCCAAACATCCATCTACTCATCCATCAAACATGAGCATTCATTGTCCTTAAAAGACTTCTAATGCTTCATGATAATATGCGAAG
Organism: Allium sativum; assembly: GCA_030737875.1. Lineage (NCBI taxonomy): Eukaryota > Viridiplantae > Streptophyta > Magnoliopsida > Asparagales > Amaryllidaceae > Allium > Allium sativum. The sequence goes on from CM060926.1 coordinate 406,232,489, forward strand.
TGTGTGTGTACATGTACTTATCTAATGCAAAACCAGGCGGTCTACTGATTCAGTTGACCTCCTTAATGCGATTTATGTAAGTGCTATGAATCCATTATGTATGCAAATTCTCCTATTCATGATTCTACATGAGTGCACAATCATTCATACAAATGCAACATCCATATGACAACACATTAAAGTTCAACCATATACGAATGCAAACATATATGCATATGCAATATGAAGTGATTGAGCCGATCTAAAACCTAGATTGTGTGTGTATATGTAACCACGAGCAACCACTAGCAATCACTTGCAACCACTTGCAATCATCATCCATAACATGTTTCAATTACATGTTTTCATCCAAAGGGTTTCTACCTAAAAGATAGGGTCGAGGAGATATACCTAAAAAGATAGATAAAAGCGCAACTTAAGGAAAAAGAAAGATCAAAGATGTACCCTCGAAAAGGAAAGGGTAGGCAGCGCGTATTCTAGCTTTAGTTTCCCAAGTTGCATCTCCTTCGGCGTCGCTCCACTGAACTTTGACGAGCTTGACTTCGCGGTTGCATAGCTTCTTCACTTCCGTTCCTAATATGTGGGTTGGAACTTTCCTTATGGCTGCTTCGCGCTCCACTTCAGCTTCTTCTAGGATATTTGGCTCTACCACTTCAGCAGACTCATGTAGAAATTTTCGGAGATGTGAAACGTGAAAGATGTTGTGAACTCCGACCAATTTTTCGGGTAGCTCTAATCTATATGCCATTTTCCCAATTTTCTCAATGATAGGGAATGGTCCTACGAACCTTGGTGCTAGCTTTCCTGTGGTTCCAAAACGAACAACGTTCCTTAGAGGAGATACCTTAAGAAAAACCCTGTCTCCAACCTCAAATTCAAGGTCGGTCCTCCTCTTGTCGGCGTAGGACTTTTGTCTGTCTTGGGCCGTCTTCATCCTTCTTCGTATTAAGTCTACTTTCTCTGAAGTCTCTCGGATCATATCTGGTCCAAGTATGAGCTTATCAGTAGACTCCCAACAACAAGTGGGCGATCGGCATGGTCTTCCATATAAAGCTTCGAAGGGCGCCATTCCGATGGTTGCTTGATAGCTGTTGTTGTAGGCAAATTCTATCAAAGGAAGATGGTCTTCCCATGTCCCTCCGAAGTCAAGGACGCATAGTCTTAGAAGGTCCTCCAAAACTCTGTTCACTCTTTCTGTTTGGCCGTCGGTTTGGGGATGATAGGCTGTGCTTAAGCATAACTGTGTGCCTACCGCTTCTTTCAGACTCCGCCAAAACTCACTTGTGAAGATAGGGTCTCGGTCACTAATAATGCTGGACGGTATTCCATGTAGTCGAACGATTTCCTTGACGTAAAGAGATGCTAGGGATGAGGCAGTTCTTTTACTTTTGATGGGTAAGAAGTGGGCGCTTTTAGTAAGCCTATCCACTATTACCCAAATGCTAGTGTTGCCTCTCCTAGACCTAGGCAGCCCATCGATGAAGTCCATTGAGATGCTATCCCACTTCCACTGTGGGACCTCTAGAGGATGTAGCAGACCGCCAGGCTTTTTCTGTTCCGCCTTAAACTGTTGGCACACCATACACTTAGAAACGAATTCTGCCACGTCCTTCTTCATGCCGTTCCAAAAGAAAGTTCTTTTTATGTCCTTGTACATTTTATCTCCGCCTGGGTGTATCGTCATCTTGGAGTGATGTGCTTCCTCGAGAACCTTCTTTACTAAATCCCTTGTCTGTAGGACGCATAGCCTTCCGTCTCGCCTTAGCCAACCCTTATCGTCGATGGAGTATCTGTTGAGGTGACTTGAAGTCTCACCCCTAATTAGCCTATCAATCGTCTCCACAAGCTGAGGGTCCTTGCGTTGTGTTGTCCCTATCGAGTCCACTAAAGTCGGGCGTACTTCGAGAGATGCTAGCAAGCCTGGTGCAAAATCGGAGGAGGGCCTGAAGTCAAAGATGGCTATAAACTCTAGGCTTTGTCTTTCAACAAACAACGGGCTTAGGGTTAGTTTCTTTCGGCTCAACGCGTCTGCCACTACGTTGCCTTTGCCCGGAGTATAGGCGATCTCGAAGTCATACGAGGCAAGAAACTCCATCCACCTCTGTTGCCTCAAGTTAAGATCTTTCTACGAGAAAAGATATTTCAACGATTTATGTTCAGTGTAAAGTTCAAACTTCTCACCTAGGAGATAGTGTCGCCAAGACTTGAGTGCAAAGACGATGGCAGCTAACTCAAGATCGTGGGTCGGGTAGTTGTTTTCATGCACTTTCAATTGTCTCCCGCCATAAGCTACTACCCTTCCTTCTTGCATTAAGACGGCGCCTAGCCCTGTCCCACATGCATCTGTATAAACTGTGAACACCTTGCTTCCATCTGGCAACGTTAAAACCGGGGCTGTTGTAAGAGCCCTTTTCAGTCGTTGGAAAGCAAACTCGCAATCCAAGTCCCAATTGAACACTAGATTCTTCTTGGTCAACCTTGTGAGCGGAGCTGAGATTTTCGCAAAATCCCTTATGAACTTTCGATAGAAACCTGCTAGTCCTAGAAAACATCGGACCTCAGTTGCATTCTTTGGTGTCTTCCAATCCTGTACCGCCACTACCTTAGCATGGTCCACTGCTAACCCTTGTTTGGATACAATGTACCCAAGGAACCTCACTTCTTCTCTCCAAAAATGGCATTTGGAGAATTTGGCTTTTAGCTGATGGACTCGCAGAGTTTCCATGATTGCCCTTAAGTGCTAAGCATGTTCCTCTTCATTCTTTGAGAAGATAAGGATATCGTCTACGAAGACCACTACGAACTTATTGAGGAAATCTCTGAATACCCTACTCATCAGGTCCACGAAGTAAGCAGGTGCATTTGTCAAGCCGAAAGGCATGACAGGCCGTTCAAAGAAGCCGTCTGGGGTTCTGAATGCCGTTTTATCGATACTATCTTCAGCCACCCTTAGCTGATGAAAACCGGTCGCTAAATCAAGTTGGGAGAAAACAGACGCTCCTACAAGCTGATCAAACAGATCGTCAATTCTGGGGAGAGGGTGCCTATTCTTTTTCGTTAGCTTGTTGAGCTCCCTATAGTCAACACATAGACAGAGTGAACCATCCGCCTTTGTAGCGAACACCACTGGAGCGCCCCATTCTGAAATACTCCTCCTAATGTACCACTTTTCTAGAAGCTCTTTAATCTGTTTACTGAGCTCTTTCCTTTCCCGTGGAGCCATGTGTCTAACGGGCAACGCAACGGGCTTTGCATTATCTACAAGGTATATGCGGAAGTCTATCTCCCGCTTCGGAGGCAAACCCTTCACCTCTTCGAAGACATCCGGATATTCCCGGACCACTCTAACCGATTGCAAATTTTCAACGGAGGCATCTAGCGATTCAAAGTAACTAAGCATAACAACATACGAGGGATTACAAGAAATTTCCAAAGTATTACCGAGCTGGGTTAGGTGCCTAACAACCCTTTTCTCACAATCGAGGATGGCCCCATTACTGGATAGCCAATCCATGCCCAAAATCAAACCATATCCCGAAAATCCCAAAACAAAGGCACTACATTTAAATTCTACGCTTAGAATATAAATTTTCAATCCCAAACAGATCATAGACAAATGAGTTGGGCCCCCAATTGGGTTTGAAACAATTAAGGGGTCCTCTACCATACTAGTTTTTAGGTGCAGAGATTCTACTAAAGCAGACGAGATAAAGGAGTGTGATGCGCCAGAATCAAATAAAGTGCGAACGGGGTGATCATAAAGATAAACTACACTTTCTACAGAAGTATTTATACCTCGCTGTTGCAGAGGTGGCGCTTCTAGCACATGAACTTGTGCCCCTGAGGTGGATCCAGCCCTCTGCCCCTGTCCTCGTTTCTTTGGGCAGTCCTTAGCCATGTGGCCTGTCTCACCGCAAGAAAAGCACCCACCATTCATCTTGGCCTTCTTTTTCCGGCATTCTTTTACTAAGTGCCCCACTTTGCCACAGAAATTACACTTCCTCTTCTCTTTGTTGCCTTTCCCGCCCTTCTTAAAGTCTGTCTTCTTAGGCTGCAAACCTTCTTTCTTCCCTTGAGAGTTTTCTGCCTTTGTCTCCTTTTGGCCCTTATCCTCTTCGTTCAGCAACGCCATCTGTACCAACCTTTCATACGTAGCTCCCATGGGTATATGGGTCATGGCCAAACTGTGTAACGGCACATTCAACCCTTTGACAAAACGGAGAGCCTTCTTGTGCGGGGTGTTGACTAGGTCCAGTCCGAACCTAGCCAGCTCATCAAACTGATTAACATACTCTTTGACTGTCTTGTTCCCTTGCTTAAGAAATAAGAATTTTTCCAACTGCAAACTCCTTTCTGCGTTTGAGAGAAATTTAGCCTCAAACCTTGCCCTAAAGTCCTCCCATGTTTCCACTGGTCTTTCTGCATTAGTGACTTCCCACCAGTAGGAAGCCTCGCCGTTAAGTAGCCATACTGCCAGTTGTACTTTCTGTCTGTCTTCTACCTCAAAGATGATGAATAAGTCCTCGGTTTCTTTCAGCCAATTTCTAGCTGCCACGAAGGACTCAGTTCCATGAAAATCCTTTCCCCCATAGCTTTAAAATCTTCACATATCTTAGCAAAGGTGTTTCCCCGCGGAGGAGGTGGAGGAAGAGGTGCTGCTGCAGCTGGATGATTTCCTGTAGTTGGGGAGGAGGAACGGTAGGACCTGGCTGAGTGGCCCTTGCTTCTAAGAACCGTCTAAACCAACCAGGTATTGGTACACCCTCTGGCAAGTTAAGTTCTTCGGACATGCTGAAACAAAAAGGATATATTCAAAATGAAGGATAAGAGATAGTTCCTATGGCTTTGGGGGGACTTTGCCTTTTAAAATAAAATAATATTTTATCTTTTAAAAATGCTACTTTAAATTTCCTTTTTGAAAAATAAATTTTCAAAACTTTTTATCTTATCTGGTAAACCTATGCTCTGATACCAAGTGAAACACCCCACCTCTGTTAGGGTCACTCTCAAAGGGAATGCCCTAATTTTGGTGGAGGTTTATAAGTATAAATCACAGATATACAAGACAGATATAATAACACATATTTTTGAACAGCGGAAAAACAACAACTTTTATTTCGTTAAAATGCGTGTTACACCAACCATACCATAATTGTCTTACAATAATTCCAAAAACATAACATCTTCATAACTGTCTTGATTACATTATTTAAAGAAGCATAAAGAAAACAGAAATACACTGCAAAAGTCCCATAATTGCTGTCCAAAGCCATAGTCCAAAACGAAAAGATCCAAGCAATACATTCTTTCTCTTCAAGCTGGATATGAAGGCTGGTCAAGCTGCGGTATTCCCTCCCTGTGGACCTGGGGGGGGGGGGAATGGAAGAAAAGAAGACGAAAGAAAAGTAGAGTCAGACATTAAGCCTGAGTAAGTCTAGGACTATTCAGTCTATGAATAAAGAACTGGGTATGATATGTATAAACTAGAAATGGGAAAGCACCATAAACCAAGTTAAGTTGTCTAGGGTTGAATATACTATCGTACCCCATATTAATCTCTGTACCCATATAAACTAGTTCCCAACAGGCACCCCATAATCAGGGTGAAGTGATCAATTTTATGATGATCGGCTCCTACTCGCATAGTTACATGTGTCTTACGGCCCCCGATGTTGTAGTTACCTATGCTGGTCCCACCATGGGGTGTATCAAGTCCCATGGTGGCAGCCCGACACAACCCTAGAATGCACAGGTATGCTACTGGTTCCCAGTGCCTTATTTTTCTGCGCCGGAGTGAGTGCACGCCCACACCCCGTTAGAACCTACACTGCTACACCACCGCCGTCGATTTGACCTCTTACAGTCAGCCCAATAATTGTGCCCCACCGTGCCTAGTTTCAGGGTATCATGATACGCCTTGTAGGGTTACTGCTGAAAAGGGTCCCCCGCTACTAGGTTTTCTATTTCTAGCCAACATGCTAAGTTGGTTAAGTGTTTTATAAACCTAACCCCCAATCAGTCTGTTTAGTTTAGCATGTTCTATTTTGATTAAGTCTTAATTCACTTAATCCTATCAATCCTGACTCAGCCTTAATTGACTTATTAAAGCCTTGACCTCTCACATTAGACAGGTATTGTTGTGGCTGCCTGTTGCCGGTTGGGTCCGGCCAGTCTTACGCCACAACTCAGTCTAACCTCGGGTCCTTATTGGGCTCCGTGTTTAACCACCCACATTGGATAGGTATTGTTGTGACTACTGGACAGCCGGGCGGTTCCAGGCAGGTTTACATCACAACTCAATCCAACCTCGGGTTAAACACATCGTATTTTCTACATTTACATATTTTTGTCTCTTTTCTTTTTATATGTAAATATTTGCGGCCCATTATTCAAATTTATCTTTATTGATTAAAATTTATTTATGCCACTTAATTGATTTTCAAGATTGTTGGCATGCGTCGAACATGCCAACACATATGTTCTATATTTTAGCCCAAACGTCATTACCCCCGTTTTACACGTTCGTTCAAATGTAAGGTGTATTGGGTTTAATACTTAAACCCAATTTAGCCATATGAAAAGGGGAGGCTTATAACATGGTGTTTATAAGGTAACATAAAAAGGGGAGTGTGAACGCATGATCTTGCAACATAACGATTCAATTAACATGAGATAGGCACATGTGAACTTGCAATTGTAACAACATATAATATAAGCAATACTTAAACATGAATCATTCTATTCACAAAATAATGGCATAAACAAAACATGAATCATTATATTCGTGTAGTCATGGCATAAATGATACTTAAACATGAACCATTCAAATCATATAATTATGGCATAATCATAATTGAACATGAGTCCTTCTATTCATATAGTCATGGCATAAACATAATTGAACATGAATCCTACTATTCATATAATCATGGTTTTGTCCTATCTATGTAACTTGTAAGTGGGATGTAATTCTAGTGTAATTCTCATGTAACTTATGTGCCAAATATATTATCATATGATTATGATAACAACATAAGCCTAAAAAAAACATGTCTTTAACTAGGCATAAAAACAAACATAGTTTAGTCATGTTCATAAAATTAATACAAGCTTACAAAGATGCTTGCTTTTGTCACTATCACAAAATCATGATTTTTATACTTGAACTATGATGCCAATTCCAACATAACCTTCGTATGAATCATAATACTTAAGTGGATCAAATTACACTAAAGATGACCATAGAATTATACATCATGTTGGCATAACAATAATTCATATACTTGCATGAATTTCAAATAAACTATTACAACATATAGTTATTATTTCAACGTAAATCTTATACTTGCAATTATCAAATGGATGTTGTAAATAACTACCACAAAAATGTAGTTTTCAATATGAATCATATGCTTGCATGAATCCCAATCAAAATTCCACAACATGTGGTTGTCAACATAAACCATATACTTGTATGAATCAAACCATAACATTGCCAAATCGTTTAGAATCAAAATAACATGCAAATATAAGTCATTATCGTCATAATTCCATTTCGTTTCCAACGCAAATCGCGTACTTGCAAATATCCAATCGTATACCATAATATTCCCAAATCGTTTAGCATCAAAGCAACATACAAATATAGATTATTATCGCCACAATTCCATTTCTTACTTTACACAAATCTACACAATTATTTAATTCACATCGGAATAGCACTCTACTTACAACGTGTGACGAGTCTTCAATTCAGGAATCTGAATTCTGAATTTGGAGATGCTATCCTTTGTTGTAGGCGTTGCTTTGATTTGATTAACGTTGCTTTAAGCTTTTGATTTATCTCCTAATTGTCTCTCTATTTCTGACGGCTATCCTCAGTCTCTCCTCAGTAGTATGACGGTCTCATCTCCATTTTAGTTTATGTGAATTAGGGTTAGTCTTAGGTCCTTTTTATAGAGTTTTTGAGTTAATTTAGACCGTCGATGAAGCTTGGTTTAACAATAGCCGTTCGTTCAAAGAAGAGACCAACCAGGAGATGACACCTTGCCCTAGTGACAAGGCAAGGCTCAGAAAATCGACCAAACATAGACCAGGCCAGCCAGGGTGGGCTGGGTTCGACCTGGCTCACGGGCCAGGTCGACTCCCCAGTCGACCCCCAGGTCTACTCTAGAGTCGACCTGGCTGGGCAGGTCGACACCTAGGTCGACTCCCAGGTCGACCTGGCCTGGCAGGTCGACCCTAGGGTCGACCCCCAGGTCGACCTGGTGGGTTTGGGCGGGAATTTCCCCGCCTACTCTGATTGGGCTGAATTTTAAATCTGTTTTCGATATTCGAATTTTCTGAAACTTCATCGGGCCATAACTTGGTCATACGGACTCCGTTTTTCGAAAACTCGGACTCTATTTCGCGTATCTTTCCGAGACGAACGCAATGGCATATCCCGTTTCCCTTAATACTTTGATTTGAGAATTATTATATTTTAATTTGTGAATTTCACTATTATAACATATACGGGGTGTTACACAAGTGGTTGCTAGTGGTTGCTCGTGGACGCATAAACACACACTAGGCACTAGATCGGCTCGAAAACACTCTCATACTGCATATGGATGTGTGAGCATTTTAATTTTTTATGGATGCAAAATGGTTGAATCAGCACATGGATGTTGCATATGAGTGGATGGTTGTGCACTCATATAGAAATGATATGTATCAAATAGGAAAATTGCATACATATTGGACTCATGGCACTGACATAATTCGCATTAAGGAGGTCAACTGAATCAGTAGACCGCCTGATCTTTGCATTAGATAAGGAACATATACACACACTTTTGCAAATGGTCATACAGCACTAGAAATTTCTAAGGACAATGGATGCTTGTGGATGATGACTGAGTAGATGAGTGATTGGATGGTAGGACACATTCTTCTTAACTTGAAGATTTCGTGGACGAAATCCTTTAAGGAGGGGAGAATGTAACACCCCGTATTTTCTATGAACTTAAGAATTACAAATCTGAGTATAATTAAAATATAAAATCAGAATAAAGGGAAACAAGCTGTGCCATTTCGTTCGTCTCGGAAAAATACGCGAAATAGAGTCCGAAATTTCTTAAATCGGAGTCCATATGACCAAGTTATGGCCTTCCAAAGTTCAGAAAAAAATTAAACAGCACAGACCAGGTCGATTGGGGAGTCGACCCTAGAGTCGACCTGCCCCCAGGGGGTCGACCCTAGAGTCGACCTGCCCCCAGGGGGTCGACCCTAGAGTCGACCCTAGTGTCGACCTGGGGATCGACCTGCCTCCCGAATCTGCTTTTCTGCCTGGGTGCGTTCTGATGTATCTGGTCTCGTTTTCTGTCTAGATTCGTCTGCCTAAACCTATTTAAACAGCCCCAAACCCAGCCTTCTCTACACACAATTCTATTCTTCTTCTTCTCTGCCTCTGTTCTAAATAAAAATAAAAATGGCGTCGCTACTCTGCTAGAATCAAAACTAGAAGCCAATCAACATCATCCTAAATTCAAATTTGAGATAAAAGCTTCTGCAACAATTCTGTAACAACTAAAGTTCTTTCTTTAATCCAATCAAGGCAAGTACAGTTATTTTCTGCTATAAACATTAATATAATTCTGATATGCTTTTAAATCTGAATCTGAGATGGTATATCTGTCAGGTCTGTTTTTCTGTGACTGTTCTGTATCCCTTTCTGCTTCCTTTCTGTTTCTATAGCCAGGCTACCACGAGCCTGTGCCTAATCTCATAAGAGATTAACGTATGAACGCAAATTTTGGGACAAATAATGAATGATGCGAAATTTGACAAAACTGAATTGAACGTATGACTTTAGATCTGAGGCATAAAATATATTGACATATGACTTGGGATTGGATGCATGAATTTGACTGTAAACATGTAATTTATATATATGCATAGTGTACGTTGTAATCTAGATCTGTAACTAATTAGAGAAATGAACATATGTTATTTAGATCTGTAATTAATTAGAAAAATAAGCATATGTTGTAAACTAGTTTTAGACCTATGCATATTCTGTGCTAAAAGAACCATTGTAAGATTACATATGATTTGAGACTTTGGACAAAATGCATATAAAAGTCAAGATTTGATTTTTAGAAGATATGATTTAAAGATTTAGATTGTTGGGTATAGTTTGCATAATGATTCATGACTTAAAAAGAAGAAGATATGGAAACTTAGGTGTAAAGATTTACATTAAATAGGATATCTATTATTGCGATTACACCTAAATAGGGATTTTTGGATATATGGCATGCATTGTAATTAACGGTTATATTTGGTATAATTTATATGTGAATCTGCTGTAAAATGCTAGTTTAACAAAAAAATTGGAACATATGTTATATGGTAAATTATGTCCATATTCTGCGCTATGTAAATTTATGCAAACATGGAGTATATGTTCATATTGTGAATCATGACAATTATGTAGGCGTATGAATTTAGGCCTAATTTATGATTAGGCAAGGCATGTAAATAGAACCTTTAGAAATATTAAATTTGCTAAATCTGCTAATTTGCCAAGTTGCCTAAACTGCTAGTTTTGTTATATTGCCTAGACTGCTAATTAGATTGAAGTGCCTAATCTGTTAAATTTGTCGGTTGAAATGCCTAACCTGTTATATGCCAAAATCTGCTAAGTTGCTAAATCTGTTAAATCCGTTAAGTCATATAATCTGGAAAATCTGTTATCTGCTAAAATTTGTTATCTGCTATGTTGATATAATCATCCTGTTATTGATATAATCTGAATTGGCATATATATTGGGCGTGCGCATAAACGGTAAATTATTAATTAATTGGCCGCAAAGATAAACGTGACTAACTCGAGGTTAGAATGAGTTTGCGGCGTAATTCTGCCCGGAACCGCCCGGCACATCCAGTGGCCGCAAACAATAGGTTCTAATGTGAGAAGTTAGTCATAACCTGCTTAAGACACGAGGTTAGGTCTGGCTTGTGGCAGAAGTCTGCCCGGAACCGCCCGGCCCATCCAACGGCCACAAGCTAGCGACCTAATGTGAGAGGTCTGGGCATTAATAATTAATTAATGCAAATCTAAGATAAGAATGACGTCTAAAACGTATTGGGGGAAATAGGGTTAAACCAACTGGATTAATAGGTGTAGTAAACCTGTCCATGAATCTGTAGGCCCAATACAAAGTTAGACAAATCTGAAAAATCTGTACATCTGATCTGTTAGTCTGAAAACTTGCTAACTTAATCTGTGAACAAGTAAATCTGAATTCTGTATGTCTGAACTTGTAAACAAGTTAATCTGAGATCTGTTAGTCTGGGGACACAAGGTTTGGAGGGGAATTACTTGTTCGTCTGTTGTTTGGGACCCATATTAGTCAATAACCCTTTCTGGTATCAAAACTTTGACCCAACAGTAGGTAGGGTCCGGGCACGCTTACTGAACTAATTATAAGTGGTTCATTCTGATAATGGCGAGGGGTGTTGATGGTGCGTTCCAACTGGGTCATGTGCGTGCATGGATCCCGGTCTGCCTCTGAGGATGTAAGACGCCGTGACATCTGTAAATAGGTTTGTGCCAATTGGTTGTCACTTTAGGGAGTGATACACCCTACTGTGGGGCCGACATAGGATATTTATGTATTAGGGAGCCGATCGCTTGGGGTAGGGTTTTAGGGTACACTTAGTTCTGTCTGTTTCTATTGGTACCGTCTGTTTCTGTTGGGTGGTAACACCTGTCTGTTTCTGTGTGGTACCGTCTATTCGGGTGGTAAAGGCCCATTACTAGTGTACACCTAATTCTACATTCTGTTTCCGTAGGGATTAATCTGTTTCTGCTTCTGTCTGTTTCTGATCGGGTAGTAAAGGCCCATTATTAGCATTCTGTTTCCGTTAAATTATTCTGTACCCGTTCCTGCTTCAGTTTAGACATTAGTGTGACACCTAATTCTGTTATACTAGTATTAGCGCAGAGAAGTGTGAAGCAATAGTTTATGTCATTCTGTTCTTCTGTTATATCTGCTACACCTGTTACAGTTATCTCACATCCCGTTTTATGTTCATATCATATTATTATTATCTGTTCATATGCTGAAAGTCACTGGACTTGCCAGACTTTTTGTCTGACCCTTGTTGTTTCGCCTCCTTTCTTCCGTTTCCCCCCAGGTTATCCAAGGAGGGAATACTTTAGCTTGATCCGGATTTCTCTTTGCTTGAAGTGCTTAAAGTATGGCGTGGCTCTGTATAGCTTCCGTTCTATGGGGATTATGATTTTAAACCATGCATTTTGAAGGCTTTTGTACAAGACTGATATTTTGTACTTGAATTCTGAGATTTGAATGGATGTAACCATATTAATTTCTGTTTCCGTTGTAATAAAGTTAAAAATTTTCAAGTACTGTTTTATCTGTCTTGTAAGTTTCTGTTCTGTTTACTAAAATGCTCCACCAAAGTTAAGGCATTCCCTTTGTGAGTGACCTTAACGGAGGTGGGGTGTTACACAAGGGCTTTTTCTATTAATAGAAATTGTGCCTTCGGTTTCGTTCAATCCCAGAACGAACGTATATGGACAGATGTCTGACAAAGTATTTCCAATGATCGAATATGATTGTTCGGTACAAATATATATGGTTGCAACGGATTAATGCCCTTAGCATAATATCCAGAATATTTGTGCAAATCAATTAGTGATTAACGGATCTGACAATCTGGCATTCGAAGTGATAGTGCTATCAATGAATAGAAAGTGAATGTAGCCTTAGGCATCAACAACCGGGAAATGATAAAAATCGGACAGACAGCATGGCTATGTGGGTCGCTCCCATTAGGGTGTATTATCACCTATCTAGAGATTCATTTAAATTTCTTATTCTATTCGATGTTGTCCCATTCGGGAAAAGGTTGCTAATCCCAACCGTTGGTGATATACATTCGATACACTCAAGCGAAATGAGTGGTCGGTCATGTGTGGGCCGGGTTGCAAGATGTTCTTGTTGAACCCAGTGTATTCCTCTCTAGAGATATACTAGCGGAAGGTGGTTCCACACCTTGTGATAGTCGGAATCCAATCTCCAATAAGCACCCTGCGGTTTTTGATTTTATATTATATATGGAGCGTGAGATGTAAGCGTTCCGCTAGATTCTATTTATTTGATTAGACATTATTATAATATCACTGGATTTTTGTATCAAAGTGTTTTGGGTTATAGTAAGGTAAAAACCGTCCATGTTTATGTGTGGGATGGTCTTACTATTATCTTTTCCTTTGAAAGGATTTTTAATTCAAACAATTGGTTGGAGTTTACTCACACCAGTCCCATGACTGACCCAGAGTTTATTTTGTTTTGTTTCCACTAAACTCTTGGGTGCCCAAATTTGTACGGGCAGTCAAGTAGTCGGGATTTTACAGATTTACTTGGAAGAGCTAGAAGCAGGAGGCTTCACCAGTTAGCTATAGACTCATATATTCTGTTGTGTACTATGTGGTATCCGGAAACAGGTGTTTATAACTATTCCAGGAATAATTGTTTGTGCTCTGATGATGGTATGTATATAAAGTTACTGATTTGTATTTCAAAAGTTATGTTATATAATATATTTTATTCGTTCCGCTGTGAGATTTGTCTTCTTTGTTTTCTTCTATTCTAATATTTCTTTCTTTCTATTTCTCATCCTCTAACTTCTTTCTAATAATGATTCGTATTTCTGTGCAATTTGGGTTGGATGTGTGGTGTTATTAGTCGACTCAGATAGTACGGATTTGCGGGCCATTACAGTACACAATATAATTCACATTAATTTCATTTCACTATGAAATATTCTGATAAACCGAAACAATATTTGATTAACGATATATATATATATAACTATATCGATATTATCAACCAATCAATTAGCAATTTAACCAAACAGTCGACACACAACAATCAACCAACATTTATCAGTTCTAAAAATACGTTATAAAAATATAAACTGGTAGAGTTGGTGAGTTTTACTCACTTTGATTGGTTATCGTTAAATAACGATAATCGATTTTCGATCCAGATCATACAATTTATTTCACTATAAATTGTAATGAGATCCAATTCACACCCAGTCAGTTCCATTGTGTAGTCACCATCCATACGATCCCAATGGATCTTGTTTCGCAGGATTTCGATCACATATGTAAAAGATATCAACATTACAAGTTCATATACATAATTAAATTGAATTAACTTAATTTAATTTAAGTTTGGGCTTTACCAAACTAATCCGGCCCAAAGTGATTTAAATCGCACCCGCAAACTGCAGTCTTCTCCCTCTCTATTCAATACGCTAGTTGTACGGATTATCTCATGGCCATTTCGGCATCTTATCCCCATCGCTCCATCATTCCCTTGCGATCTTAAACCAACAACACCAACTTCCCCCTTATTCGAGTCTCTCCTTCTCTATACACGAAACGATGAACTCGACTTCCACTTACTCCTCACGCTACAAGAACCTGTTTGAGACAATCTCAAAACCCCGTGCTACGGTGTTAGGGATAATCTTTGGAATATAACACATTAATCATCATTAGCAGAGTACAAATAATAGCATAAACAAGAAATAGAATAATTTACATAAATATGACAGTGGAATCATATATATCACTACATCAGAGAGCACAATGCAGGATACAACTTAGCGCATAATAATACATAATCAGTCTACATCCCCTGTGGCGGAATCACATATATAGAGAGAGTACATAAACGAAACATCAGTCTACATCGCCTGTGGCGGAATCATACACATATACGATAATGGAGGAAAAATCATAGTCATCAACATGTAGTCAAGCCTCGCCATAAGCCAAAAGTGCACCTCTACTGTGGCGCCAAGCCAAAATATGTCGGCTACCTGTAACTAGGCTGCCCGTGTGAAAATAAGGGCACCCGAGTTTGCAAGGTGAAACAAACTACGAGTCAGTCATGGGACTGGTATGAGAAATCTACTTAACTTATTAAACAACAATAATAAGGCAAATCAAAGGACCATGCCACTTTCGCGGAACGGGTTTACTCCAATGAGTGCTAGTGCATGAAACAAAGTAAATGATTAAATCATCGCAATGCTTTTTATAAAAATGAAGCCATTATAAGACTCAGGTCCAATCACACATTGCAACGCAAGCCAGAGGATAGAATTTTTACCTTATAATGGCCAAGAGATGCTTCATACATTTAAACAAAAGTGTTTGATATTATTACTAGTGCATATATGTTTCAAAAGCAAATTCAATCATAAATATCAATCATGGGCGGCATAAATGACCCATACCACTATGTCGCCATACTAGTAATACAATCACATCTGCAATTTCGTATTGGAAATTGGATTCCATCGTGAGTCGAGGTAAGGGGCAAGCTCCTCTCCGTTCGAGACACTCTAGCAAATGCCTCAGGATCGCACACAGCGGTCCTTGGAATCGGCTGGGCCGGTCCACTCTTACTTTTGAGGATTAGTTATTCCTGAACACACGTTTCCCATTCCTTACATACCTATAATCAAGGCGCCTTGTGTGACGACCCCATAACCCATACTACAGTGTTAAGGGTAATCTTTGGAATATAACACAGAAAAAGATAATAGCAGAACAGAAATAAATAAATACACCAGATAATGAACAAATAATACTGGATAAACAAAAATCATCAGAGTTACACAGTATACAGGATCATACTTAGTACAAATACAGTTCAGCTATACATAAATGTCTACAGCGGAAAACTAAACATAATGTACAATAGGAGCCGAACAGCAGAAAAAGAGATAAATGATATAATCCATCTTCAGCTCCAGCTATCCAGAAAAATCCTGCTAAACCTGAACACAAGGCTGCCCATGTTGAAAAAGGGGCACCCGAGTTTGAAAGTGAAACAAACTACGAGTCAGTCATGGGACTAGTATGAGAAATCTACGCAACACATCTAAAATATGGCCAATCACAGGACCACGCCACTTTCGCGGAACGGGTTTACTCCATTGGATTGCCAGTGCTTTAAAACAAATAATTCTTTTAAACAACGCAATGCTTTTTATAAAAATGAATCCATTATAAGACTCAGTTCCCATCACACAATGCCACGCAAATCGGAGGATAGAGTTTTTACCTTATAACGGACAAAATATGCTTGATACGAATAAAACAAAAGCATTTGATATTATTACTAGTGTTTATATGTTTCAAAAACAATTTTGAATCATAACTATCAATCATAGACGGCATTAATGCCGCATACCACTATGTCGCAATATATAGGTATACAATCAAGACCGCACAGTCATGTATTTGGAAATTGGATTTCCGTCATGAACTAAGGCAAAAGATAGACCTTACTGACTTCGAGAATCTCTAGCTCGAGCCTCCGAAACAGCCGCAACTGCCCCTTGGAGCTACAGGGCCGGTCCACACGGAGTGGATTATAGTGCTTGAACAATACGTTTCCCCGCCCTTCGGGGCGTAAATGAGCCAACGAATGACTCCATCGGTCCTGGATCGACCGATATAACCAAGGTGCCTCGCAACAGCAACAACCACATAGGTGAAAATAATATAAATGTCAGCCATTTTAAGCACCGACACCACCTCTAACTAGAAAGAAACGCATGTCCTCCCTGAGGTCCTTCTCCCGTTTCTGGTTCATACCGAGGTGTGAGGTTCGCGAATTCACGTTATACACAAAGCTATGCCACACAGGCGGTGCTTTGATCATCACCACAAGACTTTGCTTTTCAACAGAAGCCTTGATCATTTGCCACTTAGGCATGCCACACTAGCAATTCGTGCCATGCGACTGATGTCCATCGATATACAACCTCTGAACTCGTGCGTCTCAGAGAAGGGAGTTAAGCAAAAGAACAAATTCTCCGCCGCCAAACAGATGGATATTTAATAGAGATCAATCAACACAGAATGATATCCAATGTCAGACACACAGTCCATTTACAAGTCCGTTCTGGGTCTGAACGAAACCGGAGGCACTATTTACCGCGCAAACCCATCGACCTCCACTTACGCCTGGACGATCACCACTCATTATCCATATTTCGGGATGCCTCCCAATCAGGACATCAGTTACCATCCAAACGAGGTGAAGATTTTCGGTCTTCAACCACCGTCTTCATCTTCGATTTCTTATCGTCGATTCCGTTATTCAGAGTGGGATAAACCCGTTTTTTCTGAGCAATTCGTATATAATAAACAAGTGTTAAACAAACACAACATATGAATCATTTCAATTCATTAGTCACTAACCGTAAATCATTAAGAGAACGATTTCCCAAATATTAACCACGAAGGCCGAAACCAACATCAGATCAAAACCCAAGAAACCATTCGACTTAGTCAACCTTCAGTTAATTTCTAAATTTCACATTCCATATCGTTTATAATATCTTATAACGATTTATCGCTATTTTTATTTATTTCAAAATAGCCAATTTATTTAAACGACGCTTCGGGCCATAACGCGGCCGTGGCGCTGTTTTTCTTCAGATTTGATTTACACATATCTGAAAATCTAACCGTTGGATCATCACAAAATTTATATCAATAGAAAGATCTTTTCAAAACGAATCCCACGGTTCCAGTTTTGGGAAAATCCGACGGTCGGATCTCCCAGTACACTCATTTAAAGTTTCGATTTCAAAATACGAACTGCAGCGTCGTTATTTGATTTAATATAATTATATTTATATATGTAAATAAAAAGATAATCGATTCTGGCGCTGTTTTTCTTCAGATTTGAATTAAACATTCCAGAAAATCCAACCGTTGGATCTTTACAAAGTTGGTGCCGTTGGAAAGATATTTCCAAAGCGAACCCAACGGTTGCGGTTTCGGGAAAATCCGATGGTCGGATCTCCCGCACTAATCGTCTGAAATCACGGTTTCAAAACACGAACTGCAGCTTCGTTATTCGATATATTTCAATTCTATATATATATATATATATATCGATTCTTCGATTTCAAAGCTATATGCTTTTCATATCTTTGATAAAAATGATATTTGTATCCAACAAACAATCACTTCGACACTTCGCTATTTTTAACAATTCATGTATATAGTAAAAATGTGATTTTTATTGTAAAACATTTCATTTCAAAACATGATTATTTTATATAGTTCATATAGATGATAAAAATATGATTTTTATTATAAAACAATTCATTTCAAAACACGATTATTTTATATAGTTCATATAGATGATAAAAATATAATTTTTATTATAAACAATTTATTTCAAAACACGAATACCATTCAACACATGGATTTCTATTCAACGAATGAATTTAGTTTCAACAAATGAAAATAATTCTAACACATGAATATTATTCAAAATTTCGGCAGCTTAACGGTAGGGTAGTTAAACCCGGGGCCGTCCCTAGTACGACTCCTCTTTCGACCTTAAAGCCTCGCAGCTTTTGACAATGGGGATTCATGCATCTAGTTCGCACGCAGGAGGCATGTATATTTTTCCATTTCCACAAACTAATCCTATGTGGGTTCAACCAAATAATTCTCAACCACAAACGTGTATTTTTCAACCACAAATTATTCTAATCAACCATTCGTAATCAACCAATTTTCACACCAATCACAACCAATAAATATCGTCCATGGTTTGTGGACAAGGGGCGTGTGTATATATATATATATATATATATATATATATATAAGCATTTCACTTCTATTTTAACACATATATAATTTTTCACAAATTGTATATAACTTATATATCTAACGTACAACTTATACAACGCTTATACAAGAGGTGTACAACGCTTATATAACTCATACATCGACTATATAATTTATACATCGTCGTTTTCCATATCGTTTATAATTTAGAAATCTCACATTGGGTTCCACTCCACCAAAAATAGCAGAAGGCTCAAAAAAATATGCGGCCTCTTCTAGAATGTAGAAGACGTCCACACGAGTCCACTGTCTCTTGTTTCACTGAATTTCGTCAAGAAACGAAAAAGATATGATTTTTATAGTGAAATAAAAAACCGTAGCGCTTTAAACTGCTATAATATAGTTTAAAATAATTCAAACCGTACCTCAGCTGTTTCGTTCAAAACTATGTTTGGATTTTTCTTTGAATCCGTGTAGCTATTCGTCGATCGGCCTTCGCAGCGTCGAAGGGGGAGGAGAGGCGCACGCGCGCAAGGGGGTGTGGGCCAGTTCGACGGCCTGATGAGGGTGCGGCGGCGGTTTGAAACCCGAGACTTCCAGGCGCCGATTCTCCCAAACCACACAACGAAAAAATCCAAACTATATATGGATTTGAAGATCTTCCCGAGCACTACAAAATTCTCAAAAAGGGCATGGGTTTTTATTGAGCGGATTAGAAGAAATCGAGGAGAGAAGAAAGGAAAGGTTTTCCGTCGTCGTCGTGTTTAATCGGAGAGAGAGAAAGCTTTGACCGACCAATTAGATTTTTTTATTTATATATTTTAAAAATCCGAAAATACCCCTTGTCACACACGAACACCAATCCAAACTCAACGATTATCGTCCCTAGCGTTTAACCCCCATTCCGAACACAATGGGATATGTTTCGTAGGCCCATTCGACTGTTTCAGTCAGTTTTCCTTCAAATTAAAATATAAAACATTCAATATTTAATGTGAACGTATGTTTCAATTTGCCAGGGCCACAAACTGATCCTAAAAATTCCCGAAAAATAAATCTAGCTATGTTTTGATGATACGGTCCCAACAAATCTAGTTTCGTTGAATTTCGAGATCGTTTGAAAAATGCCCCATTTTTGGTCAATCTAATTTAACTATAATTGACCAAAACACGTTTTCCTTTGCCACGCTCACATATTAACTTCAAAAATTATGAAATTTGAACCGTAGTAATTATTTAACATCCTGGATCCAACAAAAGTGGTTTCGTCGAATTTCGAGGTCGTTTCCAAAATGGCCATTTTCACGGGCTATATAAATTCCATAGCGACCTTTCAGAAAATTCATTTAGCAATAATTTTTGCTTCCCGCTATGAAACTTCGATTTTTCATATTCGTTAGAAAGGTATTCATTAACAGATTTAAATTTTTTTGGTTTCGCTCAAATCCGTTTTGTTTTGCACCCGGTACAGTCAGCCAAAGTTTGAATTCAAATTTTGAAACTACCTCGCCATTTCAGGACTTGTTTATAATTAGAATTAATTATATTCGTTTTCAATTGTCGATTCAAACTTATTTTTCATCGTTATTATTTAAAATATTTATTTTAAATATTTAAAATCCACTAAAATAGCCAATTTTTTTTTTTTTTTAAATTAGTTCGGATTTTCCGGGTCTTACACCTTGCATTCCAACAACCAAACAGGTGAAAAGTATATATAAATGTCAGGGCTGGTAGGTCACTGACACCACCGTAGCTAGAATGAAACGTCGTGTTCTCCCAGCAGTCCTTCTCCCGTTTTTGACTCATACCGAGCTGTGAGGCTCGGTAATCCAATCTATACACAAAGCTATGCCACACAGGCCATGCTTTGATCATCAACCACAAGACTTTGCTTTGCAACAGAAGCCTTGATCATTTTCCACTTAGGCGTGCCACACAGGCAATCCACTCCATGCGACTGATTTCTATCGATATATAACCTCTAAGCTCGTACGTCTCAGAGAAGGGCGTTAAGCAAGAGAATAAATTCTCCACCGCCAAACATATATATATTTAACAGAGATCAATCAGCACAGAACAAAATCCAATGTCAGACACACAGTCCATTTACAAGTTCGTTCTGGGTATGAACGAAGGCGGAGGCACCAAATTCCTCGCATATCCGCACAATCAACATTACGTCTGGACGACTACTACTTCAGCTCCTTCAAGGTAGCTACTCCAATCACGAGCATCAGTAGTGCCCATCCATCCAATGTGAAGATCGTCGATCTTGAACCGTCTTCATCTCTTCGACTTCTAACTGTCGATCGATTATTTGAAATGAGAATAAACTCGGCCTTTTCAAATAATCCATGTATATTTAGATTTTCAAATCAATTCTTCACATGGTTAATCATTCGACATTCACATTTCATTTCTTTAGTTTAGTTTTCATGTCAAACACATTCAACTATCAAATATCAAGCAAACCAAGCATAATCGGTTTATTTCCACTCTATATCGTATACAATATTTTATAACGATATATCATTGTAATGGCGCGATTTTCGATACCTTGAAAACCGTGTCATTTATTGAAAGAATTTAGAAGATGAGATAGAAATGATAGAACTAATAGAATAGAAGAAGAAGAAGAACACTGAACAAAATCAGAGTAAACACGAATCTCACAGCGGAACAAGTAGTATGTATTATAACATAACTTTGAAATACAAAACTGTATTGTATATACATACCATTATCAGAATACAATACATCATATCACAGCGGAAATAAATCTCTAAATAACAAATGGTGAAGCTTCCTGCTTTGAGCTCCTCCAGGTGAATATGTAAAAGCCTGAAACACTTGGCTGCCCATACAAATTTGGGCACCCAAGAGTTTAGGGAAAACAAACAAAATAAACTCTGGGTCAGTCATGGGACTGGTGTGAGTAAATTCCAATCATACTGTTTAACTTTGAAAATCCTTTCAAAACAAGAAAATAATAGTAAGACCAGCCCACACATAAACATGGACGGTTTTTACCTTACTACTATCCAACATATTTTTATATCAAACTTCAGTGATATTATAATAATGTCTAATCAAATAAATATCCAAGTAGCAGAATGCTTGCATCTCAAGTTCCACATATATATAGTATAAAATTATAAACCGCAGGGCGCTTATTGGAGAATGGATTCCAATAGACAAGTATGGGAGCACCTTACAAACAGTGTACTCTAGAGGGGATACACTCAGGGTTCAACAAGAACGTCTTGCAACCCGGCCACACATGAACGCTCACTCATTTAGCTTGAGTGTCGCGAATATAATGCCACCACGGTTGTAGGCCATCCAACCGTCATCCGAAGATACAGAATCGAAAAGAAGTATAAATATGAATTTTCTCTAGATCGGTGACAATACACCCTGCTTGGGGATGACCCAACTAGCCATGGTGCCTAGCCCCACTTTTGTTACTTCCTGGTTGTGAGGCTAGAGGCTACGCCTATCTTCAGAACATCTGATCACCATTCACTTTGAATGTCACATCATCAAATCCGTAATCACATATTGATGAGACAAATGCACCATGGGTGTACAATAAAGAGAAGTTACCTTCTCCCCACCAACTTGGTATATTCGTAAAAATCAACGGTGTGACCGTTGGAAATACTCTGTCAGACACTCGTCCATACAAGTTGTCCTGGGACTGGACAAACAGAAAACACCATTTTGAAACTGGACGACCCTTGCATTTAACTCCGTCTTCGATTTCTTCAGCATTATAAATCGCAGCGCTTATGCCTATACGGAGTGGTTTCCGGATAGTATATCCAACCGGTCTCTTCGTATTGACAACGATGGTCAAAACACTTCGATAGTCGGTTATTTAACTATCGAAGTAAAACAACATTCATTCAAATGAACAACTAAACGCACACAACCACGGGCACCTTTTATTTAACATTCGTTTTTATTATTCAAATTCCCATATCATACTGGATATTTCTCTAATTCCGTTTTACACTTCTTGGAAAATATTCCCAGTTATTACCAACTCTTATTCTCCCATATTTCAGATGTATACGTTATTAATGTTTGAAATATTTCCATTCTTTTCACATTCTTTATTTTCTACACTTAGATAATATACACTATCTACATTGGAAAAATATTCCAATTTCATTATAAACATTTTAATATATCCAACGTTCATTTTTAAAACACTGTTCACTTTTAAAGGTGAATATCTTCCTATTATAAAAATCTGAACCCCTTTAACAAATAACTCTATATTTAGAAAATCAATACCATTATCTCATTTACCGAAATCTCTTCCATAATTTATATTCCCAATCCACTTAATAAACTCTGTTCTCTAAGACAACTTCTTATCAAGTTTATAACTAAACACTGATTACATATCCCATTATAATTTATTGGTTTAAGCTATGTATTAACAATCCTATCAGATTATAATTCCTAAAATAATTTACTTTATTACATTCGACATCGTCGAATTACAATTCCAAATCCTAATGGTTTAATTCTAATCCCATTTCGAACATCGAAATGTTGTCATCGTTTTCTAACACGATTCTCCAATTTCTCTTTCTAAACTTATCTTATATTTTCTTTGGACAAACATCGTTATTTATTACTTCCGAATAATTGGATTTCAAACCAACTGTTACATTTCCTAGGAAGTGCTGCTATATATAAAAAACATGCTTAAGTTTGCTTAACAGCGTTAATCTATCGTTACATTTCAAAATTTGTCATACGCTGTAATATTCTCCTTTATAACTAATCTTGACATAACAGTCACGCTTAAGCCTAATTAACAGCGTTTATTTTATCGCTATAGTTCTAAGACTTGCATACACTGCTATATTCTTTATACTAATCTTGACATCTATTTCCATCACAAACTGATATCGTTCCTCGATAATAGTGAAGTCGTTCAAGTTGGGGTATTCTATTTTACCTCTCAGACCTTGATCGACGACGTTCTTACCTTAGAACAGATATAAGTCTGTATTCTAATTCCTTATTACTTGTAATATATATCAAATTGTATTTCCTTGTTTTATTTTGGAATATGGTTTCAAAACACCATATTCATACTTTGAAATCTTCGTTGTTTATGGCTATTTCTATTAACATTAACTCTTCGCTTTAACTTCATTCCATCCGTATCTTCATTTACTGATTTTATCTACTTCTTACCATTAGATTAATATAATTAATCTAATGATATTCCTTAACTATTTATTTTAAAATATCCAAATTATTTACTTGTCCGATAATTACCGCTTCATACTTATTTGACTAGATAACCGTTTATATTTATTTTATAAAACAAATTCTAAAACACTGGTTTATAATAGAACTTCTATTATAATTAAAAATTCACTTTAATTAAAAAAATATAATTTTTATAATTAACTTCGTTAATTTGCCTGACGGCCAATCAACTTCTTAACAAAACGATGGGTTTACGGTCGACTGTTACCACCTTCTTAATCGATATCGTTTATTAATTTATCAAAGCAAATGCTGAATTTTCATTCGACATCAATTATTCACACGGAGTTTCAAATGTAAATTCGGGTTCAAACAGTGCATACAAAACAAACAGTACATATAGATATCGAGGAATCCGGTCGGATTCCTTCAACCGGTTTCTGCATCCACAGATGTTAGTCAAACAATTATCACTGATTTCATACTAGGGGATATTTATAATTGACAGAATCAGTATCCAACCGGTGATGTGTATATATACAACGATGTATGATTTTTAACCTATTTAATTGTAATCTACCTAATCAACCATCACACAACATTCAAACAACATTATAATTAAAAATATTTTAAAATATATCAGAGTTAGTGATTTTACTCACCTGTGCGCGTTAACCGTTAAATAACGATTTGCGTCGGTTGATTGTACCAGATGTTTTAATCTGCCATAATTCAAACGGGACTCAAATCACCCATCCATGTTTGTCATTTTTTCGAGCTCCACCACCCGGTCGCCATTGGGACAAACTTGATGCTTCCTCCTTCGTTACGAACTCCGGTGTTTCCTCGGGTGCTATAGTGATGTCGCGAATGATTTTAAATTCCAAAATCCGTAAACCAACTACTCTACCTTCCCTCTACCCTTAGTCTTCACTCGGCACGTCAGCAAGATCATGATGACTAACCTATACCTCACGATCACAGAAGAAAATCTCGGACACTGTTGTTTCCACAGTTCAGCCCAACGCCAACACTGTCGCACGCTTCTCCAAAAATTTTGTCACCATCTTTGAATTTAATTACCCTTTGCTCCACCATCCTTCATCTATCTCCTCCATTCCGGTGCATCACAGACAAAACACGGTCTCCAGAGAAATGGAACCATCATTAACACTCAACAAATGATTAACGTTTACCCAATGTAAATCCTTCTTTGCGGTGAAATAGCGAATAACACCCGCTGCATATACACACCCCTTCATGCCATCATTATCAGTACCTCATCCCTTTCCAACTATAACATAACCACTTCCTTTTGTATACACGCTCCTTGCATGCCCCATTACTGTACTACCATGTACACCTCCCCCTCAATACATACAAACCCGTGACAATACTCCCCTATATGAAGATCATCCCACTTGAGAAACCCACCATCAGTGCGTCTCAGTTTCCTGCACTCACGCCACCAATGATTTCCAAACTTGCTATTTCTTTTTATACCCATCCATGTTTAAGGTTAAACCTTAGGTTGAGAACATGAGCACAAAATAATGGCTCTCTAATTTGGTATGCTAGATTTGGTCATTTTAACATGAACAAAATGAAAGCAGTGGTGATGGAAACTTGATGAATGAGTTGTTCAAATCTCTTGGATTTTGGGTCCACTCATGTACGTGAATCCTTACTGCATACACCAATGTTCCCACCTCGTTTCCCCACTTCAACTCCAGGATGCAACTCAGTTCAACGAGGACACCACACCAGCTTGCACCCCTCCACTTTTGAACTCCTCTTCCATGATAAAACTGCAGACAACCCTTACACTCCTCACATGCAAGCGCCCTCCCCCCATATAACATTTCACGCATTGGACAACCCCCCTCCACATAACATGTCAGCCACTACTCCAGTACAACCACTCCCATGCCAGTTCTTAAAGTCCCCTTCCCCACTAATGTGCCTTCCTCCTGTATATACAAGCTTCAAGCCAATTTACTTCTCCTCCTTTGTATTTTCGAACACTGACTTTCTGTACAACCGCTCATAGCTGATGTTCATCCAACTCCAAACACCCCATCTCTTTTTACCAACATGAAAACGTACCACCCCTTCCTTTAAAAACCATGAACTCCGGCATACACATTTGCATGGCCATCATTTGCCGCATGTCCTCTTCTCCATACTCCAAACTGACCCACTAGTATTTATATAAGTAAAACGCGACTAAACTCCACACTTCCAAACATGCCGCCAGCTGCCCATCAGTACCGTCCTTGAACTGCCTCGACATCACTTCGGAACCGACCCCCATTTGTTTCATATAAGGGATCTGCAACTCCTTTTCCACATTTAAACACCACTACCACTGAAACTGAAATTCCATGCCATGACGCCACCATGCTCATACGTCACTCCGCAAGCTTCAGACATTTTTAATAGCATGGTTGAGTATTTTGTTTTTAGTTTGATTTTACTTAAGGCTTGCTGGTTGGCTTGTTTATTTATAGCAGGCCTTTCCTTAGCAGGTAAGAAATAAAGGATAGGCTTAGGGGCATATTGTCAAGGTAGGATAATGGTTTAGAGTATGGTTTGCAGTATGTAAGTCTTTTCCTAGGGTGGTAGCCTAGTACGAATACTTAGCAATAAAGTAAGGGTTTATATAATATTATGTGTACTTATTTATGTCGAGTTTGCATCCTAGGGGTGGCGTGATTTTGAAACAACAGGTATTGCCTACACTAAGTGTTACTGTTCAGTTTAGGGTAGGTTATAATTTCAACCATACCAAGTAGGCTTGTAGTGATATGAAATGATTCCTGCAAGAATTCCCTTAGGCAAGGAGTAATCAGAAGGGTCTGTATTTGAAAGGAATGTACGAGACTTCACAATGAAGTAACCCAATATATATGCACACATGTTAGATTTTTAGGGTATCATGCTACACACAGTTTATCATTTTAAGGACCGCTTTCGACGAAATTAAAAATACCGTCGTGCTCAACGAGGTGTCACGGTCCCAAAAATATAATAATACCGGTAGATTAACTCATATTTTGAAACCCTGAAATATCAATACATGGTGCAAAATACTCCAAATACAAAGTTGCGTATTTAACTTATTAAAAATTACAGTAAAATTATAAAAATTAAATTATCGCTATGTCTCAAAAGAACCTTGTCAAATTCGAAACCGATATCTAGTTATATCGAATGAATAGTTATGGTCGATAAACGGTTTTACAGCGACTTTCTGAATATTTGATTTGGAAATATCTTGTAATATGTACGATGAAATCTCCATTTTTCACTTCTGTTAGAAAGATATAGTTCAACAGATTCCGACGTTTCTCGTTTCGAAGAAATCCTATTCAAAACGAGTCTGGTATACTCAGTTGAAGTTTAGAACGTTAATTTACGAACTGCTGCGATATTACGGGCTCGATTATATTTAATATATATTTTTATACGTTCAACTTCGTTTTAATTAAAATATAAATCCACTTATATTCTGAATCCAATATTTAAACTGATTTAAATATTCAAATATAAACTGACAAAAATGCGGGACGTTACAGTCCTTCCCCCTTAAAATAATTTCGTCCTCGAAATTGCTAAGATAGGGAAAATGCTACAATCTCTGTTATAACATGTTAAAAATCTTTTAGGTTTACTTCATAAATTTAGTTTCAACTGAACTGATTAATTCCAATTAAAATATTTATTCCTCCTTATTTCGAATATTTTCAAAATTTTCAAAATTTCCTAACAGCTCAAATTTTCAGAGAATTTTGCCAGAATCTCCTCTGCACGGCTTATTCGGTACAACAACAAGTTGCCACTCTGGGCCTTCTCCCACTCCAAAAGAAAATCAAACAGCCAAACAACTTTCCAAACGTACTCAAAAAATTTCATACTCCATATTATTTAAACATGTACCTTTTTGGTTGGCATCCAATTCTGATTCTGCACTTTGCTATCAAGCCAGCATGTATCCAAACATTTCCAACTGATCTGCGATTAATTTCTTCTCAGTCATATCATTCGCATATCCAAGTCGAATTCCATTTCAATTTCCAATTCCATTTGCTGATTTATTTCTCAAATCAGTAATCTTCATCTCCAATTTCAGAGTTCAGTTCAAATTTTCCAAGAATCAATTCATTTTAATAACTCAAAACTTCAATATTTCTCTTTTACAATTTCAATTCTGGACCGTTCCAAATTCAGTCCAGTTTTGTTTCTCTTAGTTTAAGTTCCATTTTAACTCCATAAGTTAAATCTTTACTTCAAAATTCAAATTCCTGGGATTTATTACAAATTAGTTTGAAATCATATATTATTCAAAACATTTGAAATTCTGACAACTTGTTTGATCGTCGCCAATCTATGAATTAGAAAAGCGCGATATTTAAATTAAATTCTGCAAGCATACAGGTGTGTAGCATACAGGTCGAACACAGGGAGGTAGATTAAAATAAAATTATATATTTAATCTCTTGGGCGAGTTAGATGAAGGCTGGAGATTTTGTTGAAATAAAAACAAATTGAAATTGCGAACTTAGGATTATCGTTTAATCTAATCAAGGATTAATCACTAAAGAAAGTAAATTGCAAAACAAGAACAACAATGCAGAAAATAAAAGTGCAAAATAAGAAGAACAAAAAAAATTAAAATTAGGATTGTCGTTGAAACTAATCAAACGACTAATCACTAATGAAACAAATGTAAAATACAACTAGTAATCTACCGAATCTAATCGTGTAGATGGCACTAGTTGCTAAGAAATAAAAAAAAAATACTAGAAAATAAAAGAAGAAGAAGAATTTTTATTAGAGTAACGGAATACAGAAATGAGATGGTGGCTACAATGCTATTACAAGGGTATTTATAGGAGATAACCAAACCCTAACCCTAATACAATGATAAATGGGCCTTAGGGAAATCACAAGGGAGTTTACAATAAGAAACATAAATGGGCCTTAGATAAATCAAGCAAATTTGGGCCTGTTCTCTTTTCCTCTTGCTTCCTTGACACTTCTTCATTGATTTGTGATGTGCAAAGCCTTTTTATCAATCCTTTTCTTGTCCAACAGCAACTAGATGTGAGATCTTCATCTACAATTCTTCAAAATGTAAATGTATATCAATTTCATCTCTATTTCTCTACTTTTCTGGTTGCATGCACGCTGGGTCGGAATATCTGTAAAAGTAACAAAAAAATACCCAAGTAATATTTATTTATATACAAAAGATAAGATATAAGAGCATAAAATAAACACATTTCTATGTCAATCAAATACCCCCACACTTATCTTTTACTCGTCCTCGAGTAAAAAAAAATGACAAACTAACTAGGTAGGTCACACTTTCGTAGGAAACACGATTGCATTGAGCGTATGCAACAAGCCGTTAAACCTCTAGGTGTCCCTAGTAGGACGAGTGGTGTCTCGTGAGGGTTTTCAGCGGATACTACCCACAAAATCCAAATGCAGTATGTTATGATTCTAATGAAACTACATGAATGCAGAGGACTTATGCAATTGAAAACAATAGTTGAAAACACGACTTATTTCAAGAAAGTGGTACAACAAATTAAGTTGACAAATTTTAATCAGTTGATTTTATTTTAGATACCTCAACTTGTCACAAATTTTCAATATAAATCAAGTTTTCAAATGTTAAATTCCAGTTTGGCCAGTTGGTTCGGTTGATAACATAGTGCAGCCATGAAATAGATTCTTAGTTTGCTTGGCACAGTTTGTAAAGTGGTATTCAAATTTCCTTGTGTATGGCTAGTCAAATCAATAAGGTCAAGAAATGTTTGGGCATCATCGCTTATTCTCTATTTCTATAAAAGTTAAAATTTATGATTAAGTACATACACCTAACTTAGAAGACCAAGGTTTACCACCCATACACTGCCTCGCGGACTAACGAAGAGTGGGTAAAGAGCTTGGCGGATTGTGCAGACCGACTTTGACTTTGTCAACAACGTGTCGGTAATCCTTAGGTGTCCAATCCCATAAAATGAGACCAAGATATTCCAACGCTGACTTTGTCAACAACATGTCGGATAGAGCTTGGCGGGTTTGCACACCAACGCTTGATATACAAGCAATGTTGGATACCTTTGGATTACTATTATTATTGAAAATATTAGCACAAAAGAGAGTTACGCGAATTCAACTTAACACAACTTAGTTTTAAAGATTCGAAAAGCCAATATAAGTATTTTAAGTCCTCCACTTATTTAAACAAAGTCTACAATATAGAATAGATTTCATGGTCATCACATAAGAATCTCCCTATGTACCGGTTACACTATTATCCCTCAAAATTAAACTTTTCATTATATTTCTTATTCGATCTAAGTTGAGAGAAAAAAATACTATCAACTGATTAACAATCCTTAACTTATTTTGTTGTATCAATCTAAAATGAGTCGTATTTACCAAAAAAAATATATATGGTATGTTACTACAATCTAAAATGTATGATGGTCCTACTTAAATGGCTGAAAATTAAAAGAAATAAAAACAAAGAAAAATGAAAATGGATGAAATGCAGACTCCCCCCACACTTGAACTAAACAATGTCCACACTGTAACGTTTCCTAAATTTGAAAGATCGTACCCAAAGATGGATTAAATGTAAAATGACTTGTAAAATGAAATGCAATCTAACTATATGTAAGAATGGATCATATGTACAATGATATATGTGTTTGCGATGTATGCGATGCAAAGAATTCCACCAACTTTTTCCCCTATACTTGGTTATAGCCCTATGAGTCCCATTCCCACTATGTCTAGGCGTGTTTTCTAATAAGCAAAGGTTTTTGAAAACCATCTCATCTTTAAACCTAGATTTATAGTCCAGTAAATGAATGTTCAAGGTCGTCCTAACATGAAGTTTTTCAATCAAACAAACATTCCAAAAATAGTTCATGTGTTCAACAAATTTATCAGTGTAATTTTTCAAAAAATTGTGATCGTATATAAATTCAGTGAAATTTGAAATCTGAGTGTTGTTCAAGACTATGTGATCACATTTCTCATCATTAAATGACAATGTATTTTAGACACAGACAATTTCAAGTTCATTTGAAATCTCAAAATTTTCAAACTTGGATTCGTGGCCTAATTCTGTTTCATCCTCATTCGGCAACTCCTCTTCATTCAATCCAAAAAATTCATGTTCATTGAAATTCTTCTCCAACTCTGAGTTTTTGAAAAATTCAACATTTTCATTTTGTTCAACTTCTAGAATTTCAAGTTTTTCACAGCCTGAAAGAGGAAGGTCAAAATCTAAGCTTAAATCTTTTTTCTTAAAAGAGTTGAAGTCCAAATCATTTGTTGAATTTTGAAAATCTTCATCAAGATGATTATTCTCAATTTCCAAAGTCGTTATTTGAAAATTTTCAATGTTAGTAGAAATTGGATTATTTTCTGATTCAATGCTCATTTGATTTTGTTGCTCTTGTTGTTCTTTAAAAGATTTCATTAAGCAAAGAAGTTCATCAAGCTTTCTATCTTTTTCATCAAGCTGCCTATCTTGGTTTTCTACCCTCTCTTTAAGAATGTTAAGATGATATTCTTCAGAATCATTGATTTGAAAGCTCTCGTTTTGGATTTCTTGATTCTCAAAATTATAGTCCACATCAATTTCACGATCAATATCATTCCCAATGTGGTGGTTGTTTGAATCTTCAGAAAAATGACAATGATATTGGAAATCATTTTGATTTTGAAAATTAGGGTCATAACCAAAACTATTGAAATTCGATGGAAAATTGAAATTTTGGTTATTTTCAAGATGTTGATATGGGTTGTAATTTTCAAAATTTTGTTCGATTTGAAAATCATTTTCATATTCAAAATTATTTTCGAATTGGTTTCCAACCCTGTATTGATGTTGATCAAAAGTATATTGGGATTCAAAGCTATTTTGATATGAATGGGGCCCGTAATCGAATTTATTGAAATTTGAATTGGTGTATCCATTTTGATCATAACTTTGAAAATATTGGTCATTTTGAAAATTGTTGACATTTGGCTCGTGAAATTTTGGAAAATCTTGCTTCATGAGTTGTAATTCAAAATCATACTCTTGAAGGGAACGTCTACTTCGGTTATTATCCCACGATTCTCTCAAGGATCTCTTGGAATCAGACATTTGAATGCAATCAACAGAAGATAGATATTATTCTTAGTTCAAAATAGTATAAAAGAATGAGTTATGCTCTATTAATTAACTGACTCAATTAGATAGGGGAAAAGGGGCTTGTGGTCATTCACGTATAATATAAATACTAAGGGATACGACCAATGTTTTACGGGTAGTATGCAACCTCTTTTGCTAATAGTTCAATAAATTGAACTAATATATATCCGCGATCTAATTATACGAGACAGTCAACTTCACAAAACACCACTTTTCAATTATATTATTTTGAAAATCAAATCAAGTTTTATTATTGAAAAACGACGAGCGTGATGATTTTAGTTATGGAAAATAATTCCTAACTAAACAGACTAAGAAAAATTCAATCACAGAATAGTCACAGAACAATAGCAGAATAAAAAATTTGTACAAGCAAGCCGCTGCCCCTGTAGAAGATTTTTACACACAATTTCTATATTTTTTTCTTTGCAGCAAAGCACCTGTAGAGTTTAGAAAATATTACAGCGGTGTATGGCAATCTGTCCAGAAAAATTGAGCAGTATTAATGATTGAAATCCATTATTTGCAATTCCGTTGACCTTTGAATCCTTGTTCGTTGCTTGAATCTGTTCCTTCCTTTGGCCTTTGATTTGAATTTCACCACTTCTTCTTCTTCTTTTTTTTTGAGAGAGAGAAAGGTAGCAAAATTAACAAAAGAAATAAAAGAGAGAAAAGAAAAAGAAAAAAAATTATGAAGGAGAGAGCTGGAAAGAAATAAATGAAATAATGGAAAGAGAGATTGTAGGAGGTGAATGAGAAATGCAATTGGAAAGAAATAAAAAAAAAGAAAAGAATGCAATTTTTTTTTGAAAATTTGAACAAGAAGAAAGGGAAAGAAATGAATGAGAAAAAAAAACAAAAAAGGGAAAAAAATGAAAAAAGGAAGGAAATAAGGAAAAAAATACAATGGTTTTTGAGTAGAGAGGAAGGGTAGAAGGAATTGAGGAAAGAAATAAAAGCAGACAAAAACAAGAAAGAAATCAACGTAGACAGAGAAGAAAATGCAAAGTTTTTTTTGTTTTAGAAAATTGTAGACAAAAGATGGAAACAAATAAAAAGAAAAGGAAAGAGAAAAGAAAAATGTGAAAATCAACAAGGTGGTAGAAAGATGGAAAGAAAGATTAGAGGAAGTGAGAGAGAGTTGTAATTAGAAAGCAATCGATAAAAAAATGCAAGTTTTTTTTTTGGTTATTGTTGTAAAAGAATGGAAACCAGTATATTGACAATTGGAAAGAAGTAAAAGGAAGGAAGGAATAAACGGAAACCAATTAAAGAAAATTTGGCAAATTAAATGTACAACAATAATGAACAATAAAAATAAAGTAAAAATTGGAAAGAAGGTATAGATGAAGAGGGAAAGAAAAAAAAGAAATATAAAAGGAAAAACAAAAATGAAAAGGAAAAAAAATCAACAGAATTTGGCAAGTTCTATTTATTATTATTATTATTATTTGTCTAAAGTAGGAATGAATTTGCAAGAGGGAAACAAATAAATGAAAGAAAGGGGAAAGGGGAAAGAGGTTGAAAACAGGAAAGAAAAAAAAGAAAAATGGCAATTTTTTTTTTTTTTTGACTTGTAAAAGAAGAATGAGAAGTAATTGTATTGAAAATTGGAAAGGAGGAATAAAGAGGAAAGAAAGGAAATTTGTAAGAGAAGAAAAGAAACCAAATGAATTGAGAACAAGAAAGACAAAAGAAGAAAAGAAAAAAAATTACAAAAGAGGAATCTTTTTTTTTGAAATTTGTAAAAAGAAAAAGAATGTAGACGATTGGAAAGAACGTGGAAAGATGGAAAGAAAAAAGGAAAATTAACATTTTTTTAGGCTTGTAAAACAAAAAAGAAATTTATACAAAGGAGGAAATGATTAGGGAAAAAAAGGAAAGAAGTAAAAGAAAAAAAATGGCAAATACAGAAAATCAATGAAAATGGCAAGTTATTTTTTTTTCTCTTGCTTAGAAGATTACAGTATCATTGAATAATACCAAATCTATTCAATCAAGATTTTTTTTCTACATACACAAGAAAACAAAAACAAAATGAATTAAAATAAAAAAAACTAACACGAATCAGAAATTAAATAAATAATAAAATTTAGTGTTTACCTCCCCGGCAATGGCGCCAAAAACTTGATCGTCGCCAATCTATGAATTAGAAAAGCGCGATATTTAAATTAAATTCTGCAAGCATACAGGTGTGTAGCATACAGGTCGAACACAGGGAGGTAGATTAAAATCAAATTATTTATTTAATCTCTTGGGCGAGTTAGACGAAGGCTGGAGATTTTGTTGAAATAAAAACAAATTGAAATTGCGAACTTAGGATTATCGTTGAATCTAATCAAGGATTAATCACTAAAGAAAGTAAATTGCAAAACAAGAAAAACAATGCAGAAAATAAAAGTGCAAAAGAAGAAGAACAACAAAAATTAAAATTAGGATTGTCGTTGAAACTAATCAAACGACTAATCACTAATGAAACAAATGTAAAATACAACTAGTACTCTACCGAATCTAATCATGTAGATGGCACTAGTTGCTAAGAAATTAAAAAAAAAACTAGAAAATAAAAGAAGAAGAAGAAGAAGAAGAAGAAGAATTTTTATTAGAGTAATGGAATACAGAAATGAGATGGTGGCTACAATGCTATTACAAGGGTATTTATAGGAGATAACGAAACCCTAACCCTAACCCTAATACAATGATAAATGGGCCTTAGGGAAATCACAAGAGAGTTTACAATAAAAAACATAAATGGGCCTTAGATAAATAAAGCAAATTTGGACTTTTTCTCTTTTCCTCTTGCTTCCTTGACACTTCTTCATTGATTTGTGATGTGCAAAGCCTTTTTATCAATCCTTTTCTTGTCCAACAGCAACTACATGTGAGATCTTCATCTACAATTCTTCAAAATGTAAATATATATCAATTTCATCTCTATTTCTCTACTTTTCTGGTTGCATGCGGGCTGGGTTGGAATATCTGTAAAAGTAACAAAACAATACCCAAGTAATAATTATTTATATACAAAAATAAGATATAAGAGCATAAAACAAACACATTTCTATGCCAATCATTGATCGTCGCCAATCTATGAATTAGAAAAGCGCGATATTTAAATTAAATTCTGCAAGCATACATGTGTGTAGCATACAGGTCGAACACAGGGAGGTAGATTAAAATCAAATTATTTATTTAATCTCTTGGGCGAGTTAGACGAAGGCTGGAGATTTCGTTGAAATAAAAACAAATTGAAATTGCGAATTAGGATTATCATTGAATATAATCAACGATTAATCACTAAAGAAAGTAAATTGCAAAACAAGAACAACAATGCAGAAAATAAAAATGCAAAATAAGAAGAACAACAAAAATTAAAATTAGGATTGTCGTTGAAACTAATCAAACGACTAATCACTAATGAAACAAATGTAAAATACAACTAGTACTCTACCGAATCTAATCGTGTAGATGGCATTAGTTGCTAAGAAATAAAAAAAAATACTAGAAAATAAAAGAAGAAGAAGAAGAATTTTTATTAGAGTAATGGAATACAGAAATGAGATGGTGGCTACAATGCTATTACAACGGTATTTATAGGAGATAACCAAACCCTAACCCTAACCCTAACCCTAATACAATGATAAATGAGCCTTAGGGAAATCACAAGAGAGTTTACAAAAAGAAACATAAATGGGCCTTAGATAAATAAAGCAAATTTGGGCCTTTTCTCTTTTCCTCTTGCTTCCTTGACACTTCTTCATTGATTTGTGATGTGCAAAGCCTTTTTATCAATCCTTTTCTTGTCCAACAGCAACTAGATGTGAGATCTTCATCTACAATTCTTCAAAATGTAAATATATATCAATTTCATCTCTATTTCTCTACTTTTCTGGTTGCATGCGGGCTGGGTTGGAATATCTATAAAAGTAACAAAACAATACCCAAGTAATATTTATTTATATACAAAAGATAAGATATAAAAGCATAAAATAAACACATTTCTATGTCAGTCATTGTTTCCTCACAATAATTCAAACCAAATCTTTGGTAGTAATCCGTCACTTAGAAACTCGAAAATGAACACCGATAATGGCGCGCTTCATTATCGGAATTTATTTTCCAGCCATCGAAGTGAGTTCAATACTATATTATTTTCAAAACTCATATTTAAACACTTGTATTTGAAAATTTCTTCAAAATATCTTTCATAGCACTTGGAAAACAATTTCAAATCTCCCAGGTTTTTAAAATTCCAATATATTAATTCAAACATTATTTTCCAATTCTTTTCCAAGTTTCCAGAGTTTTAATTCCAATTCTGGTTTTAAATTCAGATTTAGTTCATCTGATTTTGCATATTATACTTATATAATATTTTGATTGGTTATTTGTATAACCAACTCAATTATAAATCTTATTCGATCATAATAACGATCAACACAATACAAATCTCAAGATATATACTCATGTTTATTATCAAAATATATTTTGGGTAAAATTATTTCATTTACCCAGCTTTTCAAAACAATACTATGTCGAATTTCCCTATCCAAGTGTTTATAAATTCCTATCAACCTCGTCAGCTAAACGCGTCGATCTCGAATTTATATACCATTCAACAGATCAATCAACACAATATAAAATAGTTTTTATATTGATTTACAAATACACGCTCATATATATATATATATATACTCACACTCAATCTAGGGTATTACTAACCCCATCTCTACTGAGTTACGCCATAGAGCCAAGGTAATAACTTAACCTTCAGCACTGATACCAACTGTAATGGCACGATTTTCGATACCTTGAAAACGATGTCATTTATTGAAAGAATTTAAAAGAAGAGATAGAAAAGATAGAACTAATAGAATAGAAGAAGAAGAACACTGAACAAAATCAGTGTAAACACGAATCTCACGGCGGAACAAGTAGTATATATTATAACATAACTTTGAAATACAAAACTGTATTGTATATACATACCATTATCAGAATACAATAAATCATATCACAGCGGAAATAAATCTCTAAATAACAAATGGTGAAGCTTCCTGCTTTGAGCTCCTCCAAGTGAATCTGTAAAAGCCTGAAACACTTGACTGCCCATACAAATTTGGGCACCCAAGAGTTTAGGGAAAACAAACAAAATAAACTCTGGGTCAATCATGGGACAGGTGTGAGTAAATTCCAATCATACTGTTTAACTTTGAAAATCCTTTCAAAACAAGAAAATAATAGTAAGACCAACCCACACATAAACATGGACGGTTTTTACCTTAATACTATCCAACATATTTTTATATCAAACTTCAGTGATATTATAATAATGTCTAATCAAACCAATATCCAAGTAGCAGAATGCTTGCATCTCACATTTCACATATATATAGTATAAAATTATAAACCGCAGGGTGCTTACTAGAGAATGGATTCCAACAGACAAGGTATGGGAGCACCTTACAAACAGTGTACTCTAGAGGGGATACACTCAGGGTTCAACAAGAATGTCTTGCAACTCGGCCACACATGACCGCTCACTCATTTAGCTTGAGTGTCGCGAATATATTGCCACCACGGTTGTAGGCCATCCAACCGTCATCCGAAGATACATAATCGAAAAGAAGTATAAATATGAATTTTCTCTAGATCGGTGACAATACACCCTGCTTGGGGATGACCCAACTAGCCATGCTGCCTAGCCCAACTTTTGTTACTTCCTGGTTGTGAGGCTAGAGGATACGCCTATCTTCAGAACATCTGATCACCATTCACTTTGAATGTCACATCATCAAATCCGTAATCACTTATTGATTACACAAATGCACACTGGGTGTAGAATAAAGAGAAGTTTCCTTCTCGCAACCAACTTGGTATATTCGTAAAAATCAACGGTGTGACCGTTGGAAATACTCTGTCAGACACTCGTCCATACAAGTTGTCCAAGGACTGGACAAACAGAAAACACCATTCTGAAACTGGACGACCCTTGCATTATCTCCGTCTTCGATTTCTTCAGCATTGTAAATCGCAGCGCTTATGCCTATACGGAGTGGTTTCCGGATAATATATCCAACCGGTCTCTTCGTATTGACAACGATGGTCAAAACACTTTGATAGTCGGTTATTTAACTATCGAAGTAAAACAACATTCATTCAAATGAACAACTAAACGCACACAACCACGGGCACCTTTTATGTAATATTCGTTTTTATTATTCGAATTCCCATATCTTACCGGATATTTCTCTAATCCCATTTTACTCTTTTCACACTCTTGGAAAACATTCCCAGTTATTACCAACTCTTATTCTCCCATATTTCAGATGTATACGTTATTAATGTTTGAAACATTTCCATTCTTTTCACGTTCTTTATTTTCTACACTTGGATAATATACACTATCTACATTGGAAAAATATTCCAATTTCATTATAAACATTTTAATATATCCAACGTTCATTTTTAAAACACTATTCACTTTTAAAGATGAATATCATCCTATTATAAAAATCTAAACCCCTTTATCAAATAACTCTTTATTTAGAAAATCAATACCATTATCTCGTTTACCGAAATCTCTTCCATAATTTATATTCCCAATCGACTTTATAAACTTTGTTCTCTAAAACAACTTCTTATCAAGTTTATAACTAAACACTGATTACATATCCCATTATAATTTGTTGGTTTAAGCTAAGTATTAACGATCCTATCAGATTATAATTCCTAAAATAATTTACTTTATTACATTCGACATCGTCGAATTACAATTCCAAATCCTATTGATTTAATTCTAATCCCATTTCGAACATTGAGATGTTGTCATCGTTTTCTAACACGATTCTCCAATTTCTCTTTCTAAACTTATCTTATATTTTCTTTGGACAAACATCGTTATTTATTACGTCCGAATAAGTGGATTTCAAACCATATGTTACATTTCCTAGGAAGTGCTGCTATATATAAAAATCACGCTTAAGTTTGCTTAACAGCGTTAATCTATCGTTACATTCAAAACTTGTCATACGCTGTAATATTCTCCTTTATAACTAATCTTGACATAACAGTCACGCTTAAGCCTAATCAACAGCGTTTATTTTATCGCTATAGTTCTAAGACTTGCATACACTGCCATATTCTTTATACTAATCTTGACATCTATTTCCGTCACAAACTGATATCGTTCCTCGATAATAGTGAAGCCGTTCAAGTTGGGTTATTCTATTTTACCTCTCAGACCTTGATCGACAACGTTCTTACCTTAGAACATATATAAGTCTGTATTCCAATTCCTTATTACTTATAATATATATCAAATCGTATTTCCTTGTTTTATTTTGGAATATGGTTTTATAACACCATATTCACACTTTGAAATCTTCGTTGTTTATGGCTATTTCTATTAACATTAACTCTTCGCTTTAACTTCATTCCATCAGTAACTTCATTTACTGATTTTATCTACTTCTTACCATTAGATTAATATAATTAATCTAATGATCTTCCTTAATTATTTATTTTAAAATATCCAAATTATTTACTTGTTGGATAATTACCGCTTCATACTTATTTGACTAGATAACCGTTTATATTTATTTTATAAAATGAACTCTAAAACACTGGTTTATAATAGAACTTCTATTGTAATTTAAAACTTCACTTTAATTATAAAAATATAATTTTTATAATTAACTTCGTTAATTTGCCTGAGGGCCAATCAACTTCTTAACAAAACGATGGGTTTACGGTCGACTATTACCACCTTCTTAATCGATATCGTTTATTTATTTATCAAAGCAAATGCTGAATTTTCATTCAACGTCAATTATTCACACGGGGTTTTAAATGCAATTTCGGGATCAAACAGTGCAAACAAAACAAACAGTACATATAGATATCGAGGAATCCGGTCGGATTCCTCCAACCGGTTTCCGCATCCACAGATGTTAGTCAAACAATTATCACTGATTTCATACTAGGGGATATTTATAATTGACGGAATCAGTATCCAACCGGTGATGTGTATATATACAACGATGTATGATTTTTGACCAATTTAATTGTAATCTACCTAATCAACCATCACACAGCATTCAAACAACATTAAAATATAATTAAAAATATTTTAAAATATATCAGAGTTAGTGATTTTACTCACCTTTGCGCGTTAACCGTTAAATAACGATTTTCGTCGGTTGATTGTACCAGATGTTTTAATCTTCCATAATTCAAACGGGCCTCAAATCATCCATCCATGTTTGTCATTTTTTCGAGCTCCACCACCCGGTCGCCATTGGGACAAACTTGATGCTTCCTCCTTCGTTACGAACTCCGGTGTTTCCTCGGGTGCTATAGTGAAGTCGCGAATGATTTTAAATGCCAAAATCCGTCAACCAACTACTCTACCTTCCCGCTACCCTTGGTATTCACTCGGCACATCAGTAATATCATGATGACTAACATATATCTCACGATCACAGAAGAAAATCCCGGACACTGTTATTGCCACCGTTCAGCCCAACGCCAAAACTGTCGCTCGCTTCTCCAAAATTTTTGTCACAATCTTTGAATTTGATTACCCTTTGCTCCACCATCCTTCATCTATCTCCTCCGTTCCGGTGCATCACAGACAAAACACGGTCTCAAGAGAAATGGAACCATCATTAGCACTCATCAAATGATTAACGTTTACCCAATGTAAATCCTTCTTTGCGGTGAAATAGTGAATAACACCCGCTGCATATACACACCCCTTCATGCCATCATTATCAGTACCTCATCCCTTTCCCACTATAACATAACCACTTCCTTTTGTATACACGCTCCATGCATGCCCCATTACTGTACTACCATGTACACCTCCCCCTCAATACATACAAACCCGTGATAGTACTCCCCTATATGAAGATCATCCCACTTGAGAAACCCACCATCAGTGCGTCTCAATTTCCTGCACTCACACCACCAATGATTTCCAAACTTGCTGTTTCTTTTTATACCCATCCGCGTTTAAGGTTAAACCTTATGTTGAGAACATGAGCACAAAATAATGGCTCTCTAATTTGGTATGCTAGATCTGGTCATTTTAACATGAACAAAATGAAAGCAGTGGTGATGGAAACTTGATGAATGAGTTTTTCAAATCTCTTGGGTTTTGGGTCCACTCGTGTACGTGAATCCGTACTGCATACTCCAATGTTCCCACCTTGTTTCCCCACTTCAACTCCAGGACGCAACTCAGTTCAACGAGGACACCACACCAGCTTGCACCCCTCCCCTTTTGAACTCCTCTTCCATGATAAAACTACAGACAACCCTTACACTCCTCACATGCATGCGCCCTCCCCCCATATAACATTTCACGCATTGGACAACCCCCTCCACATAACACGTCAGCCACTACTCCAGTACAACCACTCCATTGCTAGTTCTTAAAGTCCCCTTCCCTACTAACGTGCCTTCCTCCTGTATATACAAGCTTCACGCCAATTTACTTCTCCTCCTTTGTATTTTCGAACCCTGACTTTCTGTACAACCGCTCATAGCTGATGTTCATCCAACTCCAAACACCCCATCTCATTTTACCAACATGAAAACGTACCCCCCTTACTTTAAAAACCATGAACTCCGGCATACACATTTGCATGGCCATCATTTGCTGCATGTCCTCTTCTCTATACTCGAAACTGGCCCACCAGTATTTATATTAGTAAAACGCGACTAAACTCCACACTTCCAAACATGCCGCCAGCTGCCCATCAGTACCGTCCTTGAACTGCCTCAACATCACTACGGAAGCGACCCCCTTTTGATTCATATAAGGGATCCGCAACTCCTTTTCCACGTTTAAACACCACTACCACTGAAACTGAAATTCCATATCGTGACGCCACCATGCTCATACTTCACTCCGCAAGTTTCAGACATTTTTAATAGCATGGTTGAGTATTTTGTTTTTAGTTTGATTTTACTTAAGGCTTGCGGGTTGGCTTGTTTATTTATAGCAGGTCTTTCCTTAGTAGGTAAGAAATAGAGGATAGGCTTAGGGGCATATTGTCAAGGTAGTATAATGGTTTAGAGTATGGTTTGCAGTACGTAAGTCTTTTCCTAGGGTGGTATCCCAGTACGAATACTTAGCAATGAAGTAAGGGTTTATATAATATTATGTGTACTTATTTATGTCGAGTTTGCATCCTAGGGGTGGCGTAATTTTGAAACAACAGGTATTGCCTACACTAAGTGTTACTGTTCAGTTTAGGGTAGGTTATAATTTCAACCATACCAAGTAGGCTTGTAGTCATATGAAATGATTCCTGCAAGAATCCCCTTAGGCAAGAAGTAATCAGAAGGGTCTGTATTTGAAAGGAACGTATGAGACTTCACAATGAAGTAACCCAATATATATGCACACACGTTAGATTTTTAGGGTATCGTGCTACACACAGTTTATCATTTTAAGGACCGCTTTCGACGAAATTAAAAATACCGCCTTGCTCAACGAGGTGTCACGATCCCAAAAATATAATAATACCGGTAGATTAACTCATATTTTGAAACCCCAAAATATCAATACCGGGTGCAAAATACTCCAAATACAAAGTTGCGTATTTAATTTATTAAAAATTACATTAAAATTCTAAAAATTAAATTATCGCTATGTCTCAAAAGAACCTTGTCCAAATTCGAAACCGATATCTAGTTATATCGAATAAACCGTTACGGTTGATAAACGGTTTTACAACGACTTTCTGAATATTTGATTTGGACATATCTTGTAATCTATATGATGAAATCTCCATTTTTCACTTCTATTAGAAAGATATAGTTCAACAGATTCCAACGTTTCTCGTTTCGAAGAAATCCGATTCAAAACGAGTCCGGTATACTCGGTTGAAGTTCAGAACGTTAATTTACGAACTGCTGCGATATTACGGGCTCGATTATATTTAATATATATTTTTATATGTTCAACTTCGTTTTAATCAAAATATAAATCCACTTATATTCTGAATTCAATATTTAAACTGATTTAAATATTCAAATATAAACCGACGAAAATGCGGGATGTTACAATCGCCATTTTTATTTATTTAAAAATGGCCCTATTTATTTAAACGACGTTTCAGGTCGTGCAGAGGCACTGGCGCTGTTTTTCCCAAAATTTGTTTTACACATATCTGAAAATCTAACCGTTGGATTTCAACAAAGTTTATATCATTGGGAAGATATTCCCAAAGCGAACCCAACGATTCCAGTTTCGTGAAAATCCGATGGTCGGATCTTTCGGTATAATCGTTTGAAGTTACGATTTCAAAACGCGAACTGCACGGCCTCGATTCATTTTAATTTAATTTATATTTATATATATAAATATAATTCATTCGACGATATCAATATCGTTTTCACTTCAAATATTTCACTAACACCTTTATATTTCGAAAAATTTCGCCATAACCTCATTTGTACGGAAAGGGGTTTGGAAATTTATTGGGCCGTATTAGGTACCCAATAAATCCTAATAAGCACACACATATTTATAGTGATATATTCCATTGTCCACAGGGGAGTGTGTATAGATCATAACTCCAAAGAATAAATTCTCGTCACCCTATAAATGGTTTTTGTGCCTTAATGACCAGAGAGACGTGTTTATTGTCTTCTCCAGACCCGTGTGTTTTTTTTAATTAATCTTGCAATTTACCGTTAAAATTTATATAGTCCAGATCAGTCATCAGTTCAACCTGTAATATATAGTTATCGCCATACATGCCTCTCGCTCGTATGGTAAATCCACAACCTCGTCACACAAGCTCCAAATGCTTATGTGGTATATGATGAAGTATGCCTATCGTCAAGAAGTATGCCATGTAGTGTAGTTCAAAATTAATTGTTACTAGCCTATGGCGATGTATTATTATTACACACAGAACAACTAGCACTCCGCATCCAATGGCATTCACAGGAGTTGATATAATAATAAAATTTGCACATCCAACTCATTAATGTTTACCTATTTGTCGGGCACACAAATAT
The DNA here is from genome assembly GCA_030737875.1 of Allium sativum. Taxonomy (NCBI): domain Eukaryota; kingdom Viridiplantae; phylum Streptophyta; class Magnoliopsida; order Asparagales; family Amaryllidaceae; genus Allium; species Allium sativum. Next base: position 406,276,690 of record CM060926.1, read on the forward strand.
ATTCTTTACTCCACAGCTAATCCATTTCCTGTTCAACACACACACACACACACACACACACACACACACATATATATATATATATATATATATATATATATATATCTATGTGTGCAAAACTAAGCTAAAAATTATATTTCTAGCGAACAAAGGTTTATCTCCAATTATGGTTATTTTTAACACTTCACGTTTCACTTAAAAATGATAATTTTGTCGAACTAAAATATATTTCAACACATGACTATTTTATTTAGTTCCTATACATGTTAAAAAATATTATTCATAGCAAACAAATATTTATTTTAACATTGTATATTTTTAGCAATTCACACACATGATAAAAATGATATTTTTATCATCACAAATATTTATTCAACACATGAACTTCTCAACACGTGAACTTCTCAACACATGAGCATTTCCACACATGGATATGGTTTCATATAGTTTGTGCATATGAAAAAGATGTTATTTTTATTGTTGAAACAATTTATTTAAAATACGAATATTTTACATACTTCATATATATAATAAAAATGTGGTTTTTATTGTTAAAACTATTTATTTATTCAACACATGAATTATTTTTCAACACATGAACTTCTCAAAACATGAGCATTTCCACACATAGATATAGTTTAAACACACGACTTTCATTTCAACACATGAAAATAATTTCAACATATGAAGATAATTCTAACACATGAATATTATTCAAAATTTCGGCAGCATAACGGCAGGGTATTTAAAACCGGCACCGTCCCGAGTACGGCTCCTCGCTCTACCTTAAAACCTCACGGTTTTTGACAATGGGGATTTCATACATCTAATTCGCACGCAGGCGAGTATGATTTTTCTTTTCCACAATTTATTTCAATCACAAATGGGTATTTTTCAACCACAACCAAACAATATCGACCATAAACAATTCTATCAAACATTCGCATTATTCACCAAAATTTTCACACCAATTCACAATCAATAAATTTCGTCCATGGTCTGTGGACAAGGGGAGTATATATATATATATATATATTATTTCCATTCCAACACACATATAATTTATACAATGCATGTATAATTCATACTTCGCTCATATAACTTACACAACGCATGTACATGAGGTATACGACACGTGTATAATTTATATTTCGCTTATATAATTTATACATCACATTTCCATTCTCATTTCAGTTTAGAAATCTCACATTGGTTTTCGAGATGCTAAAAATCGTAGCTAGCTCAGAAAAATCAACGGTCTCTTCTAGATTGTAGAGAGCGTCCTTGCGGTCATGATGTTTCCTCTTTCATCGAACTTCATTAAAACACCATAAAGATATGATTTTTTAAAGTTTGCAACACTTAAAAGTGTTATTTTCAGTTCAAAGATAATAAAGCCGATACCTTTCAGTTTAGTTCCAAACTAGATTTTGCAAATTCGTGAAATCCGTGCAACGATAACGAAATCCGACTGCACCACGTGAATGAGGGGAGAGGGGCGCTCCTGTCGATGGTCGGATGCGGAAGCTCGATGGTCGGAATCGGCGGTGGCGGCGATTGGGTCGGGAAGGAGGGAGTACGGTGACCGCCGGGTGCGAGGGTTACGGGTGGGGGGGGGGGGGGGTTGATTTTATTTTTATTTTAAAATTATGAAGGAGAAATTTGATTGGCCAAGGTTTTATTAAATTTTAAAAATAGTATTTCTCCACACGGACACCAATTCAAACCCAACGACTGTCGCCCCAAGCTAAATACCCCCATCCCGGATACAATGGGATATGTTTCGTAGGCCAATTCGATTGTTACAGTCAGTTATTCTTCAAATTAAAATATAAAACATTCAATATTCCATTTGAACGTACATTTCAATTAGCCAAGGCAACAAACTGATTCGAAAATTCCAGAAAAATAAATATAGCTATGTTTTGACGCTATGGTCTCAACAAAACTAGTTTCATCGAATTCTGAGGTCGTTTGAAAAATGGTCATTTTCTGGTCGATCCAATTTAATAGAAATCGACCAAACACGTTTTCTTTTGCCACGCTCACATACTAGCTTCAAAAATTATGAAATTTGAAAACTAGCAATAATTTGACATCCCGGATCCAACAAAAGTGGTTTCGTCGAATTTCGAGGTCGTTTGCACAATGTCTATTTTCAAGGGCTATATATTCTCTATAGCGACCTTTCTGAAAATTCATTTGGCCATAACTTTTGATTCCCGCTATGAAACTTCAATTTTTCAGATTCGTTAGAAAGATATTCATAAACAGATTTAAATATTTCTGGTTTCACTAAAATCCGTTATATTTTGCACCCTGTACAGTCAGTCAAATTTTGAATTCAAATGTTCAAACTGCCACACTATTTCTAATTCACTATTTTATTGAAATATTCTTTTTCAATTGTTTAAATTCCTTTAAAATATCCAATTTGAACATTTTAAATTGGCTCGTATTTTCCGGGTTGTTACAATCTCCCCCACTTAAAACTTTTCATCCCTGAAAAGGAAACAATAGTAAAGTAGGAAACAAAAATGTAAATGCAAAGTATTGTGAAGGTACCTTGCACCGGAGTTAGTCAGAGAGGTCCATTCTGCATTTGGGGTAAGCTTGCTTAATGCTCTCCTCAGTCTCCCAAGTACAGTCTCTAGGATCACTACTCTGCTGCACTTTAACTAAATGAACCTTCTTGCTCCTTAGCTCTTTTGTTTCTTTGCCAACAATTTTTAACGGCTCTCTTCTAACTGCTAATTCTGGAGTAATTTCCAAGTCCTGTTGCGCTGCTTCTTCTACAACAAGATCCGGATCATGCACATGTCTTCTAAGTTGAGATACGTGAAATACATTATGCTCTCCAGGCAACCACTCAGGTAATTGAACCTTAGAAGTAAGAGTTTCAATTCGTTCAAGTATAGGAAAGGGACCAATAAATCTGGGTGCTAACTTCCCAGTTTTACCGAATCGGTTCACTCCTCTCATCAGAGAAACTTTCAAGTAAACATAACCACCAATAGCAAATGTCAAATCTCTTCTTCTAGAATCTACATAACTTTTCTGTCGGCTTTGCGCGGTTTTCAATCGCTTCTTGATGAAATCGACTTTATCAGACGCTTCTCTAATCATATCGGGTCCCAACACAAGTCTGCTGCCAGGTTCTACCAAACATGTGGGAGATCTGCACGGTCTACCGTATAATGCCTCAAATGGAGACATTTTTAAACTTGCCTGATAGCTATTGTTATATGAGAATGCTGCCAAATGCAAGTGATCTTCCTATGACCCACCAAAATCAATAATACAAGCCCGTAGTTAATCTTCTAAAATTCTGTTCACTCGCTCAGTTTGGCCATCTGTCTAAGGGTGATAAGCGGTGCTCATGTTCAGTTTTGTTCCCAATTCTATCTCGAATGCCTCCCAGAATTTGCTAGAAAAAATTGGGTCTCTATCACTGACTATGCTGATGGGAACTTCATGCAGCTTAACAATTTCTTTGAAATATATCTGTGTTAGACTTTGAGCGGTTCTATTGGATCTGACAGGTATGAAATGGGCAGTCTTCGTGAAGCGATCTACGATCACCCAAATACTGTCATTACCTTTCTTGGTTCGGGGCAAACCATCTATGAAATCCATGGAAATCTATTCCCATTTCCAACCTGGGACTTCCAACGGTTGCAACAATCCGGCCAGCTTTTGTTGGTCGATCTTGACTAATTGGCAAGTAGGGCACCTGCTAACATATAAAGAAATGTCCCTCTTCATCGCCTTCCACCAGAAAGTGCATTTGATATTGTTGTACATTTTACTCACTCCAGGATGAATGAAAAGTTTGGATTTATGGCATTCATCGAGCACCTCTCTTTTGAGCTCAGGGATGTCGGGAACACAAATCCTCCCATTTAATCACAGAACTCCCTCACTATCCACTTGGAAACTAGAGCTTTCGCCTTTTTGAATTCTTTTGATCACCTCTTTAACAAAATTGTCGTTTTTCTGTAGAACAGAGATCTTGTCATTCAACGAAGACGTAACGATAAAACTGGCGACGATTTCCGTCTTTCTACAGAGAGCATCAGCTACTACGTTAGCCTTTCCCGGTGTATACAGGATATCCAGATCATACGCGGCAAGAAATTCTAGCCAACGCTGCTGTCTCAAATTCAGATCTTTCTAGGTGAACAAATACTTCAATGATTGATGATTTGTAAATAGTTCGAATTTCTCACCCAGCAAGTAATGTCTCCGGATTTTCAAAGCAAAAACGATGGCTAGCAACTCAAGATCATGAGTTACATAATTCTTCTCATGCAGTTTCAGCTGGCGACTTGCATAAGCGGCTACTTGGCCTCTTTGCATTAACACTACACCAAGACCTCTAATAGAAGCATCTGTCCAAACCGTCAAATCCTGATTGCCATCAACAATGGTTAATACAGGAGCGGTTGTCAATTTGGATTTCAATTCCTGGAAAGCTTCCTCACAGTCGGAAGTCTAGTTAAATTTCTAGTGCTTCTTCGTAAGCTTTGCCAATGGACCAGATATCTTGGAAAAATCCTTAACGAATTTTCGGTAATAACTAGCCAACCCCATAAAACTTCTGACCTCTGTGGGTGTAGTAGGCTGTTTCCAGTCTTGAATTATTGTAATTTTGCTCGGATCTACAGAAATCCCTTCCTTTGACACGACATGGCCAAGGAACTTCAACTCTTCTTGCCAGAAGACACATTTAGAGAATTTGGCTTTGAAGACGTTCTTTCTCAGAATCCCTAATACTTGTTCTAAATGTTTTTCATGCTCAGGTTTTGATTTGGAGTAGATTAAAATATCATCGATGAATACGAGGACAAATTTATTCAGAACTCCCCTGAACACTCTATTCATTAGATCGACAAAGTATGCTGGAGCGTTGCATAGGCCGAAGAGCATTACTAACCATTCATAAAATATGTTTGGACCTCTGAAAACTGTCAAAGGAACACATTCTTCTGCAATTCTCAGTTGATGAAAACCTATAGCTTGGTCCATTCTGGAAAATACTCTCGCCCCATTTAATTGGTCTAACAGATCATCGATGCGGGGTAACGGGTATTTATTTTTTAGCGTCTTTTTGTTGAGGTCTTGGTAATCAATACACAATCAGAGAGTACCGTCTGACTTTGGGACAAACACTACAGCTGCACCCCAACTAGAAAAGCTAGGTCTGATCAGACCCTTCCATAGCAGTTAACGAGTTTGATCGCCTAATTCTTCTTTTTCTTTTGGAGTCATTCTGCGAATTGGATGTACCACTGGCATGGCATTGGGAATTAGGTCGATTCTGAATTCTATTTCTGTTTGCGGAGGTAAGTTTTCGACTTCTTCAAACACATCCGCATAGTTTTTAACAACATGAATCTTTTCTAAGGAAGTGGGGATAACTTCTAACGCGGACCAAAATTCCTTTCTATCTGGATTTGAACCATGACATGGTACAGTAATATATCCAAGCTTCGTTCTAATTTTTACTATTCTTTCCGCACACTTTACTTCGGCTTCGTATTTCGTTAACCATTCTAGCACGAGAATGATATCGAATTCGGGAAAATCCATAACGACTAGATTAAAAGGAAACCGGTATCGAGAAAAATAAGCAGGTACTCTAGAATATGAACTGAGAATAATAGAACCCCCTATTGAATTATCAACCATAACCGATTCTGTAAGCTTTCTTTGTTTTTACTTTAATTTGTGAACTGTGTTACTAGCAATAAAACTACATGATGCACCCGTGTCAAATAATACAGAAACAGGAATATTTTTAATTGTAAGGGTACCTCCCAAAACATCGGGTTTACCTGCTCCATCGGAAGCAGCCTGTGGGTTTGTCCCGTCATATACGTGATCAACCTCGGCCTTCTTAAGCAAGGGACAGTCTCTATCAAGATGTTCTGTCCTGCGGCATTTAAAGCAGGAACGAGGGTCATAGAGCCCTGGCTTGAACCTTGGGAATCGGTCTTCTGCCTTTTTGGGGCAGTGCAAACATTTGAGTAGTGCCCCACCTTGCCACAATTATAGCAGATTCCCTTTGGCAGCCTGCTAGTCTGCTGATTCGTGGACGTCGCGTTTCTTGATTCTGGCTGATTTGTAGAGGGCTTGCGTTTATTCCCCGTCTAGCTTTTAGCACGGTTCAGATTGAGGTTCCTTTGATCCAGGTCCTCATAGTTGCACGCCATCTCCACTAATTCATTAAACGACAGCTTGATATGGGCCATTGCCCTGTCTTGGTACTTCTGCTTTAGCCCGAGGATGAACCTCTTATTCTTGGACTTAGCGGTGGCGATGATCTCGGGAGCATAGTGGGATAATTGTGTAAACTTGTTCAAATAGTCTTGCACTGAGAGATCTACTTGCTGGAGGTTTACGAATTCGTCGTGCATGTGCTCAAGGGATTGCTCCGGGATGTACTTTTCTTTGAATAAATCTTTGAATTCATCCCATGTCCTACCAGCATCTCTGTTCGCTGCGGTAAGAGCTCCCACCATAATTCGGCTTCCTCTTGCAGAAGACAAGCACCCATGAAAGCTTTGTCTTGATCACCCTGCCTCAGGCCTCCTAATATCTTCTCGGATGTCTTCAGCCATGCTAGGGCCTCAATCATAGTGCCCGTTCCAGAGAAAATTTTGCCTCCTAGGTTCTTGTACCTTTTAGCCACGCGGTCGAGCTCGAATGGTTGAGCGGCCGGGGTTGTATTAAGGGTCCATCTTCAGCTGGGACTTCTCATCGTCCTCTGCCACGACCAGCTCGGCCTCCTCTACCAGCGGTTGCTCGGGTAGCCATTGTTCAAGTTCTGTAAAAGCAAGAAAAGAGTCAGCCTATAGAAACGATAATTTTATTGTATGGTAAAGCAGAAGAACTTAAGGAAAGACGACGATGTACCGATCAAATTATTTTTGCTATTCTGCTTAGCTCATTCTAGGACATTGTTAGTCCTATCTCTAATGAGCTACTCGCCTTACAATACTACTGATTCAATTCTGACGAAGTGTTTAATGTGTTAAATTCCAGAACTAAGGTTAACCAAAGCTCTGATACCACATGAGACGATCTCAAAACCCCGTGCTACGGTGTTAGGGATAATCTTTGGAATATAACACATTAATCATCATTAGCAGAGTACAAATAATAGCATAAACAAGAAATAGAATAATTTACATAATTATGACAGTGGAATCATATATATCACTACATCAGAGAGCACAATGCAGGATACAACTTAGCGCATAATAATACATAATCAGTCTACATCGCCTGTGGCGGAATCACATATATAGAGAGAGTACATAAACGAAACATCAGTCTACATCGCCTGTGGCGGAATCATATACATATACGATAATGGCGGAAAAATCATAGTCATCAACATGTAGTCAAGCCTCGCCATGAGCCAAAAGTGCACCTCTACTGCGGTGCCAAGCCAAAATATGTCAGCTACCTGTAACTAGGCTGCCCATGTGAAAATAAGGGCACCCGAGTTTGCAAGGTGAAACAAACTACGAGTTAGTCATGGGACTGGTATAAGAAATCTACTTAACTTATTAAACAACAATAATAAGGAAAATCAAAGGACCCCGCCACTTTCGCGGAACGGGTTTACTCCAATGAGTGCTAGTGCATGAAATAAAGTAAATGATTAAATCATCGCAATGCTTTTTACAAAAATGAAGCCATTATAAGACTCAGGTCCCATCACACATTGCAACGCAAGCCGGAGGATAGAGTTTTTACCTTATAATGGCCAAGAGATGCTTCATACGTATAAACAAAAGTGTTTGCTATTATTACTAGTGCGTATATGTTTCAAAAGCAAATTCAATCATAAATATCAATCATAGACGACATAAATGACCCATACCACTATGTCGCCATACTAGAAATACAATCACATCCGCAATTTCGTATTGGAAATTGGATTCCATCATGAGTCGAGGCAAGGGGCAAGCTCCTATCCGTTCGAGGCACTCTAGCAAATGCCTTAGGATCACACATAGCGGTACTTGGAATCGGCTGGTCCGGTCCTCTCTTACTTTTGAGGATTAGTTATTCCTGAACACACATTTCCCGGTCCTTACAGACCTATAATCGAGGCGCCTCACATTCCAACAACCACATAGGTGAAAAGTATATATAAATGTCAGGGCTGGTAGGTCACTGACACCACCGTAGCTAGAAAGAAACGTCGTGTCCTCCCAGCGATCCTTCTCCCGTTTTTGACTCATACCGAGGTGTGAGGCTCGCGAATCCACGCTATACACAAATATGTGCCACACAGGCCATGCTTTGATCATCAACCACAAGACTTTGCTTTGCAATAGAAGCCTTGATCATTCCATGAGACTAATTTCTATCGATATATAACCTCTAAGCTCGTATGTCTCAGAGAAGGGCGTTAAGCAAGAGAATAAATTCTCCGCCGCCAAACAGATATATATTTAACAGAGATCAATCAGCATAGAACAAAATCCAATGTCAGACACACAGTCCATTTACAAGTTCGTTCTGGGTATGAACGAAGCCGGAGGCACCAAATTCCTCGCATATCCGCACAATCAACATTACGTCTGGACGCCTACTACTTCAACTCCTTAAAGGTAGCTACTCCAATCACGAGCATCAGTAGCGCTCATCCATCCAATGTGAAGATCACAGTCTTGAACCATCTTCATCTCTTCGACTTCTAACCGTCGATCGATTATTTGAAATGAGAATGAACTATTCCTTTTCAAATAATCCACGTATATTTAGGTTTTCAAATCAATTCTTCACATGGTTAAATCATTCGACATTCACATTTCAGTTCTTTAGTTTAGTTTTCATGTCAAACACATTCAACTATCAAATATCAAGCAAACCAAGCGGAATCGGTTTATTTCCACTCTATATCGTCTATAATATTTTGTAACGATATATCGCCATTTTTATTTATTTAAAAACGGCCCTATTTAATTAAACGACGTTTCAGGTCATGCCGAGGCACTGGCGCTGTTTTTCCCAAAATTTGTTTTACATATATCTGAAAATCTAACCGTTGGATTTCAACAAAGTTTATATCATTGAGAAGATATTCCCAAAGCGAACCCAACGATTCCAGTTTCGTGAAAATCCGATGGTCGGATCTTTCGGTATAATCGTTTGAAGTTAAGATTTAAAAATGCGAACTACACAGCCTTGATTCGTTTTAATTTAATTTATATATATATATATATATAATTCATTCGAGGATTTCAATATCGTTTTCACTTCAAATATTTCACTAACCCCTTTATATTTCGAAAAATTTCGCCATAACCTCCTTTGTACGGGGAGGGGTTTGGAAATTTATTGGGCCATATTAGGTACCCAATAAATCCTAATAAGCACACACATATTTATAGTGATATATTCCGGTGTCCACAGGGGAGTGTGTATAAATCATAACTCCAGAGAATAAATTCTCATCACCCTATAAATGGTGTAACGAACAAAAAATTTCGGCCCCGGAAATCGACATAATTACCTTTACCGTAACTCATGCCGACCTTCCAAAAACCGAAAACACTAGACATTATTAGGAAGAAATGAGAGGGTGAGATAAGAAAGAAAGAAATAATAGAATAGAAGAAGAAGAAACACCACAACACAGAATCAGAGTCTCACATTGCAGCTGAACAAAATATAATATAGAAATAAATCTTTAATAAGAGCTTTAAAAATACTTACAATCATCAGAGTACGTCGCACATCCGGACAGTTATAATAACGTGTCCTCAAATACAACACACAGCGAAATAGTAGCTACATAATATCACACGTCTGGACCCTTCCAGCTCATCTCTTCACATCATTCGATAACCTGAACCTGTACACCCCGGGCTAACCCGAGCATTTACAAAACACCGGGTCAGTCTGGTGAACCAGAGTGAGATAAACTCGCACAGTATTTAGGTATCACACAACTTGATTTTAAAGTTGAAATCTTTTCAAAGAAAAGGATAATCGTAAGACCAAATCCACACATAAACACGAACGGTTTTTACCTTACGATAACCCAAACCATTTTTGAAATCAATATCTTGTCTGATATTATAATAATGTCTAAATACAAGTAAATAACAATCTAGTGGAACGCTTGCATCTCACGCTCCACATATGTAGTATACAATCAAAACTGTGGGCGCTTATTGGGGATTGGATTCCGACCTTGACAAGGTATGGGACCACCTGCAGATAGTGTATCTCTAGAGGCGAATACACTGGGTTCAACAGGAATGTCTTGCAACCCGGCCCTCACATGACCGACCACTCATTTCGCTTGAGTGTATCGAATGTATATCACCAACGGTTGGACTCAAACCACTGTTTCTCGAAAAGGGACAGCACCGATAGATTAAAGAAGCAAAAGGAATTTCTCTAGATAGGTGATTATACAACCTAATGGGAGCGACCCACAAACCCATGCTGCCTGCCCGATTTTTGTCATTTCCCGATTGATGAGGCTTGAGGTCAGAATTTCCCTTTTTGAAATATCAGGTCACCATTCACTTTGAACGCCACATCGTCAGATCCGCTAGATATCACTTAATTGACATCCACAAAAATAATCTAGTTATTTGGATAGAGAAAACAATTTCTCCGCCACTAACTATGGTACGTTTGAGGAAATCAACGTACGTAATTCCTTTGGAAATACTCTGTCAGACATCCGTCCATACAAGTCATCCAGGAACAGGATGAACTGAAGGTGCTCTCCTACTACATCCAATATAGGAATCACCCCATGGATCAGTAGCGAGAAGTCCTTGCAACACATGGATTTCAACCACAACAGAACCTCAGCTTATCTCTGGGTGCTAACCAGAGATTATTAGCGGTTCTTCTGTTTAATGAAGATCCATGGTCTTCAATGCTCCATCTCGACCATCTTCTAGTATCTTCACGTATTTGTTGATCGGAATGGTTTTCAAAAATATATTCGATCACGGTCTTTCCATACCAACAATCGTATTGGACAGAATTGATAGTCGGTGATTTAACTACAAAATCAGTGTTTCAATCATGACAATCCAGTGAGTTCACTGGTTCAGTATTCAGCACCACTTGGCCTTTAAATTAAAACAAATGTAAATTCAAACTCTAAAATCTTTCGATCTTATAAATATGGTTTCACTTCTTATTTAACATAAGAATCGTCTTTAAACCAATTAAATTTCTTAGGAAAATCCTATATCCTATTCAGTTATCTATTTTCACTTTCAAATCATTTACCACATTATCATATAATATTAGGAAATCAATTCCACTTATCTATATATAGAACAACGTTACGCCATATCTTTTATTCATTACTATCCTCTTTTACCATTACAACTAATATCACCTTCAGATACTCCCGCTGTCGTTCAAGTTGGGGTATTTAATTACCTCTCAGACCTTGATCAACAATGTTCATACCTAAAGATAAATATAAGTTGTAATCCCAAAAACCAATATTTTAATCTAATATCAATTCAAATTCCCTTTAACTATTTCATTCAAAATACGGTTTCATAAACCTTCTTAACATTTTGAAAATCCCTTTCTCGGATATAATAATTAAGTAACTTCTTTATAAACATCACTTTTAACCTTTTTCCCTTTTTAAACAATTTCATTTATAATTCGGATTTGATTACAAAATCCAATGACCCATTTCGTTTACCAATTCACTTTTTTCAATTCCCTTTCAAATCCATTCAACCATTTCTCGCTCGACATTCTCATTTCAATTGTCCACTTTTACTCAAATCCCATCTTTAAGTAACGTTAATTTAGAATTAACGATATAACACCCCACATCTCTTTTATAAAACTCTGGTTTATAATAAAACCCTTTTTCTCTAAATTTCATTTTACTTAATTTAAATAATTAAGTAACATTTTTTTAAGCTATAATGTTTGCTAAAAAATTTCTTTTATAACTTTGTTATAAAACTCAGGTTTTAAACAAAACCGATTCATCGACTCCTTTTCACCAATTCAATGGATTTCATTTCACCTTTGATTACTTTTAAATGAATTTCCATTATAAAGTAATCTACTAAATTATTATTAATTAAAATAATAATTTTCTTAGGTCATTAACTACTGTAGAGGTAGTTAATTGCTTTGCTAAGTAAAATAATATATTTCAAAAATCTATCTCTAGTTATAAAATAAATTATATAACTTCAGTTCTATAAGTTCACCTGACGGTAACCCAATATAAACAAAACAGTTTACTTTTAGGCCATTTACTGCCGATTACTTAACCAGTATAGCCCATTGGTTAAAACACAAACACAGGTTGGCTTTCAAATCAATGATTAACACTCAAATCCATTACCCAACACGATAGTTCAGATGATAATGAAAATAAAGAATATATTTGAGGAATCCCGTTGGATTCCCCCAACCTGTTCTTCCCTGTATACAAATGGTTATCTCAAATCAGATCATTCAACCATTTAACTATAACCGTAAGTAACGACCATTTAATCCAACCACAAGCAATTCAAACAATTCAACCAATTAAACACGTTTATTTTATAAACGTGACCAACAAGGTAAGTTACTTTTATTGGAACCAATTCATTAAAATAACGATTTGGTATTTCACTGAAATCAAACGATAGTCTAATTTCATCATATAAATCAACAAATAAATCTATAATTAGCAAAAAGTCAACCATTGGCGAGCAGAACACACAAAAATCAAAACCCACTTTATAAAAAAATATAAATGGGTAAAACTGAGTGATATTAACTCACCTTGATTTGCTTTGCTATTTAAACAGCTCGATTTAGTCAAATTAAACCAGTGTTTAATCTAACAGAAAATCCAGCTGATTCCAATTGCGTTCAGTTCTGCTCCATAATGAAGACTTCGTCGATGCAAGCCCAGTGTATCCTGAATCTTCTAATTCTGATAATGTATGCGTTAGTCATTAGCACTTAAAGTTAATATAATAAAATAAACTATTATATCCCTAATCATTTAATTAATTAACCTTTAACCTAACTAATTTCTTAAATAAATTATTATTCCAACTTAATTACAGTATAAATTAGAATGCGGGTTCGACCTTTAAATCCAGTTCCCTGTAAATTACTACTTGCGGTAAATAAAACGTTTTAAACAGATTGTTAAATTCCCTAATCATCTCTAACTAAATTGGTTTTAAAACTAATTACTTTTTAAACCCTTAACAAATTTTTAATTAAACAGATTAATTACTTTCAAAATAATGGGTTGATGTCTTCAGCTTCTTCACGCTTTGAAAGAAACAGGCCGGTTCCCTTTCATCCATGTGCTCACGTCATTCTTCAATCTGAAACAAAGACCGAGAGGCGGTTAACTAATACACCAATTAACGTTTAGTATAATTAACTGATTAAATTATAACTACTTAATTTAAAAATTAATATAGTTTCAATTTACTTTTGTTGGTTTCCTTTGTTTCATTTGTAGGCCATCAGTTTCGTTACTCCACCTTCAAACATTCACCATGCTGACCCATTTGTTCTTTGTCCCTCTCGTTTTCAAGTGACTCCATTATCACAAACCCACCTAATACAGTCCACCGTATGTGAATCGGTAGCCACCAGCTAGAGCGCCTTATTCTCCTCAGGTCCTAATCCACTCGACGGATCTCCAGCCTCCGCTAATTGCTGCCAGTAACCCAAAGACTGACAGACCCGCCTCCATCAATCCCCACCTTCTTCCACTTGTTCTCAGCTACCTTCAGCACGCTAAAACCCATACATCCCTTTAGTTTCTTCACCACACCATCATTCTTTCGGCCAACTGTAAAGAGGAAACACCTCCTCCCATGCAAAATATACTTCCCCTATAGCATCTCCTTCCGCAACCTTGCCTCACCTGAACCCAACTCCGACGTCACCTCGACCAGCTGCCGCCCCTACACCACTCGTCGACATCCCCTCATCGAAGATGCTGACTGACCCACGTCCAGTACCTTGAATACCCGGTACGTTGTTCGCCACCCACGAAGAAGTGATGAGGGGCTGAGGATTAGTCTTAGCGAATGAATGTTTTGGAAAGGAGTCTCGCATGCAGGAAACGAATACAAATGGCAGGGGAGTTTTCTTTTCCAGTTTTCTGGAAGAAAGAGAATGAACAAAGGTGGATACATTATATATACTGTAGATGGTTTCGTCACCACGGCATTGGTTTACTTGGGCCTCACGTATAATGTTTGGATGGCACGTTTTTGGATGGCACGTTTTAGGGTGGTAAAGTTCAAAACTCCATATTACGAACTGCACGCCATTTTCAAGTTCGATTTATATTATATATAAACTATAGCATTCAAACTTTGTTTTAAATAACGATTAAATATTAAAATCCATTAATATTCCAAATTAAATATTTAAAAACCAATTTTAATATTCGGATTCAAATGGTCGAAAAACACGGGCCGTTACAAATGGTTTTTGTTCCTTAATGACCAGAGACACATGTTTATTGTCATCTCCAGACCCGTGTGGGGATTTTATTAATCTTGCAATTTACCGTTACAATTTATATAGTCCAGATCAATCATCAGTTCAACCTGTAATATATAGTCATCGCCATACAAGCCTCTCGCTCGTATGGTATATCTTCAACCTCGTCACACAAGCTCCAAATGCTTATGTGGTATATGATGAAGTATGCCTATCGTCAAGAAGTATGCCATGTAGTGTAGTACAAAATTAATTGTTACTAGCCTATGGCGATGTATTATTATTACACACAGAACAACTAACACTCCGCATCCAATGGCATTCACAGGAGTTGATATAATAATAAAATTTGCACATCCAACTCATTAAGGTTTACCTATTTGTCGGGCATGCAAATAAATTCTTTACTCCACAGCTAATCCATTTTCTGTTCAATACACACACACGCGCACACACACACACACACGCACACACACACACACACACACACACACACATATATATATATATATATATATATATATATATGCAAAACTAAGCTAAAAATTATATTTCTAGCGAATAAAGGTTTATCTCCACTTATGGTTATTTTTAACACTTCACGTTTCACTTTAAAATGATAATTTTGTCAAACTAAAATATATTTCAACACATGACTATTTTATTTAGTTCCTATACATGTTAAAAAATAATATTCATAGCAAACAAATATTTATTTCAACATTGTATATTTTTAGCAATTCACACACATGATAAAAATGATATTTTTATCATCAAAAATATTTATTCAACACATGAACTTCTCATCACATGAGCTTCTCAACACATGAGAATTTCCACACATGGATATGGTTTCATATAGTTTGTGCATATGAGAAAGATGTTATTTTTATTGTTGAAACAATTTATTTAAAATAAGAATATTTTACATACTTCATATATATAATAAAAATGTGGTTTTTATTGTTAAAACTATTTATTTATTCAACACATGAATTATTTTTGAACACATGAACTTCTCAACACATGAGCATTTCCACACATGGATATAGTTTCAACACACGACTTTCATTTCAACACATGAAAATAATTTCAACATATGAAGATAATTCTAACACATGAATATTATTCAAAATTTCGGCAGCATAACGGCAGGGTATTTAAAACTGGTACCGTCCCAAGTACGGCTCCTCACTCTACCTTAAAACCTCGCGGTTTTGTACAAAGGGAATTTCATACATCTAATTCACACGCAGGCGAGTATGATTTTTCTTTTCCACAATTTATTTCAATCACAAATGGGAATTTTTTAACCACAACCAAACAATATCAACCACAAACAATTCTATCAACCATTCGCATTATTCACAAAATTTTTCACACCAATTCACAATCAATAAATATTGTCCATGGTCTGTGGACGAGGGGAGTGTGTATATATATATATATATATATTTTATTTCCATTCCAAGTCACATATAATTTATACAATGCATGTATAATTCATACTTCGCTCATACAACTTACACAACGCATGTACATGAGGTATACGACACGTGTATAATTTATTTTTCGCTTATATAATTTATACATCACATTTCCATTCTCATTTCAGTTTAGAAATCTCACATTGGTTTTCGAGATGCTAAAAATCGTAGCTAGCTCAAAAAAATCCGTGGTCTCTTCTAGATTGTAGAGAGCGTCCTTGCGTCCATGATGTTTCCTGTTTCAACGAACTTCATTAACACACCATAAAGATATGATTTTTCAAAGTTTGCAACACTTAAAAGTGTTATTTTCCGTTCAAAGATAACAAAGCCGATACCTTTCAGTTTAGCTCCAAACTAGGTTTTGCGAATTCGTGAAATCCGTGCAACGATAACGAGATCCGACTGCACCACGTGAATGACGGGAGAGGGGCGCTCCTGTCGATGATTGGAGGGGGAAGCTCGGTGGTCGGAATCGGCGGTGGCAGCGGGTCGAAGTCGTCGACTTCCTAGGCTTCGTTCTTGACGATGACGAGGAGAGAGAGGGCGAGGGTTGTCTTGATTTGAAGGGGAGGGGCGGCGCTTCAAAGTCTGGGTGGTGGCAGGGCCATCGTCGCCTGTGGCGGCGGCGATTGGGTCGGGAAGGAGGAAGTACGGTGACCGACGGTTGCGAGGTTTACGGGGGGGGGGGGGTTGATTTTATTTTTATTTTAAAATTATGAAGGAGAAATTTGAATGGCCGAGGTTTTATTAAATTTTAAAAATAGTGTTTGTCTACACAGACACCAATTCAAACCCAATGACTATCGCCCCCAGCTAAATACCCCTATCCCGGACACAATGGGATATGTTTCGTAGGCCAATTCGATTGTTACAGTCAGTTATTCTTCAAATTAAAATATAAAACATTCAATATTCCATTTGAACGTACATTTCAATTTACTAGGGCCACAAACTGATTCGAAAAATTCCAGAAAAATAGATCTTGCTATGTTTTGATGCTACGGTCCCAACAAAACTAGTTTTGTCGAATTCTGAGGTCGTTTGAAAAATGGCCATTTTCTGGTCGATCCAATTTAATAGAAATCGATAAACACGTTTTCTTTTGCCACGCTCACATACTAGCTTCAAAAATTATGAAATTTGAAACCTAGCCATAATTTGAAAATCCTGGATCCAACAAAAGTGGTTTTGTCGAATTCCGAGGTCGTTTGCACAATGTCTATATTCAAGGGCTATATATTCTCTATAGCGACCTTTCTGAAAATTCATTTGGCCATAACTTTTGATTCCCGCTATGAAACTTCGATTTTTCAGATTCGTTAGAAAGATATTCATAAACAGATTTAAATATTTCTGGTTTCACTAAAATCCGTTATATTTTGCACCCGGTAAAGTCAGTCAAAGTTTGAATTCATATTTTCAAACTGCCACACTATTTCTAATTCACTATTTTATTGAAATATTCTATTTCAATTGGTTAAATTCCTTTAAAATATCCAATTTAAAATTTTAAATTGGCTCGTATTTTCCGGGTTGTTACACTGTTCTAAGAACACACCATTCCGGACATTGAAAGCCTCCACCGCTCCTCACTTCTTCACCGAAATGGAATCAGACCGTCACCAATGAACTCCCCTCCGAAATCTCATCACTTCCATTCCAACGCCACATCACTTGATCGCCTCCTCCTTAGATGCAACCTCCGCCAGTAACACGCAGCTCACACAGAACATCGATGTAATAACCTGAAAAATATGAACCAATTTAAAATTTTTAAAAATTGGTTATCGTCAAAGATTTTGAATAATTGAAATAGCATATTTCAATAAAGTAATGAATTGGGAATAGTAAGGCAGTTTGAAAATTTGAATACAAACTTTTTCTGACTATACCAGGTGGAAGATATAACGGATTTTAGCGAAACTGAAAATATTTAAATCTTTTTATGAATACCTTTCTTACGAGTCTGAAAAATCGAAGTTTCATAATGGAAATCAAAAGTTATGGCCAAATGAGTTTTCAGAAAGGTCGTTATATAGCATATATAGTCATTGAAAATAGATATTTTGCATATGACCTCGGAATTCGTCGAAACCCCTTTTGTTGGGTCCGGGATGTCAAATTATTGCTAGGTTTCAAATTTCATAATTTTTGAAGCTAGTATGTGAGCGGGGCAAAAGAAAATGTGATTGGTCAATTTTTGTAAAAATCGATCGACCCCCTGAACGAATGACGGAAATCGTTCGAGACCTTCCCACCTCGATCGCCGCGGCCACAGTCGATATCGCCACCGCCTCTAGTTGACAATTCCGACCGCCTTCCTCCCCTCTTCAAATCAAAAAAAGCCTCATCAGAAACCATCACCGATCGACGTCGAATTTCGTCGAGGAAGTTCGCCCCTTTCTGCCGCCGCCGTGCCTCGTTGGAGCCGCCGAGTTCGCCGCCACCACCGTCGATAGGAAGCTGGTTCGTAGCCCTTCTACGCCATGTAGTCTGATCGGGACAACGAGGTACGGTTTTGATTTAAAATCAAAACCTAGTTTCGAAGCTTTGCGAACCCTTCTGATTTAAATTGCTGAATTGAAAATAACACTTTTAAGTGTTGCAAAACTTTGAAAAATCATATCTTTTTAGTGTGTTAACGAAATTCGATGAAACAGGAAACATCGGGACCGCAGGGAGGCTCTCTACCATCTAGCAGAAGCCGCGGATTTTTCTGATCTTCCTACGATTTTTAGCACTACAAAAACCAATGTGAGGAATCTAAACTAAATTGTGTGAATGGAATCGTGTTGTATAAATTATATAAGCGAAGTGTAAATTATATACGCATTGTATACCTCATGTACATATGTTGTATAAGTTATATTAGCGATGTATAAATTATACAAGCGTTGAATGAAACATATATGCTTTGAATTATGATGAAATGCAAGTGAATTATAGAAATAATATATATATATATATATATATATATATATATATATATATATATACTCCCCTCGTCCACAGACCACGGACGATATTTATTGCTTGTGATTGGCGTGATATTATATGGTATGACGAATGGTTGGAAATAATTGTTTGTGGTTGATATGTGGTTGAAAAATACCCTCTTGTGATTGAAACAAATTAGAATAGGATTGTGGAAATGAAAATAAAACATGCCGCCTGCGTGCGAACTAGATGCATGATCCCTATTGTCAAATACCGCGAGGTTTTAAGGTACAGCGAGGAGCCGTACTAGAGACGGTCCCGGTTTTAACTACCCTGCCGTTATGCTACCGAAATTTTCTGAAATATTCATGTGTTAGAATAATTTTCATTCGTTGAAATTAATTACATATGTTGAAACCAATATTCATTTGTTGAATTGAAATTCATTCGTTGAGTTGAAATTCATGTATTGAATATTATTCGAATTTTAAACAAATAGATTTAACGATAAAAATCACATTTTTTATATATATACAAAATATAGAGAAAATTCATGTGTTGGATTGAAATTCATTCGTTGAGTTGAAATTCATGTGTTGAATATTATTCGAATTTTAAACAAATAGATTTAACGATAAAAATCACATTTTTATATATATACAAACTATAGAGAATATTCATGTGTTGAATTCAAATTCATTCGTTGAATCGAAATTCATGTGTTGAATATTATTCGAATTTTAAACAAATAGATTTAACGATAAAAATCACATTTTTATATATATACAAACTATAGAGAATATTCATGTGTTGAATTGAAATTCATTCGTTGAATGGAAATCCATGTGTTGAATGTTATCGTATTTTAAAATAAAATGAATAGACAATAAAAACTACATCTTTATTGTGAATATGAAGTGTTAAAAACATTCACGTGTTGAATAAATATTTTTGATGATAGAAATATTTCTTTTATCATGTATACGCTTTGATAAAAATACACACGTATTGAAATAAATAATAGTTTGCTAGAAATATTATTATTAGCTTTGTTCTGCATATATATACATGCGTTGAACAGGGAAAATGGATTAGCTGTAGAGTAAAGAAATTATTTGCATGCCCGACAAATAGGTAAGCCTTGATGAGTTGGCTGCGCAATTTTATTTTTATATCAACTCCTGTGAATGCCATTGGATGCGGAGTGCTGGTTATTCTGTGTGGAATAATAAACATCGCCATAGGATAGTAATAATTAATTTTGAACTACACTACATGGCATGCTTCTTGACGATAAGCATACTTCATCATATTCCACATAAGCATTTGGAGCTTGTGTGATGAGGTGGAAGATTTACCATACGAGCGAGAGGCTTGTATGGCGATGATTTTATACTACATGTTGAACTGATTACTGATATGGACTATATAAAATATAAAGATAAATTGCCAGATTAATAAAAAAAACCACACGGGTCTAGAGTTGACAATAATCACGTCTCTCTAGTCATTAGATACGGCACATGGACTATTTATTTCCACACGGAGCGGGGTGACGAGAATTTATTCTCTGGAGTTATTATCTATACACGCTCCCCCGTAAACACCAGAATATATCACTATAAATATGTGGATGCTTTATAGGATTTATTGGGTACCTACCACGGCCCAATAAATTTCCAAACCCCTTCCCGCACAAAGGAGGTTATGGCGAAATTTTTCGAAATATTAAGGCGTTAGTGAAATATTTGAAGTGAAAACAATATTGAAATAAATGAATGAATTATATTTGAAATAAATGAATGAATTATATTTGAAATAAAGGAATGAGCTATATTTATATATAAATATATAAATAGAATAGAAAGGAATCGAAGCCGTGCAGTTCATGTTTTGGAATCGTAATTTTAAACGATTAGTACAAGAAATCCGACCATCTGATTTTCCCGAAACCACAACCGCTGGGTTCGCCTTGGAAATATCTTTCCAACGGCACCAACCTTGTAAAAATCCAATGGTTGGATTGTCTGGAATGTTTAATTCAAATCTAAAGAAAAACAGCGCCAGAATCGTTTATATTTATATATAAATATAAATATAATTAAATTAAATCGAATAACGATGCTGCAGTTCGAATTTTGAAACCGTAACTTCAAACGACTAGTGTGGAAGATCCGACCGTCGGATTTTCACGAAACTGGAACCGTTGGGTTCGCTTTGGGAATATCTTCCCACTGATATAGACTTTGTAGAAATCCAACGGTTAGATTTTTCGATATGTGTAAAACAAATTAGGGGAAAAACAGCGCCAGTGCCACGGCACGACCTGAAACGTCGTTTAATTGAATATGGCCATTTTTAAATAAATAAAAATGGTGAAAAATCGTTATAAAATATTATATGCAACATAGATTGGAAATAAACCAATTTGGCTTGATCTGTTTGATATTTGATGGTTGTATGTGTTTGACACGAAAATAACACTAAAGAATTAAAATATGGATGTCGAATAATATAACCATGAGAAGAATTGATTTGAATTCTAATTACGTGAATTATTTGAAAAGGCCGAGCTAACCCTCATTTCAAATAATTGATCGAGCGATTCGAATTGGAAAATACAAAGACGATTCAAGACCGACGATCTTCGTATCGGTTGGATGGGCGCTGCTGAGGTTCCTGATTGGAGTAGCTACCGTGAAGGAATGGAAGTAGTAGCCGTCTGAACGTATGTGTTGATTGGACGGATATACGAGGAATTTGACGCCTCCGGTTTCGTTCAGACCCAGAACGGACTTGTAAATGGACTGTGTGTCTTACATTGGATTTTCTTCTATACTGATTGATCTCTGTTAAATATATATCTGTTTGGCGACAGAGAATTTATTCTTTTGCTTAACGCCCTTCTCTAAGACGTACGAGCTCAGAGGTTATATATCGATAGAAATCAGTCGTATGGAGTGGATTGCCTATGTGGCATGCCAAGATGCTGTGATCAAGGCTTCTGTTGCAAAGCAAAGTCTTGTGTTTGATGATCAAAGCACGACCCACGTAGCCTGGCTTTGTGTATAGCGTGAATTCGCGAGCCTCACACCTCGGTATTAGTTAAAAACGGGATAAGGACTGCAGGGAGAACACGACGTTTCTTTCTAGCTGTGGTGGTGTCAGTGACTTACCAGCCCTGACATTTATATCTGCTTTTCACCAATATGGTTGTTGAAATGCGAGGCGCCTCGATTATAGGTCTGTAAGGACCGGGAAATGTGTGTTCAGAAATACTAATCCTCAAACGTAAGAGAGGACCGGCCCTGAAGCATCCAGGGGTTACCCAGAGTGTGTAGTCCTGAGGCATTTGCTAGAATGTCTCGAAGCGGAGAGGAGCTTGCCCCTTGCCTCGACTCATGACGGAAATCCAATTTCCAATACGAAATAATGGATTCGATTATAGAACTAGTATAGCGACATAGTGGTATGGGGCACTTATGCCGTCTATGATTGATATTTGTGATGTTATTCGTTTTTGAAACATATATGCACTAGTAATAATATCAAATGATTTTGCTTTACACGTATTAAGCATATTTGGCCATTATAAGGTAAAACTCTATCCTCCGGCTTGCGTTGCATTGTATGATGGGACTTGAGTCTTATAATGGCTTCATTCTTTTTAAAATCATTCCGTTGTTTTAAAGAATTTACTTTGTTTTAAATGCACTAGCAATCACTGGAGTAAACCCGTTCTGCGAAAGTGGCGTGGTCCTATGATTTGCTTATTACTGTTGTTTAAACTGTTAAATAGATTTCTCATACCAGTCCCCATGACTGACTCGTTGTTTGTTTCACTTTGCAAACGCGGGTGCCCTTATTTTCACACGGGCAGCCTAGTTCACAGGTGACAGGTTGTTTTTGGCTCTGCACTGTTGCACAGAGTGCATTTTGGCTCATGGCGAGGCTGACTTCACAGAGATGACTTTGACATTTTTCGGCATTATTGTACTTATATTATGATTCCGCCACAGGCGATGCAGACTGCTTTACTTTCAGTACTTATTATCGTATGTATATGTTCCACCTTCGGCGATGTAGACTGATACCCTTATTATGTCTCACTGCATGTATATATTCCGCCTTTGGCAATGGTGACTGATCATTTCCCTTTTATTTACTAAGTTATATCCTACGCTGTGCTATTCTGATGTTGTTACATGTTGTGATTCCGCTGTCATATCCATGTAAAATTATTCACTTTATTGTTTCTGCTATTATTTGTTCTCTGCTATGATGATTGATGTGTTATATTCCAATGATTATCCTTAATACCGTCACACGGATTTTGGGATCATCACAATCGACAACTTTTTTTTAAATCCTCAAAAATCAAAAATCAATCCTATTCCATGCCATCAATTCCATCACAACCTCGAAATAAGCCAAAACTCCTTGAATCAGGGAAAATCAGCAACCCTAGTTGCGACAGCTTACTTCCAGTGGAAAAAGAAGAAGTTTGAATTGCATAAAAATCCTACTGGAATGAATTGGAGCATACAAAGAATGCAAAAAATATATTTCAAAGTTTATAGATTTTTATTTTAATTCCTAGGTATCTTTGAAGACCTCCATTTTCACATTTATAAGAACTGAAGGAGGCGGAAAAATCTGTTGACTATGGAATGAAAAAGTTTAGGGTTAAGGAATGGTAGTCGAGTATTTATAGGATAAAATAATAATATTTAAATCGATTATTTTATTTTTATAAATCGTTATATGTATTTGTCCTTTAAACATTACTATGATCACATATAATACCCAAAAATCATGAAAATGGACAGGCAACTATAGTTCGACATTACGGACCCATTGAAACTTGTTTCGTCAAATTCCGACTTCATATGCTCACACAGGGTATTTTAAAGTCAAATTATCATCTGTTTTTCACATTAAAACCCCGTACAGCCACATACTGACTTCAAATATCACAAAACTTGACATCTAACAATAATTTAACATTGTGGATCCAACAAAATTAGTTTCGTCGAAAACGGAGGTCGTTTGCAAAACTGGCAATTTTTAAAGCTCTAAATAACCCATTTAAATATTAATATATTTAAAAATAATTAAATTAAATATTTATAAATAAATATTATCATATATATTCACAATAGAATATCATACAGCTCCAATTGGATTTATAACTCGATATTCAAATCCCGGTTGAATCGATATTCAATTTGTATTGAAAAATTCATTTATAATATAAATAAATCGTTATAAATTATAAAGGAATTCCATAGCGACTATTTTAAAATTTGATTTGGACATAAATCAAAATCTACACAATGAAATCCCAAATTTTGTCTTCCATTAGAAAAATATACTTCACCAGCTCCGAACGTTTCTTGTTTCACAGAAATCCGATTTAAAACGGATTACGTACATTCAGTTGAAGTTTGAATTGCCAAATTACGAACTGCAGCGCCATTTCGAGCTCGATTTTAATTATAATATAATTATGCGTTCAACTATCGTTTATATAATATATTTGTTAATATAATTCAATTCTGAACTAAATTATATATTTTGAATTGCCCAATTCACACAATATAGTCAATTCACTATTTCGGAATTAAATATATTATTCTATTATTTATATTAATAAAATATTCAATATTATTTAATTAAACAGCCATTTAATTCTGTTAATCTCCATTTAAATAATTAAATAAACTAATTATAATATCATAAAAATACGGGACATTACATTCTTCCTCCCTTAAAATAATTTCGTCCTCGAAATTGTTAAGTTAGAAAACAAACCCTATTGACTGGGTTAAAAATTGTTTTTACTTTTTTAACTTCAGTTTCACTATGCCAATTAATTTCGACTAAATTATTTATTCATTCCTAATTAACAAAAAATTTCAACAATTCTGAAAATTTTCGAACACCCTAAATTTTCGAAAAATTTCGCCGGCACCTCCTTTGTACGGCTCAATCGGTACAACCACAACTCGCCTCTCTAGGCCTTCTCCAACCCAAAAGAATATCAAACAGCCAAGCGGCTTGCCAATTCGGCTCATAAAATCTCATACCCACTTGTACCTTTTTGTCGAGCATATCATTATATTCTTTCCACCTGTTATCAGCTCAGCGTATATCAATATCATTCCAATCAGTTTTATCCTCGAACCCGAACATTCACTTATATCCAAACCAAATCCTCTGCTTATACCAACCAAATTCCATTTCAAATTCCTATACCACCAAACCAATTTTCCTCGATTCCATTCTAATCCAATTCAATTCAATTACCACTGAACTGCCTTTATTTCAATTTCAAATTTGCTTTCACGAATTTCTATTTAAATTGTTTTTAATTTAAACAATCTCTTCTTGGGAGTTCTAAATAGCTTCTCTTTTCAAAATCAAATATTCCTTTTCGAAATTCAAAACAATTTGTTTTTCTAAACAATTTCAAAAACAGTCTCTTTGGTAGTAATCCATCACTTAGAAACTCGAAAATGAACACCGATGATGTCCGGATCAACATCGGAATTTATTTTCCAGCGACCGAAGTGAGTTCAATACTATATAACTTATCAAAATCACCTTTCAACATCTCCATTTTGAAATATATTTCAATATACCATTCACAATGCTTGAACAACAATTTAAAATCTACCATGATTTTAAAATTCTCTTATACTTAATTCAATTCCATTTACAACCACTTCCCATGGTTTCAGAATTTTAATTCCAAATTCTGGTTTTAATCCAGATTTTTAATTCATCTGATTTCATATATTACACTTATATGAATCCTGATTAGCTATTTATATAACCATTTCAGTTATTACCTTATCCGATTATTATAACAACCAACATATCTAATATACTATAATATTTCCATATCTATAATTTCTTTTATATCAAAATATAATTGGGTAAAATTATTTCATTACCCTCTTTACAAAACATACTATGTCGGTTCATCATATTCTAGTGTTTAGAAACTCCTACCGATACAGTGGATCAAACTGATCGACCCGAATTCAAAAATAACTCAACCAATAAATCTCTACAATATAAAACAATATTTATAAAATCGACACATACGCTCTCTCGTATATATACACTCAACTCAATTTAGGGTATTACTAACCCCTTCTCTACTGAGTTACGCCACAGAGCCAAGGTAATTACTTAACGTTCGGCTCTGAAACCACCGCAATGACCCAGGTATTTCGCGACCTTGGATATCGGCATACAACATCATGTCGACTATTCAAGCATCGGAAACACTGGATAGTCCATGAAAGAAATTAGAGGGTGAGAATAGATAAGATAGAAACTTAGAATAGAAGAAGAAAAAGAACATACAATATCAGAGTTTACACGAATCTCATAGCGGAACGAACAATATATAATAGATAAATAACTTTGAAATAAAATCAGTATATGTATACAATAACATTATTAGAGTACAACCCTTGCAACACAGCGGGAATAACAATCTATATAATCCTGAAGCCTCATGCTCCAGCTCTTCAAGTATCTGTAAATCCCGACTACTTGACTGCCCATACAAAATTGGGTACCTAAGAGTTTAGGGAAAACAAAACAAACTCTGGGTCAGTCATGGGACCGGTGTGAGTAAAACAATTTAAAATAGTTTGAGTAATTAAACGATATCTAATAAGACCACGCCGTATAACGGAATGGGTTTTTCGCTTATGAGAATCCAAATCAATTTGATTTAACTTTCAAATCATTTTGAAAGAAACGATAATCTTTATATCAAAACTCATTAATATTATAATAGTGTTTATCAACCACAATATTATAATCATCTGGAAGAAACGCTTTCATCTCACGTTCTACATACATAGTATACAATCAAAACCACGAGCACTTATTGGATAATGGATTTCCAATTATGACAAGGTATGGAACCACCTTCCGATAGTGTACCTCTAGAGAGGAATACACTGGGTTTAACAAGAACAACTTGCAACCCGGCCACACATGTCTGACCACTCATTTTGCTTGAGTGTATCGAATGTATATCACCAACGGTTGGGATCAGCAACCGTTTTCCCGAATGGGACAGCAACGAATAGATTAAAGAAGTAAATGAAACTCTAAATTAGGTGACAATAGACCATAATTGGAAGCAACCCACTTAGCCATGCTGCCTGCCCGCTTGATTTTCGTCATTTCCTGGTTGTTAGGCTAGAGGCCACGCTTATCTCCGAAAGATCACACATTTATTCACTTTGAATGTCACATCGTCATACCCGCCAGATCACAAATTGATTTCCCCAAAAATACAACGGGTATACAACTAAGAGAAACGAATTCCTCTGCAACCAAACGTTTATAATTTGAAGAGATCAACTTACGCGGTCTATTAAATATACTCTGTCAGACATTCTTCCATATAGGTCATCTTGGGACTGGGCAAACCGAAGGCACTATTATGTAAGTCCATCTTATGCAATTTCTATCTAGGATTTGACAGAACGACCCTTGCATAAACTCCGTCTTCAATTATCTTAATCATATTTGATCGCAACGCTAATGTATACAGAGTGGTTTTCCAATAATGAATCTGATTCCGGTCTCTCCGTATTGACGACGGAAGAATGGTCAAAAACTTCGATAGTCGGTGAGTTAACTATCAAAGAAAAACATGTGCACAAACAACGATATTATTTCCAGATGGAAATTCTATCGATCAATCATCATTTAACGTTTATCTCTTTAGTTCATTAATTTATTTATTTCCAGTTTCCATATATTCCACATTCCTTATTTTCTAAATTTAGAAAATATACGTTATTAATAATTGGAAAATATTTCCATCTCTTTTTCATGTATCACTGTCATTTCAGTATTCTTTATCATCAAACATTTCATTTTCGAGGATTAGAAAATATCTTGGATTATATTTGGAAAATGTTGCCAAAACTCATTCATTGGATTTAAACAGATGTTTAAATAAAACATTGCAATGCCAACTCGAACCATTAACACTTATTAACTAAATTCAATTAACTCCTTCACTATCAAAACTTAACCATTCCTTATTTAAAAATGAAGTCAATCAAGTTGGGGTATAACTACCTCTCAGACCTTAATTGAACAACATTTCTAACCTCGAAATAGACAAAGTTCATGTAACGACCGTAAATTTCGCTCGATCCGAATCATTCGCTAAATCGATCAAGACCATTCGAAACCCCTAATTGTTTTAAGAACACGACAAACCAGAACACAGACAAAAGAACATTTCATTGTTAATTACAACAATCCATCAGAATATAAGAATATATAGAGTATAAACAAATATTATACAACCGAAAATATCAGAGATAACAATAAATTACCTAGTAGCGGAAAATAATACAATACACAAGTAGAAGTAATACACAGATACAGAGCTTTCCGAGTATCGTTCCAGCTGTAAATCAGGATCCTATGAATATAAATCTGCAAAACCAAAACTACTAGTTGCCCGTGTCAAAATAAGGGCACCCAGAGTTTAGGTTAAAACAATAAACTCCAGGTCAGTCATGTGACTGGTGTGAGAACTAAAACAGTTATTTAAAACTTTACTTTAAATTAGATATATCAAGAGACCACGCCGTATAACACGGAACGGGTTTCCTCCCAAGAATACCAGTGCATATAACAAAACAACGCAATGCTTTTTGGAAAAATGAAGGTATTATAAGACCCAGGTCCTATCACACAATGCAACTGAGACGACCCCAAACCCCGTACTGACGGTGGCAAGGGTAATCCATGGAATATAACACAGAAACAGATAATAGCAGAACAGAATTAAATAAATACACCAGATAATGAACAATAGAATATACTTGGTAAGAGTAATCATCAGAGTTACACAGTATGCAGGATCATACTTAGTACAAATACAGTTCAACTATACATAAATGTCTACAGCGGAAAACAAACATAATGTACAATAGGAGCTGAACAGCATAAAAAGAGATAAATTATAGAATCCATCTTCAGCTCCAGCTATCCAGAAAGAACCAGCTAAACGTAATACAAGGTTGCCCATGTAGAAAAAAGGGCACCCGAGTTTGAAAGTGAAACAAACTACGAGTCAGTCATGGGACTGGTATGAAAAATCTACTCAACACATTTATAATATGGCTAATCACAGGACCACGCCACTTTCGTGGAACGGGTTTACTCCATCGGATTGCCAGTGCTTTAAAAACAAATCATTCTTTGAAACAACGCTATGCTTTTTACAAAAATGAAACCATTATAAGACTCAGTTCCCATCACACAATGCAACGCAAACCGGGAGGATAGAGTTCTTACCTTATAACGGCCAAAATATGTTTGATACGAATAAAACAAAGGCATTTGATGTTATTGCTAGTGTTTATATGTTTTGAAAGCAATTTCAAATCATAGCTATCAATCATAGATAACATGGGTACCATATATCATGTCGCCATATATATATACAATCAAAACCTCACAGTCACGTGTTTGGAAATTGGATTTCTGTCATGAACCAAGGCAAAAGATAGTCCTTACCGAATTCGAGATAATCTAGCCCATGTCTCAGGCAAGCGCGCAGGCAAGCCTTGGATCGTCAGGGCCGGTCCACCGATGTGGATTATTATGCCTGAGCAATACGTCTCCCCGCCCTTTGGGGCGTAAGTGAGCCAACGAATGACTCCAACGGACCCGGATCGTCCGATCTAACCGAGGTGCCTCGCAACAGAAACAACCACACAGGTGAAAAGTATATAAATGTCAGGGCTGGTAGGTCACTGACACCACCCTAGCTAGAAAGAAACGCATGCGCTCCCTGTGGTCCTTCTCCCGTTTCTGGTTCATACCGGGGTGTGAGGCTCGCGATTTCACGTTATACACAAAGCTACGCCACACAGGCGGTGCTTTGATCATCACCACAAGACTTTGCTTTTCAACAGAAGCCCTGATCTTTTGCCACTTAGGCATGCCACATTAGCAGTTCATGCCAGGCGACTGATGTCCATCGATATACAACCTCTGTGCTCATGCGTTTCAGAGAAGGGCGTTAAGCAAAAGAATAAATTCTCCGCTGCCAAACAGATGTATATTTAGCAGAGATCAATCAACACAGAATAAAATCCAATGTCAGACACACAGTCCATTTACAAATCCGTTCTGGGTCTGAACGAAACCGGAGGCACTAAATACCTCGCAAACACATCGATCACCACGTACGTCGGGACGATCACCACTCACTATCCGTATTTCGGGATGCCTCCCAATCAGGACCTCGGTTACCATCCAAACGAGGTGAAGATCTCCGGTCTTCGACCACCGTCTTCATCTTCGATTTCTTATCGTCGATTCAGTTATTCAGAATGGGATAAACCCGGTCTTTCTGAGAAACTCGCGTATATAATAAACAAGTGCAACACTAACATACACACGCAACATTTCAATTCATTAGTCACTAACCATCAATCAGTAAGAGAATGATTTCCTAAATATTAACCCCGAAGGCCGAAACCAACATCAGATCAATACCCAAGAAACCATTCGACTTAGCCAACGTTCAGTTACTTTCTAAATCACATCCATATTGTTTATAATATTTTATAATGATTTATCGCTATTTTTATTTATTTTAAAATAGCCAATTATTCAAAACGACGCTTCGGACTATAACGCGACCGTGGCGCTGTTTTTCTTCAGATTTGATTTACACATATCTGAAAATCTAACCGTTGGATCTTCACAAAATTAACATCATTAGAAAGATCTTTTCAAAACGAATCCAACGGTTCCAGTTTCGGGAAATTCCGACGGTCGGATCTCCCGGTATAATCGTTTGAAATTTCGATTTCAAAATACGAACTGTAGCGTCGTTATTCGATTAAATATAATTATATTTTTATATATATATAAATATAATCGATTCTGGCGCTGTTTTCTTCAGATTTGAATTAAACATTCCAGACAATCCAACCGTTGGATTTTTGCAAAGTTGGTGCCGTTGGAAAGATTTTTCCAAAGCGAACCCAACGATTGCGATTTTAGGAAAATCCGATAGTCGGATCTCCCGGTATAATCGTTTGAAATCACGGTTTCAAAATGCGAACTGCATGGCCACGTTTCGTTTTAATTTCATTTATATTTATATTTATATAATTATATAAATATAGTTCATTCAAAAATTCCTATATTGTTTCCACTCACTAACGCCTTTAAATTTTGGAAAATTTCGCCATAACCTCCTTTGTATGGGAGGGGCTGGGAAAATTCCCAAATAGCCACACAGACGTCTCATGTCAAAAAGAAAAAGAAAAAGCCAAGCGGCTAGCCAATAGGCTCATAAAATCATCACCCAAACAAAACAGTAAATGTGTACCTATTTGTCGGGCACAAAATTTTATTCCTCTTCTCTAGCCCCTTTGCTATAACCTGTTCAAATAAATATGCATGTACAGATATACAGTTCTTATCACTTTTCATTTTCCATCCAGCTTCATGTTTGATTCCATTTGGTTTAAAACACCATTCATTCTAATGTTGCATGCATAGGCAAAAATCATATCATTAGCTAATTAATGAATATTTCAACTTATACATATTTATTTGAACGAGTGGCTATTTTTAACACTTCACATTTCAACAATTCAGGTATATAATAAGAATGTGATTTTTATTGTAAAACAATTCATTTCAAAACACTATTATTTTATATAGTTTATATAGGTGATAAAAATAGGATTTTTTTTATTGTAAAACAATTTATTTCAAAACAGGGTTATTTTATACATTTCATATTGATGTTAAAAATGTGATTTTTATTATAAAACAATTTATTTCAAAATATGAATACCATTCAACACATGAATTTCAATCCAACGAATGAATATGGATTCAACACATGAAGGTTTTCTATAGTTTATATATATAGATAAAAATGTGATTTTTATATTTAAAACACGAATACCATTCAACACATGAATTTCAGTTCAATGAATGAATATCGATTCAATACATGAAGGTTTTCTATTCATCGAATAAATATAGTTTCAACAAATGAAAATAATTCAAACACATGAATATTATTCAAAATTTCGGCAGCATAACGACAGGGTAGTTAAAACCGGGACCTTCCCTAGTACGGCTCCTCGCTCTACCTTAAAACCTCGTGGTTTTTGACAATGGGGATCATGCATCTAGTTCGCACGCAGGCGGCATGTATATATTTATTTCATTTCCACAAACTAATCCTATGTGGTTTCAACCAAATATTTCTGAACCACAAATGGGTATTTTTCAACCACAATCAACCAATATCAACCACAAACAATCCCAAACAACCATTCGCTATCAATCAATTTTCACACCAATCACAACCAATAAATATCGTCCATGGTTTGTGGACGAGGGGCGTATATATATATATATATATATATATATATATATATATATATATATATAGCAATTCACTTCTATTTCAACACATATATAATTTTTACAATGCATATATAACTTATACATCGAACATACAACTTATACAACGCTTATACAAGAGGTGTACAACGCTTATATAACTCATACATCGACTATATAATTTATACTTCGTCGTTTTCCATATTATTTATAAATTAGAAATCTCACATTGGGTTCCACTCCACCAAAAATAGCAGAAGGCTCAGAAAAATATGCGGTGTCTTCTAAAATGTAGAAGACGCCCACACGAGTCCACTGTTTCTTGTTTCATTGAATTTCGACCACAAAGCAAAAAGATATGATTTTTCAAAGTTTGCAGCGTTTTTAAACTGTTAAAATCAGTTTTTAAATTAAACAGCCGTTACCTTTCAGAAATCTTCAAAACTAGGTTTGAATTTTTCGATCAATCCGTGTTATGGTTCCACGATCGGGTTGCGCAGGGTCGAAGGCCTACGTGAGGTGCACGTGCGCCAGGGAGGAGGGCCAACTCGGTGGGCCCCAGCGGTCCTGGCGGCGGTTTCAACGTCGAAACTTCACGGAGGTGATTTGGCTGATTTACACAACTATAATTGCTGCTCCTTATATGGATTTGAAGATCTCTCCGAGCTCTACAAAATCCTCAACAGGAGGAAGGCGTAAATTTTCTTATAGGAGGAGGAACGGAGGAGACAAGGCACGAGCGGTTTCCGCCGTAAATCGTTTATCGGGGAGAGAGAAGCGAGGGGGGGATCTGACGTGGACGAGTAGATTATTTTATTTATTTATAACGTTTAAAAATCCGAAAATGCCCCTTGCCTCTTGCGAACCCCAATCCAAACCCAACGACTGTCGTCCCTATCGTTTTACCCCCATTCCGAACACAATGGGATATGTTTTGTAGGCCCATTCGACTGTTTCAGTCAGTTTTCCCTCAAATTAAAATATATTACATTTAATCTTCAATTTGAACGTACATTTCAATTTGCCAGGGCCACAAACTGATTCGAAAAATTCCAGAAAAATAAATCTAGCTATGTTCTGACGATACGGTCCCAACAAAACTAGTTTCGTCGAATTCTGAGACCGTTTGCAAAAAGGCCCATTTCCGGTCGATCCAATTTAACTGTAATTGACCAGAACACGTTTTCCTTTGCCACGCTCACATACTAACTTCAAAAATTATGAAATTTGAAACTTAGCGATAACTTCACATCCCGGATCCAACAAAAGTGGTTTCGTCGAATTCCGAGGTCATATGCAAAATGGCCAATTTCACGGGCTATATAAATTCCATAGCGACCTTTCTGAAAATTCATTTGGCCATAACTTTTGCTTTCCGCTATGAAAATTCGATTTTTCAGATTCGTTAGAAAGGTATTCACTAACAGATTTAAATATTTTTGGTTTCACTAAAATCCATTTTGTTTTGCACTCGGTACAGTCCGACAAAGTTTGAATTCAAATTTTGAAACTGCAGCGCCATTTCAGGCCTTGTTTATAATTATAATTAATTATATTCGTTTTCAATTGTCGATTCAACTCACTTTTCATCTCTATTATTTAAAGTATTTATTTTAAATATTTAAAATCCATTATTTTAGCCAATAAAAAAAATTTAAATTGGTTCGGATTTTCTGGGTCGTTACAGCAATGCAAGCCGGGGGATAGGGTTTTCCCTTATAATAGCCAAACATGCTTAGTACGTTTAAAACAAATCATTTGATATTATTATAAGTGCATAGTGTATAAAACAATATCAAATCATAAGTATCAATCATAGGTGGCACGGGTATCATATATCATGTCGCCAATACTAGGCTCTACAAATAAAACCGCAAAGTCACGTATTTGGAAATTGGATTTCCATCTGTGAACCGAGGCAAAAGATAGTCCTCTACCGATTCGAGATTGTCTAGCCCGAGTCTCAGGATCAGAGCTCGAGTGACCCTTGGATCGTCAGGGCCGGTCCACCGATGTGGATTAAAATGCCTGAACACTGCGTTTCCCCGCCCTTTGGGGCGTAAATGAGCCAACAAATGACTCCATCGTCTACACATAGTCACCGATATCTCCGAGGCGTCTCGCAACAGCAACAACCACATAAGTCAAACTCGTTAGGGCGTGTAAAACCACTGACACCACTTCTAGCTAGAAGGAAACGCATGTCCTCCCTGAGGTCCTCTCCCGTTTCTGGTTCACAACCGGGGTGTGAGGCTCGCGAATCAACGTTACACAAAGCTATGCTACACTGGCGGTGCTTTGATCATCACCACAAGACTTTGCTTTTCAACAGAAGCCTTGATCAATTGCCACTTAGGTAAGCCACATAGGCAATTCACTCCATGCGTTTGATATCCATCAATATATAACCTCTGAGCTCGTACATTTCAGAGAAGGGCGTTAAGCAAGCGAACAAATTCTGCGCTGCCAAACAGATATATATTTAATAGAAATTAATCACACAGACTAAAATCCAATGTCAGACACACAGTCCATTTAAAGTTCGTTCTGGGTCTGAACGAAACCGGAGGCAACTAGTAACCCGCATATCCATCGATCTCCATGTACGTCTGGACGATCACCAACTGATTCCCTCCTCTTGGGTGTACGGCCCAATCAAGATCATTAGTAATCACCCAAACGACGTGAAGACCTCTGGTTTTCGACCACCATCTTTATCTTCGACACCACGTCGAATCAGTTATTCAGAATGGGATAAACCCGGTCTTTCCGAATAACTCGCATATATAATAAACAAGTGTTACACAAACACAACATATGCCTCATTCCAATTCATTAGTCATTAACCGTAAATTAGTAAGAGAACAATTCCCCAAATATTAACCCCGAAGGCCGAAACCAACATCAGATCAATAACCAGGAAACCATTCTTCTTAGCTAACCTCCAGTTAGTTTATAAATTTCACATTCTTATGGAGAGGTTCCCATTAATTTTATCAAAGATAAATTCTTTTAAATTTATTCTTTAATCTTACTTTGAATATCAATTCAAACTAGTCGGGATTAGCGAACCACACCGAAGTAATCATTTATTTTATTTCCCAATCCCAACCTACTCATCCCATGAAGTAAAACTGGTCATACTTCATATCTAACACCATGGTGTTATCGGTAAATTCAATTACCATTTCACGTTCAAATCTAATTAAAGATTTAACTATCGCATGGAGCAAAACTGGTGATGCTCCGTTCTCGATCTTTTCAATCTAATTAAAGATTCATTAAAACTCCACTTATTTTTAATCTTTAACTGGGTTAAAGAATCAGTGTCATTTATAACACGGTTCACGATAGACCCAAAATCACATCACATTTCAATCAGTCCCTAACTGTAAATTAGCAAGTGAGCAATTCCCTAAGTATTAACCCCGAAGGCCGAAACCAACATCAAATTAATACCCAAGAAACCATTCAACTTAACTAATCTCCAGTTAGTTTCTGATTCTCTTAACTCCATTGGGTCTAAGAACAGTATTATTGAAGATACCGTTCACGACAACCCAAAATCACATTCCATTAATTATTGGGTTAAAGAACAAGTGTTATTTAAAACACCGTACACGATAAACCCAAATAACAATTCAAATTCAATTCCAGTTAAATACCATTTAATTGGTACACTTCATTAAATCTAAATAAAAAGATTTAATCTTTTTCTCGATTGGGTTTAAGAACAGTGTTAATGAAGACACCATTCACGACAAACCCAAATTCCATTTGATATTAAATACAAGGCTCTGAATAGAAAATATACCGGCTTATATTCAATATCAAATTCTACGATCAACAAATATCGTATTGGAAATAACGATATTAATATATCTTTCAAATTCCCATAACAATATCTGTATCATCCCGAAATCCAACATCGAAATATTCCGAAGACAATTTCGATTCAAATCCATTCCAATTCAATTATTGGAAATTCTGGTTATTTTCAAAACCATTTCAAATCCAATTTATTTATTTTAAAAATAAATAAATTACTATTCTAGTTCAAAACTAGTTCATTTCGATAAAAATCTATTTTTATCTTTTTAAATATGGAGTTTTTCATCCCAATTCTTTCCTAATCATTTCTTATGATTTTACACAAATTATTACTATTTTTAATAATTTTATCAAGGCCCGTACAGTCGATTTTCGCCAACGGCCAATGAACTGGACTTACAGCGACCTTTTCCAAATTTGATTTGGACATAATTCCAAATCCAACCATTAGATTTCAAATTTATAATATTCATTAAAAAGCTCTTTTCGATACGAACCCAACGGTTCCGGTTTTAGGAAAATCCGACAGTCGGATATCCCGCAACGTCCATTCGAAGTCAATGGTCGATATTCACGAACTACCGAAGCGCGACGCATTCTATTCAGGCCTATATTATATATATATATAATATATTATATATATTTCATCGATTTTCTTTTAAAACGTATTTTATAAATCGTTTTAAATTCGTTTTCGAAAAGATTTCTACTTCATTTCAAATTCAAATCAAAACTGAATTTTTCCTTATAAATTCGGTTTAAATTCATTTCAAATTGATTTCAATTCAAATCGATTTTTAATTCAATTTCAGTTCGTTTTCGATTCAATTTGAATTTTAAATTTATTCAATTTCGATTCGAATTCATTTCCATTCAATTTCAATTCGAATTCATTTCTATTCAATTTCAATTCGAATTCATTTCCATTCAATTTCAATTCGAATTCATTTCTATTCAATTTCAATTCGAATTCATTTCTATTCAATTTCAATTCGAATTCATTTCTATTCGATTTCAATTTGAATTCATTTCTATTTTCAAAATATTCGATTTTGAAACCACTTTTCAATATTCATTAAAAACAAATAAAATCGACAAAATTCCCGTTCGCGTTGAAATGGCGTTTAACTACTTAACACGGCTTCACATTTCAATATTCACTGAATATTAATTTAAATTATTCTATAATTCTGAACTGGAATCAGACACAGTCAATTACCATATAATTTCAGTTATATGGATTTCATCAAATTTATCTATACAACAATGACGATAAACAATCAACCATCATCCATAGTGTGTTCTACACTGTATAAGCATCAAATATAAACATTTAACGCTTATAACAGCCTGTCAATCGATCGATCGACATACATCTAATTATTGGGACTAGTGTATGTCATATATCATCCCAATACCCGTGTAGGGTTTTCAAACAATCAAACACAGATTTTATTTGTGCAGTTGGGCGATGTGTAAAATTTATTATCCCAATCAATATCAGTCAAATGTGTGTATATAAACAAATCGTCCGATTTGTTTATATTTATTTATTTCTTTTTATATACACGTTAAAAAATCTATCTTCAACTATAAAATATTTTTAACTATATAAATATTTCATTTCATTCCACATTACACAATCAACTATACATCAAAATCAAACAAACAAGCATACAAGCCGTCCATGGTCTGTGGACGACGGGTGTCGGGTGCTACTAAACACCGTATGCATCCTAGTATATATTTTTAAATAGAAATTTAAATTAAAGGTGAGGGAGTTCTCACCTTTGGGATCCACTCCTCTATTCTCTATTCCTGAACGGTTCGGATTTGCCTAAAATTCCAATGCGGTCTTTTCCCGCTGTTCATAGTAAAAATCGCATTTTTAATATAATGTTTATTTTAAAAATCACATTTTTATAATGGCCTTTCCTATACAAAAATCATATATTTTTACAACGCTTCTTTCTATACAAAAATTATATTTTTATTCCCTGCGATTTTATTCTAAAAACGATGCTACTTTTATTTTTATAACAATGCAAATTTATTTTTATACAACCAATGCAAATTTCTATTTTTATAAAACAGCAATGCTAATTTCTATTTAAAAAAAACAATGCAAATTTCTGTTTAAAAACAGCAATGCTAATTTCTATTTAAAAACAACAATGCAAATTTATATTTAAAAACAACAATGCAAATTTAATGCAAATTTCTATTTAAAAACAACAATGCAAATTTATTTTTAAAGACAACAATGCAAATTTCTATTTGAAAACAACAATGCAAATTTATTTTTAAAATCAGATTTTTCCCTTTTAAATTAATTAAGCTAATATAATAAATAAAGAAAACTACCTTCTTCCCTCTTTTATTTACTAGCCGCGGCTTCCAGTTCAGGGTTCCAACTAGGGTTTTGAATTTTCGAGCACCACAAAGCCATGGAAGAGGATCAGACCACTCCCCCGTCGTCGGGCTACGCGCCGACTACCTTCGGCACCCCCTCAGGTGGAGCTCGATCGTCGGTGGAAGGAGAAAATTGCCTCGAGGCGACGCAACTTCGAGCTACCTTTTCAAGCAAAATATTCCACGTTGAACACTGAGGCATATATGGATACGAAGGTCGTTGGGAGCTCTTCAATTTTCGCTGAAGAACTATAGTTTAATTCTTCGTGGATGGAGAGAAAAACGAGGGGGAAAGATTGAAGGCATTTCCGCCGTTGAATGATTTGGAGCGGCTGCAGTATGACCACGAGAGGAAGGAATATAGGGGGTTGACTTTGGGTTGTATTATATATATAATATTATTTTATTTTATTTCAAAAATTCATGTTTATTATTACGAACTCCGAACGAGACCCAGCGACTATCGCCCTTAGCTAAATACCCTCATCCCGAACACAATGGGATATGTATCGTAAGCTGATTCGACTGTTTCGATCAGTTTTTCTTTAAATTACCGTATAAACCAATATATATTTAATTTAAACATACATTTCACTATACCGGGGCCACGCACTATCTCTATAAATTCCCGAAAAATTATATCTAGCTTCATATTGACTGTATGGTCCTAACAAAACTAATTTCGTCGAATTCTGGGACCGTTTGAAAAATGGCCATTTTCCAGTTGATTAAAATCAACTGAAACTCGTCAAACGCGTTTTCCTTTGCCAGGCTCACATATTTATTCAAAAAATTACGAATTTTGAATCCTAGCAATAACTTGACATCACGGATCCAACAAAAGTGGTTTCATCGAAAACCGAGGTCGTTTGCAAAATTCACATTTTTAAGGGCCAAAATTCCATAGCGACCATTCTGAATTTTCAACTGGGCATAACTTTTGATTCCCGCTATGAAATTTCAATTTTTCGGATTCATTGGAATGACATTCTCAATTAGATTCAAATATTTTTGGTTTCGCCAAAATCCAATTTATTTTGCACCCGGTATGTTCAATTGAAATTTGAAATTGAATTTTTGAACTACCGCGCCATTTTCAATTCCTTTTATAATTATTTATATTGTAACGATGATTCAAATAAATATATACGTTCGAATTCTATTCAAAATAAATTTCTCGTCGCTATTATTTAAAATAAATCATTTTAAATATTCAAAATTCACTAAAATTGCCAAAATAAAAATTTAAATTGTCTCGGATTTCCGGGTTATTACATTCTCCCCCACTTAACTCTTTTCGTCCCCGAAAAGCAACGAAGCCAAAAGTTGTTTCACAAATCAACTCAACTTCCAGTATTTTTACTACGGCTTAAGTTGTTCAACTTTTTTGTTTCTAAAAACTTTTCAAATTTTTAAAAAATTTGGCTATCACCCTAAATTTTCGTAAAATTTCGCCATAACCTCCCATTCACCAGGGACTTCGGGATATTTCATATAGCATCCCATGGCCTTCTTCAATCCAAAAGAAATAGAAAAAGCCAAGCGGCTAGCCAATCGGCTCATAAAATCATCCAAACCCAAAGAAATACAATAAAGATGTACCTATTTGTCGGGCAAACAATTTTATTCCTCTTCTCTAGCCTCCTTGCTATGACCTGTTCAATGTAAGTACATGTACACTATGCAAATGCGACAAATTTTCAATACAATTCACTATTTGATCAATTTGGCTAAAGGGTTCAAATTTTAATTAATCACAACAATAATCAAACAGCACAATCAACAATCAATTAGTTGATTAGAATTTCAATCACATAACTTTGATACATATCTAAAAAAAAATTAAATTTTTGATGCCAAATCACAACAATAAGCCCTATCTAATTTTGGTTCTCACACCAGTCTAATGGAAATATATAGGCATCCCACTTTTGTCACTCGAAAATAAATGCTGGTGATGGTATACTTCATCATCAGGACCATGTCCGGGCTACTAGAGTGCGATTCTATATCTATCCTGTATATTTGGGACTTCGTATACACGCTAGCTAGGCGTATATGCAGAATCTTCATATACTAGATTGTCCAAATCAATTTAAAATAAATTATTCAAATACGTATAATACGATTTAAATTTCAAAACAAAATTTGTTTTTCTTTTTATATTACAAAAATATACTCTTTACACTCGTTCTAGGATACTGTTGATCTCATCTCTAACGAGTCATTCTCATTGGATATTACTAATCCAATCTCTGATGAATTCTTTCGTATGGTTCTAATGTGTCTTGTTCTCTGAGCTTTATAAACCAAAGCTCTGATACCATATGTAACGACCGTGAATTTTGCTCAATCCGAATCAGTCGCTAAACCGATCAAGACCGTTTGAAACCCCTGATTGTTTTGAGAACACGACAAACCAACATCAGATCAATACCCAGGAAACCATTCTTCTTAGCTAACCTCCAGTTAGTTTCTAAATTTCACATTCTTAAGGAGAGATTCCCATTAATTTTATCAAAGATAAATTCTTTAAATTTATTCTTTAATCTTTCTTTGAATATCAATTCAAACTAGTCGGTATTAGCGAACCACACCGAAGTAATCATTTATTTTATTTCCCAATCCCAACCTATTCATCCCATGAAGTAAAACTGGTCATACTTCATATCAAACACCACGGTGTTATCGGTAAATTCAATTACCATTTCACGTTCAAATCTAATTAAAGATTTAACTATCGCCTGGTGCAAAACTGGTGATACTCCATTCTCGATCTTTTCAATCTAATTAAAGATTCATTAAAACTCCACATAGTTTTAATCTTTAACTGTGTTAAGAAATCAATGTCATTTAAAACATGGTTCACGATAAACCCAAAATCACATCACATTTCAATCAGTCCCTAACCGTAAATTAGCAAGTGAGAAATTCCCTAAGTATTAACCCCGAAGGCCGAAACCAACATCAGATCAATACCCAAGAAACCATTCAACTTAACTAATCTCCAGTTAGTTTCTGATTCTCTTAACTCCGTTGGGTCTAAGAATAGTAGTATTGAAGATACCGTTCACGACAACCCAAAATCACATTCCATTAATTATCGGGCTAAAGAACAAGTGTTATTTAAAACACCGTTCATGACAAACCCAAAAATCAATTCAAATTCAATTCCAATTAAATACCATTTGATTGGTACACTTAATTAAATCTAAATAAAAAGATTTAATCTTTTTCTCAACTGGGTTTAAGAACAGTGTTAATGAAGACACCATTCATGACAAACCCAAATTCCATTTGATATTAAATACAAGGCACTGAATAGAAAATATACCGGCTTATATTCAATATCAAATTCTACGATCAACAAATATCGTATTGGAAATAACGATATAAATATATCTTTCAAATTCCCATAACAATATCTGTATCATCCCGAAATCCAACATCGAAATATTCCGAAGACAATTTCAATTCAAATCCATTCCAATTCAATTATTGGAAATTCTGGTTATTTTCAAAACCATTTCAAATCCAATTTATTTATTTTAAAAATAAATAAATTATTATTCTAGTTCAAAACTAGTTCATTTAGATAAAAATCTATTTTTATCTTTTCAAATATGGAGTTTTTCATCCTAATTCATTCCAAATCGTTTCTTATGATTTTACACAAATTATTACTATTTTTAATAATTTTATCAAGGCCCGAAAAGTCGATTTTCACCAACGGCCATCGAACTGCACTTACAGCGACCTTTTCCGAATTTGATTTGGAAAAAATTCCAAATTCAACCATTAGATTTCAAATTTCTAATATTCATTAGAAAGCTCTTTTCGATATGAAACCAACGGTTTCGATTTTAGGAGAATCCGACTGTCAGATTTCCCGCAATGTCCATTCGAAGTCAATGGTCGAAATTCTCGAACAACCACAGCGTGGCGCGTTCTATTCAGGCCATTATATATATAATATATTACATATATTTCGTCGATCTTCTTTTAAAACGTATTTTATAAATCGTTTTAAATTCGTTTTCGAAACGATTTCAACTTCATTTCAAATTCAAATCAAAATTGAATTTTTCCTTATAAATTCGGTTTAAATTCATTTCAAATTGTTTCAATTCAAATCGATTTTTAATTCAATTTCAGTTCATTTTCGATTCAATTTGAATTTTAAATTTATTCAATTTCGATTCGAATTCATTTCTATTCAATTTCAATTCGAATTCATTTCTATTCAATTTCAATTCGAATTCATTTCTATTCAATTTCAATTCGAATTCAATTTCAATTCGAATTCATTTCTATTCAATTTCAATTCGAATTCATTTCTATTCAATTTCAATTCGAATTCATTTCTATTTTCAAAATATTCGATTTTGAAATCACTTTTCAATATTCATTAAAAACAAATAAAATCGACAAAATTCCCGTTCGCGTTGAAATGGCGTTTAACTATTTAACACGGCTTCACATTTCAATATGCACTGAATATTATTTTAAATTATTCAATAATTCTGAACTGGAATCAGACACAGTCAATTACCATATAATTTCAGTTATATGGATTTCGTCAAATTTATCTATACAACAATGACGATAAACAATCAACCATCATCCAAAGTGCGTTTTACACTGTATAAGCATCAAATATAAATATTTAACGCTTATAATAGCCTGTCAATCGATCGATCGACATACAGATAATTATTGGGACTAGTGTATGTCGTATATCATCCCAATACCCGTGTGGGGTTTTCAAACAATCAAACACATATTTTATTTGTGCAGTTGGGCGATGTGTAAAATTTATCGTCCTAATCAATATCAGTCAAATGTGTGTATATAAACAAATCGTTCAATTTGTTTATATTTATTTAGTTATTTTTATATACGTGTTAAAAATTCTATCTTCAACTATAAAATATTTTTAACTATATAAATATTTCATTTCATTCCACATCACACAATCAACTACACATCAAAATCAAACGAACAAGCATACAAGCCGTCCATGGTCTGTGGACGACGCGTGTCGGGTGCTGCTAAACACCGTCTGCATCCTAGTATATATTTTTTACTAGAAATTTCAATTAAAGGTGAGGAGTTCTCACCTTTGGGATCCACTCCTCCATTCTCTATTCCTGAACGGTTCGGATTTGCCTAAAATTCCAATGCGATCTTTCCCACTGTTCATAGTAAAAATCACATTTTCAATATAATGTTTATTTTAAAAATCACATTTTTATAATGGCCCTTCATATACAAAAATCACAAATTTTTACAACGCTTCTTTCTTTATAAAATTTATATTTTTGTTCCATGCTATTTTATTCTAAAAACGATGCTACTTTTATTTTTATAACATTGCAAATTTATTTTTATACAACCAATGCAAATTTCTATTTTTATAAAACAGCAATGCTAATTTCTATTTAAAAACAACAATGCAAATTTCTATTTATAAACAACAATGCAAATTTCTATTTAAAAACAACAATGCAAATTTCTATTTAAAAACAACAATGCAAATTTCTATTTAAAAACAACAATGCAAATTTATTTTTAAAAACAACAATGCAAATTTCTATTTAAAAACAACAATGCAAATTTAGTTTTAAAATCAGATTTTTCCCTTTTTAAATTAATTAAGCTAATATAATAAATAAAGAAAACTACCTTCTTCCCTCTTTCATTTACTGGCCCCGGCTTCCAGTTCAGGGTTCCAACTAGGGTTTTGAAATTTCGAGCACCACAACGCCTTGGAAGAGGATCGGACCACTCCCCATCGTCGGGCTACGCGCCAGCTACCTTCGGCACCCTCTCAAGTGGAGCTCGATCATCGGTGGAAGGAGAAAATCGCCTCGAGGTGGCGGAACTTCGAGCTCCCTTTTCGAGAAAAATATTCCACGTTGAACACTGAGGCATATATGGATACGAAGGTCGTTGGGAGCTCTTCAATTTTTGCTGAAGAACTATAGTTTAATTCTTCGTGGATGGATAGAAAAACGAGGGGGAAAGAGTGAAGGCATTTC
Source organism: Allium sativum (assembly GCA_030737875.1). Classification (NCBI taxonomy): domain Eukaryota; kingdom Viridiplantae; phylum Streptophyta; class Magnoliopsida; order Asparagales; family Amaryllidaceae; genus Allium; species Allium sativum. The sequence goes on from CM060926.1 coordinate 406,321,346, forward strand.
CGCCGTTGAATGATTTGGAGAGGCTGCGGTTTGACCGCGAAAGGAAGGAATATAGGGGTTTGACTTTGGGTTGTATTATATATATAATATCATTTTATTTTATTTCAAAAATTCATGTTTATTATTACGAACTCCGAATGAGACACAACGACTATTGCCCCTAGCTAAATACCCTCATCCCGAACACAATGGGATATGTATCGTAAGCTGATTCGACTGTTTCGATCAGTTTTTCATTAAATTACAATATAAACCAATATATATTTAATTTAAACGTACATTTCACTTTACCGGGGCCACGCACTAACTCTATAAATTCCCGAAAATTTATATCTAGCTTCGTATTGACTATACGGTCCTAACAAAACAAATTTCGTCGAATTCTGAGACCGTTTGAAAAATGGCCATTTTCCAGTTGACTAAAATCAACTGAAACTGGTCAAACAAGTTTTCCTTTGCCACGCTCACATATTGATTCGAAAAATTATGAATTTTGAAACCTAGAATGAGACAACCCCAAACCCGTACGGACGGCGGCAAGGGTAATCCTTGGAATATAACACAAAAACAGATAATAGTAGAACAGAATTAAATAAATACACCAGATAATGTACAATAGAATACACTGGATAAACCTAATCATTAGAGTTACACAGTATACAGGATCATACTTAGTACAAATACAGTTCAGCTATACATAAATGTCTACAGCGGAAACAAACAAAATATGTACAATAGGAACTGAACAACATAAAAAGAGATAAATAATAGAATCCATCTTCAGCTCCAGCTATCCAGAAAGAACCAGCTAAAACCTGAATACAATGCTGCCCGTGTAGAAAAAGGGGCACCCGAGTTTGAAAGTGAAACAAACTACGAGTCAGTCATGGGATTGGTATGAGAAATCTACTCAACACATTTATAATATGGCTAATCATGGGACCACGCCACTTTCGTGTAACGGGTTTATTCCATTGGATTGCCAGTGCTTTAAAAAAAACAAATCTTTCTTTTAAACATCACAATGCTTTTTATAAAAATGAAGCCATTATAAGACTCAGTTCCCATCACACAATGCAACGTAAACCGGAGGATAGAGTTTTACCTTATAATGGCCAAAATATGCTTGATACGAATAAAACAAAAGCATTTGATATTATTACTAGTGTTTATATGTTTCAAAAACAATTTCATATCATAACTATCATTCGTAGATGGCATGGGTACCATATATCATGTCACCATATATATATATACAATCAAAACCGCACGGTGTCGTATTTGGAAATTGGATTTCCGTCATGAACCAAGGAAAAATATAGTCCTTACCGACTTCGAGACGCTCTAGCCCGCCCCTTAGGATCAGGGCTCGAGTGACCCTTGGATCGTCATGGCCGGTCCACCGACGTGGATTAAAATGCCTGAAATATGCGTTTCCCCGCCCTTTGGGGCGTAAACGAGCCAACGAATGACTCCATCGAACCCGGATCGTCCGATCAAACCGAGGCGCCTCGCAACAGAAACAACCACGTAAGTCAAACTCGTCAGGGCATGTAAAACCACTGACGCCACTTTTAACTAGAAGGAAACACATGCCCTCCCTGATGTCCTCTCCCGTTTCTGGTTCATACCGGGGTGTGAGGATCGCGAATTCATGTTATACACAAAGCTACGCCACACAGGCGGGGGCTTTGATCATCACCACAAGACTTTGCTTTTCAATAGAAGCCCTGATCACTGCATCTTAGCATGCCACACAGGCAATTCACACCGTGCAACTGATAGCTATCAATCACACAGAATAAATTCCAATGTCAGACACACTGTCCATTTGCAAGTCCATTCTGGGTCTGAACGAAACCGGAGGCACTAAATACCTCGCAAACCCATCGATCACCACGTACGTCTGGACGATCACCACTCATTATCCATATTTTGGGATGCCTCCCAATCAGGACCTCGGTTACCATCCAAACGAGGTGAAGATCTCTGGTCTTTGACCACCGTCTTCATCTTCGATTTCTTATCGTCGATTCAGTTATTCAGAATGGGATAAACCCGGTCTTTCCGAGCAACTCGCGTATAAAATAAACAAGTGCAACACTAACATACACACGCATCATTTCAATTCATTAGTCACTAACCGTCAATCATTAAGAGAACGATTCCCCAAATATTAACCCCGAAGGCCGAAACCAACATCAGATCAATACCCAAGAAACCATTCGACTTAGTCAACCTTCAGTTAGTTTCTAAATTTCACATCCATATCGTTTATAATATTTTATAAAGATTTATCGCTATTTTTATTTATTTTAAAATAGCCAATTTATTCAAAACGACGCTTCGGGCCATAACGCGACCGTGGCGCTGTTTTTCTTCAGATTTGATTTACCCATATCTGAAAACCTAACCGTTGGATCTTCACAAAATTTACATCATTAGAAAGATCTTTTCAAAACGAATCCAACGGTTCCAGTTTTGGGAAAATCCGACGGTCGGATCTCCCGGTATAATCGTTTGAAGTTTTGATTTCAAAATACGAACTGCAGCGTCGTTATTCGATTAAATATAATTATATATATATATAATCGATTCTGGCGCTGTTTTTCTTCAGATTTGAATTTAACATTCCAGACAATCCAACCGTTGGATTTTTACAAAGTTGGTGCCGTTGGAAAGATATTTCCAAAGCGAACCCAACGGTTGCGATTTCAGGAAAATCCGATGGTCGGATCTCCCGCACTAATCGTTTGAAATCACGGTTTCAAAATACGAACTGCAGCGTCGTTATTCGATATATTTTAATTCTATATATATATATATATATATTGATTCTTCTATTTCGAAGCTAAATTCTTTTCATACATTTGATAAAAATTACATTTTTATCCAACTGTCTTTTATTTCAACACTTCGCTATTTTTAACAATTCATGTATATAATAAAAATGTGATTTTTAATGTAAAACATTTTATTTCAAAACACTATTATTTTATATAGTTCATATAGGTAATAAAAGTATGATTTTTATTATAAAACAATTTATTTCAAAACGAGATTATTTTATATAGTTCATATCGATGATAAAAATTGGATTTTCATTATAAAACACTTTCTTTCAAAATATGAATACCATTCAACACATGAATTTCAATTCAACGAATGAATTTCGATTCAACACATGAAGGTTTTCTATAGTTTATATATATCGATAAAAAGGTGATTTTTATATTTAAAACACGAATACCATTCAACACATGAATTTCAATTCAACGAATGAATATCGATTCAACACATGAAGGTTTTCTATAGTTTGTATATATATAAAAAGGTGATTTTTATATTTAAAACACGAATACCATTCAACACATGAATTTCAATTCAACGAATGAATATCGATTCAACACATGAAGGTTTTCTATAGTTTGTATATATATAAAAAAAGGTGATTTTTATATTCAAAAACACGAATACCCTTCAACACATGAATTCTATTCAACGAATGAATTTCAATTCAACACATAAAGGTTTTCTATTCAACGAATAAATATAGTTTCAACAAATGGAAATTATTCTAACACATGAATATTATTCAAAATTTCGGCAGCATAACGGCAGCGTAGTTAAAACTGGACCGTCCCTAGTACGGCTCCTTGCTCTACCTTAAAGCCTCGCAGCTTTTGACAATGGGGAATCATGCATCTAGTTCGCACGCAGGCGGCATGTATATTTTTTTCATTTCCACAAACAAATCCTATGTGGTTTCAACCAAATATTTCTCAACCACAAACAGGTATTTTTCGACCACAATCAATCAATATCAACCACAAACAATTCCAATCAACCATTCGCTATCAATCAATTTTCACACCAATCACAACCAATAAATATCATCCATGGTTTGTGGACAAGGGGCATGTATATATATATATATACATGTATATATATATGTATATATATATATATATGTATATATATGCTATATATTTATATATAGCACTTCACTTCTATTTCAACACATATATAATTTTTACAACGCATATATAACTTATACATCGAACGTACAACTTATACAACGCTTATACATGAGGTGTACAACGCTTATATAACACATACATCGACTATATAATTTATACATCGTCGTTTTCCATATCGTTTATAAATTAGAAATCTCACATTTGGTTCCACTCCACCAAAAATAGCAGAAGGCTCAGAAAAATATGCGGTCTCTTCTGGAAGGTAGAAGACGTCCACACGAGTCCACTGTCTCTTGTTTCACTGAATTTCGATAACACAGGAAAAAGATATGATTTTTATACGATTAATCAATTTTGCAACGGTTTTATACTGTAATAAATGGTTTAAAATATAAAACCGCACCTCTTAGCAACTGGTTCAAATTTGGGTTTTCAATTGTCGCCAAATCCTTAGCACATGGTCTAGATCAGAGTTGACCACGTCGAGGAGCTCTGGCCGGTGCGTGGATCGACGGTGGTTTGGTCGAGTGCAGCGGTGAATCCAAGCGGCAGGGCCAGGTGAAGTTCCAGACTTTGGAGCGATGGATCTGAGCAAATACTCCACTAGAGAAGACCAGGTTTGTATGGATTTAGAGATGATAGAAAGTACTACAATTTCTTCCACTGGAGGGGGGTCTGATTTGGTGCATAGAAGGAGAAAAAGAGGAGAGAAGGTGGGAGCAGAAGGCGCCGTCGGGTTTGAGGATGGTCGGGGAGAGAGAAGGCTGATGTGGACCAATGAGACGACCCAGGTATTTCACGACCTTGGATATCGGCATACAACATAATGTCGACTATTCAAGCATCGGAAACACTGGATAGTCCATGAAAGAAATTAGAGGGTGAGAATAGATATGATAGAAACTTAGAATAGAAGAAGAAAAAGAACATACAATATCAGAGTTTACACGAATCTCATAGCGGAACGAACAATATATAATAGATACATATCTATGAAATAAAATCAGTATATGTATACAATAACATTATTAGAGTACAACACTTACAACACAGCGGAAATAACAATCTATATAATCCTGAAGCCTCCTGCTCCAGCTCTTCAAGTATCTATAAATCCCGACTACTTGACTGCACATACAAAATTGAGTACCTAAGAGTTTAGGCAAAACAAACTCTGGATCAGTCATGGGACTGGTGTGAGTAAAACAATTTACAACAGTTTGAGTAATTAAACGATATCAAATAAGACCACGCCGTATAAGCAGAAATGCTTTCATCTCACGTTCTACATACATAGTATACAATCAAAACCACAAGCACTTATTGGATAATGGATTTCTAATTATGATAAGGTATGGAACCACCTTCCGATAGTGTACCTCTAGAGAGGAATACACTGGGTTCAACAAGAACATCTTGCAACCTGTGACAACCCCATTTCCTGTATAGACGGATACAAGGGTAATCTTTGGAATATAACAAAGAAACAGATAATAGAAGAACAGAATTAAATAAATACACTAGATAATGTACAATAGAATACACTGGATAAACGTAATAATCAGAGTTACACAGTATACAGGATCATACTTAATACAAATACAGTTCAGCTATACATAAATGTCTACAACGGAAACAAACAAAATATGTACAATAGGAGCTGAACAACATAAAAAGAGATAAATAATAGAATCCATCTTCAGCTCCAGCTATCCATAAAGAGCCAGCTAAACCTGAATACAAGGCTGCCCGTGTAGAAAAAGGGGCACCCGAGTTTGAATGTGAAACAAACTACGAGTCAGTCATGGGATTGGTATGAGAAATCTACTCAACACATTTATAATATGGCTAATCACAGGACCACGCCACTTTCGTGGAACGGGTTTACTCCATTGGATTGCCAGTGCTTTAAAAAAAACAAATCTTTCTTTTAAACATCGCAATGCTTTTTATAAAAATGAAGCCATTATAAGACTCAGTTCCCATCACACAATGCAACGCAAACCGGAGGATAGAGTTTTACCTTATAATGGCCAAAATATGCTTGATACGAATAAAACAAAAGCATTTGATACTATTACTAGTACTTATATGTTTCAAAAACAATTTCATATCGTAACTATCAATCGTAGACGGCATGGGTACCATATATCATGTCGCCATATATATATACAATCAAAACTGCATGGTGTCCTATTTGGAAATTGGATTTCCGTCATGAACCAAAGAAAAAGATAGTCCTTACCGACTTCGAGACGCTCTAGCCTGCCCCTCAGGATCAGAGCTCGAGTGACCCTTGGATCGTCAGGGCCGGTTCACCGACGTGGATTAAAATGCCTGAACAATGCGTTTTCGCGCCCTTTGGGGCGTAAACGAGCCAACGAATGACTCCATCGGACCTGGATCGTCCGATCAAACCGAGGCGCCTCGCAATAGCAACAATCACATAAGTCAAACTCGTCAGGGCGTGTAAAACCACTGACGCCACTTCTAACTAGAAGGAAACGCATGCCCTCCCTGATGTCCTCTCCCATTTCTGGTTCATACCGGGGCGTGAGGTTCGCGAATTCATGTTATACACAAAGCTACGCCACACAGGCGGGGGCTTTGATCATCACCACAAGACTTTGCTTTTCAACAGAAGCCCTGATCATTGCATCTTAGCATGCCACACAGGCAATTCACACCGTGCAACTGATAGCTATCAATTACACAGAATAAATTCCAATGTCGAGTCCATTTGCAAGTCCGTTCTGGGTCTGAACGAAACCGGAGGCACTAAATACCTCGCAAACCCGTCGATCACCACGTACGTCTGGACGATCACCACTCATTATCCATATTTCAAGATTCCTCCCAATCAGGACCTCGGTTACCATCCAAATGAGGTGAAGATCTCCGGTCTTCGACCACCGTCTTCATCTTCGATTTCTTATCGTTGATTCAGTTATTCAGAATGGGATAAACCCGGTCTTTCTGAGCAACTCGCCTATATAATAAACAAGTGCAACACTAACATACACACGCATCATTTCAATTCATTAGTCACTAACCGTCAATCAGTAAGAGAACGATTCCCCAAATATTAACCCCGAAGGCCGAAACCATCATCAGATCAATACCCAAGAAACCATTCGACTTAGCCAACCTTCAGTTAGTTTCTAAATTACACATCCATATCATTTATAATATTTTATAACGATTTATCACTATTTTTATTTATTTTAAAATAGCCAATTTATTCAAAACGACGCTTCGGGCCATAACGCGGTCGTGGCGCTGTTTTTCTTCAGATTTGATTTACCCATTTCTGAAAATCTAACCGCTGGATCTTCACAAAATTTACATCATTAGAAAGATCTTTTTAAAACGAATCCAACGGTTCCAGTTTCGAGAAAATCCGACGGTCGGATCTCCCGATATAATCGTTTGAAGTTTCGATTTCAAAATACGAACTGCAGCGTCGTTATTCGATTATATATATATATATATATATATATATATAATCGATTCTGGCGCTGTTTTTCTTCAGATTTGAATTAAACATTCCAGACAATCCAACCGTTGGATTTTTACAAAGTTGGCGCCGTTGGAAAGATATTTCCAAAGCGAACCCAACAGTTGTGATTTCAGGAAAATCCGATGGTCGGATATCCCGCACTAATCGTTTGAAATCACGGTTTCAAAATACGAACTGCAGCTTCGTTATTCGATATATTTTAATTCTATTTATATATATATATATGTATGTATATCGATTCTTCGATTTCAAAGCTAAATTCTTTTCATACATTTGATAAAAATTACATTTTTATCAAACTGTCTTCTATTTCAACATTTCGCTATTTTTAAAAATTCATGTATATAATAAAAATGTGATTTTTAATGTAAAACAATTTATTTCAAAACACTATTATTTTATATAATTCATATAGGTAATAAAAGTATGATTTTTATTATAAAACAATTTATTTCAAAACGAGATTATTTTATATAGTTCATATCGATGATAAAAAATGGATTTTCATTGTAAAACACTTTCTTTCAAAATATGAATACCATTCAACACATGAATTTTAATTCAACGAATGAATTTCGATTCAACACATGAAGGTTTTCTATAGTTTATATATATCGATAAAAAGATGATTTTTATATTTAAAACACGAATACCATTCAACACATGAATTTCAATTCAATGAATGAATATCGATTCAACACATGAAGGTTTTCTATAGTTTGTATATATATATATATATAAAGGTGATTTTTATATTTAAAACACGAATACCATTCAACACATGAATTTCAATTCAACGAATGAATATCGATTCAACACATGAAGGTTTTCTATATTTTGTGTATATATATATATATATATATATAAAGGTGATTTTTATATTCAAAAACATGAATACCCTTCAACACATGAATTCTATTCAACGAATGAATTTCAATTCAACACATGAAGGTTTTCTATTCAACGAATAAATATAGTTTCAACAAATGGAAATAATTCTAATACATGAATATTATTCAAAATTTCGGCAGCATAACGGTAGGGTAGTTAAAACCGGGACCGTCCCTAGTACGGCTCCTCGCTATACTTAAAGCCTCGCAGCTTTTGACAATGGGGAATCATGCATCTAGTTCGCACGCAGGCGACATGTATATTTTTTTCATTTCCACAAATTAATCCTATGTGGTTTCAACCAAATATTTCTCAACCACAAACGGGTATTTTTCATCCACAATCAATCAATATCAACTACAAACTATTCCAATCAACCATTCGCTATCAATCAATTTTCACACCAATCACAACCAATAAATATCGTCCATGGTTTGTGGACGAGGGGCGTGTATATATATATATTTATATATAGCATTTCACTTCTATTTCAACACATATATAATTTTTACAACGCATATATAACTTATACATCGAACGTACAACTTATACAACGCTTATACATGAGGTGTACAACGCTTATATAACTCATACATCGACTATATAATTTATACATCGTCGTTTTCCATAACGTTTATAAATTAGAAATCTCACATTGGGTTCCACTCCACCAAAAATAGCAGAAGGCTCAGAAAATATGCGGTCTCTTTTGGAAGGTATAAGACGTCGACACGAGTCCATTGTCTCTTGTTTAACTGAATTTCGATAACACAGCAAGAAGATATGATTTTTATACGATTAATCAATTTTGCAACGGTTTTATACTGTAATAAATGGTTTAAAATATAAAACCGCACCTCTCAGCAACTGGTTCAAATTAGGGTTTTCAATTTTCGCTAAATCCTTAGCACGTGGTCCAGATTTGAGTTGACCACGTCGAGGAGCTCTGGCCGGCGCGTGGATCGACGGTGGTTTGGTCGAGTGCGGCGGTGAATCCAAGCGGCATCGGCGAGGTGAAGTTCCAGACTTTGGAGCGATGGATCTCTGTAAATACTCCACTAGAGAAGACCAGGTTCGTATGGATTTAGAGATGAAAGAAAGTACTACAATTTCTTCCACTAGAGGGGGGTCTGATTTGGTGCGTAGAAGGAGAAAAAGAGGAGAGAAGGTGGGAGCAGAAGGCGCCGTCGGGTTCGAGGATCGTCGGGGAGAGAGAAGGCTGATATGGACCAATGAGGATTTTTTTTATATTTATAAATTTTAAAATCCGAAAATACCCCTTGCCACACACGAACACCAATCCAAACACAACGACTATCGCCCCTAGCGTTTTACCACCATTCCGAACACAATGGGATATGTTTCGAAGGCCCATTCGAATGTTTCAGTCAGTTTTCATTCAAATTAAAATATAAAACATTCAATATTTAATTTGAACGTACATTTCAATTTGCCAGGGCCACAAACTGATTCTAAAAATTCCCGAAAAATCAATCTAGCTGTGTTTTGACGATACGGTCCCAACAAAACTAGTTTCGTCGAATTCTAAGACCGTTTGAAAAATGGCCCATTTCTAGTCGATCCAATTTAACTGTAATTGACCAAAACACTTTTTCCTTTGCCACGCTCACATACTAGCTTCAAAAATTATAAAATTTGAAACCTAGCAATAACTTCAAATCTCGAATCCAACAAAAGTGGTTTCGTCTAATTCCGAGGTCGTTTGCAAAATGGCCAATTTCACGGGCTATATAAATTCCATAGCGACCTTTCTGAAAATTCATTTGGCCATAACTTTTGCTTTCCGCTATGAAACTTCGATTTTTAAGATTCGTTAGAAAGGTATTCACTAACAGATTTAAATATTTTTGGTTTCACTCAAATCCGTTTTGTTTTGCACCTGGTACAGTCCGACAAAGTTTGAATTCAATTTTTGAAACTGCAGCGCCATTTCAGGCCTTGTTTATAATTAGAATTAATTATATTCGTTTTAAAACGTCGATTCAAACTCACTTTACATTACTATTATTTAAAATATTTATTTTAAATATTTAAAATCCACTATTTTAGCCAATTTAAAAAATTTAAATTGGTTCAGATTTTTCGGGTCGTTACATAGAAATAACTTGACATCACGGGTCCAACAAAAGTGGTTTCGTCGAAAACCGAGGTTGTTTGCAAAATTCCTATTTTTAAGGGCTAGAATTCCATAGCGACTATTTTGAATTTTTAGCTGGGCATAACTTTTGATTCCCGCTATGAAATTTCTATTTTTCGGATTCGTTGGAAAGACATTCTCAATTAGATTCAAACATTTTTGGTTTCTCCAAAATCCGATTTATTTTTCACCCTGTATGTTCAATTGAAATTTGAAATCGAATTTTCGAACTACTGCGCCATTTTCAATCCCTTTTATAATTATAAATAATTATTTATATTCTAACGACGATTCAAATAAATATATACGTTCGAATTCTATTCAAAATAAATTTCTCATCGCTATTATTTAAAATAAATCATTTCAAATATTCAAAATTCACTAAAATTGCCAAAATAAAAAATTTAAATTGGCTCGGATTTCCAGGTTATTACATTCTCCCCCACTTAAAACTTTTCGTCCCCGAAAAGGAACGAAGCCGAAAGTTGTTTCACAAATCAACTCAACTTCCAGTATTTTCACTATGGCTTAAGTTCTTCAACTTTTCAGTTTCTAAAAACATTTCAAATTTTTCAAGAATTTGGCTAACACCCTAAATTTTCGAAAAATTTCGCCATAACCTTGTGGTGACCCGAAAATCCGGTCCAATTTGAGCTGACTAAATAACACAAGTCCAACCCCAAATCGCACTTGAAATTCAAGAAACTAATAGAAAGAAGGTAGAGGGTGAGGATAAATAAGGTAGAACTAATAGAATAGAAGAAGAAGAACATCATCATTAGAGTAAACACGAATCTCACAGTGGAACGAATAAAATATAACATAACTTTTGAAATACAAACAGTTATATATACAATAGCACTTATCAGGGTACAACACTTACAACAACAACGGAAATAATAATAGCTATAGAATCCTGAAGCCTCTTGCTCCAAGCTCTCCAAGTGTATCTGTAAAATCCCGACTACTTGACTGCCCGTACAAATTTAGGCACCCAAGAGTTTAGGGAAAACAACAAAGTAAACTCCGGGTCAGTCATGGGACTGGTGTGAGTAAAATAGTTTAACACAGTTTAACATATATATGATATCTCATAAGACCACACCGTGAATACGGAACGGGTTTTTCCCTTAAGAGAATCCAACATCTTTGACAAGCAATATCATTCTGATATTGTAATAATGTCTAAGTAGAAATATATATCAATCTAGAAGAAACGCTTTCATCTCACGTTCTACATATATAGTATACAATCAAAACGACGGGTGCGTATTGGATGATTGGATTTCCAACTCTGACAAGGTATGGAACCACCTTCCGATCAGTGTACTCAAGGAACGATACACTGGAGTTCAACAAGAACATCTTGCAACTCAGCCCCACATGACGACCACTCATTTCGCTTGAGTGTATCGAATGTACATCACCAACAGTTGGGATCAGCAACCGTTTCCCGTATATATATTGGACAACATTGATAGATTAAAAGAAGCAAATGAATATTCTCTAGATAGGTGATTATACACCCTACTTCGCTGCGACCGACTTAGCCATGCTGCCTGCCCGATTTCTGTCAATTACCGGATGTGAGGCTAGAAGCTACGCTTACTTTCCATACATTTATAACACGATCACTTTGAATGCCACATTATCAGATCCGTAAATCATTAGTTGTTTTATACAAATATCCTGGATGTTATGCTAAGGGATAAATCTATTGCAACCATATATATATTTATACAGACCAACCCATTCGATCATTGGAAATACTTTGTCAGACATTCGTCCATTTATGTTCGTTCTGGGACTGAAAAAAACCGAAGGCACTATTCAGTACATCCATCTTAGTCCATTGTTATCTAAGATTTATACAACAGCCCATTCACTTTACTCCGTCTTCAATATATTCAGCATATATGATTCGCAACGCTTATTCCAATACAGAGTGGTTCTTTGGATAATAATCCAACCGGTCTCTCCATATTAACAACGTTAAAATGGTCAAAACATTGATAGTCTGTGACTATCAAAGAAAAACTCATGTGCAAACAACGATATTATTTCCAGACGGAAATTATATCAACCAATCATCATTTAACATTTATCTCTTTAGTTCATTAATTTACTTATCTCCTGTTTCCCTATATTCTAAATTTCTTATTTTCTAATTTTAGAAAATATACTTTATTAACAATGGAAAACATATCCATTTCCTTGTTTTCTATATTAGAAAACATTTCTGATTTCTTATTTGGAAAACATTTCCAAAGTTCCTTTATTGGATTTAAACTGATGTTTAAATAAACATCGCTATGCCAACTCAAACTATTTACTGAATTCACTTAACCATCATTCACTATTAAACCTTACCATTCCTTAGTTAAGAAGGAAGTCAATCAAGTTGGGGTATAATTACCTCTCAGACCTTAACTAAACAACGTTATAACTTCGAAATAGTAACAGTTTGTATTTTAAACCTTTAACAACTTCTTTACGTAACTCTCGGATTCAATTTACGAATCCACCTCTATATTGAAAACATTTGATTATAACGATAAGGTTATAATCCCTACTTTCGAAATATCTAACTTCAATTATAACCTTTATTCTTTAATTCGAATAATTAAATCTAACCCTAATTTATTAGTGTATACTCTTGATTTAAAAACCGAAAAGTAAATATTACTTTCCCAAATTCGATATAATTGAATTCGATGTATAATTCTCTTTTTCATGTAATCTCTATTTGATTAACTCTTTCTCGAATAACCTATATTCGATTATCTCTCTTCGAATAACTTATATTCGAAATCTCTCTCTTTCGAATAAACTATATTCGGTCTCTTCCTTTCGAATACGCTATATTCGATAATCTCCCTTCGATTAATTAATCGATAACTCCTTTAACTCTATTCGAATAAACTATATTCGACTAACTCTATTTAACTCCGTTGAACACTATTCGAATAACTATATTCGACTAACCCTATTTACTCCATTCGAATAACTAATATTCGATAACTCTATTTAACTCCATTCGCTTGACTCTAGATCGCAGCGATCACAATGGTTACGCCTGATTCACTCAGGAAACATCCGACCGCCGTAGGCTATTTACATCCCTGCGAATTACGCTAGCAGCCGTGCTAAATGGCATCTTATCCTGAATAACTATGTTTGACTAACTCTAACTCAAATAACTACACTTGATTAACTCTAGTGGTTAACTCTAACTGATTAACTCTACTGGTTAACTCTAACTGATTAACCCTAACTGATTAACTCTAGCGATTTACTCTATTGGTTAACTCTATCGGTTTAATTCTACTGGTTAACTCTATCGGTTCAACTCTACTGGTTAACTCTATCGGTTCAACTCTACTGGTTAACTCTATCAGTTCAACTCTACTCAACTAACTCGACTCGACTAACCTCTTTCGAATAACATATTCGATTTACTAACTTTCGAATACCATATTCGATTAACTAACTTTCGAATACCATATTCTATTAACTACCTTCGAATACCATATTCGATTAACTAACTTCGAATACCATATTCGATTAACTAACTTCGAATACCATATTCGATTAACTCCCTTCGAATACCATATTCGATTAACTAACTTTCGAATACCATATTCGATTAACTAACTTCTTATAACATTTATCCATTTAAAAAGTTCCCCTTTTTAACAACGTTTATTCATTTATAAAGATTCACTTTTTAGTAACGGTTCTTCACTTTATAAATGTTCTTTTAATAACGTTTTCCTTTTTATAACGGTTTCCTTTTTATAATTTCTTATTCCGTTATAAACCAATTTCCTTTTTATTAACTCTATTTATTTTCTAAATATTCTCTTTTCAATTTTATTTGTAAATGGTTTACAAATATTTCTTTTTTCTATTTTATTCCTAAAAATATTCTAACTCCTTAAATTCCTGGAAAAGTTCGCCATAACCTCCTTTGTATCGGGAGTATCGGGAAAATCCTCAAACCCACCACACAGGCCTTTCCATTTAAAAAGAAAATGTTTTGAATTTATTTTCCTTTTCTAAATATCTCCTATTTATAAATATTCCAGTTTATAAATATTCTGTTTTCAATATCTCTTTGAAAATCTCCTTATCAACATCCCGTATGTTATGGTATTCACTCATATCAAATCACGATGATAAATATCGTCCAAACACATATAATCGACACAGATTATATATCACATCATACATTACAATATATGAACAGAACTGTATTATAAATATTGAGGAGTCCAGTTGGACCCCTCCAACCTGTTTCCCAGCATCCACAGATGTTACACATTATAATCAACATCACTTTCAGTTCAATACGAAATATTCTGTTAACAGAATCAACATATATAGATTTAACGGTTTATATATATTTATTTATTTATTTATATACATAAAATTTTCCACTAACTGACTAGTAGTTCAATCAATCAACCAACACACAGCAATCAATAGATGGTTAACAATTCTAAAAATACGTTATAAAAATATAACTGTTCAGAGTTGGTGAGTTTTACTCACCTTGATTGGTTATTGTTAAACCAAAAAGTGGTTCTAACACCCAAGTTGACTAAAATCAGAATAAAATAAGATCAAAAGTAAAATGGAGACACATAATTTATAGTGGTTCGGCGTTGAAAAGCCTATGTCCACTTGTCAATGACTATTCTCGATGATATAGTTGCAATTACAATGAGATATTCACTCAATTTCACTCACAACTCACATACATTCACTCAATTGTCTCAAAACAAATGTTGAAAGATGATTTGGATTATCCAGGGGTGCTGGAATTCGGTTTATGAAAGTGGTTGAACTCTCAAAGTGTCAAAAAGAAGATACCTTTAATTGTCTCCAAGCAAGGTATTTATAGGTGAAAATTTAGTCAGAACCCAATCCGGATCGGAGCCACATGCCCTCCATCCCATCGTCCTCGTGTTCAGATGGACTCCAGTGCTGACAGCGCATCAGAACAGAGATTATCGTGGGTAGGAACTAGTCATAACCGCTCCGCATCTTCAGACGATCGTGGTGGGAAGTGACGTGGATTACAGGTTCGGTTCAGAGGAGCCTGCAGAGGGGGTTTGGATCGGGGTATCCGATCCGACCTGGGTTAACCTAAAACTAAATCCTTATCCACTTTGCTCTGCTCCGTACCGACCCGGTAGTAGGTAGCCCTCCGGTCCGACGGATAGTAGGTAGCCCTCCGATCTGAGTGATAATAGGTAGCCCTCCGATCCGAATAGCAGTGTCTCTTCGATCCAAGTGGCAGCATCTCTTCGATCCGAATCGTAACATCTCTCCGATCCGATCCGCTATGATGCTTTCTAAGTTCTTCAACGTTTCACATCTCGACTTTGTGTTGCCCAGTTCACAAAGTGGGCTAACATTTTGCCCCCTCAAAGGATGCTTCTGTTGGAGACGGAGCATGCTTTGATTATCATTGCACAGCGCCTTCTAGGTAATTTTCCCTTTGATTTTCCTTGTGCTTTCATCCTCTTCTTCGAATTTTAATTTAATTTACTGCTGAATTACAACATTATGTTCGGTTAGGATTCCGACCCGAACGGGTCCCCTTCTTCTTTTATTTCACATTGGACTAGTGGGCCAAGCTACGCTACTGGGCCTTCGAGCCGGTCCGAACGGGGAGACGAATAGTCACCGTGTTTTTATATAAATTCAGCCTTCATCTTCCTCCCACTTTCTTTTTACTTTATCATTTTACAATTTCTGCTTCGGAACTCTAGAATTCAAAAGAGAAAAAAAACTCTTTACCATTCTCGTGCGAATCTCCAGCTTATCCACCTTGTAGGTCTAAATCCCTGATCGACCTCATGATAATAGGTTTTAATTGAAATTTATGGTCAATTCGATCGATCTGAATGTGATTTCCACGCTATAGCATCCTCTTCCTTCGTTATTGTTGTTGGTGGCATCGTTGCTACTCCAAGACGTTGGAAGAGGGTGTCGTAGTTTGTTCGGTCATGACTGGGGCGTTGGAGATGATATTGGGTCTAAGACTAAAGAAGAGGAAGAAGATCACAGGGAGTCGGTTCAGGCGATGGAGTATGGAAAGTGGAGAAAGGGAAAAAGAAAAGAAATCCAGAAGGTCGGATTAGCTCGGGGCAAGTAGTTAAAGAAGGTGGGAATGGAGCTCACCTAACCGGATCGGGTCGGACTGTAAGATAAAGGAGGAGAGGCATGACTGCGTGATCCGACCCGAACCGTTCGGGGAATCTACTTCCGAGCCGATCCGATTTTGATTCCTGAGCTTCAATGTTTATCCGAGCCCAAGGCAGGGCTACACCCCCGATCCGATCCCAATGAATGCGCCCGAACCGAACCGAAGGGCAATCCATCTTAAGGCATAAAAACTCGTTTAACTGGACCAATCAACTCTTGGCATAATCTTCAACTTAATGGACAGTTAGGATAGTGCCTTGCGAACATAACTGGACATCAAGAACTGCCTTGATCCTTATTACTTTGCCAAAATTTTGCGTCGCACTTTCAAATATTAACTTTACACTTTCCGCATACACTGTTTACACTTTAGTTTGCACACATGCACGGGGGGATACGGGCTAATTTACTCTAACTTGTGCTATTGCTTCTTCAATAGTTTTGTGACCATGAGAACTAGACGCTCTTCTAGACTAGCCGGGAAGAAGGAGGCCCCGGAGACATCCAACAAAATTACTCTTGAGGACATATCTTCTTCCTCGGATCCAGAATGGAATGATGAGGGCTCAGACTACGAGGTTGGAACTCGCGAAAGCGACAATGTGTCTTCGGAGGGTGGAGTTTCCCTAGGTTGTGAAGAGGAAGGAGGGATTGGCGACGACCGAGCTCCTGATGAGTTTGAATCTGCCGTCATATTGGAATCGTCCCAAGATTCTGTTGAATCGACGATCGACAATGACAGACTTATCCAAATTTGTCTAAAATACGGCATACCAAAAAGGGACACCCTGGTGCCTTCGAGAACTGACCGTCCCCACAACCCTCCAGAATGGTATATGGCAATTACTCGGTTGATGTGCATGGTCGGTGCTATCCCTCCATTTTCTTCTTTCATCGTCGATTTTCTAAGACAAACGAGGATTGCCCCAATGCAGCTGCACCCTAATTTTTATGCTTACTTGTACACCTTATATGTAGCGTACCGTGAGATCTTAGGCATAGAGCTCACTTTTGATGACGTTCATTTCTTCTATAACTTCAAGCATCGGACTCGAGAGACTCCTTCTTTCTGTTACTTTGAGTCTGTCCCTAAGAGAAAAATAATTCCAGCGCCATTCAGTAGTAAAGCTGGGGATTCCAAGCTAGAATGGTTTTATGTGAAGCGACAACTAGGGTGTGCTAGGAGGTGGACGAAATCAAGTAAAGCACTGGTTTTCTAAATCTCGACTCTATACATTTAAGCCATCGCCTTAACTCGTTTTTCTTTTTGTTTGCAGTCGATATCCCAAAACAAATATCAGACCAAGTATTCTTTGACCGGATGCATCAGCTCCTTAATGGCGATCAGAAGTTTTTAACTATTGACGAAGTCCTTAAGGACGAATATCTTCATTTTCATGGGTTGCTATCTGTTACTCGTAGCATTGGTATGGGACGGCTCCATATGCATATATTCCCCCAGTGGACGTGATCCCTGAAACGGGTGAAGGTTCGAGAGCTCCTACAGTGCCTCTCCAGGCTTCACCCTCTCCTTCTTCTACCCAAGATGATGAATTGGCTAACATGGCCGAAAAGCATCGCGAAGGGTATACTGTTCCCGAGGATGCCATTTCTCCGGAAAGGTCAACGTCTTCCAAAGAGTCACCGATCGATACTTTTGAGGGAGATGTCCCTAGCACTGATGACCCACTATATCAGGGTTTGGGGGATCTCCCCTTACCTGAAACTATTTACACTTCAGAGGATTTTAGGAAGAATCCTTTAGTTTTCACTTCTTCTGAAGTGACCACTCCTGCTAAAGCCAAAGAACCCGCTCGTACTAGTCTAACTTCGGAGTCGGGTTTGTCGGGGGGAAAACACCACTTAGGATGCACTTTACACAATAACATCACAACTCACTACATCTTTCTCTTTGTGAAAATATTGATTCTGAATTTCATTTGTTTTGTTGTGCAGGCACGTTGTCCCGATCTTACTATGATATCAGGAAACTTCGCCGTAGCATGTCAAATCCACCCTATGATACTCAGCATGATCTCCGTGAAGATCGCGATAGGGAGGACAGAAGACCCTATGATTCTTATCATTCGCGAACCTCGCGTTCTCGCTCTCCTGTCCGGACAGACCCAGAACGATATAAAGGTTATCAAGGTCATCGGGAAGAGGACAGGTCGCAATCAAAAGATTCAACCTCTTCTCAAGAAAAACGCGGCATGGAGAGGAGTCCGCCAAAAGATACTGAGTCACGAAGCAAGCGTAAGGTCCCTACTACACGGTCTAGAACGGATAAAGAGGCTATTGAGTCCTCCACGCACAGGGATACTGAGCTGACAATTCTTGCCCCTCCGCCGCTAGACCCTGAAACTGCAGTTAAGCGGGCTTATCTGGAGAAGAAATTTCCTGAACATTACTTCGAAAACTTGACTTTTTTACTTACCCTTGAGCCTATTTCTTCAAGGTGGGCAGATGAGGCCAAAGCAAAGATAGATGCGGTCGAGAAACAGTATTCTGAAATGTTCAAGTATTCACGCAACCTTTCCAGAATCATCCGTACTTTAATCACGAATGCTAATTCGATGCAAAAAACCGCTGAAGACGATGCAAAGGCCATAAAGAATCTAGGAAAAGATTTGGAGGATACACAGGCCCAGCTTGCTATTGCTCAATGGGATGCTACTAGCTTCAAACAACAATTTGAAGATATGCAAAAACGCTATCATGATTTGCTTGAGTCCCATACCCAAGAGCGTTCGGAGCTGAAAAAGAAAGCCGAAGATGCCAAGTCAGATGCTGCCAAAACGCGACTTGCATACGCTGACCTTGAGCGGAAGAATGCCGAGTTAGCAAGAAGGAACGCTGAACTGGAAAAGAAAAATATTGACTTGGCTTCTAAGCTAGTGGAGGCGGAGAACAGGGTTGCCCTAGCGGAGGGTAACGTCGAGTGTGCTATCAAATCCGCTGAAGAAGCCCGCAAACAACTGTCGGAGGTTGAGGGAGAGGTTCAGGGTTTCGGCGAATTAATGATTGAATTCTTTGCGCACATCATCCGCCGCCGAAACATTTCTTAGATTGAAGATTATCCATCTACTCTAGTCCATGTATGGAGTCAAATCGTTGAGTGGGAGAAAGAGGAGCTCAAGGTTGATTCCATTGACGCGGACAAGCTGATGGAGAAATATTTAAGAGATGATGAGCCAGAACGCCTAGCTGAAGGGCGCCGCCTCATTGCTGCTGCTATGGATGAAGAGAGGCGGAGGACTAAGCAAAAGAACATTCCCGAGGCTAGTTCCTCTTCTACTGTCCCCGCAACTTCTGAAGTAGAGGGATATAATCCTGAAAACCCGGGGATCCCTCGAACAACTCTTTTATCCCCTATTCCCGTAACGACATCGGAGACAGCAGTTACTCCAACCGAGAAGTCTTAGGAAGGTATCTCTACATTTTCACCTCAATTCGTCAAGGCTATCTCTACCTTTCGCCACGTGATTGAGCAATCGATGAAAAACCCATTATTTTCTCCTGAGTTGATAGCTGTTGCTTCTCACTCTGTAGGTATTGAGCCGTCCAGAAAGACAGATGTGTCCCAGGGAACCGCCTCTGGGGCGGAGCCTACGGAGAAGGCCAAAGGGGGAAAGGGCAAGGCTGCTCCCATAGATTTGGGAGATGGAAGCGAACCGTCTAAGGTTGACACTCCTCGTGATGACGAAATGATAGATGCCTTAAAGGACGATTGCGGCGATGGGGGACATGAGGAAGATCCGGAGGTGGCGATAGTCGGGGAGTCGAAAAGCGCTGATGATGTTACCTTAGCTGCACTGAAAGCTTACCAAGACAAACGCATGCAGCTTATATCTGAAGACTTAGACCCTGAAAGCCTTAAGACCCTCGCAGTAGAGGATGCAGGATCAAGGTTAGTTGTTAAGCTTTCGACTAGATCCATTACAGGGGAACTTGCTAAAAAGTCTTCTCTTGATTCCAGCGCTCCGCCTTCCGGGAAGAAGTCGATTGATTCCAGCACCTCAGCTTCAGGGAAGAAAAAGTCGAAGCGCATCCTGACGGGGGCCGAGAAAGAGGCGAGAGATGCGGAGGAGGCTGCTAAGAAGTCCAAGCCCTCTTCAAAGTCCAAATGATGAAGTGTCTTGCGTTATTTTAGCGTTTGATTGACCAATAATTGTTGCTGTAAGGGTGGCCCTTGCACCTTCTTTTTGCCTATTTTCCTGTACAAATTCATTCATTTGTAAATAAAAAATAATTCATTTTCTGCAATGTCTGTTAGTCATTAGTTTTGCACTTATGTAAGAATGCATGTCTTACTATAGTTGTGTAATGAAGTTATGGTGGGGAAATATGTGTATACATATATGCCCCCAGTCAATCTCAAAAAACTATTCAAGACTTAATCAAGCAGTCAGAATGTCCCCGATTTTTCGACGGGATTGCATTCTCTGTGCCGTCAATGCCTGTCGTTTTTCTGGAATTTTTTATACTCTCCTGTCTTATACTCAGGTTAGAGTTCTTACTGAGGCGGTCTCTTGTCTGGGTGCACCTTCATGCCTCAGAGGACGTCGTCTTCCCGTCCTTTATACTCTCTCTCAATTCTTGAGAGTTAGAGTTAAGAATGTCGTCTTCCCATTCTTTTATGTCTTATCGCACAAACAATCGTTGTGCTTTTTCTTGCGTATAAACTGTTTTCAACCTTTCAGGTTTTAAATCATTTTATATTCCATAATCGCAACAGAATAGTAGATGAAGGTATATATATAATGCATGAAAGTAAATGACACACGATATTTTTATAGTGGTTCGGCTAAGTCGTAGCCTACATCCACTTTATAGTCCTTTATTCATATCATCAGACTTTCCTAAGGCAGGTCGTGCCTTTTTACAGAGTTCATAAGAAAAATAGCAAAGAGTACAACATTTCTAATCCAAATATCGCATCAAGTGTTCGGCATTCCATGCCCTAGGTACCTCTTCGCCATCTACGGTCGTTAACTTGAAGGTTCCTGTTTCAAGTTTCCGTTGGATGACAAAGGGTCCTTCCCACTTTGGACCGAGGTGAGGAAGGGATGGAAAGACTCTCTTTAGCACCAAATCTCCTGGTTCAAAAGTCCAAAGGCGAACTTTTTTGTTGTAATAGCGTGCCATCTGACGTCGATGTCTTGCCGCACGCAAATCTGCTTCGTCCCTTTTTTCTTCGATTTCATCAAGAGACTCGAGTAAGAGTGCCCGATTCGTCATCGGGTCATAATATGTCACCGGTGGGAGGGAACCTCAAGCTCTATTGGAATTACTGCTTCTGAACCAAAAGAGAGAGAGAGAGAGAAAGGGGTATGACCAGTAGCTGTCTTAAATGTTGTTCGATATGCCCACAAAGCTAAGGGCAATTCGTCAACCCATTTTGCCTTTGCGCACTCTAACCGTTTCTTGAGGATGGATTTTATAACTTTGTTTATTGCTTCTACTTGCCCGTTCGACTGCGGATAGGCAACCGCAGTGTACCGTTTGTCAATCTTATATTTCTGGCAGAAATTTCTGAATTCAGCACCATCGAACTGGGTTCTGTTATCAGTTATAATGGTCCTTGGGATCCCGAATCGGCATATAATATTTCTAACCACAAAACTTATCACCTTTCTCGCCGTGATCTTGGTTAGGGGCTCAGCTTCCACCCATTTCGTAAAATAGTCCACAGCGACTATTGCATATTTCGCTCCTCCTTTAGCAATTGGTAGAACTCCGATGATGTCAATTCCCCATGTGGCAAAAGGCAAAGGACTCACCATCGATTTGAGTTGGGTCGACGGTGCTCTGGGGATTTTGGCGAATCTCTGGCACTTATCGCAGCGTCGTGAATAATCAGCCGCATCTTTATTAATTGTGGGCCATAAGTATCCATACCGCAATATCTTTTTCGCTAAAGTCTGACCTCCTGTATGATCTCCACACTCACCTTCATGTACTTCTCTTAGTACACGTTTGATGTCGTTGTGCGCTATACATCGTAACAGGGGCATAGAAAATCCTTGTCTATAAAGAGTATCATCTTGAAGGACTTAACTGGTAGCCTTGCGAACTATAGCCCATCTCTCACTCTTCTTTGATGGGAGTGTCCCATTCTTAAGGAAGTTCTTAATTGGGGTCATCCACGACTCCTTCTCCGGTTCCGCTTCGAAAGCGAACTCAATTTCCATCGACTCAAAGCTTGGCGATTCCAACGTTTCAATTGGAATTGTTTCAGTTTCTTCTGGGTTGTCGGAACTAGCTAGCTTTGCCAGCCTGTCTGCCTTCTGGTTTTCGGCTCTTGGGATATGCGTTATGTTGTACCGCTCCAGGTTGCTCAACAACTTTTCCACTTTCCCGAGGTAGGCAATGAGTCGAGGTCCCCGAGCCACAAACTCCTTTCGCACTTGGCAAACTACGATTTTGGAGTCGTAGAATATGTCCAACGTTTTTATTCCGAGGTCTTTAGCAAGCTTCAAACCGGCAATTAGGGCTTCATATTCAGAATCATTGTTAGTCGCTGAAAATTCTAATCGCAGAGCGTAATATAACGATCGTCCTTCAGGAGTGACTAAGACGATTCCAGCTCCGGGCCTTCGGTCGTTCTTGGCTCCGTCTGTGTACAGCTTCCATGGATCTAATTTTAACTCATCTTCGGACTTGACCACTCTGTCATCGATTATTTCCTCCTCTGGGATTGTGAACTCTGCTATAAAGTCAGCTAGAGCCTGCCCCCTGATCGACCTTTGCGGCTGAAAATTTAGATCAAACTAACTTAATTCAATATTCCATTTGATCAATCGTCCCGATGCCTCGGGTCTCTGCAACACCTGCCTCAGGGGTTGGTCAGTGTATATGGTTATTGGGTGAGCTTGGAAATAGTGATGAAGTTTTCGGGAGGCGGTTAGGAGGCTGTAAGCAAGCTTCTCAATCTTTGGGTAGTTGCGTTCTGCCGCTGCCAATTTCTTGCTTACATAATATACTGGCCTTTGCACTTTGTCTTCTTCTCGAACCAAGGCTGTGCTAACAGCGTGAGCCGAAACTGCTAAGTAAACAAATAACTCTTCGTGATCCACTGGCTTTGACAAAATCGGTGGTTTTTCTAGCAATTCCAATAAATTTCGAAAGGCCTCGACACAGTCCGAAGTCCACTCGAAGTTCTTATTTCCCCTTTTAATCAAATCAAAAAATGGGACGCATTTGTCCGTTGCTTTGGAGATAAACCGACTTAACACGGCTACTTTCCCCACAAGACTTTGGACATCTTTAATTCTCCTCAGTTCTTCAATGTTTCTTATTGCTGCTATTTGGCTGGGATTGATTTCAATCCCTCGAGAGCTCACAATGAAGCCCAAAAACTTTCCCGATGCCACTCCAAATGAACATTTCAAAGGATTCAACTTCATTCGATATTTTCGCAGGATACCGAACATTTCTGCCAAGTCTTGCGTATGGCTGGAGGACTGTTTCGATTTGACAAGCATATCATCCACATAAACTTCCATAGTCTTCCCTATTTGATTATAAAACATCCTGTTCACTAAGCGCTGATAAGTGGCTCCAGCGTTTTTCAATCCGAACGGCATGACCACGTAACAGTATAACCCCAAATTTGTAATGAAGCTCGTGTGTTCTTGATCTGGCACGTGCATAGGAATTTGGTTATACCCGGAATATGCATCCATGAAAGAAAGAAGTTCGTGTCCCGCTGTCGAATCTACAAGCTGGTCAATCCTGGGAAGTGGGAAACTATCTTTCGGGCAAGCTTTGTTCAAATCTGAAAAATCAATGCAAGTCCGCCACTTTCCATTCGGCTTCTTTACTAAGACGGGATTCGATATCCAGTCGGGATATGTCGAATCTCTAATAAATCTGTTCTGTTTTAGCTTCTCCACTTCTTCTTTCAGAGCGGCCGACCTCTCTGGGCCCAGCATACGTCTCTTTTGCTTTACAGGCGTGTGTTTCGGGTTTACATTTAGTGAATGACGTATGATGGATGGCGATATCCCACACATGTCGGCATGGGTCCAGGCAAACACGTCCAAGTTTGCCTTTAGGAAGTCAGTTAGCTCTTTGGCCCGACGTGGATCCAACTGGGATCCAATCTTCAAAACTCTTGTTGGATTAGCTTCATCAATGGGGATGTCCACTGTCGCTTCATTAGGAGTTGCGTTTCTAGTCTCTGGTTCCTCGTCTTCTCTAGGATCCAGGTCTTCAAGCGTTCCTTTAAGCAACTCCTTCAGGGCTGATCCCTCTAATTGCTACGCCGAGCCCTCCTTGAGGAGGCGAGGCACCTTTACTCTCGATGATAAGTCCCTTCATCAACATCTTTAATTCGGCAACATAGCAGGCGAGTCCGGAGACTTGATCTCCTCTCACTACTCCGGTTCCGGCTTCAGTTGGGAACTTAAGCAATAAACATTAAGGGGCGATGCAATCCCTGAACTCAGCAAGGGCAGGCCTTCCCAAAAATGCATTATAAGGCGAATCTACTTCCGATACTACGAACTGAAGCATCCGTACTCTTCGGCGTTCTCCTTGCCCCAAGGTTACGGGCAATTCTATGTACCCCATTGGAGCTGTCGATGCTCCGTTGAAGCCTCAGATCTAACCTTCGCATGGCTTCAAATCTTCAGATTCAAGCTTCATCTGATCGAATGACGTTTTAAATAAAATATTAACAGAGCTTTCATTGTCTACTAACACCTTATGAACCAATGTCGGCCCAATGGTGGTGGTAATGACCAACGGATCATCGGTGGGTGACTGGATCCCGGTATTATCTCTACTACGGAATACCACGTCGTCAAACATTGTCTTCTGTTGCTTTATGGGGGCGATATCTTCCAAATCATCACATTCATCCACATCTACGTGCTTAGCTGCATTTACATATTGATCCATTGCTCTAAAACTGTGGATCACTGGGTGGGGTCCACCCACTATGGAGTTGATAACAATTCCCTTGCCATTCTGCTGCGCTGTAGGCTTGGGAGCAGATTGGATCTGTTTTGGAGCCTGTTCTCCTTGCCCCCTGTCTCTCGGGGCAACCTTATATTCATCCAATTTCCCTTCGCGCAGCAGCTTCTCAATCACGTCTCTCAAATGTCGACATTCATTGGTTGAATGCCCATGAGTTCCATGAAACAAACAAAACTTTCCAGTTGCCATTTCTTTCTCCGTTGAGTCGCGAGGTGGCGGTCTTTTATATTGCAAAAAATTGTATGTATCCAAGTAAATGTTTTCCAAAGTGTCGTTCAGCGGTGTATAATTCTCATAAGTCTGGAACCGGGGTCTTTTGTTAGGATTACCTCCTCTATTCCTATTTCTTCTGTTACCATTCGCGTTACGGTTGTTGTTGTTGCTCCGTTTCCATTATTGTCGTTTCCACTCTTGTTTCCCACATTCACCTTAACTTTTCCGGAACTTTCTCCAGACTGCTTCACGGCGACATTACTCTGAACATTTTCTTTTGAAGCTGCCCCAGACTTTCTCTTTCGGTTTTCCCTGGCCTCCTCTCGTCTTAAATGAATATCGGCCTTTTCATAGAATAACTCTCTCGTGGGAGGTGGCTTCCCAGAAAGGTAATCTCCAAACTCGGAGTCAGGATCAACTCCATCCATTAAAGCCATCAAGATGGTGGGCTCATGCGGGTCACTGACTTCTGTCACAGCCAAGTTAAAACAGTCGAGATACGACCTCAAAGACTCTCCCGGCGCCTGCTTAATTCTTGATAATTCAATAACACTCTTAGACTTTCGGGTATGGAGTCGGAACTGATTCATAAAACGTTCGCTCAATTCCCTATAATTCGATATCGATTGAGGGGGAAGTCGGGTAAACCATTGCAGTGCCACATCTTCTAAATATATCGGGAATGCTTTACACTTCACTGCGTCAGGGGCGGCAGCAGCATTCATGAGCCATGAGTATCGCATTAAATGTTGTCCTGGTTCGGTTCGCCCATTGTACTTATCCATCTGCGGCAGGTTAAAACGTCGGGGAAACTGGAAGTTGAGGATGTCGTCAGTGAAAGGAGTATGACTTCGCTCAATGCCATAATCTTCATTGGTATAGTTCCGGCTTTTGGACATAATCTGGCGTACCATCGCCCATACGTCGGCATTAGTCAGGGGCCGTTCAGGCTCCCTGGCTCTGGTATCCGGGTTCCTTCTGGGCTCTTGTTCAGGAGATGCCCTTCTTCTGATGTTTGGGTTTCCTCTGGGCTCTTGCTCAGGGGACACCCTTCTTCTTTGAGCTGCTTCTGCTCTGCTTCGTTCCCTACGCTCCCGGCCGATCTCAGAAGGAAGGGGCTGGAGCATCTGCCCCTGAGTGGGATTGATAAGGTTAGGGTCTCTAGGTAATACATGGGATCCCTGCATTGGTAACAACATAGGCTCTCTCAAGCTTGGATCATTGGGTCCTAGTACTCGTGCAGCATCCTCGCGGGACCCCAAAGATCCGAACGTCAGTTGCTCCAAATTCTGAGGTCGTTTGAGCGGCCTTCTTTCACGGGGCCGTTCTTCCTCGGAAGAAGAAGACTGATCCATTGGTGTGTGACGAACCGGGGATGGGGTACTATGTCTACGGAGTTCGCTAATTTCCCTGCTCATGAGTCTCATGTTTTCTTGCATCATGAGATTGGTGCGCTCGTGGATTTTCATAGCCTCCCTAGTGCTCTCGAGCATGTCAAGTAGGCGCGAGAAATCTCCTTGAGTAATAGGTGCAGATGGATTGACCTGATCATTGACCTTGGTGGCTGGAGTCGGAGCATTTGTGGGGCCTCGAGTAGAGGTTCCAACATCACCAAATGTCGGGTCGGTTCGGAGATTTGCAATCAGGTCGGGTCGGAGCTGGGAGACCTGTTCGGGTCGGAGCTGGGAAGCCAAGTCGGATCGGTGTAGTGCGAGTTGCTCGGGTCGGTTCAGGTTGGGGGAGTGCACTGCTTCAGATTCTCCTACCCGGATCGGATCGGAGCTCTCCCCTTGAATGCGGTTCGGATTTCCTGTATCGGTTCGTTCCACTGCCGAGCTCTGCCCACGAGACCTTGTCACAACCGCATTTTGCTGATCTTCACCAACTCCGTTCCCTCGACTAGTTTGAACTTCCTTGCCTTTTCCTTTGGCCATAGTTTTTCAACAATCAATCAACAAATATTCAGGAGCGTCGAAACTTGAGGATTAACTTCTTTGAACTCAACGGTCCATAAAGTAGAACGATAATCCCGAAAAACAGAGAATTCAGATATTTCTCGGTGAAAGCACCAAAATGTTAGACCAAAAAGTGGTTCTAACACCCAAATTGACTAAACTCAGAATAAAATAAGATTAAAAATAAAATGGAGACACAGAATTTATAGTGGTTCGGCGTTGAAAAGCCTACGTCCACTTGTCAACCACTATTCTCGATGATATAGTTGCAATTACAATGAGATATTCACTCAATTTCACTCACAACTCACATACATTCACTCAATTGTCTCAAAACAAATTTTGAAAGACGTTTTGGATTATCCGGGAGTGCTGGAATTCGGTTTATGTAAGTGGTTGAACTCTCAAAGTGCCAAAAAGAAGATCCCTTTAATTGTCTCCAGGCAAGGTATTTATAGGTGAAAATTTAGTCAGAACCCGATCCGGATCGGAGCCACGTGTCCTCCATCCCATCGCCCTCGGGTTCGGATGGACTCCAGTGCTGACAGCGCATCAGAACAGAGATTATCATGGGTAGGACCTAGTCATAACTGCTCCGCATCTTTAGGCGATCATGGGGGGAAGTGACGTGGATTACATGTTCGGTTCGGAGGAGCCTGCAGAGGGGGTTCGGATCGGGGTATCCGATCCGACCCGGGTTAACCTAAAACTAAGTCCTTATCCAGTTTGCTCTACTCTGTTCCGATCCGGTAGTAGGTAGCCCTCCGGTCTGACTGATAGTAGGTAGCCCTCCGATCCGAGTGATAATAGGTAGGCCTCCGATCCGAATAGCAGCGTCTCTTCGATCCAAGTGGCATCATCTCTTCGATCCGAATCGTAACATCTCCCTGATCTGATCCGCTATGATGCTTTCTAAGTTCTTCAATGTTTCACATCTCGACTTTGTGTTGCCCAGTTCACAATGTGGGCTAACAGTTATCGTTAAATAAAGATATTCATCCATCGATTCAGATCGAACAATTTATTTTGCAATAAATTATAACTAGCCCCAATCCACTCCTAATCGGTTTCATTGTGTTGCTCCTGTCCGTACGATCCCAACGGATCCGACCATTCGAATTTCTGATACAATATGGGATAGTTATACGATTCGTAAGTTGTACTATTTTAAATAAAAATAATAATTAAATCGCCTTTGTATATAAATTGGGCTTTAACCTTTTTGGCCCATCTCCCTGGAATTAACCGACCCGCATAAGTCTTTCTCCCCCAAACAGGTTTTCCATGATCAGCTCCTCCACAAACAAGTGCCATAGCCGATCTTTGATCCTAAACCGAACCTCCTTCTTCCATTTATAAATCACAATAAATCCGCCAACACTTTCCTCTTCACAACCTCTACAAAACCGTACCAATCTTCCTCAACTCGAGCTGCTTGTTCCCACTGCGTCACCTGGGTACCATCGAACACGGCGGACACCAAATACCCCACTCCATTTGACCGCACTCAACCCCGCTAACCACAGTACCTCCATCCCAGAAATGCACAGTCAGTACATCTTCCATCTCAACCCCTCTATCATTCAAAGCTCGCACCTGAACTGCCTTATCACTTCGCTGGAATGAAACCGAGAGCAAGAAGAAATCAACCTAGCTCCACGAAACCAGCTTTAGATTGAAGCACACCTCATTAGGATAACATATATATAGGTTTTAGTATTTAAGAGATTTTATTAGATTTCTTCTTGAATTTTCTTTGCAGCGATTTGCTTAAGGAAGAGATTTAGCTGGCGGCTGCGAAAATTGATGAGCACGAGCGGTTCTGATTAGGTTTAGAAATGTTTGCATTTATAGGAGATTATATATATTATTAATTTAGTTTAGGATGTACGTGGAGTTGTTTTTAGGCTATGGGAACGGTTGGCTGAGAACAAAACAATGCGTAGCCTCCCTTAGGTCCACAAACACTTAGGATATTTTGTATTGATATTTCGGTGACCCCTCTATATGAAGTTATGTTCTCATCCGGACGGCCAACGACAGAAATAAAAATACCAATGAGACAAGCAATGTCCCACGATTCCAAAAGTATAATAATACCAGTAGATGAACTCATATTGTGAAACCCCGAAATGTCGATACAGGGTGCCAAATACTCCAAATAAAAAGTTTCTTATTTAATTAATTAAAAATTACAGTAAAATTCGAAAAATTAAATTATCACTATTTCCCAAAAGAACCTTGTCTAAATTCAAACCTGATCTCTAGTTATATCGAATAAACCGTTACGGTCGATAAACGATTCCATAGCGACTATTTTAGAATTTGATTTGGACACAAATCAAAATCTACACGACGAAATCCAGATTTTTCTCTTCCATTAGAAAAATATACTTCACCGGCTCCTAACGTTTCTTGTTTCACAGAAATCCGACTCAAAACGGCTACTGTTTATTCAGTTGAAGTTCGAATCACCAAAAAGCGAACTGCAACGCCATTTCGAGCTCGGTTTTAATTATAATATAATTCTATACGTTCAACTGTCATCGATTCAATATATTCGTTATTATAATTCAACTTCAAACTGAATTATAGCTTATATAAGATCCAGTTCACATCGTATTGTGAATTCTACTATTTCCACCTATTCTGGAAGTATATTATCATATTATTTATATTAATTAAATATAAATATTATTTAATTCCAGTTATTGATATCGTTAAATCGATATTAAATAATTAAATTAGTTAATTATTCAACGGTCAGAATGCGGGTCATTACAAACCTCCCCTGCACCGGGGACTTCGGGATATTTCATATAGCCTCCCATGGCCTTCTTCAATCCAAAAGAAATAGAAAAAGCCAAGCGGCTAGCCAATCGGCTCATAAAATCATCCAAATCCAAAGAAATACAATAAACATGTACCTATTTGTGGGGCAAACAATTTTATTCCTCTGCTCTAGCCTCCTTGCTATGACCTGTTCAATGTAAGTACATGTATACTATGCAAATGCGACAAATTTTCAATATAATTCACTATTTGATCAATTTGGCTAAAGGGTTCAAATTTTAATTAATCACAACAATAATCAAACAACACAATTAGCAATCAATTAGTTGATTAGAATTTCAATCCCATAACTTTGATACATATCTAAAAAAATTAGATTTTTGATGCCAAATCACAACAATAAGCCCTATCTATTTTTGATTCTCACACCAGTCTAATGGAAATATATAGGCATCCCACTTTTGTCACTCGAAAATAAATGCTGGTAATGGTATACTTCATCATTAGGACCATGTCCGGGCTACTAGATTGCGATTCTATATCTATCATGTGTATTTGGGACTTCGTATACACGCTAGCTAGGCGTATATGCAGAATCTTCATATACTAGATTGTCCAAATCAATTTAAAATAAATTATTCAAATACGTATAATACGATTTAAATTTCAAAACAAAATTTGTTTTTTTTTATATTACAAAAATATACTCTTCACACTCGTTCTAGGATACTGCTGATCCCATCTCTAACGAGTCATTCTCATTGGATATTACTAATCCAATCTCTGATGAATTCTTTCGTATGGTTCTAATGTGTCTTGTTCTCTGAGCTTTATAAACCAAAGCTCTGATACCAGATGTAACGACCATGAATTTCGCTCGATCTGAATCAGTCGCCAAACCGATCAAGAACGTTCGAAATCCCTGATTGTTTTGAGAACACGACAAACCAGAACACAGACAGAAGAACATTTCATTGCTAATTACAACAATCCATCAGAATACAAGAATATACAGAGTATAAAAAATATTATACAACAGAAAATATCAGAGATTACAATAAATTACCTAGTAGCGGAAAATAATACAATACACAACTAGAAGTAATACACGGATATAGAGCTTTCAAGTATCGTTCCAGCTGTAAATCAGGATCCTATGAATATAAATCTGCAAAACCAAAACAACTAGCTACCCGTGTAAAAATAAGGGCACCCAGAGTTTAGGTTAAAACAATAAACTCCAGGTCAGTCATGTGACAAGCGTGAGAACTAAAACAGTTATTTAAAACTTTACTTTAAATCATATATATCAAGGGACCACGCCGTATAACACGGAACGGGTTTCCTCCCAAGAATACCAGTGCATATAACAAAATAGCGCAATGCTTTTTGGAAAACTGAAGCTATTATAAGACCTACGTCCTATCACATAATGCAACGCAAGCCGGGGGATAGGGTTTTCCCTTATAAGACCCAGGTCCTATCACACAATTTCAACTAAATTATTTATTCATTCCTAATTAACGAAAATTTTCAAAAATTCTAAAAAAATTCTAACACCCTAAATTTTTGAAAAATTTCGCCAGCACCTCCTTTGTACGGCTCAATCGGTACAACTACAACTCGCCTCTCTAGGCCTTCTCCAAAAGAAAATAAACAGCCAAGCGGCTTGCCAATTCGGCTCATAAAATCTCATACCCAATATGAAATATAAACTTGTACCTTTTTGTCGGGCATATCATTATATTCTTTCCACCTGTTATCAGTTCAGCGTATATCAATATCATTCCAATCAATTTTATCCTCGAACCCGAACATTCACTTATATCCAAACCAAATCCTCTGCTTATACCAACCAAATTCCATTTTAAATTCCTATATCACCAATCCAATTTTCCTCGATACCATTCTAATCCATTTCCATTCAATTACCACTGAACTGCCTTTATTTCAATTTCAAATTTGCTTTCACAAATTTCTATTTAAATTGTTTTTAATTTAAACAATCTCTTCTTGGGAGTTCTAAATAGCTTCACTTTTCAAAATCAAATATTCCTTTTCGAAATTCCAAACAACTTGTTTTTCTAAACAATTTCAAAAACAGTCTATTTGGTAGTAATCCATCACTTAGAAACTCGAAAATGAACACCGATGATGTCCGGATCAACATCGGAATTTATTTTCCAGCGATCGAAGTGAGTTCAATACTATATAACTTATCAAAATCACCTTTCAACATCTCCATTTTGAAATATATTTCAATATACCATTCACAATGCTTGAACAACAATTTAAAATCTCCCATGATTTTAAAATTCTCTTATACTTAATTCAATTCCATTTACAACCGCTTCCCATGGTTTCGGAATTTTAATTCCAAATTCTGGTTTTAATCCAGATTTTTAATTCATCTGATTTCATATATTACACTTATATGAATCCTGATTGGCTATTTATATAACCATTTCAATTATAACCTTATCCGATTATTATAACAACCAACATATCCAATATACCATAATATTTCCATATCTATACTTTCTTTTATATCAAAATATAATTGGGTAAAATTATTTCATTACACTCTTTTCAAAACATACTATGTCGGTTCATCATATTCTAGTGTTTAGAAACTCCTACCGATACAGTGGATCAAACTGATCGACCGGAATTCATAAACAACTCAACCAATAAATCTCCACAATATAAAACAATATTTATAAAATCTACACATACGCTCTCTCGTATATATACACTCAACTCAATCTAGGGTCTTACTAACCCCTTCTCTACTGAGTTACGCCACAGAGCCAAGGTAATTACTTAACCTTCGGCTCTGATACCACTGCAATGACCCAGGTATTTCGTGACCTTGGATATCGGCATACAACATCATGTCGACTATTCAAGCATCGGAAACACTGGATAGTCCATGAAAGAAATTAGAGGGTGAGAATAGATAAGATAGAAACTTAGAATAGAAGAAGAAAAAGAACATACAATATCAGAGTTTACACGAATCTCATAGCGGAACGAACAATAAATAATAGATACATATCTATGAAATAAAATCAGTATATGTATACAATAACATTATTAGAGTACAACACTTACAACACAGCGGAAATAACAATCTATATAATCTCGAAACCTCCTGCTCCAGCTCTTCAAGTATCTATAAATCCCGACTACTTGACTGCGCATACAAAATTGGGTACCTAAGAGTTTAGGAAAAACAAACTCTGGGTCAGTCATGGGACTGGTGTGAGTAAAACAATTTACAACAGTTTGAGTAATTAAAAGATATCAAATAAGACCACGCCGTATAACGGAATGGGTTTTTTCCCTTATGAGAATCCAAATCAATTTGATTTAACTTTCAAATCATTTTGAAAGAAACGATAATCTTTATATCAAAACTCATTGACATTATAATAGTGTTTATCAACCACAATATTATAATCATCTAGCAGAAATGCTTTCATCTCACGTTCTACATACATAGTATACAATCAAAACCACAAGCACTTATTGGATAATGGATTTCCAATTATGAAAAGGTATGGAACCACCTTCCGATAGTGTACCTCTAGAGAGGAATACACTGGGGTCAACAAGAACATCTTGCAACCTGTGACAACCCCATTTCCCGTACAGACGGAGACAAGGGTAATCTTTGGAATATAGCACAGAAACAGATAATAGCAGAACAGAATTAAATAAATACACTAGATAATGTACAATAGAATATACTGGATAAACGTAATCATCAGAGTTACACAGTATACAGGATCATACTTAATACAAATACAGTTCAGCTATACATAAATGTCTACAACGGAAACAAACAAAATATGTACAATAGGAGCTGAATAGCATAAAAAGAGATAAATAATAGAATCCATCTTCAGCTCCAACTATCCAGAAAGAGCAAGCTAAACCTGAATACAAGGCTGCCCGTGTAGAAAAAGGGGCACCCGAGTTTGAAAGTGAAACAAACTACGAGTCAGTCATGGGACTGGTATGAGAAATCTACTCAACACATTTATAATATGGCTAATCACAGGACCACGCCACTTTCGTGGAACGGGTTTACTCCATTGGATTGCCAGTGCTTTAAAAACAAATCTTTCTTTTAAACATCGCAATGCTTTTTATAAAAATGAAGCCATTATAAGACTCAGTTCCCGTCACACAATGCAACGCAAACCGGAGGATAGAGTCTTTACCTTATAATGGCCAAGATATGCTTGATACAAATAAAACAAAAGCTTTTGATATTACTACTAGAGTTTATATGTTTCAAAAACAATTTCAAATCATAACTATCAGTCATAGACGACATGAGCGTCCCATGCCACTATGTCGCCAAATATATATATAATCTAAATTGCACAGTCACGTATTTGGAAATTGGATTTCCGTCATGAACCAAGGCAAAAGATAGTCCTTACCGAATTCGAGACGCTCTAGCCCGTGTCTCAGGAATAGCCGCAACTGCCCCTTGGATCGTCAGGGCCGGTCCACCGAAGTGGATTATTATACCTGAACACTACATTTCCCCTCCCTTTGGGGCATCAACG
This sequence comes from Allium sativum, assembly GCA_030737875.1. NCBI lineage: Eukaryota > Viridiplantae > Streptophyta > Magnoliopsida > Asparagales > Amaryllidaceae > Allium > Allium sativum. The sequence goes on from CM060926.1 coordinate 406,356,640, forward strand.
AGCCAACGAATGACTCCATCGGACCCGGATCGTCCGATCTAACCGAGGCGCCTCGCAACAGCAACAACCACATAAGTCAAACTCGTCAGGGCGTGTAAAACCACTGACGCCACTTCTAACTCGAAGGAAATGCAGGCCCTCCCTGATGTCCTCTCCCGTTTCTGGTTCATACCGGGGTGTGAGGTTCGCGATTCCACGTTATACACAAAGCTACGCCATGCAGGAGGTGCTTTGATCATCACCACAAGACTTTGCTTTTCAATAGAAGCCCTGATCACTGCATCTTAGCATGCCACATAGGCAATTCACACAACTGATGGCTATCAATCACAGGATAAATTACAATGTTAGACACACTGTCCATTTCCAAGTCCGTTCTAGGTCTGAACGAAACCGGAGGCACTATATACCTCGCAAACCCATCGATCACCACGTACGTCTGGACGATCACCACTCATTATCCATATTTTGGGATGCCTCCTGATCAGGACCTCGGTTACCATCCAAACGAGGTGAAGATCGCCGGTCTTCGACCACCGTCTTCATCTTCGATTTCTTATCGTCGATTCAGTTATTCAGAATGGGATAAACCCGGTCTTTTTGAGCAACTCGCGTATATAATAAACAAGTGCAAAACTAATCATACACACGCATCATTTCAATTCATTAGTCACTAACCGTCAATCAGTAAGAGAACGAATTCCCAAATATTAACCCCGAAGGCCGAAACCAACATCAGATCAACACCCAGGAAACCATTTGACTTAGCCAACCTTCAGTTAGTTTCTAATTTTCACATCCATATTGTTTATAATATTTTATAATGATTTATCGCTATTTTTATTTATTTTAAAATAGCCAATTTATTCAAAATGACGCTTCGGGCCATAACGCGGCCGTGGCGCTGTCTTTCTTCAGATTTGATTTACATATATATAAAAATCTTACCGTTGGATCTTCACAAAATTTACATCATTAGAAAGATCTTTTCAAAACGAATCCAACTGTTCCAGTTTCGGGAAAATCCGACAGTCGGATCTCCCAGTATAATCGTTTGAAGTTTCGATTTCAAAATACGAACTGCAGCGTCGTTATTCGATTAAATATAATTATGATTATCTATATATATAATCGATTATGGCACTATTTTTCTTCAGATTTGAATTAAACATTCCAGACATCCCAACCGTTGGATTTTTACAAAGTTGTTGCCGTTGGAAAGATATTTCCAAAGCGAACCCAACGATTGCGATTTCAGGAAAATCAGATGGTCGGATCTCCCGCACTAATCGTTTGAAATCACGGTTTCAAAATACGAACTGCAGCTTCGTTTTTTGATATATTTCAATTCTATTTATATAAATATATCGATTCTTCGATTTCAAAATATATGATTTTCATACTTTTGATAAAAATGATATTTTTATCAAACTGTTTTCTATTTCAATACTTCACTATTTTTAATAATTCATGTATATAATAAAAATGTGATTTAACGTAAAACAATTTATTTCAGAACTCGACTATTTTATATATTTCATATAGGTGATAAAAATAGGATTTTTATTATAAAACAATTTATTTCAAAACAAGATTATTTTATATATTTCATATCGATGATAAAAATAGGATTTTTATTGTAAAACAATTTCTTTCAAAATATGAATACCATTCAACACATGAATTTCAATTCAACGAATGAATTTCGATTCAACACATGAAGGTTTTCTATAGTTAATATAAATCGATAAAAAGGTGATTTTTATATTTAAAACACGAATACCATTCAACACATGAATTTCAATTCAACGAATGAATATCGATTCAACACAATAAGGTTTTCTATAGTTTATATAAATCGATAAAAAGGTGATTTTTATATTTAAAACACGAATACCATTCAACACATGAATTTCAATTCAACGAATGAATATCGATTCAACACATGAAGGTTTTCTATAGTTTATATAAATCGATAAAAAGGTGATTTTTATATTTAAAACACGAATACCATTCAACACATGAATTTCAATTCAACGAATGAATATCGATTCAACACATGAAGGTTTTCTATAGTTTATATAAATCGATAAAAAGATGATTTTTATATTTAAAACACGAATACCATTCAACCCATGAATTTCTAATCAACGAATGAATATCGATTCAACACATGAAGGTTTTCTATTCAACGAATAAATGTAGTTTCAACAAATGAAAATAATTCAAACACAAGAATATTATTCAAAATTTCGGCAGCATAACGGCAGGGTAGTTAAAACTGGGACCGTCCCTAGTACGGCTCCTCGCTCTACCTTAATACCTCGCTGTTTTTGACAATGGGGAATCATGCATCTAGTTCGCACGTAGGCGGCATGTATATTTATTTCATTTCCACAAACTAATCCTGTGTGGTTTCAACCAAATATTTCTCAACCACAAACGGGTATTTTTCAACCACAATCAATCAATTTCAACCACAAACAAATCCAATCAACCATTCGCTATCAATCAATTTTCAGACCAATCATAACCAATAAATATCATCCATGGTTTGTGGACGAGGGGCGTGTATATATATATGTATATATATATATATATATATATATAGCATTTCACTTCTATTTCAACACATATATAATTTTTACAATGCATATATAACTTATACATCGAACGTACAACTTATACAACGCTTATACAAGAGGTGTACAACGCTTATATAACTCATACATCCATCATATAATTTATACATCGTCGTTTTCCATATCCTTTATAAATTAGAAATCTCACATTGGGTTCCACTCCACCAAAAATAGCAGAAGGCTCAGGAAAATATGCGGTCTCTTCTAGAATGTAGAAGACGTCCACACAGTCACGATGTTTCGTGTTTCATCGAATTTCGTCATGAAATGAAAAAGATATGATTTTTCAAAGTTTGCAACGATTTAAAGGTGTTAAAACTGTTGAAAATTAATATAGCCGTATACCTCGTTTATTTCTTCAAAACTAGGTTTAGATTTAATCTTCAATCCTCTGCGCTTCGTCCCGATCAGGTTACGGCACCTCGTCAAGCTTGGAACAGCACACCAGGGGGTAGGGGTTTCGTTGAGCTCGTACTGGCGAGGAGGGGGTATCGGTGGCGGGAAGTTCAGATCTTCCTGGGCTCGATTCTAGAGGCATAGCGCATGGTGGAGGTCGAGGGTGGTATGGATTTGAAGGCCTTGAGGAGTAGTACAAAAACCTTAACTGGAGTGGGGGCTAAAGGTGAACAGATTCGCCAGAAAATGGAAGGGAAGGGAGGAAAGCCAGCCATCGTCGATTGCAATGGCTACAGGGGTTTTTTGATTTTATTTTATTTTATTTAAATTATGAAGAAATAATTTGATTGGCCGGGGGGATTTAAAAAGGGTTTTCTGACACTACCTACAATCCAAACCCAACGACTATCATCCCCAGCGTTTTACCCCTATTCCGAACACAATGGCATATGTTTCGAAGACCCATTCGACTGTTTCAGTCAATTTTCATTCAAATTAAAATATAAAACATTCAATATTTAATTTGAATGTACATTTCAATTTGCCAGGGCCACAAACTAATTCGAAAAATTCCATAAAAATAAATTTGGCTATGTTTTGACGATGTGTTCCCAACAAAACTAGTTTCGTCGAATTCTGAGACCGTTTGCAAAAAGGCCCATTTCTGGTCGATCCAATTTAAATGTAATTGACCAAAACACGTTTTCCTTTGCCACGCTCACATACTAGCTTCAAAAATTATGAAATTTGAAACCTAGCAATAACTTCTCATCCCGGATCCAACAAAAGTGGTTTCGTCGAATTCTGAGGTCGTTTGCAAAATGGCCAATTTCACAGGTCATATAAATTCCATAGCAACCTTTCTGAAAATTCATTTGGCCATAACTTTTGCTTTCCGCTATAAAACTTCGATTTTTCAGATTCGTTAGAAAGGTATTCACTAACAGATTAAAATATTTTTGGTTTCGCTCAAATCCGTTTTGTTTTGCACCCGGTACAGTCAGTCAAAGTTTGAATTCAAATTTTGAAACTGCAGCACCATTTCAGGCCTTGTTTATAATTAGAATTAATTATATTCGTTTTCAAAAGTTGATTCAAACTCACTTTTCATTGCTATGATTTAAAATATTTATTTCAAATATTTAAAGTCCATTATTTTAGCCAATTAAAAAATTTTAAATTGGTTCAGATTTTCCGGGTCGTTACAATCTCCCCCACTTAAAACTTTTCATCCCCGAAATGGAAAAAAGTCGAAAGTGGTTTGATTAATCAACTCTACGTTCAATCTGGCTTCCATTCTCCAACTTTTCATATTTTGAGAATTTTCAAATTCTTCAAAAATTTGGCTAACACCCGAAATTTTCGAAAAATTTCGCCATAACCTCCTTTGTACGGGGAGAGGTTTGGAAATTTATTGGGCCGTATTAGGTACCCAATAAATCCTAATAAGCATACACATATTTATAGTGATATATTCTGGTGTTTACAGGGGAGCGTGTATAGATAATAACTCCAAAGAATAAATTCTCGTCACCCTATCAAATCCTGAGGGAGTGTGTATTTTAAATGCTCCAGAGGATAAATCCTCGTCACCTCATCCCGTGTGGGAAATAAATAGTCCATGTGCCGTATCTAATAACTAGAGAGACGTGATTATTGTCAACTCCAGACCCGTGTGGGTTTTTTTTAAATTAATCTGGCAATTTTATCGTTACAATTTAAATAGTCCATATCTGTCATCAGTTCAACCTATAAAATATAGTCATCGTCATACAAGCCTCTCGCTCGTATGGTAAATCTTCCACCTCGTCACACAAGCTCCAAATGCTTATGTGGTATACGATGAAGAATGCCTATCTTCCAGAAGTATTCCATGTAATGTAGTTCAAAATTAACTGTTACTATCCTATGGCGACGTTTATTATTACACACAGAACAACCAGCACTCTGCATCGAATGGCATTCACAGGAGTTGATATAATAATATTTCGCATCCAACTCATTAAGGTTTACCTATTTGTCGGGCATGCAAATAAATTCTTTACTCAATAGCTATCCATTTACCTGTTCAAACATATATAATGCACATGTATATATTTCTATCTATTTTCTAATCAGTTCAATGTGTGATATAATCGAATAAATTCTACCCTTATTCTCTTATTATTTAAATTAACTATTGTTTCAACAATTTTAATTAATCAAATCTACTATCACACAACACAAACAACAATCAAATTGTTTTAACTTTTCAAAAATATACTACTCAATTTCTATACTCTTTTAAAATCATTCAGACTATAGAATTAAAAGTGCACATCCATGGAAAGAAAATTACAACAGAGTAGAGAACTAATTGGTAATGCAAAGTATGATAATTGTACCTTGCACCGGAGTCAATCAGAGATATCCACTCGGCATCTAGGATAGGCTTTCTGAATGCTCTCCTCAGTTTCCCAAGTACAATCTCGCGGATCTCCACTCCATTGCACTTTGACCAAGCGAAATTTCTTGTTCCTCGGCTCTTTGGTTTCTTTGCCGATGATCTTGAGGGGCTCTCTTCTCACAGCTAATTCTGGAGTAATTTCAATATCCTGTTGAGATGCTTCTTCCACGATCAAGTCTGGATCATGAACGTGCTTTCGAAGTTGAGATATGTGAAATACATCATGAACTCCAGGAAACCAATCAGGCAATTTAACTCTATAAGCGAGCACTCCGATCCGTTCCAGAATAGGAAACGGACCAATGAATTTGGGCACCAACTTCCCAGTTTTACCGAACCGGATAACTCCTCTCATCGGCGATACTTTCAAATATACTTAATCGCCAACAACAAATGATATATCTCTTCTTCTCTTGTCGGCATAGCTCTTTTGTCGGCTTTGAGCGGCGAGTAATCACTTCTTAATAAAGTCGACTTTGTCGGCAGCTTCCCGGATCATATCTGGCCCCAACACAAGTCTATTACCGGGTTCGACCCAACAAGCAGGAGATCGGCACAGTCTACCATATAATGCTTTGAATGGCAACATTGTCAGGCTCGCCTGGTAGTTGTTATTATATGAGAATTCAGCCAAATGCAGATGGTCTTCCCATGGTCCACCGAAATCTAGAGCACAAGCCCGCAATAGATCTTCTAGTATATGATTTACCCTCTCAGTCTGACCATCTGTCTGAGGATGATAAGCGGTGCTCAAGTTCAACCTCGTTCCCAGTTCGACTTGAAATGCCTCCCAGAATTTGCTAGTAAATATTGTATCTCTATCACTGACTATACTGAGCGGCACTCCATGTAGTCTAACTATTTCCTTGAAGTATATCCGCGCCAGACTCTGAGCGGTTCTGTTTGATCTAACAGGTATGAAATGGGCAGTCTTCGTGAAGCGATCTACGATCACCCAAATACTGTCATTTCCTTTTCTGGTTCTGGGCAAACCATCAATGAAGTCCATGGAAATATGTTCTCACTTCCAGCATAGAACGTCCAGCGGTTGCAACAGTCCAGCCAGTTTCTGTTGGTCGCTTTTGACTAGCTGGCAAGTAGGCCATCGGCTAACATATATCAAGATGTCTCTTTTTAACGACTTCCACCAGAATGTTCGCTTGATATTATTGTACATTTTACTCACACCCGGATGGATACTGAGCTTAGATTTGTGGCATTCATCAAGCACATCTCTTCTGAGTTCAGGAATTTCTAGAACACAAATTCGTCCTTCTAATCTCAAAATCCCTTCGCTGTCGAGCTGGATATCCGAAGCATTGCCTTCACGAAATCGCTAACTCATTCCTTTAATAAATTGGTCGTCTTTTTGGAGAGCCGATATCTTGTCAATCAACGAAGTCTACAGTGATAAATATGGCGATCATTTCATTCTTTCGGCTTAACGCATCAGCCACGACATTAGCTTTCCCTGGAGTGTATATAATTTCAAAATCGTATGTTGCAAGGAACTCTAGCCAACGTTGCTGCCTCAGATTCAAGTCTTTCTGGGTGAACAGATACTTTAACGACTGGTGATCTGTAAACAGTTCAAATCTCTCACCCAAAAGATAGTGTCTCTAGATTTTCAAGGCGAATACTATAGCCAATAACTCAAGATCATGAGTTACATAGTTTTTCTCGTGTGGCTTCAGCTGAAGGCTAGCACAAGCAATCACTTGGTCCCTTTGCATTAACACTGCGCCAAGGCCTTCTATAGAAGCATCAGTCCAGACTTTCAAATCCTGATTGCTATCGATGATGGTTAACACTGGAGCTGTCGTTAATCTTAACTTTAGCTCTTCAAAAGCCTCCTCACTTTCTGGAGTCCATTTGAATTTAGATTGCTTCTTTGTATGCTTCGTTAAGTGACCAGATATCTTCGAAAAGTTTTTAACGAACTTCAGGTAATAACTAGCCAATCCAAGAAAACTACGAACTTCTGTTGGAGTACAGGGCTGTTTCCAATTTTGAATGGCTGTGATTTTACTTGGATCCACAACAATTCCTTCTTTTGATACGACATGGCCCAGAAATTTTACTTCCTCTTGCCAGAATATACATTTGGACAGTTTGGCTTTCAATACATTCCTTATGAGGATTTCCAGAACCTGTTCCAAATGCTTTTCATGTTCGGCCTTTGATTTAGAGAAGATTAGAATATTGTCAATGAAAACCAGAACAAATTTATTCAAAACCCCTCTAAACACTCTATTCAACAGATCGACGAAGTAAGCTGGAGCATTACATAAGCCGAACGGCATTACTAACCACTCGTAGTATAAGTCGGGACCTCTGAATGCTGTCAAAGGAACACACTCCTCGGCGATACGAAGCTGATGGAAACCTGTAGCTAGGTCCATTCGTGAAAATACTTGTGCGCCATTTAATCGATCCAACAAATCATCAATCCGCGGCAATGGATATTTGATATTTATGGTCTGCTTGTTCAAATCGCGATAATCCACACATAGACGTAGAGTACCGTCAGATTTAGGGACAAACACGACTACTGCTCCCCAATCAGAGAAACTAGGCCTGATCAGACCCTTCCATACGAGCTGTCGTGTTTGATTGTCTAATTCCTCTTTCTCTTTCAAGGACATTCGAATAGCGTGGACTACCGGCCTTGCATTCGGAATTAAAGCAATTTTGAAATCAATTTCTCTTTGCGGAGGTAAGCGAACAACTTCTTCAAACACATCCGCCTAGTTCTGGATGACAGGAATATCTTTTATGAGGTCGGGAATATTCTCTGTGACTTCAGGGATATTTTCTATTTGGGCTAGAGAAACATCGAGAGCTGCCCAGAAGTCTTTTCTATTATATTTCTGACCTTCACATGGTATGGTTATATAATTCCCTGATTTAATCTTAGCCCTAACAACTCTCTCGGCGCGTCTAACCTCTGCTTCATATTTGGTTAGCCAATCCAATCCTAGAATAAGATCGAATTCATTAAAATTCATGACGATAGAGATAGTAGGGAATTTATAACAGGAAAAAGAGACAGGTATTGCACAAACCCAACTGAGATCGATGGAACCCCCAACCGGATTTTGTACAGTCATTGGGTCTTTGAGCTTCTTCACATTCAAATTCAACTTCTTAACTGCATTCTTGGTAATGAAGCTTCGTGACGCGCCTGTATCAAACAACACTTTAACTAGAATGTTTTTGACATTAAGTGTGCCTTCCAAAACATCTGGTCTTCCCTGACTAGCTGAGGGATCAGAAGTTTCTGCTACTTCATTCACTTGAACTATTTCAGTCTTTTTCAACTGCCAGCAATCTTGCTTTACGTGACCAGCCTGATGGCAGAGATTGCATTTTTTATTCGCTTGAAGTCCTTCTTTGGATTGAAGTCCACCTTTTAATCGCTTCTTTAAGGGTCCGCAGTTTATCGACAAATGCCCTTTCAGATGGCAGTTAGAGCAAGTGGCGGTCTTTACTAGTTCCTTCTCAGATTTAGCCCTTTTTCTCTTTGCACTGGGCTTCTTACTGATCTCAGACATCGTACTGGCCTCAGGACGATCAGTTTCTGATTCAACTTTATCACTAGAACTGACCTCCTCTTCGTAGTGTAACATACCTTTCTTGTCTAGATCTTCGTACAGATAAGCCATATAAATCATGTCTGAAAAAGGAAGCTTCACATTCCTCATTACACTATTCTGATATTTTCTTTGAAGCCCATTGATAAATCTCAAATTCTTCCTCTTCGGATTTTGAATTAGATGAGGGGCAATGTGAGAAAGTTCATTGAATTTCTTATGATATTCTGGAATGGTCATATATCCTTGTATCAAATAAGAAAATTCATCACATAGTCGCTCAATTGCTTCTGGAGGAGTAAATCATTCCAGGAAAATCACTCTGAATCTATCCCAGGTGGTATCACCTTCTGGATTATCCTTGATAACCGAATCCCACCAGAACAACGCTTCGTCTTTGAGTGTCCAGGATGCCAATAATCTTTTATGGTCATCCCTCAGCTTTAATCCTTCGAAGATTTTCTCAGCCGAACGAATCCAAGCTTGTGTTCTCATAATAGATTCTTCGCCCGAGAACGGTTTTCCACCTAGATTTCTATATTTCATAAATAGAGCTTCTATATCCAGGTCAGTATTACTTCTTCTGTTTCTGGCACTCATTTTCTAGTTCTTCTGCAAATAGCAAATCAAGTGTCAGGTCAACATAAAAGATATTTCAAAATATAGAGACAAATACTTGAATGTAAATGCGTCTATCTAGGTGTTATTTCATTCTGCTACTCATACCATGATATTACTTATCCTGTCTGTATAGAGTTACCCGTCCTAGAACGCTACTGGTTCTATTTCTGACGAGTTCGTTAATATGTTATATTCCAAAACTAAGCTTAACCAAAGCTTTGATACCACGTTGTGACATTACCGCGAAATCCGGTAGGCTTTGCAACCATCCCTTCATCCTCCAGTACAGCAGGGAAAACCTACTGTGGCTCACACTGGTCCCCCAATCCCTTGTTTTACGGCGACCCTCTCGAGTCTCGCGCCTACTGGCGAACCAACGCTCTAAGCTATGACATGTAGGGATAAGAGTCTCCTGTTCGCCACAAAACCGCGAAGCGAGAATCCCCTATCATGCGTACCCGGCCTACTCAGGGCCAGCAAAAAGGACTGGTATGAGAAATCTACTCAACACTTTTATAATATGGCTAATCATAGGACCACGCCACTTTCGTGGAACAGGTTTACTCCATTGGATTGCCAGTGCTTTAAAAACAAATCTTTCTTTTAAACATCGCAATGCTTTTTATAAAAACGAAGCCATTATAAGACTCAGTACCCATCACACAATGCAACGCAAACCGGAGGATAGATTCTTTACCTTATAATGGCCAAGATATGCTTGATACGAATAAATCAAAAGCATTTGATATTACTACTAGTGTTTATATGTTTCAAAAACAATTTCAAATCATAACTATCAATCATAGACGACATGAGCGTCCCATGCCACTATGTCGCCAAATATATATACAATCGAAACCGCACAGTCACGTATTTAGAAATTGGATTTCCGTCATGAACCAAGGAAAAAGATAGTCCTTACCGAATTCGAGACGCTCTAACCCGTGTCTCAGGAACAGCCGCAACTGCCCCTTGGATCGTCAGGGCTGGTCCACCGAAGTGGATTATTATACCTGAACACTACGTTTCCCCACCCTTTGGGGCGTCAACGAGCCAACGAATGACTCCATCGGACCTGAATCGTCCGATCTAACTGAGGCGCCTCGCAACAGCTACAACCACATAAGTCAAACTCGTCAGGGCGTGTAAAACTACTGACGCCACTTCTAACTAGAGGGAAACGCAGGCCCTCCCTGATGTCCTCTCCCGTTTTTGGTTCATACCGGGGTGTGAGGTTCGCGATTTCACGTTATACACAAAGCTACGCCACGCAGGCGGTGCTTTGATCATCACCGCAAGACTTTGCTTTTCAACAGAAGCCCTGATCACTGCATCTTAACATGCCACACAGGCAATTCACACCGTGCTACTGATGGCTATCAATCACACTGGATAAATTCCAATGTCAGACGCACTGTCCATTTGCAAGTCCGTTCTGGGTCTGAACGAAACAGGAGGCACTATATACCTCGCAAACCCATCGATCACCACATACGTCTGGACGATCACCACTCCTTATCCATATTTCGGGATGCCTCCCAATCAAGACCTCGGTTACCATCCAAACGAGGTGAAGATCTCCGGTCTTCGACCACCGTCTTCATCTTCGATTTCTTATCGTCGATTCAGTTATTCAGAATGGGATAAACCCGGTCTTTCTGAGCAACTCGCATATATAATAAACAAGTGCAACACTAATCATACACACGCATCATTTCAATTCATTAGTCACTAACCGTCAATCAGTAAGAGAACGATTTCCCAAATATTAACCCCGAAGGCCGAAACCAACATCAGATCAACACCCAGGAAACCATTCGACTTAGCCAACCTTCAGTTAGTTTCTAATTTTCACATCCATATCATTTATAATATTTTATAACGATTTATCGCTATTTTTATTTATTTTAAAATAGCCAATTTATTCAAAACGACGCTTCGGGCCATAACGCGGCCGTGGCGCTGTTTTTCTTCAGATTTGATTTACACATATCTGAAAATCTAACCGTTGGATCTTCACAAAATTCACATCATTAGCAAGATCTTTTCAAAACAAATCCAACGGTTCCAGTTTTTGGAAAATCCGACGGTCGGATCTCCTGGTATAATCGTTTGAAGTTTCGAATTTCAAAATACGAACTGTAGCGTCATTATTCGATTAAATATATATATATATATATATAATCGATTCTGGCGCTGTTTTTCTTCAGATTTGAATTAAACATTCCAGACAATCCAACCGTTGGATTTTTACAAAGTTGGTGCCGTTGGAAAGATATTTCCAAAGCGAACCCAACGGTTGCGATTTCGGGAAAATCCGATGGTCGGATCACCCGCAATAATTGTTTGAAATCACGGTTTCAAAATACGAACTGCAGCTTCGTTTTTCGATATATTTCAATTCAATTTATATAAATATATCGATTCTTCGATTTCAAACTATATGATTTTCATACTTTTGATAAAAATGATATTTTTATCAAACTGTTTTCTATTTCAATACTTCACTATTTTTAACAATTCATGTATATAATAAAAATGTGATTTTTAACGTAAAACAATTTATTTCAAAACTCGAATAATTTATATATTTCATATAGGTGATAAAAATAGGATTTTTATTATAAAACAATTTATTTCAAAACAAGATTATTTTATATATTTCATATCGATGATAAAAATGGGATTTTATTATAAATAACTTCTTTCAAAATAGGAATACCATTCAACACATGAATTTCAATTCAACGAATGAATTTTGATTCAACACATGAAGGTTTTCTGTAGTTTATATAAATCGATAAAAAGGTGATTTTTATATTTAAAACATGAATACCATTGAACACATGAATTTCAATTCAACGAATGAATATCGATTCAACACATGAAGGTTTTCTATAGTTTATATAAATCGATAAAAATGTGATTTTTATATTTAAAACACGAATACCATTCAACACATGAATTTCAATTCAACGAATGAATATCGATTCAACACATGAAGGTTTTCTATAGTTTATATAAATCGATAAAAAGGTGATTTTTATATTTAAAACACGAATACCATTCAACACATGAATTTCAATTCAACGAATGAATATCGATTCAACACATGAAGGTTTTCTATAGTTTATATAAATCGATTAAAAGGTGATTTTTATATTTAAAACACGAATACCATTCAACACATGAATTTCTAATCAACGAATGAATATCGATTCAACACATGAAGGTTTTCTATTCAACGAATAAATATAGTTTCAACAAATGAAAATAATTCAAACACACGAATATTATTCAAAATTTCGGCAGCATAACGGTAGGGTAGTTAAAACCGGGACCGTCACTAGTACGGCTCCTCGCTCTACCTTAAAACCTCGCGGTTTTTGACAATGGGGAATCATGCATCTAGTTCGCACGCAGGCGGCATGTATATTTATTTCATTTCCACAAACTAATCCTATGTCGTTTCAACCAAATATTTCTCAACCACAAACGGGTATTTTTCAACCACAATCAATCAATTTCTACCACAAACAATTCCAATCAACCATTCGCTATCAATCAATTTTCACACCAATCATAACCAATAAATATCGTCCATGGTTTGTGAACGAGGGGCGTATATATATATATAGCATTTCACTTCGATTTCAACACATATATATTTTTTACAATGCATATATAACTTATACATCGAACGTACAACTTATGCAACGCATATACAAGAGGTGTATAACGCTTATATAAATCATAAATTGATCATATAATTTATACATCTTCATTTTCCATATCGTTTATAAATTAGAAATCTCACATTGGGTTCCACTCCACCAAAAATAGCAGAAGGCTCAGAAAAATATGCGGTCTCTTCTAGAATGTAGAAGACGTCCACACGGTCACGATGTTTCCTGTTTCATAGAATTTCGTCAAAAACGAAAAAGATATGATTTTTCAAAGTTTGCAACGGTTTAAAGGTGTTAAAACTGTTGAAAATTAATATAGCTGTATACCTCGTTTATTTCTTCAAAACTTGGTTTAGATTTAATCTTCAATCCGCTACGCTTCGTCCCGATCAGGTTACGCCACCTCGTCAAGCTTGGAACGGCGCACCAGGGGTGGGGGTTTCGTTGAACTCGAACTGGCGAGGAGGGGGTATCGGAGGCTGGAAGTTTGGATCTTCCTGGGCTCGATTCTCGAGGCATAGCGCACGGTGGAGGTCGAGGGTGGTATGGATTTGAAGGCCTTGAGGAGTACTACAAAAACCTTAACTGGAGTGGGGGCTAAAGGTGAATGGATTTGCTAGAAAATGGAAGGGAAGGGAGGAAAGCCAGCCGTCGTCGATCGCGATGGTACAAGTTTTTTTTTGATTTTTTGATTTTATTTAAATTATGAAGAAATAATTTGATTGGCCGGGGGGTTTTAAAAAGGGTTTTCTGACACGACCTCTAATCCAAACCCAACGACTATCGTCCCTAGCGTTTTACCCCCATTCCGAACACAATGGGATATGTTTCGAAGGCCCATTCGACTGTTTCAGTCAGTTTTCATTCAAATTAAAATATAAAACATTCAATATTTAATTTGAACGTACATTTCAATTTGCCAGGGCCACAAACTAATTCGAAAAATTCCAGAAAAATAAATCTGGCTATGTTTTGACGATGCATTCCCAACAAAACTAGTTTCGTCGAATTCAGAGACCGTTTGCAAAAAGGCCCATTTCTGGTCGATCCAATTTAACTGTAATTGGCCAAAACACGTTTTCCTTTGCCACGCTCACATACTAGCTTCAAAAATTATGAAATTTGAAACCTAGCAATAACTTCTCATTCCGTATCCAACAAAAGTGGTTTCGTTGAATTCCGAGGTCGTTGGCAAAATGGCCAATTTCACGGGCCATATAAATTCCATAGCGACCTTTCTGAAAATTCATTTGGCCATAACTTTTGCTTTCCGCTACGAAACTTCGATTTTTCAGATTCGTTAGAAATATATTCACTAACAGATTTAAATATTTTTGGTTTCGCTCAAATCCGTTTTGTTTTGCACCCGGTATAGTCAGTCAAAGTTTGAATTCAATTTTTGAAACTGCAGCGCCATTTCGGGCCTTGTTTATAATTAGAATTAATTATATTCGTTTTGAAACGTTGATTTAAACTCACTTTTCATTGTTATTATTTAAAATATTTATTTGAAATATTTAAAATCCACTATTTTTGCCAATTTAAAATTTTTAAATTGGTTCAGATTTTCCGGGTCGTTACACAACCCGGCTACACATGACCGACCACTCATTTTGCTTGAGTGTATCGAATGTATATCACCAATGGTTGGGATCAGCAACCGTTTTCCCGAATGGGAGAACATCGAATAGATTAAAGAAGTAAATGAAACTCTAAATTAGGTGACAATAGACCCTAATTGGAAGCAACCCACTTAGCCATGCTGCTTGCCCGCCCGATTTTCATCATTTCCCGGTTGTGAGGCCAGTGGCCACGCTTATCTCCGATAGATCACACATTTATTCACTTTGAATGTCACATCGTCATACCCGCCAAATCACAAATTGATTTCCCAAAAAATACAACGGGTATACAGCTAAGAGAAACAAATTCCTCCGCCGTCGAATGTTTATAATTTGAAGAGATCAACTTACGCGATCTATTAAATATACTCTGTCAGACATTCTTCCATATAGGTCGTCTTGAGACTGCATAAACCGAAGGCACTATTCTGTAAATCCATCTTAAGCAATTTCTACCTAGGATTTGACAGAACGATCCTTGCATAAACTCCATCTTCAATTATCTTAATCATATTTGATCGCAACGCTAACGTATACAGAGTGGTTTTCCGATAATGAATCTGATTCCGGTCTCTCCGTATTGACGACGGAAAAATGGTCAAAAACATCGATAGTCAGTGAGTTAACTATCAAAGGAAAACATGTGCACAAACAACGATATTATTTCCAGATGGAAATTCTATCGATCAATCATCATTTAACGTTTATATCTTTAGTTCATTAATTTATTTATTTCCTGTTTCCATATATTCAACATTCCTTATTTTCTAAATAGAAAATATACATTATTAATCATTGGAAAACATTTCCATCTCTTTTTCATGTATCACTGTCATTTCAGTATTCTTTATCATCAAACATTTCATTTTCGAGGATTAGAAAATATCTCAAATTATATTTGGAAAATGTTGCCAAAACTTATTCATTGGATTTAAACAGATGTTTAAATAAAACATTGCAATGCCAACTTGAACCATTAACACTTATTAGCTAAATTCAATTAACTCCTTCACTATCGAAACTTAACCATTCCTTATTTAAAAATGAAGTCAATCAAGGTGGGGTATAACTACCTCTCAGACCTTAATTGAACAACATTTCTAACCTCGAAATAGACAAAGTTCACCCTTTAGATCTTTAACAAACTTTCTTGCGTAACTCTCAGATTCTATTTACGAATCCACTTCTTTAATGAAAAACATTGATTATAACTATAGCGTTGTAATCCCTACTTCTGAAATATATAACTCCAAAATATAACTCGATTAACTCAAATCAATTAACCCTAACTCCATTAACTTTAGCTCGATTAACATTAATTCATTAACTCTTATCACTTAGCTCCTTTCGAATAAACTATATTCGATTAACTCCTTTCGAATAAAGTATATTCGATAACTCCTTTAACTCTATTCGAATAAACTATATTCGATTAACTCCTTTAACTCTATTCGAATAAACTAACATTTGATTAACTCCATTAAATCTATTCGAATAAACTATATTCGATTAACTCCTTTAACTCTATTCGAATAAACTATAATCGATTAACTCCTTTAACTCTATTCGAATAAACTATGTTCGATTAACTGTTTTAACTCTATTCGAATAAACTAATATTCGGTTAACCCTCTTCATATAACTAGTATTTGATTAACTCTCTTTCAAATAAACTATATTCGATTAATTCCCTTCGAATAACCTATATTCGATTTGTAACGACCCAGATTTTTGGTCGATTTATTTTAAAGATTTAATATGATTTTAAATATTGAACTTTATAATATAAATGGTATTTTATTGGGTTATCGATTAAATAATCGAAATATGATTTATTTTGATAATCATCGTAATGCGAGAATTTAAAATAATTCTATTCGAAGTTAAAACTGAATCGAAATGGTTCAGATGATCAATATATATACTATTTAAATATGAACGATGATAATAGAAATTTATTGTTGAAGAATTTATTTGTTCTGAATTTAAATTGATTTAATATGGCTATTTTAAATATATGTTCAAATAAAAGTGTATAATCTATTTCGTTGAATTCAAAATAGCGTTATAACATTATAACGACAGTCGGTATGCTAAAATAGCGGTTCACGATTTTTAATTGTGAACCCCGAGATATTTGATTGTGAATAGATTCGAAAACAAATCGATATCGTTTTAAAAAGTATAAAAATCTCTTTAAGTCAAATCAAATAATCAAATTATATTTAAAATAAATAAATTCCTTCTATACTAAGCTACTGAACGAAGAGTACACGACAGACCTACGCTAGCTAACTACCCTCTTCTTTCAAATCTCGTCCTTCAGGTTCCCCAGCTTCACTACGAAGCTAAACATGAATTAAATGTTGGTACGAATGGTTCCCTGATCACACTATAAATCAAGACTCAGCCTTTGTTAATTTCCATTTTTCCTAAATCCACAAAGTAAAATCGTGTTTCCATCTTCCTTCCGCACCTCAAATCCGCAAATTCAAAGTTCCCTTCTTAGTTTAAAATTCTTTGATAAATCGAAGCCTTCAAAATCAGTAACCCAGATCAAAACTTAGCCGACTCCATTCTTTCTCTTCAAAAATCAATTCGAATCCATTCTCGCGAAAAAAAAGAATTGCGATGGCGCCTGTTTAGGGTTCGAACTCGCGCGTCTTTCCCTTGGTATAAGCCGTATGAAGTGCGATCGAGTTGCTGAATTCGATGTTGACTCCAGCATGAATTTGGGTTTAGGATCGACGGGTACTTGCGATGTAGTTTGGGGTGTTCGAATGGTCAGACTGAAACACGAATGTGCTAATGGTTGAGTGATTGGTGAAAATCTACTGATGGAAGTAGTGCCTGTTGGTGAAATAGAGGAAGAAGGAATGATGGAATCGACAGAGTGGGTTTGCCTGAAGCAATAAGTCATGATTTTTTTTCTAGGGGCTTCAAGTTGGGGAACACAGGGGGCATCGGTGTTCAATAGAAGACCAGACTTGGATTTTTGTGGAGTTTAGCGTCAGTGTTAAATCTCTGGATGTTTGTTGCGGTGGGTTTAAGATATATCACGGCATTTCCTGTATCCTTGTACTGTAGTCGGAGGAGAGAAAATGTCTAAGCTTGACTTCATATCGTAGCAGATTGTTTGTATTTTAACAGTGAGGAAGGAAGGGATTGGTGATGAGTTAAGTATTGAAGTTGCGGGTTCAATTTAGGAAAGAAAGAAACATGAAAAATGGATTAGTTAATTTAATTTAGTTTATTAATTCATTCTATTAAGTAAACGTGAATTATAAGTGATTAAACGCTAAAAAAACATATTTCTTTAAAATACGAGGTCCGATGGGGATAAACAAGTCACAATGGATTTGTAGCTGCAAATTGAACGAGTTGGAGTTAACAAGATTCTTCAGATTTATCGAACATTGTCCGATTTAAATTTGAAAAGAAACTGGAATGGATTGCAATGAAAATCACGGTGAGTAAATATCACTCACCTTTAATTTATAATTATTTTTATCAGTTAAAAATAATTGTTTGTTGATTGTTTGAATGCTTTCTGCTTGTTTTAAAATATATTAGTTATTTTGGCTTGGTGGTTGCTATTATATATATATTGGTGGTTGGATTTCCTGCAGTATTATTAGAGGATGCCCGCAGTATCATTAGCGGATGACCCTATGCCCACATATATAAGTGGATCCCCTTTTTATACCGCGATATCCTGCCACGAAGCAGGATGGGTATTATTTCTGTTGACTAATGTCTGTGGATACAGGAAAAACCGGTTGGAGGGATCCAACTGGATTCCTCAAAAATATATTGTCTATTTGTTGTTTGTTTGCACATATACTATCGTATATGATGTGTTAGAAAACCTGTCAATTATAATTGGTTGTTTTGATTGTTTGAAATACCACTGGGCCTGAATATTGATCTATAAAAATATTGAAAAAGGGATTTTGAGATTTTAAATGGAAAATTCTATTTTCTAATAATAGAAATTGAAATTGGAATGGATTAAAAATATTGACTTGTTTTAAATAGATAAACAAGTATTGAACAATGTTATAAATATATATAGGAGATGGAAGTATTGAAATTTACAAACGATGTTGTAATTGGAAATTTCAAGGGAATTGAATTGAATTTATAAACAAGGCTTATAAATGTAGTGGGGAAAAAAATATCATTTGATAATTTGAATATTTAAATTCAAATGTGAATTTAAAAATATAAATGGGGAAATCGTTTAAAGAAATAAATGATGGAATTTATTCTGATGTTCAGAATATAGATTGGACTAACATAAATCCGTAAGGATTTATGATTTGAATTCGATTAGTTCGAATTTTTATTTAAATAGAAGTCGAATTGTATTTAAAATTTGAATATGAGAAATTCAAAGAGAATTTTGAATAAGAGAAATTCAATGGAATTTGAATATAGAAAATGCAAAGAGAATTTCCAAAATAAGATTTTGGGTTTTAAATAAATTTCGAAATAGGCTTGTTTAAATAAAACAAGGAAATTTATAAAATGGTGTTTATAAATATAATGGATAAATCATCAAGAGATAATTTGAATATTTGAATTCAAAGGAATTGAAATAGGATTTGAATTCAAAGGAATTCAAATAGAATTTGAATTCAAAGGAATTCAAATAGATTTGAATAAAGAAAGTTCAAATGAAATTTAAAATATAGAATTTGAAAATAGAATTCAAATGGAGTTAAATATAGAAATTCAAATGACATTTGAATATGGAATTCAAATAGAACTCGAATGGAATTTAAACAAAAGGGAATTCAAATTTAGAATTTGAATATAGAAATGTAAATTGAATTTGTTTATAGAGATTGAATGGAGTTTGAATATATGAAATTCAAAGGAAAATCAAATATAGAATTTGAACGTAGAAATTCACATGGGATTTGAATAAAGGAAATTTGAATATAGAAATTCAAATAGAATTTGAAAAAAATAGAAGTGAATTGAAATTTGAATATAGAATTTCAAATAGAAGTGGAAAAGATCGGAAATATTATGTTGAATTGGAAAATGGATTTGATATATAGTAAAATATATCATAATAGAGTTGAATTTATATAAACGAAGTTTTAAAATGTTTATATATATAAATATAATTAAAACGAACTCGCCGCAGTGCTGCAGTTCGTAAATTGGCAATTCGAACGTCAATTGAGTATACAGAGCTCAATTGAAGTCGGAATTCTTTGAAACAAGAAACGTCAGGACCGATTTGATAATAGTTTTCTAATAAAGGAAAGAAATCTGGATTTCGTTTTATATATTTTGAGTTATGTCAAAATTAAATTTTTAGAAAAGCAGCGCTATAACCATTTAAAAACCCTAACGGTTTATTTAATTTATAAAAGGATTTTAAGCAAAAAAAAATCCGAATTTCTATTTAGAAAATTTCAGATTTGAGTTGTAAATTATACATAAACTCAAGTGGAGTAATGAATTGATTTTTGAAACAGAAATCAGATTTTGATTATTAAATAGAATTAACTAATTTGAATAGTAATTAGTTAATGAGATTTTTAATTGATATTGGGCTTTGAATAAGTGAATTCGATTTGAAAATTTACATTCGAAATCGAAAGGGAGACTAGGATTTGAAATTGAAAATTCAATTTGGGTATGAGCTAATTAAATATTTTGTTTGAACATGTTATGTTCAAACGAAGTAGTGAAATAGGCAGAGTAGCTAGTTAAAGGATAAATGGGCAAAACTGAATTCAAATGATTGGTTAGTGTTAAATTGAATTGGAAACAGGTGAGCATGTGTTAGACATGTATGGGGTGAAGTATATGAAGATTTTAGTTTGTGCCTAACAAAAAGGTACATGTTTAAATTCATATATGAGATTTTATGCACCGTATCGGCAAGTCGCTTGGCTTTTTATTTTTCTTTTGGATTGTTGAGGGCTATGGGAGACTATTTGAAATATCCCGAAGCTCCCGGTACAAGGGAGGTTATGGCGAATTTTTCCGGGAATTTAAGGAGTTAGAATATTTTTAAGATAATTTGATAGTTAGAAATCTATATATCGATATATATAGAGCTCGATAAGGTAACGAAATTAAAAATAGAATATTGTAAACAAAAAGGGAAATCTATAAAATAGAAATGGAAAGCGAACCATATACATGTTTTTCTAAAATGAATAATTGGTTTTTATAGTGTGTTTATTCAAGGTACGTGGTTTTGCCGTTTTGAAGTTGAGGATGTTTTCAATCAAGGTCTGAGAGGTAATTTTACCCCAACTTGATTGATTTCATTTTTAATTGATAAATAGCAGGATCCAGCCTCGAAGAGAAGTGTTTGGGAAAGAGATAAGTGATTGAAATTTGTTTCAATTGCAAATAGAATATATTT
Source organism: Allium sativum (assembly GCA_030737875.1). Lineage (NCBI taxonomy): Eukaryota > Viridiplantae > Streptophyta > Magnoliopsida > Asparagales > Amaryllidaceae > Allium > Allium sativum. The sequence goes on from CM060926.1 coordinate 406,378,043, forward strand.
TCTAAGTAAAGAAAATAAAAGAAGGTGATATAGGGCAATGTTTTTTCCAACTAGCGTAAGGGATCAATAAGATTTATGGAAATATTTAGTTAACAAATATTGGATAGGGAAATGAGGAAGTGAATTAATTAATGAAATATTAGTTAACATGCCCAGTGATTGATGGATGTTATGGATGTATGAACGTTTGTTTTTCTTCGATAGTTAAATAACCGACTATCGAAGTGTTTGCCAATATCATTGTCAATATGGAGAGACGGGTTGGATTATTATCCGTGAACCACTCTGTATTGGCAGTAGCGTTGCGAATCAGATTATATCAAGATAATCAAAGATGGAGTGAAGTGTCCGGTTTTGTTCAATCCCAGAATGAACGTAAATGGACGAATGTCTGACAAAGTATTTCCAACGATCTAATGGGTTGGTCTGTATAAATATATATGGTTGCAACGGATTTATCCCTTAGCATAACATCCAGAATATTTGTGGAAATCAATCAGTGATTAACGGATCTGACAATGTGGCATTCAAAGTGATTTTTCTATCAATGAATAGAAAGTAATCGTAGCCTCAAGCCTCAACAACCGGGAAATGACAAAAATCGGGCTGGCAGCATGGCTATGTGGGTCGCTCCCATTAGGGTGTATAATCACCTATATAGAGGTTCATTTAATTCCTTATTCTATTTGATGTTGTCCCATTCGGGAGACGGTTGCTGATCCCAACCGTTGATGATATACATTCGATACACTCAAGCGAAATGAGTGGTCGGTCATGTGTGTGCCAGGTCGCAAGACATTCTTGTTGAACCCCAGTGTATCGTCTCCAGAGTACAATGATCGGAAGGAGGTTCCATACCTTGTCATAGTCGGAATCCAATCTCCAATAAGCGCCCTGCGGTTTTTGATTTTATATTATATATGGAGCGTGAGATGTAAGTGTTCCACTAGATTGTTATTTATTTGATTTAGACACTATCATAATATCACTGGATTTTCGTATCAAAGTGTTTTGGGTTATAGTAAGGTAAAAACCATCCATGTTTATGTGTGGGCTGGTCTTACTATTATTCTTTCTTTCGAAAGGATTTTGAAAGTTAAACAAATGGTTGGAGTTTACTCACACCAGTCCCGTGACTGACCCAGAGTTTATTTTGTTTGTTTTCCCTAAACTCTTGGGTGCCCAAATTTGTACGGGCAGTCAAGTAGTCGGGATTTTTCATATTCACTTGGAAGAGCTGGAAGCAGGAGGCTTCACCAGTTAGCTATAGACTATCATATATTCCGCTGTGAACCATGTTTGTATTTGGAAACAGGTGTTTATAACTCCTTTGACTCTATTCGAATAAACTATATTCGATTAACTCCTTTAACTCTATTCGAATAAACTATAATCGATTAACTCCTTTAACTCTATTCGAATAAACTATGTTCGATTAACTCTTTTAACTCTATTCGAGTAAACTAATATTCGGTTAACCCTCTTCATATAACTAATATTTGATTAACTCTCTCTCGAATAAACTATATTCAATTACTCCTTTCGAATAACTAATATCCGATAACTCCTCTTTGAATAAACTATATTCGATTAACTCCTTTCGAAAAACTAATATTCGATAACTCCTCTTCGAATAAAATATATTCGATTAACTCCTTTCGAATAACTAATATTCGATAACTCCTCTTCGAATAAACTACATTCGTTTAAGTCCTTTCGAAGAACTAATATTCGATAATCTCTCTTCGAATAAGCTATATTCGATTAATTCTCTCCTTCGAATAACCTTGTTCGATAACCCTTTCTTCGAATAAACTATATTCAAATAATTCTAATCCGACTTACTCTAATTCAATTAACTCTATTCGATTAACTCCATTAAGTTTGACTTCGTATTTCAAAATAGTATCCCGTTTCCAAATTCTATTTATACTTCTATTTATAGAATTATTCATACAAAATCTCCTTTTTATTTCTAACACTTAAATCTCATTTAAAATCCCCTTTCATAACTCTTTTTATTTTCTAAATAAATATTTCCTTTTATAATCTATTTATTTTCTAAATAAATATTTCCTTTCAAATTCTATTTATTAATGTTTTACAAATATTTCCTTTTCGATTCTATTTGCAAATATTTTACAAATATTTCCTTTTCGATTCTATTTGTAAATGTTTTAAAAATATTTCCTTTTATAATCTCTATATTTATTTTCCAAATAATTATTTCTTTTATAATCTATTTATTTTAAAAATGTTTCTTTTTATAAAATCTTTTGAATTTATAAATATTTCTTTTTCAATATAACATTGAAATTTCCTTTTTAACATTCCAATATTCCTTATGGTATTTAACGTACCATATAACAATGATCGGTATCATTCAAACATACAAAATCAACAACAGATTTCATATCACATCATATAACTCAATATATGAAAAACAGTAAAATAAAAGTTGAGGAATCCAGTTGGATTTGTCCGACCTATTTCCCTGCATCCACAGATGTTACACAATATAATTCACATCAGTTTCATTTCACTATGAAATATTCTGATAAACAGAATCAATATTTGATTAACGATATATCGATATTTTCAACCAATCAATTAGCAATTTAACCAAACAGTCAACACACAACAATCAACCAACATTTATCAGTTCTAAAAATACGTTATAAAAATATATACTGGTAGAGTTAATGAGATTTACTCACTTTGATTGGTTATCGTTAAATAACGACAATCGATTTTCGATCCAGATCAGACAATTTATTTAACTATATATTGTAATGAGCACCAATTCACTCCCAGTCAGTTCCATTGCGTAGTCATCGTCCATACGATCCCAACGGATCTTGTTTCGTAGGATTTCGATCATGTATGTAAAAGATATCAACATTACAAGTTCATATACATAATTAAATTGAATTAGCTTAATTTAATTTGAGTTTGGGCTTTACCAAACTACTCCGGCCCAAAGTGATTTAAACCGCACCTGCAGACTATAGTCTTCTCCATCTCCATTCAATACGCCAGTTCTACGGATTATCTCATGGCCATTCCAAAATGGTGAACTCGACTTCCACTTACTCCTCATGCTACAAGAACCTGTTCTAAGAACACACCATTTCCGATATTGAAAGCCTCGACTGCTCCTCGCTTCTTCACCGAAATGGAATCAGACCTTCACCAATGAACTCCCCTCCGAAATCTCATAACTTCCATACCAGCGCCACATCACTTGATCGCCTCCTCCTTAGATGCAACCTCCGCCAGTAACACGCAGCTCATACAGAACATCGACAACTTTTATTTTATTTTTAAATCCTCAAAAATCAAAAATCGATTCTATTCCATGCCATCAATTCCACTACAACCTCGAAATAAGCCAAAACTCCTTGAATCAGAGAAAATCAGCAACCCTAGTTGCGACAGCTTACTTCTAGTGGAAAAAGAAGAAGTTCGAATCCGCATCGCTCCATCATTACCTTGCGATCTTAAAAACCAACAACACCAACTTCCTCCTTATTCGAGTATCTCCTTCTCCATACCCGAAACGATGAACTCGACTTCCACTTACTCCTCATGCTACAAGTACCTATTCTCAGAACACACCATTTCCGATATTGAATGCCTCCACCTCTCCTCATTTCTTCATCGAAATGGAATCAGACCTTCACCAATAAACTCACCTCCGAAATCTCATCACTTCCATACCAACGCCACATCACTCGATCGCCTCCTCCTTAGATGCAACCTCCGCCAGTAACACGCAGCTCACATAGAACATAGACAACTTTTTTGTTTTAAATCCTCAAAAATCAAAAATCAATACTATTCCATGCCATCAATTCAACCGCAACCTAGAAATAAGCCAAAACTCCTTGAATCAGGGAAAATCAGCAACCCTAGTTGCGACAGCTTACTTCTAGTGGAAAAAGAAGAAGTTCGAATTGCATAAAAATCCTACTGGAATGAATCGGAGCATACAGAGAATGCAGAAAATATATTTCATAGTTTATAGATTTTTATTTTAATTCCTAGGAATTTTTGATGACCTCCATTTTCACATTTATAAGAACCGAAGGAGGCGGAAAAATCTGTTGACCGTGGAATGAAAAAGTTTAGGGTTAAGGAATTGTAGTTGAGTATTTATAGGATAAAATATAATATTTAAATCGATTATTATATTTTATTTTAATGAATCGTTATATGTATTTGTCCTTTAAACAATACTATGATCACATATAATACCCAAAAATCATGGAAATGGACAGGCAGCTATAGTTCGACATTACAGACCCAATGAAACTTGTTTCGTCGAATTATAACTTCGTATGCTCACACAGGGTATTTTTAAGTCAAATTATCATCTGTTTTTCACATTAAAATCCCGTACAGCCACATACTGACTTCAAAAATCACCAAACTTGACATCTAACAATAATTTAACATTGCGGATCCAACAAAATTAGTTTCGTCGAAAACGGAGGTCGTTTGCAAAACTTGCTATTTTTAAAGCTCTAAATAACCCATTTAAATATTAATATATTTAAAAATAATTAAATTAAATATTTATAAATAAATATTATTGTATATATTCATAATAGAATATCATACAGCTCCAATTGGATTTATAACTCGATATTCAAATCCCAGTTGAATCGATATTCAATGTATATTGAAAAATTCATTTATAATATAAATAAATCATTATAAATTATAAAGGAATTTCATAGCGACTATTTTAAAATTTGATTTGGACATAAATCAAAATCTACACGACAAAAACCCAATTTTTTTCTTCCATTAGAAAAATATACTTCACCAGCTCCGAACGTTTCTTGTTTCACAGAAATCCGATTTAAAACGGATTCTGTATATTCAATTGAAGTTCAAATCGCCAAATTACGAACTGTAGCGCCATTTCGAGCTCGATTTTAATCATAATATAATTATACGTTCAACTGTCGTTTATATAATATATTCGTTAATATAATTTAATTCTTAACTGAATTATATATTTTGAATTGCCCAATTAACACAATATAGTCAATTCACTATTTCAGAATTAAATATATTATTATATTGTTTATAGTAATTAAATATTCGATGTTATTTAATTAAACAACCGTTTAATTCTCTTAATCTCTATTTAAATAATTAAATAAATTAATTATAATATCATAAAAATATGGGACATTACATTCTTCCTCCCTTAAAATAATTTCTTCCTCGAAATTGTTAAGTTAGAAAACAAACCCTATTGAATGGGTTAAAAATTATTTTTACTTCTTTAACTTCAGTTTCACTGTGCCAATTAATTTCAACTAAATTATTTATTCATTCCTAATTAACGAAAATTTTCAAAAATTCTGAAAATTTTCTAATACCCTAAATTTTCGAAAAATTTCGCCAGCACCTCCTTTGTACGGCTCAATCGGTACAACTACAACTCGCCTCTCTAGGCCTTCTCCAATCCAAAAGAAAATCAAACAGCCAAGCGGCTTCTCAATTTGTCTCATAAAATCTCATACCCAATATGAAATATAAACTTTTACCTTTTTTTTGGGCATATCATTATATTCTTTCCACCTGTTATCAATTCAGCGTATATCAATATCATTCCAATCAGTTTTACCATCGAACCCGAACATTCACTTATATCCAAACCAAATCCTCTGCTCATACGAACCAAATTCCACTTCAAATTCCCATATCACCAATCCAATTTTCCTCGATACCATTCTAATCCAATTCAATTCAATTACCACTGAAATGCCTTTATTTCAATTTCAAATTTTCTTTCACAAATTTCTATTTAAATTATTTTTAATTTAAACAATCTCTTCTTGGGAGTTCTAAATAGCTTCACTTTTCAAAATCGAATATTCCTTTTCGAAATTCAAAACAACTTGTTTTTCTAAACAATTTCAAAAACAGTCTCTTTGGTAGTGATCCATCACTTAGAAACTCGAAAATGAACACCGATGATGTCTGGATCAACATCGGAATTTATTTTCAAGCAACTAAAGTGAGTTCAATACTATATCACTTATCAAAATCACCATTCAACATCTCCATTTTGAAATATATTTCAATATACCATTCATAATGCTTGAACAACAATTTAAAATCTCCCATGATTTTAAAATTCTCTTATACTTAATTCAATTCCATTTATAACCACTTCCCATGGTTTCGTAATTTTAATTCCAAATTCTGGTTTTAATCCAGATTTTTAATTCACCCGATTTCATATATTACACTTATATGAATCCTGATTGGCTATTTATATAACCATTTCAATTATAACCTTATCCGATTATTATAACAACCAACACATCCAATATACTATAATATTTCCATATCTATACTTTCTTTTATATCAAAATATAATTGGGTAAAATTATTTCATTACCCTCTTTTCAAAACATACTATGTCGGTTCATCGTATTCGAGTGTTTAGAAACTCCTACCGATACAGTGGATCAAACTGATCGACCCGAATTCATAAACAACCCAACCAATAAATCTCCACAATATTTATAAAATCTACACATACGCTCTCTCGCATATATACACTCAACTCAATCTAGGGTATTACTAACCCCATCTCTACTGAGTTACGCCATAGAGCCAAGGTAATTACTTAACCTTCGGCTCTGATACCACTGCAACGACCCAGGTATTTCGCAACCTTCGATATCGGCATACAACATCATGTCGACTATTCAAGCATCGGAAATACTGGATAGTCCATGAAAGAAATTAGAGGGTGAGAATAGATAAGATAGAAACTTAGAATAGAAGAAGAAAAAGAACATACAATATCAGAGTAAACACGAATCTCATAGCGGAACGAACAATATATAATAGATACATATCTTTGAAACAAAATCAGTATATGTATACAATAACATTATCAGAGTACAACACTTACAACATAGCAGAAATAACAATCTATATAATCCTGAAGCCTCCTGCTCCAGCTCTTCAAGTATCTGTAAATCCCGACTACTTGACTGCCCATACAAAATTGGGTACCCAAGAGTTTAGGGAAAACAAAACAAACTCTGGGTCAGTTATGTGACTGGTGTGAGTAAAACAATTTAAAACAGTTTGAGTAATTAAACGATATCTAATAAGACCATGCCGTATAATGGAATCGGTTTTTCCCTTATGAGAATCGAAATCAATTTGATTTAACTTTCAAATCATTTTGAAAGAAACGATAATCTTTATATCAAAACTCATTGATATTATAATAGTGTTTATCAACCACAATATTATAATCATCTAGCAGAAACGCTTTCATCTCACGTTCTACATACATAGTATACAATCAAAACCGCGAGCACTTATTGGATAATGGATTTCCAATTATGACAAGGTATGGAACCACCTTCCGATAGTGTACCTCTATAGAGGAATATACTGGGTTCAACAAGAACATCTTGCAACCCGGCCACACATGACCGACCACTCATTTTGCTTAAGTGTATCGAATGTATATCACATGGGATCAGCAACCGTTTTCTCGAATGGGACAACAACGAATAGATTAAAGAAGTAAATGAAACTCTAGAATAGGTGACAAAACACCCTAATTAGAAGCAACCCACTTAGCCATGCTGCCTGCCCGCCCGGTTTTTGTCATTTCCCGGTTGTGAGGCCAGAGGCCACGCTTATCTCTGACAGATCACACATTTATTCACTTTGAATGTCACATCATCATACCTGCCAAATCACAAATTGATTTCCCCAAAAATACAACGGGTATAAAGCTAAGAGAAACGAATTCCTCCGCCACCAAACATTTATAATTTGAAGAGATCAACTTATGCGATCCATTAAATATACTCTGTCAGACATTCTTCCGTACAGATCGTCTTGGGACTGGACAAACCGAAGGCACTATTCTGTATACCCATCTTAGGCAATTTCTACCTAGGATTTGACAGAACGACCCTTGCATAAACTCCGTCTTCAATTATCTTAATCATATTTGATCGCAACACTAACGTATACAGAGTGGTTTTCAGATAAAGAATTTGATTCGGTCTCTCCGTACCGACGACGGAAAAATGTTCAAAAACTTCGATAGTCGAAGTGTTAAAAATCAAAGAAAAACATGTGCGCAAACAACGATATTATTTCCAGATGGAAATTCTATCGATCATTCATCATTTAACGTTTATCTCTTTAGTTCATTAATTTATTTATTTCCTGTTTCCATATATTCAACATTCCTTATTTTCTAAATTGAGAAAATATACGTTATTAATCATTGGAAAACAATTCCATCTCTTTTTCATGTATCACTGTCATTTCAGTATTCTTTATCATCAAACATTTCATTTTCTAGGATTAGAAAATATCTCTGATTATATTTGGAAAATGTTGCCAAAACTCATTCATTGGATTCAAACAGATGTTTAAATAAAACATTGCTATGCCAACTCGAACCATTAACACTTATTAACTAAATCCAATTAACTCCTTCACTATCGAACCTTAACCATTCCTTAGTTAAAAACGAAGTCAATCAAGTTGGGGTATAACTACCTCTTAGACCTTAACTGAACAACATTTCTAACCTCAAGTAGACAAAGTTCACCCTATAAATCTTTAACAAACTTCCTTACGTAACTCGCGGATTTTGTTTACAAATCCACTTCTTTATTGAAAAGCATTGATTATAACTATAGCTTTATAATCCCTACTTCTGAAATATCTAACTCCAAAATATAACTCGATTAACTCAAATCAATTAACCCTAACTCCATTAACTTTAACCCGATTAACTTTAATTCATTAACTCTTATCACTTAACTCCTTTCGAATAAACTATATTCGATAACTCCTTTAACTCTATTCGAATAAACTACATTCGATTAACTCCTTTAACTCTATTCGAATAAACTAATATTCGATTAACTCCTTTAACTCTATTCGAATAAACAATATTCGATTAACTCCTTTAATTCTATTTGAATAAACTATATTCGATTAACTCCTTTAACTCTATTCGAATAAACTATATTCGATTAACTCTTTTAAATCTATTCGAATAAACTAATATTCGATAAACTCTCTTCGAATAACTAATATTCGATTAACTCTCTTTCAAATAAACTATATTCGATTAATTCTTTTTGAATAAACTATATTCGATTACTCCTTTCAAATAACTAATATTCGACCACTCCTCTTCGATTAAACTATATTCGATTAACTCCATTCGAATAACTAATATTCGATAACTCCTCTTCGAATAAACTATATTCGATTAACTCCTTTTGAATAACTAATATTCGATAACTCCTCTTCGAATAAACTATATTCGATTAACTCCTTTCGGATGACTAATATTCGATAACCTCTCTTCGAATAAACAATATTCGATTAATTCTCTTCTTCGAATAACCTTATTTGATAACTCTTTCTTCGAATAAACTATATTCGAATAACTCTAATCCAACTAACTTTAATTCAATTTACTATATCCGATTAACTCCATTTAGTTTGACTTCGCATTCCAAAATAGTATCCCATTTCCAAATTCTATTTATACTTCTATTTATAGAATTATTCATACGAAATCTCCTTTTTATTTCTAACAATTAAATCTCATTTAAAATCCCCTTTTATAACTCTGTTTATTTTCTAAATAAATATTTCCTTTTATAATCTATTTATTTTCTAAATATATATTTCCTTTCAAATTCTATTTGTTAATGTTTTACAAATATTTCCTTTTCGATTCTATTTGTAAATGTTTTACAAATATTTCCTTTTATAATCTCTATATTTATTTTCCAAGTAATTATTTCTTTTATAATCTATTTATTTTAAAAATGTTTCTTTTTATGAAATCTTTTGATGTTATAAATATTTCTTTTTCAATACAACATTGAAAATTTCCTTTTTAACATTCCAATATTCCTTATGGTATTTAACGTACCATCTAACAATGATCGTTATCATTCAAACATACAAAATCAACAACAGATTTCATATCACATCATATAACACAATATATGAAAAACAGTAAAATAAATGTTGAGGAATCCAGTTGGATTCCTCCGACCTGTTTCCCTGCATCCACAGATGTTACACAATATAATTCACATCAATTTCATTTCACTATGAAATTTTCTGATAAACAGAATCAATATTTGATTAACGATATATATATATATATAACTATATCGATATTTTCAACCAATCACTTAGCAGTTTAACCAAACAATCAACACACAACAATCAACCAACGTTTATCAGTTCTAAAAATACGTTATAAAAATATAAACTGGTAGAGTTGGTGAGTTTTACTCACTTTGATTGGTTATCGTTAAATAACGATAATCGATTTTCGATCCAGATCAGACAATTTATTTCACTATAAATTGTAATGAGCTCCAATTCACTCCCAGTCAGTTCCATTGCGTAGTCACCATCCATACAATCCCAACGGATCTTGTTTCGCAGGATTTCGATCACGTATGTAAAAGATATCAACATTACAAGTTAATATACATAATTAAATCGAATTAACTTAATTTAATTTGAGTTTGGGCTTTACAAAACTACTCCGGCCTAAAGTGACTTAAACCGCACCCGCAAACTATAGTATTCTCCCTCTCCATTCAATTTGCCAGTTCTACAGATTATCTTAAGGCCATTCCGGCATCTTAAACTCCGCATCGCTCCATCATTACCTTGCGATCTTAAAAACCAACAACACCAACTTCCTCCTTATTCGAGTATCTCCTTCTCCATACCCGAAACGATGAACTCGACTTCCACTTACTCCTCATGCTACAAGTACCTGTTCTCAGAACACACCATTTCCGATATTGAATGCCTCCACCGCTCCTCATTTCTTCATCGAAATGGAATCAGACCTTCACCAATAAACTCCCCTCCGAAATCTCATCACTTCCATACCAACGCCACATCACTCAATCGCCTCCTCCTTAGATGCAACCTCCGCCAGTAACACGCAGCTCACATAGAACATAGACAACTTTTTTGTTTTAAATCCTCAAAAATCAAAAATCAATTCTATTCCATGCCATCGATTCAACCGCAACCTCGAAATAAGCCAAAATTCCTTGAATCAGGGAAAATCAGCAACCCTAGTTGCGACAGCTTACTTCCAGTGGAAAAAGAAGAAGTTCGAATTGCATAAAAATCCTACTGGAATGAATCGGAGCATACAGAGAATGCAGAAAATATATTTCATAGTTTATAGATTTTTATTTTAATTCCTGGGAATTTTTGAAGACCTCCATTTTCACGTTTATAATAAGAACTGAAGGAGGTGGAAAAATCTGTTGACCGTGGAATGAAAAAGTTTAGGGTTAAGGAATGGTAGTTGAGTATTTATAGGATAAAATAATAATATTTAAATCAATTATTATATTTTATTTTAATGAATCGTTATATGTATTTGTCCTTTAAACAATACTATGATCACATATAATAGCCAAAAATCATGAAAATGGACATGCAGCTATAGTTCGACATTACGGACCCAATGAAACTTGTTTCGTCGAATTCCGACTTCATATGCTCACACAGGGTATTTTAAATTCAAATTATCATCTGTTTTTCACATTAAAATCCCATACGACCTCATACTAACTTCAAAAATCACGAATCTTGACATCTAACAATAATTTAACATTGCGGATCCAAAAAATTAGTTTCGTCGAAAACCGAGGTAGTTTGCAAAACTGGCTATTTTTAAAGCTCTAAATAACCCATTTAAATATTAATATATTTAAAAATAATTAAACTAAATATTTATAAATAAATATTATCGTATATATTCACAATAGAATATCATACAGCTCCAGTTGGATTTATAACTCGATATTCAAATCTCTGTTGACTCGATATTCAATTTATATTGAAAAATTCATTTATAATATAAATAAATCGTTATAAATTATAAAGGAATTCCATTGCGACTATTTGAAAATTTGATTTGGACATAAATCAAAATCCACACGACGAAATCTCAATTTTTCTATTCCATTAGAAAATATACTTCACCAGCTCCGAACGTTTCTTATTTCACAGAAATCTGATTTAAAACGTATTCTATATATTCAGTTGAAGTTCAAATCGCCAAATTACGAACTGTAGAGCATTTCAAGCTCGATTTTTATTATAATATAATTATACGTTCAACTGTCGTTTATACAATATATTCGTTAATATAATTCAATTCTGAACTGAATTATATATTTTGAATTTCCTAATTCACACAATATAGTCAACTCACTATTTCCGACTATTTCGGAATTAAATATATTATTCCATTATTTATAATAATTAAATATTCAATATTATTTAATTAAGCAGCCATTTAATTCTCTTAATCTCTATTTAAATAATTAAATTAATTAATTATAATATCGTAAAAATACGGGACATTACATCGATATCGCATACAACCAATCGACTGGTAGAAGGAAAACTGGAAACCACAGCAAATTCCAAACATCTTCACCTATTTTCAAACGTCTGACCTGATTTAGACGTCTGAAAATAAGTTTCAGACATCTGAAATGGATTTCGGCCACACCTTGAGACCATTTCAGACATCCGAAATTTATTTCAGATATTTGAAAATGTTCTCGGGCAATTCATAGCTTTGGTACAAACGTCTGAAATAAATTTCAGACATCTGGCCTGTTCAGTTATTGTTTTCCAATGGGCTTTATATATATACCTGCTAATGAAGGGCATACTAAACATTATGTGTGTTCATGTTGCTGTAAGGTACATGTTGTTATGACAACAAGTTTAATGTTGTTTTAAATGCAGCTCCCATAAGCTGATAAGAAGAACGTAACATGGCGTGATTGCATAAAGTAATCTTATCTAAATATTAATGAATATTAAACAACCACCCTTCATGTATGCGAGATGATATAGGAGTATATTAACGGCATGTCAAAGACACAGATACTTAAATTCCATTATTCTACAATCCATATACTAACCTGAATGAGACTCAAAAATCAGACTGATATTAAGGCATGTACCCACTGGATTCCCAAAGCAGCAGTAAGATGAACATTGCCAAAGTAGGTACTAAATTTCTCATTCCTAAACGTGTATAATTTGAAAGTTCAAACCATGTCTATAATTCAAAGCTTTTCTAAGCCGAGCCTTAGTAATAGGCAACTTCATCTATTAAAAATGTGCTCTGTTTTGACTCAAAACTGTCTCAGTTTTGATAAAACTGAGCTGATGCTCAGTTTTGTATCAAAACTGAGAGAGTTCACGTCAAACTGAGGAAATGTAAACCAAAGTAAAACTATAAAATCATAACCAATGTAAATACAAGTGAAAGCATAACCAATATACCTAATTGCTTCCACCTTTTTCAGAAGGTAATTGGAAGCAACATTCAATTCACTAAATATGTTGCTTAATTCATAGCACAAGTCATGTAAATCTGTTATTAACCATTTCCATCCATTAGAAATGTTGTTTTGTACTTATTTTAGGACTCTAAAATTCTAAAAATTCTACAAAAAGTTATGGTGCAAGTAAACATGAGTCTCGGAAAATACTAACTAATTAATGGTGCATGATTATTATCATAAAGTGGTATCCAAGCAAAGAATCCTTGGAAAATTACAAAGATTCAGTAAGTTGGCAAAGTTGCATTTCATGAAGTTTGTTGCCTGTAAGACTATGGCATCAGGCATGTCTTCATAGTTTAAATTCAGCTGCTTCCAGAAGAGGTCATCAACCCAATTCTGTATGCTGTAAATAACTTCTGGTCCAATTAGAAATTGGCATAGTATACAAACAATGACAATGAAGTCAATACCCTTGGATTATCATGATAAAGTGTCTAATAGTGCTGAACAAATCTTTCAGCAGGTTACCATGTTAAAGTGTCTAAAAGACCCCTCTGTTATATAATTCTTATTAATTCTAAGTGATAACAATTTTCTTTAGAGTGGACAAAGTTAAAGCAACTACTTCAGTTATCACCAAAAGAAGATAAATAAATAGAAGGGAAAAATCTAAAGAATACGTATGCGCTACCATCTTGGTTAATACCATATCTTCAAGCATACGATATATATTTCCTACGTAAATGTCAAAGGCATTGTACTCTTACATCAAGTTTATCCTATGTCTAATTTATCAGACATAGCTCATCCTTCACTTATGTTTAAAAGTAAGAAAACACAAAAAAGAAACCAACCTAAATTCAACACTTGTAACCTAAATTCAACGATATTAGTAACTGTCTTCTTGTGTGCCTCTAAAAGCAATAATGGTAGAATTCAGATCATGGTCAACACCAACAAATGCCTGCATGAAATTTAAGTACATTAACCCATACTCAATCTAAAATAATTGTCTTACGTAATTTTGTCACACACATTCCTTTAAATCCATTATGTACATTTCAATCTTCGCAAATCATGAAAATAGACACACATATCCACTTGAAAATTACACCTATGGTTTAGATCTTGTAAATCAATTTGAAGTAACGAAGTAATTGTTTGAAATATTTCATACAGTTTCTTTATAACAATATAAATAATATGAACGTAATAATGTCATTTTGAAACAAAATGTTTACACTAAAATCAACGTAAAATGGTTATTTTCCAAACAAAATATTGTTCTCAACTAAAGTGGCACGATATTTTTACCTGTAAGCAGCTTAGATATCAACAAGTAGTTCAAACATCTCAAATCTCTATTAAAAAATTTCCACTATCAAGATTGTATTCTTATTCAAATGGCTACCAAATCAAGAGTTATAGCACATAAACTGCAGTGCATGATTATCTTTGTTAAATTTGTACACCGAGTGCCCGTCCATGTAAAGAGTTATGTTAGATCATCCATATACACCTGATAATGTGATAAATCGTGCAAATGAATATGTTGTAAAACAAACAAGATGAAAACAATTAATCCAAAATTTCAGCACAAAACTCACAGCAGAAGCATATTTAACAAGTCTCTTGGCAAGAGTGTGGTTGTAAATATGACTGCAGTCGTTGTGTCTGATCCTAAGTTCAGAGATAGCTGAATAGTAGCAAAATAACTATTTAATAATTCAATGCCACAAGTAATCCAGAATAAAATTTCTAACAACTTTTCTGATATGAAGCGGTTGAAGTATAAATGAGCAGTCTTACAATATAACAATGACCAAATGATAAACTTTAAGTAGATAATACTTCTTCACATAAGTATAAAAAAAAATTAGAAAGGAAGGAGTGAGACAAGAAAGAAAAAGCTATCATTTATGCAACATCAAATGATGTAATAATGAGACAAATAATTGAGAAAAAATAAATAGAAGGATGCTTTATGCAAAAAAATCATAAACCAAAATTTCTCATACAAAGACAATACTTTAGGTCTCCCAAGTTAGAATATGCAGCACTGATGAGTACCACAAGACCATGAAGAAGGTAATCACTAAAAGTACACCAATAAAGTTGAGATTCTGTAATAACCCGGAAATCCGAACCAATTTAAAAAATTTATTTTGGCAATTTTGATGAATTTTGAATATTTAAAATGATTTATTTTAAATAATAACGACAAGAAATTTATTTTGAATAAGATTAGAACGGAAATATTTATTTGAAATGACGTTAGAATATAAATATTTATTTTTAATTATACAAGGAGTTGAAAATGGCGTGGTAGTTCGAAAATTTGATTTCAAAGTTCAAATGAATGTACAGGATTCAAAATAAACAGGATTTTAGAGAAACCAAAAATATTAGAATTTATTTGAAAATATCTTTCCAATGAATGCGAAAAATTGAAATTTCATAGCGGGGATAAAAAGTTATGTCCAATTGAAAATTCAAAATAGTCGCTATGGAATTCTGGCCCTTAAAAATAGCAATTTTGTAAACGACCTTTGTTTTCGACAAAACCACTTTTGTTGGATCCGAGATGTCAAATTATTGCTAGGTTTCAAAATTCATAATTTTTGAAATCAATATGTGAGTGTGGCAAAAGAAAACGTGTTTTGGCAGTTTCAGTCAATTTTGATCGACCAGTAAATGGCCATTTTTCAAACGGTCTCAAAATTTGATAAAATTAGTTTTGTTAGGACCGTATCGTCAATACGAAGCTCGAAATTATTTTTCTGAAATTTTTAGAGCCAGTATGTGGCCTAGGTAAATTGAAATATATGTTTAAAATTGAATATGTAGATTTAAATGTTAATTTAAATGAAAACTGATTGAAACAGTCGAATCAGCTTGCGGGACATATTCCATTGCATTTGGAATAAGGTAATTAGCTAGGGGTAACAGTCGTTGGTTATGATTTGGGGTTTGAAAGGAAAGTAAACTTTTTGGAATTTATTAACTAAAGTAAATAAAAAAATATATAAATATATTATCCCATTGTTCAACCCCTCTTTCATTCTTTCTCCCCTCACTTTCACTCCACCCCGTCGTTCAGAAAAACCTCCCACATCGATCGACGAAATCGCCTCCTCCACCGCCGCTATAGGGGCGCCACCACCGCACGCCAACTTGCGTTCCTCTCCCCCATCCTTCTGATGCACCTCCTCTCTCCTCCCCCTCCCCAAACCGAACGCCCTAACCCTCCAAATCCACAAAACAGCCACCGTTGCCACTTCCTTAGTCCATCACCCCCTTGCAGACCACTAGGTCGCCGACTTCCACCTCCGCGAGCTACCAGCGCCGCAAACTTCCTCCCCCCTGATTGAGATCGATCTCCAGACATAAAAAGGTGATTTTTATTTTTTTTAATTCGCTAATTATGTTATTTAGATGATTTAGAAATTAAGCATGGTTTAAAAACTAAATTTTTTATGTAAAGATTTGATTTTTAATTTAGCAAAGTTTGGTATTTTTCTATAATAAAAAGATCTGATTTTTAGAAGCTAAAAGATCAGCTTGTTAATCATATAAAGAAAGGACTTTTAATTTATATTAAAATTCGATATTTATATATATGACTAGCGAGATAAAGAAACGATTTTTATTTATATATGTAGAGAATAAAAAACCTAATTTTTATATATGTATGATAATAAAAATATAATTTTTATGTAGCAAAGTAAAAATATGATTTTTATTACTTGAATAGCGATAATATATATATATATATATATGTTGTAGCGAAAAAATTTGATTTTTAGTTATATTAAAATTCGATTTTTATATATATAAAGTAGCGATAAAAATTCGATTTTTAGCGCTATAAATATAGCAAAGTGATATGTAATTTTTGTCCATGTAGTGGTGAAATAAAAATGTGATTTTATTTATGAACAGCGTGGAAAGATAGAGTTGGAATGTCGGGTAAATTCAAAACCATCGTCCAATATAGAATGGTGGAGTGGAAACCCAAGGTGAGAACTTCTCACTTTTATTTTATTTCTAGTTGAAATATATACTAGGATGTAGACGGTGCTTAGCAGCACCCGACACCCGTCGTCCACAGACCGTGGATGACTTGTTTGTTTGATTGATGTGTTATGAAAATTGATTGTGTTATGTGGATTGAATAAAAATTTTATAGTTAAAAATATAATTTTTAACGTGTATATAAAATAAATATTTATAAACAAATCAGATGATTTGTTTATGTACACACATTTGACTGATATTGATTGGGATGACAAATTTTACACATCGCCCAACTGCACAAATAAAACTTTTGTTTGATTGTTCTAAACCCCACACGGGTATTGGGATGAAATTGGACATACACTAATCCCAACAATTAGCTGTATGTTGATCGATTGATTGACAAGGTGTGGTAAGCATTAAATATTTATATTTGATGCTTATACAGTGTAGAATGCACTCTGGATGATGGATTGTTGTTTTCATTGTTGTTATGCACATTTGTTGTGTGAAATCAATATAATGACATTATATGGCATTTGACTGTGTCTGATTATTTTAAAATAGGGAATATTTTAAAATGATATTCAGTAAAAGATCAAAATGTGATTTTGATGTCCGATTTGGGATGGACACGAATATATTTAAATATATAACGCCGTGTTGATTAGATTGACGCCATTTTGACGTGAACGATATTTATATCGATTTTATTCATTTTTATAATGAATATCGAAAAGGAATTGATTTCAAAATATAATGTTTTGAAAATATTATCATTTATATATTGATGATATGGAGTATTCAATTTTGATTTGAAATTGAATATGAAGTTGAATTCGTTTTGAAAACGAATTTAAAAAGATTCATAAAATACGTTTTTAAAGGAAATCGACGAAATATGTATAATATATATTATATATATAATGTCCTGAATAGAAAGCGCCGCACTGCGGTAGTTCGCGAATTTCGACCGTTGACTTCGAACGGATATTACGGGAGAAACGACCGTCGGATTCTCCTAAAATCAAAACCGTTGGGTTAGTATCAAAAAGTGCTTTCTAACGAATATTAGAGACTTGAAATCTAACGGTTGTATTTGGAATTATATCCAAGTCAAATTTGGAAAATGTCGCTGTAAGTGCAGTTCGATGGCCGTTTATGGATATCGACTGTACAGGCCTTGATAAAATTATTAAAAATATCAATAATTTGCGTAAAATCATAATAAATGATTTGGAAAGAATTGGGATGAAAAATCCCATATTTGAAAAGATAAAAATAGATTTTTATCGAAATGAACTAGTTTTGAACTAGAATTATAATCCAATTATTTTTAAAATAAATAAATTTGATTTGAAATGATTTTAAAAATAACCAGAATTTCCAATATATAAATTGGAAATGGATTTGAATCTCGATGTTGGATTTTGTGATTATACAGATATTGTTATGGAAATTTGAAAGATATGTTTATATCGTTATTTCCAATACGATATTTGTTGGTTGTAGTATTTGATATTGAATATAAGCCGATATATTTTCTATTCAGAGCCTTGTATTTAATATCAAATGGGATTTGGGTTTGTCGTGAATGGTGTCGTCATTAACACTATTCTTAAACCTAATTGAGAAAAAGATTAAATCTTTTTATTTGGATTTAATGAAGTATACCAATTAAATGATATTTAATTGGAATTGATTTTTGGGTTTATCGTGAACGGTGATTTAAATAAAACTTGTTCTTTAACCCGATAATTAATGGAATATGGATTGGGTTTATTGTGAACTGTGTTTTAACGACATTCGTTCTTTAACCCGATTTACAGTGAAATGGGATTTGGAATTTATGAATCTTTTTGATAAGATTTAAAGGAAATTTTCCGAAGTAAAGTTTTCCGATTTAATAAAATAAATTGGAATGGAATTTGATTAGGTAATAATCGAAGTGAATTTCTGTGGAGGAAGACCGCTAATATATATGGAATTTAAAAGGCTTTGCCGTTATTCCATTTATATTATTAGTCGGATATGGAAGTTTATATCGATTATATATATTGATCTATTTTCCGTAAAAATATCATTGTTAATGGAATGTGATTGTGGGTTTATCATGAACCGCGTTTTAAATGGCATTGGTTCTTTAACCCAGTTAAAGACAGGATTTATTTCCTGGATTTGAATAATCATTAAGTAATGATTTTTGGAAATTAAAACTGAATTAGAGTTTTAATGAATCTTTAAATAGATTGAAAGGTTAATTTGATAACTAAAACTATCAAATTCAAGAAATGATCGAGAATGGAGTACCGCCAGTTTTACTCCAGACGATAGTTAAATTTTTAATTAGATTTGAACGTGAAATTGTAATTGAATTTACCAATAACACTGTGGTGTTAGATATGAAGTATTACCAGTTTTACTTCATGGGATGAATAGGTTGGTGTTGGGAAATTTGACAAATGATTACTTCGGTAAGGTTCGCTAATCCCGACTAGTTTGGATAAACCATAATTTGGTTTGAATTGATATTCAAAGGAAGAATAAAGAATAAATTTAAAGAATTTATCTTTGATAAAATTAATGGGAACCTTTCCCAAAGTATAAGAATATTTGAATAAAGGAATATTCTAGATTGGAATAAGGCGTATGTTGTGTTTTAACAGCACTTGTTTATTATATACGCAAGTTATTCAGAAAGACTAGGTTTATCCTATTTTGAATAACTGAATCGGCGATGTGTCGACGATGAAGACGGTGGTAGAAGATTGGAGGTCTTCACAACGTTTGGATAATTACTGATGATTTTGATTTGGTTGTACACCCAAGAGGAGGGAATCAGTTGGTGATCGTCCAAACGTACTTGGAGATCGATGGATATGCGAGGAATAAGGTTCCTCGGTTTCGTTCAGACCCAGAACGGACTTGTAAATGGATGTATGTCTGACATCGGATTTCATTCTGTGTGATTGATCTACATCGGTTGCATAGCGTGAATTATCTGTGTGGCATGCTGAGATGCAAATGATCAAGGCTTCTGTTGAAAAGCAGAGTCTTGTGGTTGATGATCAAAGCACGACATTAATACATCGTAGCTTTCTGTAGTGTTACTTCGCGAGCCTCACACCCCGGTGTCAACCAGAAATGGAAGAGGACCTCAGGGAAGGCATGCGTTTCCTTCTAGCTAGGAGTGGTGTTTTGGGTTTTACATGCCCGTACATTTTACTTATGTGGATGATGGATTGCGAGGCACCTCAGTTAGTTTGATCTCTTCGGAGCCGATGGCCTGGTCGGATATGAGCAGTTTACACCCCATAGGATGGGGAAGCGCAGTGTTCAGGCATTTTAATCCACATCGAGTGGACCGGCCCTGACGATCCAAGGGCCCACCTGAGTTTGGGTCCTGGGGCTCGGGCTAGAGAGTCTCGAAGCGGAGAGGATGATCCCTTGCCTTGGTTCATAGATGGAAATCTAACTTCCAATACGACATATTGCAGTTTTGATTGCAGAGCCTAGTATGGCGACACAGTGGTATGGGGCAATTATGCCGTCAATGATTGATAATTATAATTGAAATTGTTTTGACACTATACACTTATAGTAATAATAAAAGATGAAATTTAGCGTATCAAGCATTCTTTGGCTATTATATGGTAAAACCCTATCCTCCGGCTTGTATTGCATTGTGTGATGGGACCTGGGTCTTATAATAGCTTCATTGTTCTTTATTTAGCATTGCACTGTTGTTTAATGCACTGGTATTCTTGGGAGGAAACCCGTTCCGTGTTATATGGCATGGTCCCCTGATTTAACTAACTTTAAAATAAAGATTAATAACTGTTTTAGTTCTCACACCAGTCACATGACTGACGTGGAGTTTATTGTTTTAACCTAAACTCTGGTTGCCCTTATTTTCCGCACAGGCAGCTAGTAGTTTTGGTTTTGCAGATTTATATTCGTAGGATCTTGGTTTATAGCTGGAATGATATTCGGAAAGCTCTGTATCCGTATATTCTTTTTCAGTTGTGTTTTGTATTATTTTCCGCTGCATTGTAACTTGTAAATCTCTGTTATTTAGTAATGTGTAATATTTATTCATACTCTGTACATTCTTGTATTCTAATGAAATTGTTGTAATAAGCAATGAAATGTTCTTCTGCTTGTGTTCTGATGCGTCTTATCCTCAAAGCAATCCGGGCTTTCCTTTGCGGGGAAGTTCGGGTCGTTTCAGAATCCCTTAACAAAAATGTATTCAACAATTGTTTCAAACATAGAACAGCATATCATATATTGTGCTAGCCTAACACGGTTTTTCCTGCACATGATATCCTTATAATGTCTAACAAGCCAGCTAAATTCATACAGGTATGAATGGTGTGATCACATGCGTGGATATAAAGCAAAAACTTAATCAACTGCCATCCTTTACAGTTTATCCTGTTGAAATAATGATCGATGGTGTTCTTAGCCAATTTAAGCACTACTCAAGCTATGTACACATCAGTTAGGAATGTGAGCATGAATTTAAGAAGAGTACTATATTATGATAAAATATGTCCATTTAAGGTGTACCATGTTAGCAGAAAAGATCAACATGATCATGGAGAAATAGAGGGAGCCAATTCATTTCCCAAAAGAGCAATAGACCAAATTATAAATTCATTTTTTTTGTTTTGAGAAAAATACAACTTTTTTACATAAATAATCATAACCGTAATCAATAACTTGCCCTAATCATATGCCATAATCCATTAAATAATTTTAACCATATATATTCAAAGCCAATCTACCTTCAAATCCGGAAGTTTTACCTGAGAAGGCCTGACCAAATTTCCAGTCGGAAGGGACAACGTTCCAGGTGATGGAGGCGCGATGGTCGCTTCCAATGACCCTAAAAGAGAAGGCCTACCCTAGGAAAACCATGTTGGATTGCCATTTTTGCCCTATTTAGGAATTGATGATGCCCAAGTCAGAATTTGATTCGCTGAATATTGATGGTTGCTGGCGGAATCAGTGGACGAACGAAGTTCCATTGGAGATTCATGAAAACTATCGATTTCAATTAGGGTTTAAAAGAATTTTAATTTGGGCTCAAAAGAATTTTACTAGAAACCGTCGAAGGTTACCCAATGAAGCTCAAAGAAAGAAAATGCGGCCAAAATTAGTAGAAGTGGAGGGAAGCGAAATAATTTCCCACCTTGATTTATCTCAGCGTTTTGGCTTTGAAATCACTTATCAATGTTTGTTTTTTAAAACAAGGAGATGAAAATGTTGTCTTTTACAATTGTAGATTACTACTTTTCTTGTAGTGGTTTGATATTAGAATAAACATGGGTTTCGAATTATAACTCAGATCTATCTTAAGATAAGAACGCTGTTGATCAAGGTCTGAGAGGTAAATAAACAGCCAACTTGAATGACATCAGGATTATCCGAGGATGATATTGGTTTGTAATGGGAAAGAGGTTAAGAATAATTTATTATTTCTCTATGAGAAATAATAACGCAACGTTGATTGCAAGATTTGAGATTTCCAAAGTAACGGAAATGGAAAATTTTGGATATATATATATATATATATATATATATATATATATATATATATATATATATATATGATGATATTTCCAAAAATAAAAGGAAATGGAAGTTGAGTTTTTTGAATGAGTTTATTCTTGAAGAATAGGAGTTGGATATTGTTTTCAAGTAACGACGTTTTCGATGAAATTCGATAAAATCAAAGTTGGGAATATATATGATTTAATTCTAATGTATTTGAAATAGGTTTTGCGAATACTCTTTGAAATAAAATAAGAAATAAATAATGTGTTAAATTATTTAAAGATTTAGAGACTTAAATTAACCATTCGTTGATTATTGTAAGTAAAGGCCAAATAATGCTGAGTATTGAATCAGTAAACTCATTTTATTTCCATGATTATTTATTTGATAGTTAAATAATCGACTATCAAATCTGGCCCATACGGTTGTTGGTACGGAAAGACTGGGATCCAATTTATATTCAAAATCCATTCCGAACCAGCAAATACGTGAAGATGTTGATTCGAGATGGAGCTATTGAAGACCGTGGATCTTCATTAAACGGAAGAACTGCTAAAAATCTCCGGGATTGCAAGCAGAGATAAACTGCGGTTCTGTCGTAGTTGGAATCTATGGACTGCAATGACTTCTCGCTACTGATCCATGGGGTGATACCTATATTGGATGCAGTAGGAGAGTACCTTCGGTTCATCCTGTTCCCGGATGACTTGTATGGACGGGTGTCTGATAGAGTATTTAAAAAGGAATCACGTACGTTGATTTCTTCAAACGTACCAAGTTGTTGGCATCGAAGGGAAACTTCTTTAGCTTAAAAACCGTTGTATTTTTATGGAAATCAATTAGTGATTTTCTCGACGATCTGATAATGTGGCATTCAAAGTAAGTGGTGACAAGATGTTCTAAAGATATTCATGACCTGAAGCCTCATCAACCGGGAAATGACACAAATCGGGTAGGTTGCATGCCTATGTGGGTCGCACCCGTCAAAAGGGTATATCATTACCTGATCTAGAGAAATAAAATGCCTTCGGTTGTCCTTTTTTTTGTATGTATTCTATCGGTTCGGTTGGCTGGCCCCCAACCGTGGTAATGATATATTCGGTACTCTCAAGCGAAGTGAGGGGCCGATCATGTTTAGCTTGGGTTGCAAGATGTTCTTGTTGAACCCTAATATATTCATCTCTAGAGGTATGTTGCCGGAAAGGAGGTCCCATACCTTGCTAGGAAATCCATTCTCCAATAAGAGACCACGGTTTTGATTGTATATTATGTATGTAGAGCGTGAGATGCAAGCGTTCTACTAGATTGTTATTTATTTGTATTCAGACACTATTATAATATCATAAAAGATATTGATTTCAAAAATGTTTTGGGTTACCGTAAGGTAAAAACCGCCCGTATTTATGTGTGGATTTGGACTAATGATTATCCGTTTCTTTCGAAAAGGTTTTTGACATTAAAATCAATGGATGATACCTTTAAACTTAGTTTCTTTTCTCACTTTGGTTCACCAGACTAATCCGGCGTTTGTAATGCTCGGGTTAGACCAGGTTGTACAGGTTCAGGATATCGGATATTATAGAGACAAACTGGATGGGATCAAACGTATGATATTACATAGATACTATTCCGTTGTGTGTTGTACATGAGGCTAGTTTACTATAACTATCCAGATGTGTTGATGACTCTGATGATTGTCATTATATTTTTTTAAAAGCTCTCATTGAATATTATTACTATATTATATTTTGTCCGCAATGATGTGACACTTTATGCTGAGTTATTTCTTCTTCTTCTTCTATTGTAATATTTCTTTATCTCGTATCTCACCCTCTACCTTCTATCTATTAATGACCCAATATTTTCGATGCATGGAAGGTCGACATGTACACGGTAAAGGTATTTAGGCCGATTTTCGGGTCGAAAATCGAGTGGGTTGTTACATATATTCTTGGAACTGTAGAAATACCAGCCAAATTTATTACTAATGAAAACAATTGAATAGTTGCAAATGAAAATTTTATCAAGTTTCATAGACAAGACAAACTCATTAGCTTATAGCTACTGTCATCAATAAGTGCAAATTTATTACCTCAAGATATTGGATGTATTTCTACACATGATATTTGGACAACTGTTGAGAGATAATTCAATAATCAATGTTCTGTAAAAGTTCATCACTACAAGAATCAATTGCAAAGTGTTAAAATGAAGAATTTATCAATGAGAGAGTACATCTCAAAAGTCAAAAAATTGTGTGACTTGTTGAATCCTATTGGGAATAGGGTTCCTAACAATGATCATGTTCTATATTTGGTCAATGGTTTAAATAACAATTATGAAGATGTAGTGACAGTTATAACTTCTCATAAAATCGTTCCACCTATAGATGAAGTGCATTTCATTTTACTATCACATCAGGCTAGAATAAATGCCAAGAAACCTCAAGAAACTGATTATTCAGTCAATTTCACCACTGGTTTTAAAGGAATGAATCAGAATAATAATAATATAAATGATCAATCTTACCAAAGAGGTGGTGGTCCAAGAAGAGCATGAAGTATAGGCAGGTGGAGTAACTCCAACATACAGAAATGCCAAATCTGTGAAAAGATGGGTCACACAGCATTGAACTGCTACTTTAGATTCAATATTGGCTATACATCTAACCAGAATCAAAGGAAAAATGGCAATCCCAAGGTTAACATAGCCCAAACTCAATCTGAAATCAACAATCAAGATAATGCTAGCAGGAACAATAATCAAAATGACATAGCAAAGTTAGACACATTACAAGATGATAGTTGGTATCCAGATTCAGGAGCTACTAATCATATCATAAACAGCTTAGAAACTCTGAATCTTGGAAGCAATGACTACAGAGGTAATCATTCAATTTTATTGGGTAATGGTAAGTCTATCTCTATTACTCATATTAGCAATGCTAAAATAACTCGTAAGAGATGGTTATATTTGCATAATTTACTAAGAGTACCAAAGGTCAAGAAAAACTTAATGAGTGTTTCTCAATTCGCTAATTATAACAATGTCTTCTTTAAATTTTACCCTAAATACTGTATAGTTAAGGACATTCTAACAAAGGAACCCATTTCACAGGGTAACATGATTGGAGGACTATACAAGTTTAGCACTGTTAAGAGCAACAGTGTTGTAAAGGAACAAAAACATGTAACTTGAATGTAATAAATAAGGCTAATAGCAGCAAAATATTTTTGATCATTGGCACTGCAAACTTGGTCATCCAAGTGCTAGAATTGTAATGAAAATATTGGCTGAAAATAAAATTCAGTGTGATCATGTCTCATTACCTTATATTTGTGGTTTTTTCTAGTAGGAAAAAGTCATAGATTATCCTTCATTGATTCTAAAACTATGTATACTGAGCCATTACATCTAATTTCTACAGACTAATAGGGTCCAGCCCCTATACATTTTGATTTTGGCTGAAAATATTATATAGCTTTTGTTGATGCCTAGTCTAAATTTACATGGATTTATTTTTTAAAAGCCAAATCTAAAACTAATAATTCTGTTATCAATTTCATTATGATGATTGAAAAACAACTAATCACCACTATTAAAATCATACAGTCTAATGGTGGTAGTGAATTTAAAAAAGTATAAATAATTATTTTGCTAAGAGAGGAATTATTTATAGGACCACTTATCCTTACACTTCTCAAAAAAATGGTTTGGTTGAATAAAAACACAGACATATAGTAGAATTTGGTTTAACACTGTTAGTACAAGAAAAGTTACCACTAAAGTTTAAGCCAAAGGCATTTAATACTTCTATATGCTTAATTAACAGACAACCAACAAAAGTATTGAAGGATATAACTCCAATTGAGAAATTATATAGTGACAAACCAGACTATAAATTTTTAAAAACCTTTTGGATATCTGTAGTTTCCCCATTTAAGGCCTTACAATGCTAACAAATTGAATTTCAAGTCAAGACCCTATACATTTTTGGGGTATACAACTAATCAAAAAGGGTACAAATGTCTTGATGAGACGGGTAAAATATATGTTAGAAGACATGTTGTATTCAATGGAACAGTATTTCCATTTTTTAGCAAGGAAGTCAAAATTACAAGCAAAGTGAGAAACCCAAATGTATCCATAATTGAGATTCCAATTTACTCTAAAACATGGCATCAAAATGATAAAAGTGAGGCTGCTGAGTATGATCATCCATCACAAATTAATTCAGAAAATTATGGTAGTTCACAACAACTCAGCCACGCCATGTACAATACTGCAAATTCAGAAGATCGGATATTAGAAGAAAACACACACTCACAAAGCACAAGATCAGAGTACTCATCAGAATCAAACAACATAAACAGTTCACCATCAAATGAGCCACCAATTCAGACTGGACACCTAATAGTTACTAGAGCTAAAAGTGGTATTTTCAAACCAAAAGTATATACTGCATCTTCTAGTTATTGTGAACCCGATTCTTTTGAACATGCTCTTAAGAACAAAAACTCGAAGATTACAATGGATGAGGAGTACAATGCACTCATTAAAAATAAAACACGGGAATTAGTATGTCCGCCTGCCAATAAGAATGTGGTAGGTTGCAGATGGACATACAAGCTTAAAAAGAACCCAAATGGGTCAATCAATAAGTACAAGGCCAGTTTAGTAGCAAAGCGATTTAGACAGGAATATGGGTTTGATTTTAATCAAACCTTTTCACCTATGGTAAACCCACTATTATACGACTTATACTCACTATTGCCATATGTAAGAAATGGCATGTCAAACATTTAGATGTTAACAATGCATTTTTAAATGGCATTCTCAAACAAGAAATATATATGAAGCAACCACAGGGTTACAACCACAATCAAAATTCAGTATGTAAACTGAATAAAGCTATTTATTGCCCTAAATAGGCTCCTCGAGTTTTGTTTGATAGACTGAAAAATAATTAATGAAATTAGGTTATCAATCTACCAAAACAGACCACTCATTATTCATAAAAGTAAATAGCACATCAACAATTTAAATACTAATATATGTAGATGATTTAATAGTAACTGGTAGTAACCTTGATGACATAGACAAGTTAATTGAATACTTAAATCAACAATTCTCTATCAAAGATTTAGGTGACTTAAGTTACTTCCTTGGCATATAGTTCAATAGATCTGAGTGAGAAATGATACTATGCCAAAAGAAATATATAACTGAGTTACTTGTCAAAAAAGACGATAAATGCTAACCCCCAACCAACTCCAACAATAAGTAGTAAAAATTATTCTTAATACGGGGGAGAAGCTATTCTTTATGCAACAGAGTACAAGAGTGTTATAGGTTCACTTTAGTATGCAACTATAACACATCCTGATATAACATACAGTGTTAATAAACTATCTCAATTTATACAATAACCCATGGACACACATTGGAAAGCAGTTAAGACAGTTCTGCGCTATCTAAAAGGGACTACCAATTTTGGATTAACACTAAAGAAAAGTTAACATTTACGTATAACTGGATGTGCATATGGTGATTGGGCTTTAGATCCTGATGATAGAAGATCTACCAGTGGATACTGTATCTATTTTGGACAAAGTCTGATATCATGGTGCTAAAAAAATAGCCTACAACTTCTAGATCTAGCACTGAAGCCGAATATAGAAGTATAACAAATGCTACAGCTGAAATTAAATGGCTACAGTCTATGCTACACGAGCTCAAATTAAAGTCAGATACAAAGCCAATACTCTGGTGTGATAATAAGAGTGTTGTATACATGACTGAAAACCCTATTCAACATGCTAGAGTAAAGCATATAGAAATTGACATTCATTTCGTTAGAGAACTTGTTCAAAAGGGTGAAATTCAAGTGAACCGTATACCTGGACCATACCAGAGACAAGAAATTTTAACTAAGGCTATATCGGTTAAATGTTATACCAGATTCAGTGTAACAATCCGGAATTTAGGGGCCAATTTAAAATTTTTATTTTAGAAATTTTAATGAATTTAGAATATTTAAAATGGTTTATTTTAACTAATAATGATGGAAAATTTATTTTAAACGAAGTTAAAACGAATATATTTAATTTAAATATAAAAGGAATTAGTAATAGCGCTGTAGTTTGAAAATTTGATTTCAAACTTTAATTGAATGTATAGGATTCAAAATAAACCAGAATTGAACGAAATAAGAAATATCTAAATCTGTTTAGTAATATCTTTCTAACAAATATGAAAAACTATAATTTCGTCGCAGGAATAAGAAGTTATGCCCAGTTTAAAAATTTAGAAAAGTCGCTGTAGAATTTATATGTATTTTAATATAATATATTGGCCTTAAAAATAGTCATTTTGCAAACGACCTCGGTTTTCGACGAAACCACTTTTGTTGGAACCGGAATGTTTAAGTTTAATTTTCCAGAATTTTTCGAATTTATATGTGAGCGTGGCAAAAGAAAATGTGTTTTGCTCATTTCAGTCAAATTTAATCGACTTGAAAATGGCCATTTTTCGGATGGTCTCAAAATTCGACGAAATTAGTTTTTTTAGGACCATATCATCGAAACAAAGCCAGAAATAAATTTTCTGTTATTTTTAGAGGTCGTATGTGGCCCCGGTGAATTTAATTGTAAGATTGAATTAAATAAATAAATGATTTATATATTAAATTAAATAAAATTGGGTTGAGAGGACCGATTGGGCTAATGAGACCTAGCCCATTGCGTCCGGAACGTGGGTATTTGCCTAGGAACATCTTTCGTTGGACTGGAGTTGGATTTGTTTAAGACTTAGGGATTTATATGTAAAATTAGCAATTAAAATAATATAAATATTCATAAAATCATTTCAAAACCCCTAATCCCAATGGTCAGCCACCACCTTCTCAGTTCAATGGCTACCACGCTCCCAACTTCACTTGATAATATCTTCCAATCCGCACAACAATATTCCAATTCCCGTATACCAAATTAAAGAGCACTTCAAGCTCTCGAACTTCATACGGCTATGATCGATTTTCACCGAGTATTCGGCGCGAATTTCTAGGCCAATGGGGCCGACTTTGGGTGCGGTTTTCACAGCAGGGGCCCCACCGAGCTCGGTGGAGGTCTCAGCGATGGGGGAGCTCGGCCAAGGCTTCGACGGGGTGGTCTTGGATCAGAGTCCGGCTCCTCCTAGGTGCATGCGCAAGTTGATTTTGGAAGAGAGCATGGGTTCGACCTTATTACTGGTGGAAAGAACGTAGAAAAAGGATTTAAGTTAATTTCTTTTCCCTAATTATTTAATTAATTACAAAGTTAATTATTCAATATTTAAAACGCTATAACTTCTTCAAACCAGAACGGAATTTAACGAAACAAAGTTCGTTGAACTCGTATGGACAAGGGCTTCACTATGAAACAGTCCACAACTGAAGCGGAGCAAATCATAATTTGAGAAAAATTCAGATCTGAACTGTACAGAATTAAAACCATCGTTGAGAATTCTATTTTAAAATAAAATTATTTATTTATTTATTTCACTGCAAAATTTATATTCATCTTATATAGAATTCACGTTAATGCTGTGTATATATTTATTCGGTGTTGGTTGTTTTATGATTGCGATGAATGATTGAATTAATTTGTATGTCTCATGTTTGTTAAAATAAGATTATTGTAAATAACTATATCATGTTTGTTGAATTTGGATTAACAATAAAATTCCATTTTATCGTTAAAAATGAAGTCGTTTTTGTTAAATATAAATTAACGATAAAATTTCACTTTTATCGTTAAACATGAAGTATCGTTTGTTAAATTTAGATTAATAATAAAAATCTCACTTTTATTGTTAATAGGACATTTTTTGTTAAATTTAGAGTAACAATAAAAGTCTCACTATATTGTTAAAATGAAACCCTATTTTGTCAAAATCATATTTTTAAGGTTATAAATGAAAATATAAAAATGATCATATTTTGAAGACAAAAATATATCAACATTAAGAATCATAATTTTTTCATGAATAAAGTGAAATAAAAAGATTACATTTGTATGTGACAAAAGAAGAAAACAGAAAGATTACATTTTTTAAGTGGGAAATGAATGGAATAAAAATATTACATTTCTAAGTGAAAAGGGAATGTAACAAAAGATTACATTTTTCATGTGATAAAAGGATGAAAGGAAAAATATTACGTTTTTCATATGATGAGAGAAAGAAAAGGTAATAATACATTTCCATGTAATTGAACAATGGAAAAAGAAAAATAACATTTTTATATGTAATCAAAGAATATAAAAATTACATTTTTATGTAATGAAATCAAAGAGAAGAAAAAGAACCTTTGTTATATAAAATGAGATTACATAGAAAATTTACATCTTGAATGTAAGGAAAGAGTATATTGAAATAAAAGTTACATTTTCAATGCAAATACATTGAGGTAAAAAGTTTATATCTTTCAATATAATAACACATTAAAATAGAAAGTTATATTTTAAATGTAGACAGAGTTTGAAATAGAAAATTTCATTTTTATGTAATCAAAGAATGAAATCAAAGGATACATTTTTATGTCAAATTAAAAAAAATTACATTTTTATGTCAAATAAAAAGAATGCATCTTTATGTTAAGTAAAAAGATTACATTTTATTTGTAATGTAAGAATAGTTACATTTTATATAATGTAATACAAGGATGGAAAAGACTACATTTTTATATAATGAAAATAAAAATTACATTTTTATTTGTGATTTTAAACATTAGAAAGGACTAGAAAATAGAAATTACATTTTATGTAAAATGTGACACTAGAATAAAAATTACATTTTATTGCAGTGTAAATCACTAGAAAAGAAATGTTTACATATAAAACATTGTTTTATATGATATTAGAATTCACAGAAAATGTTTACATATAAATTATTATGTTATTTGATATTAGAATAACATAGAACCAATAAATGACCATTTATATGTTATTAGAAGTCTTAGAAAATGTGAATATACATAATAATTCTTTATATGGTATTAGAGTTCATAGAAAATGTTAATATATAAAAGATACTTTTATATGTCATTAGAATTCATGGTAAAATGTTAAAGTAAATAAAAATAACATTTTAGTTATAAAATGTTAAAGTAAAGAAAAATTACATTTTTGTTATAAAATGTTAAAGTAAAGAAAAATAATATTTTAGTTATAAAAATGTTAGAGTGAAGAAAAATAACATTTTAGTTATAAAATGTTAAGACAAAGAGAAATAACATTTTAGGTATAAAATGTTAATGGATTAAAATAACACTTTAGTTATAAAATGTTAAGATGAATAAGAATAACATTTTAGTTATAAAATGTGAAGTTGACAAAAATATCACTTTTTCTTTGTTTGTTGTGTTAGAGTTGACAACAAAACAAATATATTACTTTTATATTTTTTTGTTGAAATAGAATTGTCAACAAAAACAAAGTTATCCTTTTTACTTATTTTGTTGAAAATATTAGAATTGATTTAACATAAAATATCATTTTTATGTAAATATGAAAGATTAGAAATGTTTACATATAAATACTCTTTATGTGATAATAAAAAATATTCTTTTATACTATATTAGAATACATCGAAATTGTGAACATATAAAATATCCTTTTATATGCTATTAGAACACATAGATAAGGTAAGCAAATAAGATATACTTTTAGGTGTCACTAGAGTGCATAAGAAAAAGTTAGGGAAATAAAGGTGTTAAGTTAGTTGAAAACTAAATGTAAAAGAATGATAAAAATGTTTACTTTTACCATTTAAATAGAATGAGACAAAATTTACATTTGTTGTTAGTAAAAATAAGGGTTAAACAAAAATACACATTTTTGTTAGTTAAAAAGAGTTAAACAAAAATATACATTTTTGTTAGTTAAAAAGAGTTAAAAACAGAAACTACATTTTTGTTAGATAAAGGAATTAAAAACAATTTTGTCAAATTGGAATTGTTGAAACCAAAATGAACATTTTGACAAATTAGAATAGTTGAATTGGAAAAGCATATTTTATTTACATTTTAGACGTAAATAAAAACATGAATTTAAAAAGCACATTTTTATTTACACTTTAGATGTAAATAAAAACCTAGAAATAAAAGAGACATTTTAATTTACATTTTAGTGCTGATCAAAAGGATTAGAAATAAAAGTTACATCTTGGTTGACATTTTAAATGAAGAAAAAAATAGGTTAGAATCAAAGATTATATTTTTATTTACAATTTAGATGTAAATAAAAAGAACAGAATTAAAGTGATACTTTTATTTACATTTTTAGATGTAAATAAAAAGAGTAAAAGTAAAAGTGGCATTTTTATCGTCATTTTAGATGCGATAAAAAGAATGGATTTTAATAGTTGAAATCGCTAAAGTAATTATATATATATATATATAAGTTAAAATTAAACGAAACACGCGTGGTAATTTGCG
Organism: Allium sativum; assembly: GCA_030737875.1. NCBI lineage: Eukaryota > Viridiplantae > Streptophyta > Magnoliopsida > Asparagales > Amaryllidaceae > Allium > Allium sativum. Next base: position 406,411,490 of record CM060926.1, read on the forward strand.
TTGCGGCAGTCGTAACTTTAAACGATTATACCGAGAGATCCGACCGTCGGATTTTCCCAAAACTGGAACCTTTAGGACCGCTTTGGGAAGATCTTTCCAACGATATAAACTTTGTTAAAATCCAACGGTTAGATTTCGAGATAAGTGTGAATCAAATTTGGATAAAAACAGTGCTAGGGCCGCTGATCGACCCGAAGCGTCGTTAGATGAAAATAGTTATTTTCATAGCGATAAATCATTATTAAATTCCAATAACGATATGAAATGGTTTTAAACTTTATATATATGCGAGGATCATTTGAAAAGTCCGAGTTCAATCTCATTTCAAATGATTATACGTCGATCTAAGTCGAAGAGTCGAAGACGGTGATTGAAGACCGGCGATCTTCACATCGAATGGATGTGTTGCTACTGAGACCCATGATGGGAGTAGCTACCTTGAAGTGGCTTCAGTGGTAGCCAGCCGGCCGTACTTGTTGATTGTCGGATATGCGAGCACCTCACCTCTGTATTGTACATATGGGGGGCGGAATAAGGTGACTTCGGTTACGTTCAGACCCAGAACGGACTTGTAAATGGATCGTATGTCTGACGTTGTATTCCTTTATAATGTATTCGTTGATCTCTGTTTAATATATATCTGTTTGGTGTTTAACACCCTTCTCTGAGACGTTCGAGCTTAGAGGTTATATATTGGTAGGAATCAATGGTATGGTATGGATTGACAATGTGGCATGCTAAGATGCATGGATCAAGGCTTTTGTTGAAAAGCAGAGCCTTGTGGTTGATGATCAAAGCATAGCCTGTTTAGGCATAGCTTTGTGTATAGCGTGACTTCGTGAGCCTCACACCCCGGTATGAGTCAAAAACGGGATATGGACTGTAGGGAGTGCACACGTTTCTTTCTAGCTAGGAGTAGTGTCAGTTCTTAAACCGGCTGGCATTTTACTTATGTGGATGATGGATTGAGGTACCTCGGATTTATAGGTTGTTAGTGGCCATATCGAGGTCTAAAGGGACCGGGAAACGTGTGTCCAGGCATAATCAATCCACTACCGTTAGGTGGGGACCGGCCCTTGATCGTCGCTTTCCTATGAATTAGAAAAGCGCGAATTTTAAATTAAATTACTGCAAGCGTACAGGTGTGTAGCATACAAGTCGAACACAGGGAGGTGTAATTAAAAATTAATATTTATTTATTCTTGGGCGTGTTAGATGAAATTTGGAGTTGTTTTTAATGTTGTTGAAATTACTCTGAATTTGAATCTGAATCTAATCAGTATCAAATTCAACAGTTGAAAAGAAAAGAACAATTACTAGGAAAAGAGAATAACAACTAGAACAATAACAGAAGTTAAAAGTAGAATTCCTGTTGAAACTAATCAAACAGTGAATCGCTAACAAGCAGTAATAAAAGAAAATAATAATATGTGTTCTACCCAAAACTAATTAGGTAGATAACACAAACTGTTATGAAATTAAAATAACAATAAAACTAGAAAAGAAAAGACTTTTATTAGAACTAAAAGAGAGTACAGAAGAATGAAAAATGAATGGCATTTACAATGGGACATCATGTATATTTATAGAGATGTAGACCAAATCCTAATCAAATCAATGACTAAAGTGCCCTCTTTTCCCAAGAAGTAATATCATATCTCTTGCCTTCCTTGACCAAGCTTGATTGGAAAGCAAATCATGGTGAATATCATCCAAATCTTCCCTATCTTCCATGTGGCAAATTGATTGATTGATTGATGAGCAGATTGTATGTGATTAATTCTTTCAAACAAGGATACTCATTAGACTCCAAAGGCAACAAGGGATAAAATCTTCAAAATTGATCTTTTCTTGGCAATATTTTTATCAAAAATTCTTCTAATTGGAATTTGAAAATGAATGTTCTGAGTTGATTTCCATGATAAGAATTTGTTTATTCCTTTTATTAGTGTGTATCATGCATACATACATACATATGAATATATATATATAATATGACACCAATCCATGTATTCTTCAAGGCAGAGGAGGCAGTGTGAATGCGTTCTGTTCTTTGGCAAAAAGTGAGCTTGACGGGGATCGAACTCAGGTCTCTCAACACAAACTTCTATGCAATTACCAGTGAGCTACAACGTCTTTTGTAATTGAGGTGGCTTTAATACGGGGAAGTAGCTTTTTATCTGTAGTTGGCCTTTAATTTGAACCGAAGGAGGCATTTCTTGACATCCTGAAAAAAAGTAACCAAAGTATGATTTATTTATTTACAAAAGATAAAATATACGAGCATAAAATAAACACATTTCTATGTTAATCAAATACCCCCACACTTATCTTTTACTCGTCCTCGAGTAAAGAGAAAATGAAAAACTAACTAGATAGGTCGCACTTTCGTAGGAAACACGATTGCATTGAGTGTATGCAACAAGCCGTTAAACCTCTAGGTGTCCCTAGTAGGACGAGTGGTGTCTCGTGAGGGTTTTCAGCGGATACTACCCATAAAATCCAAATGCAGTATGCTACGATTCTAATGAAACTACATGAATGCAATGGACATATGCAAATAAAAACGAAAAATGGAAACACGACTTATTTCAGGAAAGTGGTACAACAAATTAAGTTAATAATTTCTAATCAGTTGATTTTATTTTAGATACCTCGACTTGTCACAAATTTTCAATATAAATCAAGTTTTCAAATGTTAAATTCCAGTTTGGCCAGTTATTTCAGTCGATAACATAGTGCAGCCATGAAATAGATTCTTAGTTTGCTTGGCACAGTTTGCAAAGTGGTATTATTATTTTCTCATGTATGGCTGGTCAAATCAATAAGGTCAAGAAGTGTTTGGGCATCATCGCTTATTCTTTATTCTATAAGATTTTGAAATTTATGATTAAGTATATACACCTAACTTAGAAGACCATGGTTTACAACCCATGCACTGCCTCATGGACTAACGGAGAGTGGGTAAAGAGCTTGGTGGATTGTGCAGGCCGACTTTGACTTTGTCAACAACGTGTCGGTAATCCTTAGGCGTCCAATCTCATAAAATGGGACCAAGATATTCCAACGCTGACTTTGTCAACAACGTGTCGGATAGAGCTTGGCGGGTTTGCACACCAACGCTCTATATACAAGCAATGTTGGATACCCTTGGAATACTATTATTATTGAATTTATAAGCACAAAAAGAGAGTTACGCGAATTCAACTTAACACAACTTAGTTTTAAAGGTTTGACAAGCCATTATAAGTATTTTAAGTCCTCCACTTATTTAAACAAAGTCTACAATATAGAAAAGATTTCACGGCCATCACCTAAGAATCTCCCTATGTACCGGTTACACTATTATCCCTCAAAATTAACTTTTCATTATATTTCTTATTCGATCTAAGTTGAGGGAAAAAATACTATCAACTGGCTAAAAATTGTAAACTTATTTTGTTGTATCAATTGAAAATGAGTCTTATTTTCCAAAAAAAAATAAAAAAAATAAATTGGTGTGTTACTACGATATAAAATGTATGATGGTCCTACATGAAAAGAAAGAAAGAAAAATTAAAGAAAAATCAAAAGAATGCAATGCAGACTCCCCCCCCCCCCCCCACACATGATTGAGACAGTGTCCCAACTGTCTAAGGCAGGAAAACAAAAATAAAATGAAAAATAAAAAAGAAAAAGAAAAGAAAAAGAACGTGTACCACCTGATTTCATGGTGGATGATCAAGCTTATGCAGATCAATAGGGTCATCTTCGACATATTGTTCGAATTCCAAAAATGGTTTCAGTCGTTGACCGTTTACTTTGAAGCCTTTTCCATCCCTAGGATTTTCAATTTCAACTGCTCCATGAGGATATACTGTTTTCACAACATAAGGTCCAGTCCATCGAGATCTGAGTTTTCCTGGAAACAAGTGAAGTCTAGAGTCGTATAAAAGAACTTTTTGACCTACGTTGAATTCCTTACGAAGTATGTTTTTGTCGTGTTGGGCTTTGGTTCTTTCTTTGTAGATTTTCGCATTTTCATACGCCTCATTTCTTAATTCCTCTAATTCAGAAATTTGTAACTTCCTATGTGAGCCAGTTTTCTCTAAGTCAAAGTTCAAAAATTTTATGGCCCAAAGAGCACGATGCTCTAATTCAAGAGGTAAGTGACAGGCCTTTCCAAAGACTAATCGATATGGTGACATCCCTAGATTGGTTTTATAAGCAGTGCGAAAAGCCCAAAGTGCATCAATCAGTTTTATGGACCAATCTTTTCTATTGGAATTTACGGTTTTCTCAAGAATTTGTTTGATTTGTCTATTGGAAACTTCTACTTGTCCACTAGTTTGTGGATGATAAGGTGTTGACAGCTTGTGTGTGATTGAGTATTTCTTGAGCAAGGACTCAAAAGCACGATTACAGAAATGAGTGCCATTATCGCTAATGATAGCTCGAGGTGTGCCAAAGCGTGAAAAGATGTTTTCTTTGAGGAATTTGACAACAACCTTGTTGTCGTTGGTTTTGGCCGGAATGGCTTCAACCCATTTTGAGACATAATCTACCGCAAGCAAGATGTAAAGATTCCAAAATGAATTAGGGAATGGTCCCATGAAGTCGATGCCCCAAACATCGAATAACTCAATCACTAAAATGGGGTTGAGAGGCATCATGTTTCTCTTAGTGATTCGACCCGTTCTTTGACATCGATCACATTTGGAGCAAAATTCGAAAGCGTCACGGAAGAGTGTGGGCCAATAAAAACCGCTTTGCAGTACTTTTGCAGCAGTTTTTCTTGCTCCAAAATGACAGCCACAAGCATGGTCATGTGAGAAGGAGAGAATACTTTGGTGTTCATGATCGGGCACACACCTTCGAATGATTTGGTCTGGACAGTATTTGAAAAGATATGGGTCGTCCCAATAGGAGTTTCGAACTTTCGAGAGAAATTTTTGTTTATCTTGTTTCGACCATTCAGCGGGTGTTTGTTGTGTGACAAGATAATTCACAATGTCAGCGTACCAAGGGGTGTTAGAGATCGAAAGGATTTGTACGTCAGGAAAATAGTCATCAATTTGGGTGTCATCAACATTTTCGTGCACAATTCGAGAGAGATGATCAGCTACAACATTTTTAGAACCCTTTTTATCTCGTATTTCTATATCGAATTCTTGAAGAAGAAGGATCCAATGAATCAAGCGAGCCTTAGCATCCTTCTTAGAAAGCAAATATCGTAGGGCAACATGATCAGTGTAAACTATGACTTTGGATCCTATGAGATATGGTCTGAATTTCTCAAGAGCGAAGACAACTGCCAAAAATTCCTTTTCAGTAGTTGAGTAATTCAATTGGGCCTCATTTAAGGTTTTGCTAGCGTAATAAATGACTCGAGGGAGTTTATCGATACGCTGACCTAAAATGACTCCAATTGCAAAGTCAGAAGCGTCGCACATGAGTTCGAAGGGCTGAGTCCAATCAGGAGGTTGAATGATGGGAGCTGTGGTCAAGATTGACTTAAGAGTTTCAAAAGATGTTTTGCAGTCATTGGAGAATTCGAACTTAATGTCTTTGGCAAGTAAATTTGAGAGAGGTTTTGAAATTTTCGAGAAAACATTAATGAATCTTCTATAGAATCCCGCATGGCCAAGAAATGAACGAACATCTTTAACAGACTTAGGAGGAGGCAGATTAGCAATCAAATCGATTTTAGATTTATCGACTTCAAGGCCATCTTTGGAGACGACATGACCTAGAACTATCCCCCTTTTTACCATGAAGTGGAATTTTTTCCAATTAAGCACGAGTGATTTTTCCTTACAACGTTTTAGGACGAGTTCTAAATGAGTGAGGCATTGGGAAAAAGATGATCCATAGATTGAAAAATCATCCATGAATATTTCCAAGAATTCGTCCACCATATCAGAGAAGATACTCATCATACACCTTTGGAAAGTGGCGGGGGCATTACAAAGACCAAAAGGCATGCGACGATAAGCAAAGGTTCCAAAGGGACAAGTAAAGATGGTCTTGTGTTGATCCTCTAAAGCAACAGGGATTTGGTTATAGCCAGAGTATCCGTCGAGAAAACAGTAGTACTCATGACCCGCTAAGTGTTCGAGCATTTGGTCAATAAAAGGCAAGGGAAAATGGTCTTTTCGTGTGGCTGAGTTGAGCTTTCGATAGTCGATACACACACGCCATTTTGTTTTGATTTTTGTTGGGACAAGCTCAGTACTTTCATTTTTGATCACTGTGACTCCCGATTTCTTTGGTACGACTTGTACCGGGCTCACCCAGGTACTATCAGAGATGGGATAGATGATGTTATTGTCTAGACATTTGATTATCTCCTCCTTGACCACTTCTCTCATGTTTGGGTTTAATCGCCTTTGAGCCTCACGGATGGGTTTAGCCTCATCAACTAAGTGTATGCGATGTTCCACAATTGACGGGCTAATTCCTTTTATATCGCTCAGTTCCCATCCCAAGGCGTCTTTATTTTCCCGCAAAACTTCTAATAGTTTTTCTTCTTGGTCCTCGGTTAGATCAGAGGCCAAGATTACGGGAAGAGTTTCTGAGGAGTCTAAGTATGCGTACTTAAGGTCTTGTGGCAAGGGTTTGAGATCTAACTTGGGATGTTCTTGAGTGTTAACGTTGGTTAACATTCCTTGGTTAGATTCAGAAGACGAAGGATTTAAGTCAAGAAATTCATTCAGTTCAGAAATGTATTCAAGTTCGTCGAAATCGGAGTCGAAATGTTCCAGACACATTTTCAAGGCTTCAGAAGTGTCATTAGAGGTTTCGTCAACTATGGTTTGAATCATGTCGATTTCATCAGTCTCAAAATCCCTAGGTTGTTTGTTGAGATTAAAGATTGTTTAGCTCAATGGTTAGGTGCCCGAAGTAAAGTCGAAGTTGACCGTTCCTACAATTTATGACAGCATTTGAGGTTGCTAAGAAGGGACGTCCTAAAATCGACGGTATTTGAACTTTGGGATTTGAGACGAGCTCTGTGTCTAAAACTATGAAATCGACAGGGAAGTAAAACTGTTTGATCTGTATCAAGATGTCTTCGATAATTCCCAATGGCTTTTTGATAGATCGATCTGCTAACTGAAGAGTGATGTTTGTTGGTTTAATTTCCCCTAACCCAAGTTGGCAATAAACAGTATAAGGAAGAAGATTGACACTGGCACCAAGGTCGAGTAGGGCACGAGAGATATGAGTGTTTCCTATTTTGCAATCAATCGTAGGGCAGCCAGGGTCTTTGTACTTGACTAGGGTAAGATTCGAAAGAGCAGAGCTTGTATTCGCAGTTAGAAAGGCGGTTTTTGGAACATTAGTTGCACATTTTTGTGTGCACAATTCCTTAAGACATTTGGCATATTGAGGAATTTGTTCAATTATGTCTAAAAGAGGAATGTTCACACGGACTTGTTTGAAAATTTACAAAATTTTATCGAAATTTGCCGCTTTCTTCTTATTATTGAGTCTATGGGGAAATGAAGCTACTGATTTTTCGACTTTTTGATCAATTTCATCATTCGAGGGAGAAGATTTATCCAAGGAAATAGAAGGTGGTAAGGTCGTAGAAGATGGAATGTTGGTATTGCCAACATTAAGTTTCGAAGGTGGGTCGGGTTTGCCGACACTGGAAGAAGAATTGTTGGATTGCCAACATTCAAGGGAACTTGGGGTTTAGAAGAATTGGCATTCGAAGCCAATGGGTGTTCATCAAGATTAGGGATTGGGGTCGGGTTCGAAGGTTGGTCAGGGTCGCCCACGTTATTATCAATCCTCTTTCCAGATCGAAGGGTTGTAATAGCGTTGACTGGATTATAGTTTTCGTCCTCACAAGAATTCACAGCACGAGAGTTATATTTTAGATTCACCTCAGGTTGACTCGGCAACTTTCCTTTCTCATTATTTTTCGCTAGTTCCTTTATCGTATTCATCATTTGTTCCATTTGTTTTTCTAAACGCACAATTTCTGGTGATGATTGAGAAGATTGAGAGGATTGGTTTGATGATTGAAAATTGGGGTGCCTATAAGGTTGTTTGGATTGAGATGCTGTTTGAGAGGTTTGAGAATTGGAGGGTGGAGCTTGATAATTCGGAATTGGAATGAAGGGTTGCATATGAGATGGGTTAGCTGAATTATTGGGGTTTGACCAAGAAAAATTTGGGTGGTTCCTCCAACCAGGATTGTATGTGGATGAGTAAGGATTATTTTGAGCTATGGCATTAGCTTGGTCCTGAGAGTAATAGTGGGGTAACCCTTCTCCGGCTTTAGGAGTTTGATTTTCTAAGGGAATTTGACTTGGGTCCACGACATGCACTCCTCTAGTAGAAGTACGAATGGGAACACGAATTGATTCCCTTTGCATGTCCTTTTCAGCATAATCTTCTAAGAACCGCCAAGCTTCATCGGCTGTTTTAGACATAAAGTCTCCTCCACACATTGATTCTAGTTGAGTTCTAGTCTGATAGTTTAGCCCTTCATATGCAATTTGACATAAGTGATCTTTTAGAATTCCATGATGAGGACAACTATATAATAGCTGGTTGAATCTCTCAAAGTATTTTGAAAAAGTTTCCCCCTCATTTTGACAAAATTGATTTATCTCGGTTCGAATTTTAAGAGTTTTATGGAAAGGGAAAAACTTTTTCAAGAATATAGTGACAAATTCATCCCAACTTCTTATGGAATGTCTTGGAAGAGAATTTAGCCATCTTTTAGCACTTTCAAGTAGTGCAAATGGAATTAGCCTTAGCTTGATTGATTCGTTAGATAATTGTTGCATTTTTGTTGTGGATGCATACAATTCAAATTCACTTAGAAATTCATAAGCATTTTCAGACCCAGTAAATTTTGGTACCCCTTGGATAAAAGAATGTTTTAGCTCAAAATTGTTTCCTTCAGCTGGTGGAAACACGATGACATAGGGTTGGACGGTCCTAGTAGGATAACATTGATCACGAAGAGACAAGGGTCTATCCATTTGGATATTGAGATTTTGAAAATTTTGATTTATTTGATTTTGATCTCCAAAGTATTGAAAGTTTTGATTCACTCGATTTTGATCCAAGTCGGTTGGAAAATTTTGGTTGATTCGAGAACCCCTAGGAGAATTTTGTTGGCTAACACTTTTTTTACTCATTGTTGTTAAATGCAAGCACAGAAATAGCTACAATGAAATTTTCTGTCCTTATTGGCTCCTAACCCAAAATTATAAAGTGACACGTTTGATTACTTAGATCAAAAGATTTCTCAGCCAGTTAACGGACAGGAGTTATCAGTGCACCAGGAATCACCCTAGGAATGCAGCCGAAGGTTTAAGTACCTTCAGCGTAACAACCGATATAATATTTATGAATCATCGTAATATTTATGAACGGTTATTTCTCTTCCATAGTCTATACACCAAGAAATAATTCGTTCCAAATGAATCAACATCACAATACAATTAAGCCCTAGATGAGCCCGTGACTCCCTTAAGTCCAACGTCTAACCGTTATTATTAGTCAGATTCTACGATGAAATGCAATTTGTGGGCTAAGGAAAGGGTGATGAAATCCCTCACCTTATGTGAATTGGGGTATTGCCCTTAACAGAATGAAAAAAAAGTGCAGAAATAACAACAATCACACAAAATAATTGCAGAAATTAAAAAAAATTTACATTCATGCCGCTGCCCCTGCAGAATTTTTTTACAACAATTGTCTATATATATTTTTTCTTTGTAGCAGAGCACCTGTAGAGTTAGAAGAAATTTACAGTGGGGTATGGCTGTCCGTCCAGAAAAAATGAGTAGCGTCAATGATTGAATCTCACTATTTGCAATTTCTTTTGATTTCTGAAATCTTGATTTGTTGCTTGAACTCCAGTCACCTTGTCCTTAGTTCGAAATCTCTTTTTTTTTGAATGAATTGAATAACAAAAAAAACAAAAGAAAAAGAAACAATGGAATTAACCAAAAAAAAGCTAACTTTTTGGAGAAGATGGTGTTGAAGTGTGGATTGAAAAAAAACTGTGGTGAAATGAGATTATGTGAGAGGAAGGGGCATTAGATCAGAGGGAAGAAATGAAGCAGGGAAAAATAATTGAAAAAAAAAGAATGAATCTTTTTTTGACCTTCCCTTTTTTTTTATTATTGTTGAAAAAGTGGACAAATCGGAAAGAAACAAAATGACATAAAAAATAGGAAGAGAGATTTCAGGAAAGAAAGAGAATTGTAAAGGAAGGAAGGAAAGTAATTGTAAAAGATTTGGAAAAGAAATTGAGAAGGGAAAGCAATAAAAGAGAAGACAAAAACAGAAAGAATTTTTTCTTTTGCTTATTGTTGTAAAATTAGAAGAGGTTTTTTTTTTTTTTGAAAAGAAAGGAAATTTCTAAGAGAAGAGAAGAAAAGAAATCAAATGTATTGAGAACAAGAAAGACAAAAGAAGAAAGGAAAAAAATTGGAAAAGAGGAATCTTTTTTTTTTTATTTGTAAAAAGAAAAAAAATGTAGATGATTGGAAAGAAAGTGGAAAGATCGAAAGAATAAAGGAAAATTGAAAGTTGTTTTTTTTATGAAGGTGAGAGACGAAAAGAAATAAATGAAAAAATTTGAAAGAGAGATTGTAGGAGGTGAATGAGAAATGCAATTGGAAAGAAATAAAAAAAAAGAATGCAAGTTTTTTTTTATGAAAATTTGAACAAGAAGAAAGGGAAAGAAATGAATGGTAAAAATCCAAACAAAAAAGGAAAAAAAAAATAAAAGAGGAAGGAAATAAGAGAAAAAAAGTGAGGTTTTTTTAGTAGAGAGGAAGGGTAGAAGAAATTGAGGAAAGAAATAAAAGCAGACAAAAACAAGAAAGAAATCAAAGTAGACAGAGAAGAAATTGCGAAAGTTTTTTTTTTTTAGAAAGTTGTAGACAAAAGATGGAAACAAAAAAAAAAAAAAAGGAAAGGGAAAAGAAAAATGTGAAAATCAGCGAGGTGGTAGAAAGATGGAAAGAAATTGAAGAAAAATTAGCAAGTTTCTTTTTTTTATAGATTGACGGCAGAAGTATAAAAAAGAAAAACAATTTAGAAAGGGAAGAAAATCAAGGCAGGCCAAAAACAACAATAGAGAATTGCCTTTTTTATAATTAAATTATTGAAAAGAGGGAAAGAATTGTGAGAAGGAATGAAACAAAAGAAAATTGGAAATTTTTTCTCTCAAGTGTAGAAAATTACGGTATGAACAATCAATACCAAATCATCTAATTGAGAATATTTTCTATATATAAAAGAAAACAAAAATGAGAAAGTAAAAAAAATGAAAACTAACACGAATCAGAAATTAAATAAATAATAAAATTTAATCGTTACCTCCCCGGCAACGGCGCCAAAAACTTGATCGTCGCTTTCCTATGAATTAGAAAAGCGCGAATTTTAAATTAAATTACTGCAAGCGTACAGGTGTGTAGCATACAGGTCGAACACATGGAGGTGTAATTAAAAATTAATATTTATTTATTCTTGAGCGTGTTAGATGAAATTTGGAGTTGTTTTTAATGTTGTTGAAATTACTCTGAATCTGAATCTAATCAGTATCAAATTCAACAGTTGAAAAGAAAAGAACAATTACTAGGAAAAGAGAATAACAAGTAGAACAATAACAGAAGTTAAAAGTAAAATTCCTGTTGAAACTAATCAAACAGTGAATCACTAACAAGCAGTAATAAAAGAAAATAACAATATGTGTTCTACCCAAACCTAATTAGGTAGATAACACAAACTGTTATGAAATTAAAATAACAATAAAACTAGAAAAGAAAAGACTTTTATTAGAACTAAAAGAGAGTATAGAAGAATGAAAAATGAATGGCATTTACAATGGGATATCATGTATATTTATAGAGATGTAGACCAAATCCTAATCAAATCAATGACTAAATGGCCATCTTTTCCCAAGAAGTAATATCATATCTCTTGCCTTCCTTGACCAAGCTTGATTGGAAAGCAAATCACGGTGAATATCTTCCAAATCTTCCCTATCTTCCATGTAGAAAATTGATTGATTGATGAGCAGATTGTATGTGATTAATTCTTTCAAACAAGGATACTCATTAGACTCCAAAGGCAACAAGGGATAAAATCTTCAAAATTGATCTTTTCTTGGCAATATTTTTATCAGAAATTCTTCTAATTAGAATTTGAAAACGAATGTTCTGAATTGATTTCCATGATAAGAATTTGTTTATTCCTTTTATTAGTGTATATCATGCATACATACATACGTATGAATATATGTATATATTTATAATATGACACCAATCCATGTATTCTTCAAGGCAGAGGAGGCAGTGTGAACGCGTTCTGTTCTTTGGCAAAAAGTGAGCTTGACGAGGATCAAACTCAGGTCTCTCAGTACAAACTTCCATGCAATTACCAGTGAGCTACAATGTCTTTTGTAATTGAGGTGGATTTAATACGGGGAAGTAGCTTTTTATCTGAAGTTGGCCTTTAATTTGAACCGAAGGAGGCATTTCTTGACATCCTGAAAAAAAGTGACCAAAGTATCATTTATTTATTTACAAAAGATAAAATATACGAGCATAAAATAAACACATTTCTATGTTAATCAGCCCTACCGCATCTAAGGGTTGCCCATAGGTGTGATCCTTAGGCATTTGCTAGAGTGTCTCGAATCGGAGAGGACGATCCCTAGCCTAGATTTCATGATGGAAAACCAATTTCCAATACGACACCATGCGGTTTTGATGGTAGAACTAGTATGGAGACATGATATGGTACCCATGCCATCTATGTTTGATACATTATGATTGAAATGTTTTTGAAACATATACACACTAATATTAAATCCGTTTTTATCGTATCAAACATCTTTTGACCATTATAAGGTAAAACTCTATCGTCTGGTTTGCGTTGCATTGTGTGATGGGACTTGAGTCTTATAATGGTTTCATTTTTCAAAAAAGCATTGCGTTGTTTTAACGATTTACTTTATTTATGCACTGGCAATACAATGGAGTAAACCCGTTCCGCGTTAGCGGCGTGGTCTTGTGATTAGCCTTATTATTAGATTAGTTAAGTTAGATTTCTCATATCAGTCCCAAGACTGACCTGTAGTTTGTTTCACTGGAAAACTCGGTGCTCATATTTTCTACACGGGCAGTCGAGTAGCTTTTTGCAGATATTTATCTCTTTAGCAGGATCCTGGATCGAAGCTTAAAGCTGTGTCCAGAGCATTGATAGTCTTCTGTTGTATCAGTTTATTATTTCCGCTACAATGTTTTATATTCATTGTAAATTTATCTTCCGCTGTATTTTTATTTTTCAATGTACTCTGATATTCTGTACTCTGATGTTATATTATCATGAGGTAATAAAAGTCTGCTGTTATTGTTCTAATGTATCGTATTCCCAAAGTTAACGTATGCGGGAATTGAACGGTCTTGGTCTATTTTGCGATCGATTAAGGTCAGTCAAAATCCGTGTCGTTAAAGTTGGTATCATAGCTCTGGTTAGCTCAAAATCTTTGGGGTACAACTCGTTAGAACTGAACAAAAGATTCATTAGAGATTGGATTAGTAATATCCAATAGGAGTACTCATTAGAGATAGGATCAGTTGTATCCTAGATTGAGAAAACTCATTAGAGATGGGGTTAGTAATGCCCTAGAATGAGTTACGAGTATCAAGTTTATAATTAGCGTATTTCGATTATATAAATAATCCGATCTTAGGAAATATGATTTTTAATATTTAAAAGAGTTATATATAATCAACTAATAAAATCATTGAAGCCAAAAATAGAATGGAAGTTGATTTCGTTAATTAGATGACCTTTAGCTTCGTTCCTTTTCGAGGACGAAAAGATTTTAAGTGGGGGAGATTGTAACAACCCGGAATTTTAGGGCCAATTTAAAATTTTTATTTTAGAAATTTTAATGAATTTAGAATATTTAAAATGGTTTATTTTAAATAATAATGATGGAAAATTTATTTTAAACGAAGTTAAAACGAATTTATTTAATTTAAATATAAAAGGAATTGGAAATAGCGCTCCAGTTTGAAAATTTGATTTCAAACTTTAACTAAATGTACAGGATTCAAAATATATCAGAATTGAACGAAACAAGAAATATCTAAATCTGTTTAGTAATATCTTTCTAACGAATATGAAAAACTGTAATTTCATCGCAGGAATAAGAAGTTATGCCCAGTTTAAAATTTAGAAAAGTCGATGTCGAATTTATATATATTTTAATATAATATATTGTTCTTAAAAATAGTCATTTTGCAAACGATCTCGGTTTTCTACGAAACCACTTTTGTTGGAACCGGAATGTCAAATTATTGTTAAGTTTAATTTTCCATAATTTTTCGAATTAATATGTTAGCGTGGCAAAAGAAAATGTGTTTTGTTCATTTCAGTCAAATTTAATCGACTTGAAAATGGCCATTTTTCAAACGGTCTCAGAATTCGATGAAATTAGTTTTGTTTGGACCGTATCATCAAAAAAAAGTCAGAAATAAATTTTCTGTAATTTTTAGAGGTCATATGTGGCCCCGGTGAATTTAATTGTAAGATTGAAATAATTAAATAAATGATTTATATATTAAATTAAATAAAAGTGGGCTGAGACGACCGATTGGGCTGACGAGCCTAGCACATCGCGTCCGGAACGTGGGTATTTGCCCAGGAACATCTTTCGTTGGACTTGAATTGGATTTGTTTAAGACTTAGGGATTTATATGTCAAATTAGCAATTAAAATAATATAAATATTCACAAAATCATTTCGAAAACCCTAATCCCAATGGTCAGTCGCCACCTTCTCAGTTCAATGGCTACCACGCTCCCAACTTCACTTGATAATATCTTCCAATCCGCACAACAAGATTCCAATTCCCGTATACCAAATTTAAGAGCACTTCAAGCTCTCGAACTTCATACGGCTATGATCGGATTTCACTGAGTATTGGGTGCGAATTTCTAGGCCAAAGGGGCCGACTTTGGGTGTGGTTTTCGCAGCAGGGGCCCCACCGAGCTCGGTGGAGGTCTCGGCGATGGGGGAGCTCGGCCAAGGCTTCGATGGGGTGGTCTTGGATCGGAGTCCGGCTCCCCCTAGGTGCGTGCACAAGTTGATTTTGGAAGGGAGCATGGGTTCGGCCTTATTACTGGAGGAAAGAACGTAGAAGAGGGATTTAAGTTAATTTCTTTTCCCTAATTATTTAATTAATTACAAAGTTAATTATTCAATGTTTAAAATGCTATTACTACTTCAAATCAGAATGGAATTTAACGAAACAAAGTTGAACTCGTATGGACAAGGGCTTCACTACGAAACAGTCCAGAACTGAAGCGGAGCAAATCATAATTTGAGAAAAAATCTGATCTGAACTGTACAGAATTAAAACCATCGGTGAGAATTCTATTTTAAAATAAAATTATTTATTTATTTATTTCACTGCAAAATTTATATTCATCTTATATAGAATTCATGTTAATGCTGTGTATATATTTATTCGGTGTTGGTTGTTTTATGATTACGATGACTGATTGAATTAATTTGTATGTCTCATGTCTGTTAAAATAAGATTATTGTAAATAACTATATCATGTTTGTTAAATTTGGATTAACGATAAATTTCCACTTTTATCATTAAAAGTGAAGTCATGTTTGTTAAATATAGATTAACGATAAAATTTCACTTTTATCGTTAAACATGAAGTATCGTTTGTTAAATTTAGATTAATAATAAAAATCTCACTTTTATTGTTAATAGGACATTGTTTGTTAAATTTAGAGTAACAATAAAAGTCTCACTTTATTGTTAACATGAAACCCTATTTTGTCAAAATCATATTTTTAAGGTTATAAATGAAAATTAAAAAATGATCATATTTTGAAGACAAAAATATATCAACATTAAGAATCATATTTTTGTCATGAATAAAGTGAAATAAAAAGATTACATTTGTGTGTGACAAAAGAAGAAAACAGAAAGATTACATTTTTTATGTGAGAAATGAATGGAATAAAAATATTACATTTCTAAGTGATAAGGGAATGTAACAAAAGATTACATTTTTCATGTGATAAAAGGAAAAATATTACGTTTTTCATATGATGAGAGAAAGAAAAGGTAATATTACATTTCCATGTAATTGAACAATGGAAAAAGATAAATTACATTTTTATATGTAATCAAAGAATATAAAAATTACATTTTTATGTAATGAAATCAAAGAGAAGAAAAAGAACCTTTGCAATATAAAATGAGATTACATAGAAAATTTACATCTTGAATGTAAGGAAAGAGTATATTGAAATAAAAGTTACATTTTCAATGCTAATACATTGAGGTAAAAAGTTTATATTTTTTCAATATAATAACACATTAAAATAGAAAGTTATATTTTAAATGTAGATAAAGTTTGAAATAGAAATTTTCATTTTTATGTAATCAAAGAATGAAATCAAAGGATACATTTTTATGTCAAATTAAAAAAAATAGAATATATTTTTATGTCAAATAAAAAGAATGCATCTTTATGTTAAGTAAAAAGATTACTTTTTATTTGTAATGTAAGAAGAGTTACATTTTATATAATGTAATACAAGGATGGAAAAGACTACATTTTTATATAATGAAAATAAAAATTACATTTTTATTTGTGATATGAAACATTAGAAAAGATTAGAAAATAGAAATTACATTTTATGTAAAATGTGACACTGGAATAAAAATTACATTTTATTGCAGTGTAAATCACTAGAAAAGAAATGTTTACATATAAAACATTATTTTATATGATATTAGAATTCACAGAAAATGTTTACATATAAATTATTATGTTATATGATATTAGAATAACATAGAAAATTGATTACCAATAAATGATCATTTATATGTTATTAGATGTCTTAGAAAATGTGAATATACATAATAATTCTTTATATGGTATTAGAGTTCATAGAAAATGTCAATATATAAAAGATACTTTTATATGTCATTAGAATTCATGGTAAAATGTTAAAGTAAAGAAAAATAACATTTTAGTTATAAAATGTTAAAGTAAAGAAAAATTACATTTTTGTTATAAAATGTTAAAGTAAAGAAAAATAATATTTTAGTTATAAAAATGTTAGAGTGAAGAAAAATAACATTTTAGTTATAAAATGTTAAGACAAAGAGAAATAACATTTTAGGTATAAAATGTTAATGGATTAAAATAACACTTTAGTTATAAAATGTTAAGATGAATAAGAATAACATTTTAGTTATAAAATGTGAAGTTGGCAAAAATATCACTTTTCTTTGTTTGTTGTGTTAGAATTGACAACAAAACAAATATATTACTTTTATATATTTTTGTTGAAATAGAATTATCAACAAAAAAAAGTTATCCTTTTTACTTATTTTGTTAAAAATATTAGAATTGATTAAACATAAAATATGCGTTTTATGTAAATATGAAAGATTAGAAACGTTTACATATAAATACTCTTTATGTGACAATAGAAAATATTCTTTTATACTATATTAGAATACATAGAAATTGTGAACATATAAAATATCCTTTTATATGCTATTAGAACACATAGATAAGGTAAGCAAATAAGATATACCTTTAGGTGTCACTAGAGTGCATAAGAAAAAGTTAGGGAAATAAAGGTGTTAGGTTAGTTAAAAACTAAATGTAAAAGAATGATAAAAACATTTACTTTTATCATTTAAATAAAATGAGACAAAATTTACATTTGTTGTTAGTTAAAAGAAGAGTTAAACAAAAATACACATTTTTGTTAGTTAAAAAGAGTTAAACAAAAATATACATTTTTGTTAGTTAAAAAGAGTTAAAAACAGAAACTACATTTTTGTTAGATAAAGGAATTAAAAACAATTTTGTCAAATTGGAATTGTTGAAACTAAAATGAACATTTTGACAAATTAGAATATTTGAATCAGAAAAGTATATTTTATTTGCATTTTAGACGTAAATAAAAACATGAATTTAAAAAGCACATTTTTATTTACACTTTAGATGTAAATAAAAACCTAGAAATAAAAGAGACATTTTAATTTACATTTTAGTGGTGATCAAAAGGGTTAGAAATAAAAGAATAGAAATAAAAGTTACATCTTGGTAGACATTTTAAAGGAAAAAAAAAAGGTTAGAATCAAAGATTATATTTTTATTTACAATTTAGATGTAAATAAAAAGAATAGAATTAAATTGATACTTTTATGTACATTTTTAGATGTAAATAAAAAGAGTAGAAGTAAAAGTGGCATTTTTATCGTCATTTTAGATGCGATAAAAAGAATGGATTTTAATAGTTGCAATCGCTAAAGGAATTATATATATATACATACATATATATATATAAATTAAAATTAAACGAAACACGCGTGGTAATTCGCGTTGCGGTAGTTGTAACTTTAAACGATTATACCGAGAGATCCGACCGTCGGATTTTCCCAAAACTGGAACCGTTAGGACCGCTTTGATAAGATATTTCCAACGATATAAACTTTGTTAAAATCCAACAGTTAGATTTCGAGATAAGTGTGAATCAAATTTGGATAAAAACAGCGCCAGGGCCGCCAATCGACCCGAAGCGTCGTTAGATGAAAATAGTTATTTTCATAGTGATAAATCATTATTAAATTCCAATAACGATATGAAATGGTTTTAAACTTTATATATATGCGAGGATCATTTGAAAAATCCGAGTTCAATCTCATTTCAAAAGATTATACGCCAATCTAAGTCGAAGAGTCGAAGACGGTGATTGAAGACCGACGATCTTCACATCGAATGGATGTGTTGCCACTGAGACCCATGACGGGAGTAGCTACCTTGAAGGGGCTTCAGTGGTAGCCAGCCGGCCGTACTTGTTTATTGTCGGTTATGCGAGCACCTCACCTCTGTATTGAACATATGGGGGGCGGAATAAGGTGACTTCGGTTTCGTTCAGACCCAGAACGGACTTGTAAATGGATCGTATGTCTGACGTTGTATTCCTTTATACTGTATTCGTTGATCTCTAATTAATATGTAACTGTTTGGTGTTTAACACCCTTCTCTGAGACGTTCGAGCTTATAGGTTATATATTGGTAGGAATCAATGGTATGGTATGGATTGACAATGTGACATGCTAAGATGCATGGATCAAGGCTTTTGTTGAAAAGCAGAGCCTTGTAGTTGATGATCAAAGCTTAGCCTTTTTAGGCATAGCTTTGTGTATAGCGTGACTTCGCGAGCCTCACACCCCGGTATGAGTCAAAAACGGGATATGGACCGGTATGAGGTACCTCGGATTTATAGGTTGTTAGTGGCCATATCGAGATCCAAAGGGACCGGGAACGTGTGTTCAGGCATAACTAATCACTACCGTTAGGTGGGGATCGGCCCTACCGCATCTAGGGGTTGCCCATAGGTGTGATCCTGAGGCATTTTCTAGAGTGTCTCGAATCGGAGAGGACGATCCCTAGCCTCGATTTCATGATGGAAAACCAATTTCCAATACGACACCATGCGGTTTTGATTGTAGAGGTAGTATGGCGACATGATATATGGTACCCATGCCGTCTATGATTAATACATTATGATTGAAATGTTTTTGAAAAATATACACACTAGTATTAAATCCATTTTTATCGTATCAAGCATCTTTTGACCATTATAAAGTAAAACTCTATCCTCTGGTTTGCGTTGCATTGTGTGATGGGACTTGAGTCTTATAATGGTTTCATTTTTCTAAAAAGCATTGCGTTGTTTTAACGATTTACTTTATTTATGCACTGGAAATCTAATGGAGTAAACCCGTTATGCGTTAGCGGTGTGGTCTTGTGATTAGCCTTATTATTAGATTAGTTAAGTTGGATTTCTCATACCAGTCCCATGACTGACCTGTAGTTTGTTTCACTGGCAAACTCGGGTGCCCATATTTTCCACATGGGCAGTCGAGTAGCTTTTTGCAAATATTTTTCTCTTTAGCAGGATCCTAGATCGAAGCTTAAAGCTGTGTCCAGAGCATTGATAGTCTTCTGCTGTATCAGTTTATTATTTCCGCTGCAATGTTTTATATTCATTGTAAATTTATCTTCTGTTGTATTTTTATTTTTCAATGTACTCT
Organism: Allium sativum; assembly: GCA_030737875.1. Lineage (NCBI taxonomy): Eukaryota > Viridiplantae > Streptophyta > Magnoliopsida > Asparagales > Amaryllidaceae > Allium > Allium sativum. Next base: position 406,431,615 of record CM060926.1, read on the forward strand.
GATATTCTGTACTCTGATGTTATATTATCATGAGGTAATAAAGTCTGTTGTTATTGTTCTAATGTATTGTATTCCCAAAGTTAACGTATGCGGGAATTGAACGGTCTTGGTCGATTTTGCGATCGATTAAGGTCGGTCAAAATCTATGTCATTACATTCAGATCTGAGCTTAACGACTTTGACCAAATAAAGGACAAACCTGAAAGCAAAGAGGAACCTAAAGCCATTGATAAAGAGTTAAAACATAGCAAAGCTTGAGCTCTAAAAGTATCCGAAGATAAAGCCTCGAAGAACGCAACAATAAGTCAAAGCATATCATCAGTGAGGCAGCAAACTACTAGATCCAACTATGAGAAGAAATTTGAAAGAATAAAAGTTTGAATCGTCGCTCAGATCCGCTCAATTTTGGTATGACAGTGCAAAATTAGGGTTTCTGAAACCCTAAGTTTTGTGGGGGAGTAATAAAATATCTGTTGAGTCAACGGTTTCAGTGCTTATTTTGATTAATGACAAGAAGGAGCTTCATGATCGACAAAAAGAATATTCAATGTTTTATAGGTTAGAAGTTGGTTATTTAGAGTATTTTATGTTAAAATCTATCCTCAAATAATCATACTTCTCATTGCTTTCAAAATTATGCATGAAAACTCGTTTTTATTGTATATTGACAAAAACAGGTCAACCTGTTAAAAATAACAGGTCAACCTATTTTTAAATATAACAGGTCAACCTATTAAAATTAACAGGTTAACAGCTTTTTGAAATAACGGTCAAAAACCTGTCAACCTATTAATTTTTTCCTGTCGACCTAATCTTCTTTCTTGAAAAGTTGCATCCATTTCTCTTCATTAAAAATCACTTCTTTTGATTGCAACTTTTCATGAATGATTGCATCTTCTCAAACTCTATAAATACATCAAGATTCAATCATTCAAAACACAGAAAACCGATTCTTGCTCTAATTTCTAATCTTACTTTCTAAATACTCTTGCATTCTAAAAAGCTCCCAAATTCAAGTTACTTATTGAATCCTTGATAATATTTCTCATATTTTGATTCAACAAGCAACTAACTTCCTTCAAATCTTCGCATTTAATTCATATACTTGAGGATAAGATTATAGGAAGGTTGTACTCAATCATTGACTAATCAGTGTTGAAGAAAGAACACATTCAAGGTCAAACTCTTGTAATCGTCTTGGGGTAAGCTTGTAGCCCGTGAAATCAAGTGGGTAAGCTTGTAGCCCGTGAAATCAAGTGGGTAAGCTTGTAGCCCGTGAAATCAAGTGGGTAAGCTTGTACCCGTGAAATCAATTGGGTAAACTTGTAGCCCGTAAATCAAGTAGTTGTGAACCTGTTCCTCCGGGTGAAGTGAGGGTGTTGTTTAGTGAAAAGCCGAAGAGGAGCTTCGGGACTGGAGGTCCGAACCAGTGTAAAAATCCTGGTGTCGTTACTCTACTTTACTTTACTGCATTTATAGTTATTTGTGATATATATCTTGTTTGCGAATTTTTACCTGCATAATTATTGAATAACTTAAGTTATCACATACATTCCGCATAGCCATATCATAGATCCTGCACAAGTCGTACACACATCCGACCTTTACAATTGGTATCAGAGCCTGGTGTTCTAGAGATCGTAACAACATCTTAGAACAAATGGAAATAAAGAAGTCTAGTCAAGGGATTAGAAAGTGGAAGAGCAACAAAGCCGAATCAAGAGAGCAAGGAAACAAGTGTCCCATGGCCAAAGTCAGATCACAATCGGTATGTACAGATTCATTATATAAAGATCTTTTGTTAGACCATGAAAAATTATTGAAACTCAATACAGTCGTTTTAGCTATGTCAAAAAATTACAAGCAAGAAAATTCCAAATTAAAAGAAGAAAACAATCTATTGGTAAAACAAGCCAAATGTTTTGAAAATACCATAGAAGAGCTTGTTTCTCAAAAAGATTTCCTTCAAAAAGAAAATGAGCGACTAGGAGATAAAAACAATGTTCTTTTAAAGGAAATCGATCTTTTGCAAAATAAAAATATATCATTAGAAGATTCTTTAAATAATTCTAGTTCTTTAATTTCGTCTCTTGAAAAAGAGAATAGAGCTTTAACTAAAAAGAATTTAGAACTATCTAAAGAATGTGAGTTTTTAAAGGTGAATAATGATATTTTGCAAAATGAAATTTCTGACTCAAAAGAAAATTTTGAAAAGTTACAATCTTCTTTAGATAATTCAGAATCTCAAATTTTAGGTCTCAAAACTGAGAATGGTACTCTAAAAAGGAAAAATTCTGAATTAAATAAGGAAATTGATGATTTAAAGAACAACAAAATTTCTTTTGAAAATGTCAATAGTGACTTTGGAAATAAATTTGATAAAAGTGCAAATAAGTTAGCAAAATTTAATAAAGGTCAAAATGATTTAAATATGATTTTATCTAGATCTCGACCTTTACATGACAAAAGTGGTTTAGGATATAATAAAACTAATCTTAGAAATAGTACTAGATATGCTTTCATGTACAATAAAAATATTACTGCTAGTACTAATGCTCATCCTAGATCCAATTATTATAGAAATTCGAATACTTCTATGACTAGAGATCTGTATAATAGATCTAGAAGTATGAAAAGGAATATCAATAGAGATTACTTAAGTATTTGGGTTCCTGTAAGTTGGAAAAACAGAGAAAAATATATTGATGATTATTTTGAATCAGTAGTTAATAATGAAAATTTTATCTTTAAAGGTTCCATTAAACCCTCTTGGGTATGGTTACCTTCCATCTAACTCATGGACCCAAACAAAGCAAGTGGGTACCAAAAGTATACATGTCATATAATTTTTGCATGTACACCACAACAAAGAGAAGGCTATTCGGTATCTCTAAATATCTTTGAAAATTTAGCTTATTAAAAAGAACATATTTCATCGTCATCGAGGACACAAAATTCATGGGATAGGAATTTAAACAAAAATGAAGGCGGAAGCGGAAAATATTCTCCATGGGAACCAAGAAAATAATGATTATATTGGATCTAAGGAGATTTCTTTATATTCTGTTTAATAATGTTTTTAGTTCCTTTTTTTATGAGTTTACATTCTTTTATTTTAATAAAATGATGTTTGAGTATTGATTTCATTCAAAATATAGCAAAATAAGCAGATTGATTCAAATCCTGGTGACCTAAAATAAAATCCTGTCGACCTAAATAAGTGAATTCCAAGTCAGAGAGTTTTTAGGTCGACCTGTCCAATAATTTATGTCGACCGGTTCTGTTTTTCATAATTCAGACAAGTTTTCGGTCGACCGGTCACAAAATTTATGTCGACCGGTTCTTGTTTTTCACTATCCAGAAAAGAATTAGGTCGACCGGTAACGAAAATTATGTCGACCGTTTTTTTTTTCACAATCCAGAGAGTTTTTAGGTCGACCGGTCCATGAATATAGGTCGACTAGTTTTGTTTCCGGAAGAAAATCAGTTGACCGGTTGAACATTTAGGTCGACCGGTTTGTACTATTTCTTTAATTTTCTCCCACCCGAAACTTTTTAGGTCGACCACCTTGATTTTATAGGTCGACCGGTCTCTCTGAAAACTGGTTTTTTATAAAGACACGTCGTTTCAAATTCCAAACTCAAACACCATTTCTTATACTATTTTAAAATTATACTACTCTCGATTATTGAGGTTATTATGATATCTATTCTTTTTAATCGATGACAAAGGGGGAGAAATATTTTACATATACTATTTAAAATATATGTGCTTAATATGGTAAAAGTATATGTGTGCTAACATTTGTTAATGCAGGAATCAAAAGGTAAGATTATTTACTAACTAATGTTGCAGAAATTCAGGGGGAGCTTTATATTCAAAGGGAGAAAATCCAAGGTGTTGTCATCAATCAAAAAGGGAGAGAATTTTGAGACACGAGAATTTCGATTGATAACAACAAAATAAAGATCAATGGAAATCATGACATGGAGCTAAGATTATGGATATATAGATGTTTAAAGGGAGACAGAGCTTATATACAGGGGGAGATAGCAAAAAAGATTAAAATATCAAGCTATATTGTCATCAATCAAAAAGGGGGAGAATGTTGAGTCAACGGTTTCAGTGCTTATTTTGATTAATGACAAGAAGGAGCTTCATGATTGACAAAAAGAAGATTCAATGTTTTATAGGTTAGAAGTTGGTTATTTAGAGTATTTTATGTTAAAATCTATCCTCAAATAATCATACTTCTCATTGCTTTCAAAATTAAGCATGAAAACTCGTTTTTATTGTATATTGACAAAAACAGGTCAACCTATTAAAAATAACAGGTCAACCTATTTTTAAATTTAACAGGTCAACCTATTAAAATTAACAGGTCAACAGCTTTTTGAAATAACAGTCAAAAACCTGTCAACCTATTAATTTTTTCCGGTCGATCTATTTTTGAATTTCATGAAGAGTCATCTTCTTTCTTGAAAAGTTGCATCCATTTCTCTTCATTAAAAATCACTTCTTTTGATTGCAACTTTTCATGAATGATTGCATCTTCTCAAACTCTATAAATACATCAAGATTCAATCATTCAAAACACAGAAAACCGATTCTTGCTCTAATTTCTAATCTTACTTTCTAAATACTCTTGCATTCTAAAAAGCTCCCAAATTCAAGTTACTTATTGAATCCTTGATAATATTTCTCATATTTTGATTCAACAAGCAACTAACTTCCTTCAAATCTTCGCATTTAATTCATATACTTGAGGATAAGATTATAGGAAGGTTGTACTCAATCATTGACTAATCAGTGTTGAAGAAAGAACACATTCAAGGTCAAACTGTTGTAATCGTCTTGTGGGTAAGCTTGTAGCCCGTGAAATCAAGTGGGTAAGCTTGTAGCCCGTGAAATCAAGTGGGTAAGCTTGTAGCCCGTGAAATCAAGTGGGTAAACTTGTAGCCCGTAAATTAAGAAGTTGTGAACCTGTTCCTCTGGGTGAAGCGAGGGTGTTGTTTAGTGAAAAGCCGAAGAGGAGCTTCGAGACTGGACGTAGGACTGGAGGTCCGAGCCAGTATAAAAATCCTGGTGTCGTTACTCTACTTTACTTTACTTTACTGCATTTATAGTTATTTGTGATATATATCTTGTTTGCGAATTTTTACCTGCATAACTATTGAATAGCTTAAGTTATCACATATATTTCGCATAGCCATATTATAGATCCTGCACAAGTCGTACACACATCCGACCTTTACAATATCGACCACAACGGAACATTTCCTTTCATATTGTTTGTTGTTAATATTGAGCTGGGCTTAGCCCACTTAGCTTTTATTCTTTTTCGTTGTAATGTAAAGTTTGTAACGTTGCTTTTGACCATTACAACTTTACCTATAAATTCACAAGACCCTGTACATTATTATATAACATTTTTCCTGAGATAAAATACAAAAGCAATTACAATTTGTTCTGCAGTTCTCTTCTTGACTTCAATCTTTGTTGCAATTTCTCCATTATCGATCAACATAAACTCTATTTATCCTTTCTATTTCCTTCTTGTCCTTTTGTTTTATTTTTTTTTTAATTGAAGGGAATGATACCAATTGACGTCAAAAATGATATCAACATCCAAGCAGTGTATGAAAACACCAATAGGTCGAACCCGGTTCTGACACCAAAATGTTAAAGCCTAGAAGTTACAACTACTTCAAAAAGATTGCAGTAGAGAAAATATAAGAAAAATGAAATTTAAGTAGTAAGAAATGAACTTATTTTCTTATAGTTCAACTGAATCTAGTCTACGTCCACTTCAAAAAAAAATCTTTTATTCATACTGTTGATTACAACTACGATGGTTCAAATTTGAGTAATAAAATTGGTAGAGTGTAGACAAAAGAGAAGAAGATCCTTTTTCATGAAACAATGATCCTGTATTTATAATAAGACACCAAATATCTAACTTAAAACCAACATACATGACCTCGGGATCGGGACGACCCCCTTTAGAAAAATTATTCAGGTATAATCCCTTTTTGGTTTGGAATCGACCCCGACCCTTATATGGGGTCAGTACCAAGATTTTACATTTTGGATATCAATCACATTTTTTTTAGATTTTAGAGATTCGATCTCGTATCAAGTATGATCTCGGAAGAATCGAGTTTAACTTAGGTGTTTCTTTTGGAGTTCCATCTCGGGTCTTAAAGTTCGTATCAAAACCATCTCAGGGTACATAATATCTCAAAATCACCCCACTATTGTTAGTCTACGAAAGAATATTCATATGTTCATAAATAATAGTATACATAAAATAAAACAAAAACATAATTTAGATAGATTATAGCTTACAATTAATGATCCATGAATATGAATTGTTGTTAGATATAACGTAAAAAAGATCAAAGGCATTAAATATTTACACTTATGTAGAAACAAAAAACTTAGTTTCATAAGAAATATATGTGTAAGAAAATGACGAGAACTTTAAAAAATATATGAATATATGATATAATCAAATAACATGCATAATATATGTACCAACAATTAGATTAGGCTAATTACCAACTTAATTATCTTCTCCTCTAAATAATCCCTGTAACATGCATATCAGTAAACCCACCGTTGTCGTGCACTATTTTATGGTGAAACGTTGTTATGTCCCACAAATTCGAATATCGTTTTCACCGTGTTTCTTTTCAAAACTCAATCTACGAATCCCCAAACATCGAGGCTTTATCAAAGTGCAACTTAAAGGACATAACCATTGACGATGTGATAACCTATGCCAACTATTGTTAAAACCCATGTATTTCACGATAATATGTTTAAATATTTTGTTTAAATATAACATCGTTAATCGATTAATCGAGTGCAGGTCCAAAAAACCATTTTTGCATATGGATGAATTTGGACTCGAGACCACTTCCATTGAGTTCAAAATATCGTTTATGACTTTTAAAACTATAAATATCAATATATTTTGGGTTAGGGAAATTCGGCACTTTAGGTGGGACTTGGGTTAGCAACCTAGCCCACCTTATAACCCCACAGCCTCCTTCTCCTCTTCATTTATTCTTACTTCAACAAAAATAGAAAATAGGGGTGGGAAATGGAAATTAAAATTCCCTAAACCTAGCTTAATCTTATGAGCTCCAATTCTTGAGGAAATCATGTGTAAAGACTTGGGTAAGCTTCTCCATCTTGTTCTTTCTTCAATTTATGAGATTTTCCTAAACCTCACTCTTAGGAAATTCATTTATATGTGTTTAGATTGAAGATTAGAAAACTATATTGGAAGTGAGGTTGCTCTAGCTTGCTATTGGATCAATTCCTTGCTTGTAATGACCCGGATTTTTTCCGGCTATTTGAATTCAAATATTTAAATTAGTTTTAAATATTGTATTTTGAGTAGTAATGGATATCCAATATAGAATTCGTTATTTAACGACGGTCGAATGTTTTTATTCATATTTAATATAAAACGAACTCAAAACAACATGGTACTTCGTATATTGGTATTTGAACTTCAATTGTTTATACAAAATATGTTTTAAATCGAAATTCTGTGAAACAAGAAATGTTTTGATCATACTGATTATAATTTTCTAGTGGAAGAGAAAAATCAGAATTTTTGTTTGTATATTGAAAGTTATGCCCAAATCAAATTTTAAAATAGTCGCTGTGGATTTCGATTATAAACGATAACGTTATTTTATAAAAGAATTTCTTTATAAACTAAAATATTATTTAACTCGAAATGTTAATATTCCATATTGGTTTATATTTTGATTCGTATATTATTTTATTAGGATATATGGGATGATAATAATTTGTTATTTTTAGTTTGAATTATTTTGGAATTTAATTTATATTATATCGATATTATATAAGCATTAGAAATAGCTGTTTTTCAAAACGATCTTCGTTTTTGACGAAATAAATTTTATTGGAATGCGTATACCTAATTATTGTTATATTTCCTGTTTGAAACAAATCGGAGTCGTTTTGTCGGTAGACAAAATTTTAAATGCAAACCGTGAATATAATTGAAATTAAGACAAAACCCTTGTGCAAATGGAGTCGGAATCCAACGAAATTAATTTCATTGGATTTGGAACACCAAGACCTGATGGTCTGCATATTTTCATTATTCTTAGATTTCAAATATGATCATATGAAATTTAAATGTCAATTGAATAATAAATATGTATACATTATGTATTCAATCTAATCTAATTTTCCATTTGTTCTTTCTTTCCATTGCATAGCAAACTATTCCATGAAATCATTTGAGCTCTCCATGAACAAGAAAATACATCAACAAGAAAGAAAAAAAGGACAGCAAAATTTTCTTTTTTCTAGCGTCCTATTCACGTGACTAATTTACCTCTTCACACAGCTAAATTCGAACCATGAAAAGAAAACAATAAACAATTTAAATAAATTTTCTTGTCAGCCAAACTTTCTTTACCTTGTTTCCCACGTAACCATGAGTACCACGTTTTCTACTTCCTATATAAATCCAAGTCTTCGTCCTTTTCCAGCTACTTCTTCTTCAGTATTTGGCAAACCTTTTCCTTCATAAAAGATGTTGCTGCTCCATTATTTTTATCTTCTCCCAGTAATGAAGAAAACTTATTTACTTCAAACAGAACAAACCAAACGATTCAAATTTTAACCCTTAAGACCCGAAGTAGTTTTTCTTTCCTTCTTCTTAACTTCGGTTCGATAGTAGTATTAATGGCCATGACCTAAGATAGGTTCGGTGGAGAGATCGGCCATTTGGTGGGTCCGATGGTAGGTGGGTTCGACGCAGATGCTCAGGCGTGTGTGGTGGCTCAATGGTAATCGCTGACAGGCGACAATGAGAAGGCGTGGACAGCATGGGTAAAACATGCATGCTGTGTTGCATCGGGGGGGGGGGGGGGGGTTAAGTAGCAAATGAAGGAGAATGGAAAGAGGTGTGCGTGTGATGGGAAGGATATTGGGTTCGGTGTCATATTCTGGAGTAGAAGAAAAGAGTAGTGACGCGGGTAGTTTTGGATTGTGGAGGAAGGGGCTGCATGGATGCAGGCTGGTTCAAAGGAATGGAAATATGAGGTTGCGTGGGAGGGAAGGAGCAAGGTGGGCAAGTTGAAAGTAAACAATAGTTTGTTTTGGAAAAAAATTGCGAAGGAGCGAGCTGTTCATGACAAGGAAGGTGGGAGTCGGGTTCTCCATTTTGGTTATAGGGTGGTAGAGTTTTCGATGTGGTATGGTGAAGACGGTTTGAGCTTTAATGATTTGTAGAGGAGGAAAAGTGTTTGAACAGTGGAGGGAATGGAGGATTTGTACTGGATACCGCTATGTTGGAGATGGAGAAGATATTGCGGTGGAGCATGAGCGGGTTTGAGGGAAGTCAAATGAACAGTGCGTGGGTAGTTTTCTTTTTGACTAATCATATAATTATTTATTTACAATTACTGTTGATATACCGTAGTATCCTGGGACTGGGTAAAACATTATGTACCTAACCTTGTTTAGACTTTGCCTAATAATTAGTTAGTGAACCAAACATATAGTACACATGGCATGTAATCCGTAGAATGGATGCCTGATCACGTCTATAGTCTTGCCAAAGGAAGTTTTGTAACATATATATCCTTAAACATTTTACTCTACTTAAGGCCGTTTTACGTTATGCCTAATCCTAAATTAGTCATGCCGAACCACTGAGTTAACAGGCTGATTTTATTAAAAGCAGGTATAGAAATTTATATTTAACTTTGCCTAATCCTGTTATATTCAAATGTGCCTAACGATGTTTAAACCATTCCACTCTTGTTATTTAGAAGAACATAATAATTTTTATACACACACTATCACTCGACTAGGATCCATTCTAGTTCACGTTCGATGAGTATGGATTTTTGAATGATCAGAATTATTTAAAATATAAGGTTATGATATATTTTTAATTACGTAGTCATTATTATATAATTAAACTAAAATTTAAAGTAAGGGGTTTTTATTTAAGTTGAAAAAACCCATAACCCTATAAGTTTGTAACAATCTCATATGTGTCAGAATTCGAGAAGACCGGAAGCGTTGGAACCATATTGACAAGCACGAAACGATGAACGGATCTAATCAAAGTTAGCAGCTATTAGAGTTTTTAATTAAATTAAACATTAGTTTAATTCAATTTGAACAAACCATTTCAGCGACGGGTGAAGCAAGGTGAGTTAAACTCACTCAGTTCCCCAACTTATAATTTTTATAGGTCGGGTTTATTATTTGTATGCTATGTTTGCTAATGGTTAGTAAATTTGATGATTGGTTGGATGTTTGCTAAATATTTTTATTGATTATTTGAATTAAACGGTTGTTTAATTTAAATTAAATGACATCATTATTTTTAACGATTATTCCCAATAGAGGTAACTTACCTTGTTGGTTACATTTATAATGATATAAACGTTTTTAAAATTAAATTGGATGTTTGAACGATTATTTTTAGTTGACCGCTATCAGTTGAATTGATTAATTGTGTGCATATGATCATGATATGAACTGTTTAACCCATGTGATTGGATTATTGATTTGGTTATCGATTGTTGAATTAAAATTCAACGTTGTTGTGATATTAACCAATGGGTGATATTGATTGAGAAATTAGCAGTTGATGGCCAAAATACAATTTATTTATAAAAGATACATTTACCGTTAGGTAAATCGATAGAAATATAGTTATGAAATTTATTTTATAATTGAATATAGATTTTTAAATATATTATTTAAAAAAAGTTTTAGAAACGGAAATAAACCAACCTCATTTATATCGATTGTTTTGACCACCATTTTTGTACCAAAAACCGCCGTGTGCAAAGCACGTGCTTCATCTAATTTATTGAATGATTTCTTTTAAAGCTAATTCATATATTACTAAGAGGGATGCAAGTGAACAAAGATTAATATAACATTTGTGAACGATATTAATTGTTTTAAGAAAACAATTTAATGGGATTATTTTGAAATTTGATTATTTTTTTATTTAATAATAATCGAAGTAAAGGAGAATTGTTTAAACTAATTTTATGAGAAGACTATTTAAAAGTGATCAACGAGTTAACCATTTTTTAGAATTGACAAATGGTTCCAACTGAAATTAAAAATTAAATTAGTTGGTGCAGATTAATATAATGAAATAATTTAACAAATAGTTGTTTAGCTTAATAAGAATTGAAAAGGAAATTGGATATTTATTCTAGCTGACGATGAAGTAAATTAATAATAATTTAAAGGAATTACTTCTTAAATAAAGTTCATTTAAGTAAGTAATAGGGGTTAGTAATGTGGTATAATTTAATTTTTAAGTGAATTTATGAACGGGTTATATTTAAACCCAGTTCAGTAATTTGAGTTATAAAGGCGAATTTAAGCGGATATGATAAGCTCAAATAAATGTTACTTAATGTTTGAATCAAGTAAAGGCAATCGAGATGGAGAAGGATTTATTTTAAACCAAAGTTGTGTAAACAAGTTTCTAAAGAGAAATGGGAGGTTAAAGCGTTAATTTTAAATTTACGTTACTTAATGTTAGTAGTAAGTAAAATGGACTAGTTTTGAAATAAAATTTCCTAAAGGAGATGATTGAAAGATTAAAAAGGGGGATTTTGGTAATTGGAATTGGTAAAAGATCGAGAAATGGGAGTTGAAGTAAAATTCAGATAACGAAACAAATAATTTAAAGACATTAATGTTTAAAGGTTGATGTTTTTAAATCAATGAATTTAGTAATCATATTATATTTTAAAAAAAGGAAATTTCAAAGGTAAGAAGGTTTATAAAACTGTATGGTAAATAAATAGTGAAATGGTAATTGTAGAATGAACATGGGTTTTGAATTACAATTCATATTTATCTTAAGATAAGAATGTTGTTGATCTAGGTCTGAGAGGTAATTAAAATACCCAACTTGAACGACTTCAGGATTATCGAAAGATGATATTAGTTGTAATGATAAAGATGTTAGAAGAGATTTATTCTAAGGATATATAATGTAACACTATTTGGAAGGTTTGAGGATAGATAACAGGTTTCCAAAATAAAGGAAATAAAAGAATTTGAAGAAATGCATATGGATATTTTCCAAAGTAGCGGAAGTAAGATAGGCTTGAGTATATGAAATGACATTTCCACAGTAAAGAAAATAAAGGAAGATTTATGAAATTATAACGATATTTTCGAAATAAAGAGATAAGTTTTATATTGGGTTTATTCAAAAAAGATAAGCGACGATTAGTATTTTCAAATAACGAAACGAAAAGTGGATTTCGTAACAATTGTTTACAGTGATAAGTTGAATTGATCTTCTAATTATATATAATAAATAATGTTGCAGAAATGTTTTGAAATGATAATTAACGGAGGAATAGGATATGATTTCAAGATATTTTCCAAGTATATAAATTAAAGGATTTGAGAATATCAATATATTAAAACTGATATATTATTTTCTGGCCAAGTGATGTTGTGTAATAAACCAATGGATCTGTTTTATTTTTATGGTTGTTTATTTTGATAGTCAAATAACCGAGTATCAAAATCATGCCAATGCGTTGTTGGTACGGAAAGACTGGGATCAAACTTATATTCGAAACCCATTCCGAGCAATAAATACGGATACGTCGGAAATGCTGATCGAGATGGAGCAACTGAAGACCATAGACCTTCATAAAACGGGAGAGTTACTTACAATCTATGGCTGATCCCTATAGATATATCGTGATTCTGTCATGGCTAAAATCTATGGATTGCAAGGACTACTCGCTACTGATCTATAGGCTGATTCCTAGGATATGCTAGGAGGGTGCCTTCGGTTTATCCTATTCCTGGATGACTTGTATGGACGATGTGAACAGTGGCCAGAAGTTCCAAAAGTCGATTATAACCTCAAGCCACATCAATCGCGAAATGACAAAAATCGGGCAGGCAGCATGGCTATGTGGGTCGCTCCCATTAGGGTGTATAATCACCTATCTAGAGAAAATCCATTTCATTCTTTAATCTATTTTCAATGTTGTCCCTTTCAGGAAACGGTGGTTTGAGCCCAACCGTTGGTGATATACACTCGATACACTCAAGCGAAATGAGTGGTCGGTCATGTGTGGGCCGGGTTGCAAGACATTCTTGTTGAACCCAGTGTATTCCTCTCTAGAGATACACTATCGGAAGGTGGTTCCATACCTTGTTATTGTCGGGATCCAATCTCCAATATGCGCCCGTGGGTTTGTTTGTATACTATATATGTGGAGCATGAGATGCAAGTGTTCTGCTAGATTCTATTTATTTGTATTTAGACACTATTATAATATAAGAAGATATATATGATTTCAAAAATGTTTTGGGTTATAATAAGGTAAAAACCGTCCGTATTTATGTGTGGACCGGTCTTACTATTATCCTTTTCTTTTAAAAAGGATTTTGAACCTTAAAATCAAGATGGGTGTTATTTAAACTTAGAGAGTTTTCTCACTCTGGTTCACTAGGCTAACCCGGTATTTGTTATGCTCGGGTTAGACCAAGTTGTACTGGTCCATGTTATCGGATGCTGTGAAGTCCAAAGACAAGCTGAAGGAGTTCAGAGCATGATGTATACCGTTATTATTCCGCTGTGTGTTATATGTATGAGGACAGACTATTATAACTGTCCATATGTATTGATGTACTCTGATGTTGTAAATATGATTTTAAGCTCTCAATAAAAGTTATTTCTATATTATATTTTGTTCCGCTGCGATGTGAGACTCTGTTTCTGTGGTGTTGGTCCTTCTTATTCTTCTATTCTAATACTTCTTTCTTTCTTTTCTCAACCTCTAATTTCTTTCTAATAACTATCTGTGTTCCAATCCTTGGGTTCTGACAAGTGATACAAGATCTGTATTATTGTCGGAATTCGGGCTCGAATTCTCGCAGGTCGTTACAGTGGTATCAGAGCAATGGTTTATGAATAACCTTGGCTCTGTGATGTGTAACTCGATAGAGATGGGGTTAGTAATGCCCTAGATCGAGATTGAGTGTATATATACGAGAGCGTATATCTAATTTTATATGCAAAATTTTGTCTTGTGTTGATTGATTGGTGCAAGTTGAACTGACAAATTGATATGATATTATTTTGTAAATGGGGTAAATGAAATAATTTTACTCGAATTACATTTTTATATATAAAAGAAATTATTTTATTGAATTAATAATATTGGTTTGTTGATTGATTTGAATGAAAATTCAAATTGGATTATAAACTTGTATGGTTTAATAAAACTAGAAGAGAATCTAAAATATGGGATTTGTGAATAAAAAATTAAATGAATCAGAAGTTAACTTAAAAATAAGTTAATAATGGAATGATCTGGTTATGTTAATTGATTGTTTATTTAATATTAGATTTGTCGTATAATAAAAGTCATCAACCGAATGAATTGGGAACTAAAGAGATTAAGTCCAGTATAATGAATTTGAAAAAAATAATTCAAATATGAAATGAAACTGAAATGATTTAACCCTGTATTAGTTATTTGGCTCGTATATTGAGTTAGTGCAGGTGGGAAATGAAAGAGAAGTTAGTGCTTTTTTGGTGATTAGAGTTTGATTGCTCGACAAATAGGTAAACTTTAATATTATTGATTTGGGTTTTGATTTTATACCCCTGAGTTGGGTTGCCCTTGGTTTTGTTTTATTTTGATCAATGTGAGGCCCGGAGAGGCGAGTTGTAATTGTTTGAATCAAACAGTACAGAGGAGGTGCTGTCGAATTTTTCATTAAAATTTAAAACTTAGAATAGCTTTGATATTAATTATTTTGAAAATAACTGGGTTTGGAGCATTCTTCTTAACTTAGTAATTTCGGGGACGAAATTCTTTTAAGGGGGGAAGATTGTAACGACCCAGATTTTTTTCGTCTATTTGAATTCGAATATTTAAATTAGTTTTAAATATTGTATTTTGAATTGTAATGGATATCTAATACAGAATTCGTTCTTTAACGACAGTCGAATGTTTTTATTCATATTTAATATAAAATGAACTCAAAACAACATGGTAGTTCGTATATTGGGTTTTGGACTTCAATTGTTTATACAGAATCTATTTTAAATCGAAATTCTGTGAAACAAGAAATGTTATGATCATATTGATTATAATTTTCTAGTGGAAGAGAAAAATTAGAATTTTTGTTTGTATATTGAAAGTTATGCCCAAATCAAATTTTAAAATAGTCGTTTTGGATTTCGATTATAAACGATAACGTTATTTTATAAAAGAATTTCTTTATAAACTTTGTTTAACTCGAAATGTTAATATTCCTTATTGGTTTATATTTGGAATTGTATATTATTTTATTAGGATATATGGGATGATAATAATTTGTTATTTTTAATTTGAATTATTTTGTAATTTAATTTATATTATATCGATATTATATAAGCAATAGAAATAGCTGTTTTTCAAACGATCTTCGTTTTTGACGAAATAAATTTTATTGGAATGCGTATAGCTAATTATTGTTATATTTCCGGTTTGAAACAAATCGGAGTCATTTTGTCAGTAGATGAAATTTTAAATGCGAACCGTGAATATAATTAAAATTAAAATAAAATCCTTGTGCAAACGGAGTCGGAATCCAACGAAATTAATTTCATTGGATTCAGAACACCAAGACCTGACGGTGTGACTATTTTCATTATTCTTGGATTCACATATTATCATTCGAAATTTAAACATCAACTGAATAATAAATATGTATACATTATATATTCAATCTAATCTAATTTTCCATTTGTTCTTTATGTCCATTGCGTAGCAAACTATTCCATGAAATCATTTAAGCTCTTCATGAACAAAAAATACATCAACAAGAAAGAAAAAAAAAGGATGGAGAAATTTTCTTTTTTCCAGCGTCCTATTCACATGCCTAATTTACCTCTTCACACAGCTAAATTGGAACCGTGCCGGCAAAGAAAACAATTAACAATTTAAATAAATTTTCTTGTCAGCCAAACTTCCTTTACCTTGTTTCCCACATAATCGTGAGTACCACATTTTCTCCTTCCTATATAAATCTAAGTCTTCATCCTTTTCCAGCTACTTCTTCTTCAGTATTTGGCAAACCTTTTCCTCCATAAAAGATGTTGCTACTCCATTATTTTTATCTTCTCCCAGTAATGAAAAAAACTTATTCACTTCGAATAGAACAAACCAAACGATTCAAGTTTTAAACCTTTAGACCCGAAGTAGTTTTTCTTTTCTTCTTATTAACTTCGGTTCGATAGCAGTATTGATGGTCGTGATCGAAGATAGGTTCGGCGGAGAGATCATCCAGTTGGTGGGTCTGATGGTAGGTGGGTTCGGCGCGGATGCTCAGGCGTGTGCGGCGGCTCAATGGCAATCGCTGACAGGCGACAACGAGAAGGCGTGGACAACATGGGTAAAACATGCATGCTGTGTTGCATCAGGGGGGGTTAAGCAGCAAATGAAGGAGAATGGAAAGAGGTGTGCGTGTGATGGGAAGGATATTGGGTTCGGTGTCATATTCTGGAGTAGAAGAAAAGAGTAGTGACGCGGGTAGTTTTGGATTGTGGAGGAAGGAGCTGCATGTATGCAGGCTGGTTCGAAGTAATGGAAATATGAGGTTGCGTGGGAAGGAAGGAGCGAGGTGGGCAAGTTGAATGTGACGATCCCAAAACCCCGTTACACGGTATTAAGGATAATCATTGGAATATAACACATTAATCATCATTAGCAGATCACAGATAATAACATAACAGAAAATAAAATAATTTACACACATATGACAGCAGAATCATATAGATATCATCACGTCAGAGAAGCACAGTATATGATACAACTTAGTGCATAATGATACATAGTCAGTCACCATCGCCTGAGGTGGAATCATACGTAAAGATTACTCAAAATAAATATCAGTCTACATCGCCAATGGCGGAATCATAATATAGATACAATAATGGCGGAGAAAATCCAAGTCAGCACGGTGTAGTCAAGCCTCGCCATGAGCCAAAAGGTGCGTCAGAAACCTGTAACTAGGCTGCCCGTGTGAAAATTAGGGCACCCGAGTTTGCAAGGTGAAACAAACTATGAGTCAGTCATGGGACTGGTATGAGAAATCTACTTAACTTATTAACAACAATAATAAGGCACATCAAAGAACCACGCCACTTTCACGGAACGGGTTTACTCTAATGAGTGCTAGTGCATGAAATAAAGTAAATGATTAAATCATCGCAATGCTTTTTATAAAATGAAGCCATTTTAAGACTCAGGTCCCATCACACAATGCAACGCAAGCCGGAGGATAGAGTTTTACCTTATAATGGCCAAAAATGCTTCATACGTATAAAACAAAAGTGTTTGATATTATTACTAGTGCATATATGTTTGAAAAGTAAATTCAATCATAAATATCAACCCTAGACGGCATGGGTACCATATATCATGTCGCCATACTAGTAATACAATCACATTCGCATATTTTGTATTGGAAATTGGGTTCCTTCATGAGTCGAGGCAAGGGGCAAGCTCCTCTCCGGTTCGAGACACTCTAGCAAATGTCCCAGGACCCCACTATGATCCTTGGACCTTCTGGGTCGGTCCTCTCTTACTTTCGAGGATTAATTATTCCTGAACACACGTTTCCCGGTCCTTACAGACCTATATCGAGGCGCCTCGCATTCCAACAACCACACAGGTGAAAAGTATATATAATGTCAGGGCTGGTAGGTCACCGACACCACCTTAGCTAGAAAGAAACGTCGTGCTCTCCCTGTAGTCACTCTCCTGTTTTTGACTCATACCGAGGTGTGAGGCTCGCGAATTCACGTCATACACAAAGCTACGTCACACAGACCATGCTTTGATCATCAACCACAAGACTTTGCTTTGCAACAGAAGCCTTGATCGTATGCCACATAGGCGTGCCACAAAGGCAATCCACTCCATGCGACTGATTTCTGTCAATACATAACCTCTGAGCTCGTACGTCTCAGAGAAGGGCGTTAAGCAAGAGAATAAATTCTTCGCTGCCAAATAGATATATATTTAACAGAGATCAATCAACACAGAACAAAATCCAATGTCAGACACACAGTCCATTTACAAGTCCGTTCGGGGTCTGAACGAAACCGGAGGCACCGATTCCTCGCATATTCGTACAATCAACAGTATGTTTGGATGTCTACCACTTCAGTTTTTCATGGTAGCTACTCCAATCACGAGCATCAGTAGCGCCCATCCATCCAATGTGAAGATCGTCGATCTTCAACCGTCTTCGACTCTTCGACTTCTCAACGTCGATCGATTATTTGAAATGAGATGAACTCGGCCTTTTCAAATAATCCACGTATATTTAGATTTTCAAATCAATTATTCAAATGGTTGGACTATTCAACATTCACATTTCAGTTCTTTAGTTATAATTTTCATGTTAAATACATTCAACCATTACATATCAAGAAAACACAACGAAATTGGTTTATTTTCACTCTATATCGTCTATATTATTTTATAACGATATATCGCCATTTTTATTTATTTTAAAACGGCCATATGTAATTAAACGACGTTTCAGGTCGTGTCGATGCACTAGCACTGCTTTTCAGTAATTTTTTTTTACACATATCTGAAAATCTAACCGTTGGATCTTCACAAATTTTATATCATTAGGAAGGTCATTTCAAAACGAATCCAACGGTTTCAGTTTTGGGAAAATCCAACGGTCGGATCTTCCACACGAGCCATTTGAAATTACGATTTCAATTTACGAACTGCAGCGTCGTTATTCGATTTAATTTAATTATATTTATATATATATATATATATATATATAAAAATATAATCGTTTCGGGCGCTGTTTTTCTTCAGATTTGAATTAAACATTCCAGACAATCCAACCGTCGGATCTTCACAAAGTTCGTGCCGTTGGAAAGATATTTCCAAGGCGAACCCAACGGTTGCGGTTTTGGGAAAATCCAATGGTCAGATTTACCGCACTAGTCGTTTGAAATCACGGTTTCAAAATACGAACTGCACGGCCATGTTTCGTTTTAATTTTATTTATATTTATATATTTATATAAATATAGTTCATTCAAAAATTCCTATATCGTTTCCACTTCAATTATTTCACTAACGCCTTTAAATTTCGGAAAATTTCGCCATAACCTTCTTTGTACGGGAGGGGCTGGGAAAATTCCCAAATAGCCACATGTGCGTCTCATGTCAAAAAGAAAAAGAAAAAGCCGAGCGGCTAGCCAACAGGCTCATAAAATCATCACCCAAACAAAACAGTAAATGTGTACCTATTTGTCGGGCACAAAACTTTATTCCTCTTCGCTAGCCCCTTTGCTATAACCTATTCAATAAATATGCATGTACATATATACAATTTATATCACTTATCATTTTCCATTCAACTTCATATTTGATTTACTTTGGTTTAAAAACACCATTCATTCTAATGTTGCATGCATAGGCTAAAATCATATCATTAGCTAATTCATGTATATTTCAACTCATGCACATTTATTTGAACAAGTGGCTATTTTTAACATTTCAAAGATGATAATTTTGGCGAACTAAAATAGATTTCAACACATGACTATTTTACTTAGTTCCTATGCATGTTAAAAATAATATTTCACTCACAAATATTTATTTCGACGTCCGCATATCTCTAGCACATCAAATATATGATAAAAATGATATTTTTATCATTTAAAATATTTATTCGACAAATGGATGTTTTCAACACTTCATAGTTTCAATAAAAATGTAATTTTTATTGTTCAATCTTTTTATTCAACACATGAACTTTTCCACTACACACACTTCTCAACACATGAACATTTCCACACATGGATATTTTATTTATGTTTCTTATATAAGAAAGATAGGATTTTTATTGTTAAAACTATTTATATATAAGGCGAATATTTTTCATACTTCATATATATTATAAAAATGTGATTTTTATTGTTTAAACACTTCATTCATTCACAAATGAATTTAATTTTCACACATCAGTTTTCAACACATGAACATTTCCACACATGAATATAGTTTCAACACATGACTTTAGTTTCAACGCATGAAGATAATTTCAACATATGAAAATAATTCTAACACACAAAGATTATTCAAAATTTCGGCAGCATAACGGCAGGGTAGTTAAAACCGGCACCGTCCCTAGTACGGCTCCTCGCTCTACCTTAAAACCTCGCGGTTTTTGACAATGGGGATTCATGCATCTAATTCGCACGCAGGCGGCATGTTTATTTTTATTTCCACAAATATTTCCAATTCATTTAAATCGCCAATGGGTATTTTTCAACCACAACCAAACAATATCAACCACAAACAATTATTCAACCATTCGTATTTTCATCCAATATTTCACACCAATTCACAACAATAAATATCGCCCATGGTTTGTGGACGAGGGGAGTATATATATATATATAATTGCTATATTTCACTTGCATTTCAACACATATATCAATTATTCTATGCATGTATAATTCATACTTCGCTCATATAGCTTACACCACGCATGTACATGAGGTATACAACACGTGTGTAATTTATATTTTGCTAATATAATTTATACACGACATTTTCCATTCAAATTTATTTAATTTAGATTTCTCACATTGGTTTGTTGCTTCGCTAAAAATAGATACGATGTCAGAAAAATCTGCGGCTTCTTCTAGAGTGTAGAGAGCTTCCTTGCGGTCGTGATGTTTCCTTTTTCATCGAATTTCGTCAACACACTTAAAAGATATGTTTTTTCAAAGTGTAAACATCAAAAAGAACTCACCTTTCACGATGGTTCAAAACTAGGTTTACGGTTTTCGCGAGAACCGAGGCACGAGGGGATGATCGGCGGGTTGGACGTGGAAGAGGGAAGAGAGGGCTTCCTATCGGTGGTGGTTTGGTGGCGTTCGGTGGCCGGGATCGTCGGCGGCGGTGCTGGGAAGGTCGGGACTTTCTGGGCTCGATTCGGGCGGAGGAGGGGTCGGTCGGGGAAGTGGTGGGGTCGGATTTGAAGGGGAGGTGGAGGCACGTTGAGTGGTGGCGGTGACGTTGGCTGGAAGTGGCGGAGGCGAATGGAAAATGGGCTAGAAGGTTGGAACGACGGTGATCGTCGAGAGCGAGGGATTCAGAGATTTTTTATTTTTATTTTTAATGAATGGAGAAATATGATTGGTCGACGGTTTTATTATATTTTTAAATAGTGTTTTCTCCAACGAACTCCTTTTTAAACCCAACGATTGTCGCCCCTAGCTAAATACCCCTATCCCGGACACAATGGGATATGTTTCGTTGGCCAATTCGACTGTTAGCGTCAGTTATTTTTCAAATTAAAGTATAAAACATTTAATTTTTAACTCTGAACGCACATTCCAATTTGCCAGGGCCACAAACTGATTCGAAAAATTCCAGAAAAATAAATCTAGCTATGTTTTGACTCTACGGTCCCAACAAAACTAGTTTCGTCGAATTCTGAGATCGTTTGAAAAATGGCCATTTTCTGGTCGATCCAATTTAACAGAAATTGACCAAAAACATTTTCTTTTGCCACGCTCTCATACTAGCTTCAAAAATTATAAAATTTGAAACCTAGCAATAGTTTGACATCCCGGACCCAACAAAAGTGGTTTCGTCGAATTCCGAGGTCGTATGCAAAATATCAATTTTCCAGGGCTATAAATTCTATATAGCGACCATTCTGAACATTCATTCGGCCATAACTTTTGATTCCTGTTATGAAACTTCGATTTTTCAGATTCATTAGAAAGGTATTGACTAACAGATTTAAATATTTTTGGTTTCACAAAAATCCGTTATATTTTCCACCCTGCACAGTCAGTCAAAGTTTGAATTCAAATTTCCAAACTGACTCACTATTTCTAATTCATTATTTTATTGAAATATTCTATTTCAACTGTTCAAATTCCTTTGAAATGACCAATTTAAAAAATTTAAATTGGCTCGTATTTTCTGGGTTATTACATTGAAAGTAAACAGTAGTTTGTTTCAGAAAAAAATGCGAAGGAGCGAGCTGTTCATGACAAGGAAGTTGGGAATCGAGCTCTGCATTTTGGTTATAGGGTGGTAAAGTTTTTGATGTGGTATGGGGAAGACGGTTTGAGCTTTAATGATTTGTAGAGGAAGAAAAGTGTTTGACCAGTGGAGGGAATGGAGGATTTGTACTGGATACCGCTATGTTGGAGATGGAGAAGATAATGCGGTGGAGCATGGGCTGGTTTGAGGGAAGACGGATGAATAATACGTGGGTAGTTTTCTTTTTGACTAATCATATAATTATTTATTTACAATTACTGTTGATATACAGTAGTATCCTGGGACTGGGTAAAACATTATATACCTAACCTTGTTTAGACTTTGCCTAATCATTAGTTAGTGAACCAAACATATATACACATGGCATGTAATCCATAGAATGGATGCCTGATCATGTCTATAGTCTTGCCGAAGGAAGTTTTGTAACATATAAATCCTTAAACATTTTACTCTACTTAAGGCCGTTTTACATTATCCCTAATCCTAAATTAGTCACGCCGAACCACTGAGTTAACAGGCTGATTTTATTAAAAGCAGGTATAGAAATTTATATTTAACTTTGCTTAATCCTGTTATATTCAAATGTGCCTAACGGTGTTTAAACCATACCACTCTTGTTATTTAGAAGAACATAATAATTCTTATACACACACTATCACTCGACTAGGATCCATTCTGTTTCACGTTCGATGAGTATGGATTTTTGAATGATCAGAATTATTTAAAATATAAGGTTATGATATATTTTAATTACATAGTCATTATTAAATAACTAACCGAAAATTTAAATTAAGGTGTTTTTATTTAAGTTGAAAAAACCCATAAACCTATAAGTTTGTAACGATCTCATATGTGTCAAAATTCGAGAAGACCGGAGGCATTGGAACCATATCGACGAGCATGAAACGATGAACGGATCTAATCAACGTTAGTAGCTATTAGAGTTTTTAATTAAATTAAATGTCAGTTTAATTCAATTAGAACAAACTGTTTCAGCGACGGGTGAAGCAAGGTGAGTTAAACTCACTCAGTTCCCCAACTTATAATTTTTATAGGTCGGGTTTATTATTTGTATGCTATGTTTGCTAATGGTTGGTAAATTTGATGATTGGTTGGATGTTTGTTAAATATTTTTATCGATTATTTAAATTAAACGGTTGTTTAATTTAAATGAAATGACATCATTATTTTTAACGATTATTCCCAATAGAGGTAACTTACCTTGTTGGTTACATTTATAATGATATAAATGTTTTTAAAATTAAATTGGATGTTTGAATGATTATTTTTAGTTGACCGCTATCAGTTGAATTGATTATTTATCTACATATGATCATGATATGAACTATTTAACCAATGAGATTGGATTATTGATTTGGTTATCGATTGTTGAATTCAAATTCAACGTTGTTGTGATATTAACCAATGGGTGATATTGATTGAGAAATTAGCAGTTGATGGCCAAAATACAATTTATTTATAAAAGACAGATTTACCGTTAGGTAAATCGAGAGAAATATAGTTATGAAATTTATTTTATAACTGAATATAGATTTTTAAATATATTATTTAAATAAAGTTTTTAAAATGGAAATAAACCAACCACATTTATATCGATTGTTTTGACAACCATTTTTGTACCAAAAACCGCCGTGTGCGAAGCACGTGCTTTATCTAATTTATTGAATGAATTATTTTAAAGCTAATTCATATATTACTAAGAGGGTTGCAAGTGAACAAAGACTAATATAAAGTTTGTTAATGATATTAATTGTTTCAAGTAAACAATTTAATGGTATTATTTTGAAATTTGATTATTTTTTTATTTGATAATAGTCGAAGTAAAGGAGAATTGTTTAAACTTATTTTATGAAAAGACTAATTAGAAGTGATCGACGAGTTAACCATTATTTAGGATTGACAAACGGTTCCAACTGAAATTAATAATTAAATTAGTTGGTGCCGATTAATATAATGAAATAAATTAACAAATAGTTGTTTAGCTTAATAAGAATTGAAAAGGAAATTTGATAATTATTCTAGTTAACGATGAAGTAAATTAATAATAATTTACAGGAATTACTTCTTAAATAAAGTTCATTTCAGTAAGTAATTGGGGTTAGTAATGTGGTATAATTAAATTTTTAAGTGAATTTTTGAACGGGTTATATTTAAAACCAGTTCGGTAATTTGAGTTATAAAGGTGATTTTAAGCGATATGATAAGCTCAAATAAATGTTACTTAATGTTTGAATCAAGTAAAGGCAATCGAGATGGAGAAGGATTTATTTTAAACCAAAGTTGTATAAACAAGTTTCTAAAGAGAAACGGGAGGTTAAAGCGTTAATTTTAAATTTACGTTACTTAATGTTAGTAGTAAGTAAAATGGACTAGTTTTGAAATAAAATTTCCTAAAGGAAATGATTGAAAGATTGAAAAGGGGTATTTTGGTAATTGGAATTGGTAAAAGATCGAGAAATGGGAGTTGTAGTAAAATTCAGATAATGAAACAAATAATTTAAAGACATTAAAGTTTAAAGGTCGATGTTTTTAAATCAATGAATTTAGTAATAATAATATATTTACAAAGAAGGAAATTTCAAACGTAAGATGGTTTATAAAACTGTATGGTAAATAAATAGTGAAATGATAATTGTGGAATGAACATGGGTTTTGAATTACAATTCATATTTATCTTAAGATAAGAATGTTGTTGATCTAGGTCTGAGAGGTAATTAAAATACCCCAACTTGAACGACTTCAGGATTATCGAAAGATGATATTAGTTGTAATGATAAAGATGTTAGAAGAGATTTATTCTGAGGATATATAATGTAACATTATTTGGAAGGTTTGAGGATAGATAACGGGTTTCCAAAATAAAGGAAATAAAAGAATTTGAAGAAATGCATATGGATATTTTCCAAAGTAGCGGAAGTAAGATGGGCTTGAGTATATGAAATGACATTTCCGTAGTAAAGAAAATAAAGGAAGATTTATGAAATTATAACGATATTTTCGAAATAAAGAGATGAGTTTTATACTGGGTTTATTCAAAAAGGATAAGCGACGATTAGTGTTTTCAAATAACGAAACGAAAAGGGGATTTCATAACAATTGTTTACAATGATATGTTGAATTGATCTTCTAGTTATGTATAATAAATAATGTTGCATAAATGTTTTGAAATGATAATTAACGGAGGAATTAGTTATGATTCCAAAATATTTTCCAAGTATATAAATTAAATGATTTGAGAATATCAATATATTAAAACTGATATATTATTTTATGGCGAAGTGATGTTGTGTAATAAACCAATGGATCTGTTATATTTTTTTGGTTTTTTATTTTGATAGTCAAATAACCGACTATCAAAATCATGCCAATGCGTTGTTGGTACGGAAAGACTAGGATCGAACTTATATTCGAAACCCGTTCCGACCAATAAATACGGATACGTCGGAGATGCTGATCAAGATGGAGCAACTGAAGACCATAGATCTTCATAAAACGGGAGAGTTACTTACAATCTCTGGCTGATCTCCAGAGATATATCGTGATTCTGTCGTGGCTGAAATCTATGGATTGCAAGGACTACTCGCTACTGATCTATAGGGTGATTCCTTGGATATGCTAGGAGGGTGCCTTAGGTTCATCCTGTTCCTGGATGACTTGTATGGACGATGTAAACGGTGGCCAGAAATTCAAAAAGTCAATTATAACCTCAAGCCTCATCAACCTGGAAATGAAAAAAATCGGGCAGGCAGCATGGCTATGTGGGTCGCTCCCATTAGGGTGTATAATCACCTATCTTGAGAAAATCCATTTCATTCTTTAATCTATTTTCAATGTTGTCCCTTTCAGGAAACGGTGGTTTGAGCCAAACCGTTGGTGATATACACTCGATACACTCAAGCGAAATGAGTGGTCAGTCATGTGTGGGCCGGGTTGCAAGACGTTCTTGTTGAACCCAGTGTATTCCTCTCTAGAGATACACTATCAGCAGGTGGTTCCATACCTTTCATAGTCGGGATCCAATCTCCAATAAGCGCCCGCGGATTTGTTTGTATAATATATATGTGGAGCGTGAGATGCAAGCGTTCTGCTAGATTCTATTTATTTGTATTTAGACACTATTATAATATAAGAAGATATATATGATTTCAAAAATGTTTTGGGTTATAATAAGGTAAAAACCATCCATATTTATGTGCGGACCGGTCTTACGATTATCCTATTCTTTTAAAAGGGATTTTGAACCTTAAAATCAAGATGGGTGTTATTTAAAATTAGCGAGTTTTCTCACTCTGGTTCACCAGACTAACCCGGTATTTGTTATGCTCGGGTTAGACCGGGTTGTACAGGTCCAGGTTATTGGATGCTGTGAAGTCCAAAGACAGGCTGAAGGAGTTCAGAGCATGATGTATACCGTTATTATTCCGCTGTGTGTTATATATATGAGGACAGACTATTATAACTGTCCAGATGTATTGATGTACTCTAATGTTGTAAATATGATTTTAAGCTCTCAATAAAAGTTATTTCTATATTATATTTTGGTCCGCTGCGATGTGAGACTCTGTTTCTGTGGTGTTGGTCCTTCTTCTTCATCTATTCTAATACTTCTTTCTTTCTTTTCTCAACCTCTAATTTCTTTCTAATAACTATCTGTGTTCCAATCCTTGGGTTCTGACAAGTGATACAAGATCTGCATTATTGTCGGAATTCGGGCTCAAATTCTCGTAGGTCATTACAGTGGTATCAGAGCAATGGTTTATGAATAACCTTGGCTCTGTGATGTGTAACTCGATAGAGATGGGGTTAGTAATGCCCTAGATCGAGATTGAGTGTATATATACGAGAGCGTATTTCTAATTTTATGTGCAAAATTTTGTCTTGTGTTGATTGATTGGTTCAAGTTGAACTGACAAATTGATATGAAATTGTTTTGTAAATGGGGTAAATGAAATAATTTTACTCGAATTACATTTTTATATAAAAAAGAAATGATTTTATTGAATTAATAATATTTGTTTGTTGATTGATTTGAATGAAAATTAAAATTGGATTATAAACTTGTATGGTTTAATAAAACTAGAAGTGAATCTAAAATATGGGATTTGTGAATAAAAAGTTAAATGAATCAGAAGTTAACTTAAAAATAAGTTAATAATGGAATGATCTGGTTATGTTAATTGATTGTTTATTTAATATTTGATTGGTCGTATAATAAAAGTCATCAACCGAATGAATTGGGAACTAAAGAGATTAAGTCCAGTATAATGAATTTGAAAAAAAATAAAATATGAAATGAAACTGAAATGATTTAACCCTGTATTAGTTATTTGCCTCGTATATTGAGTTAGTGCAGGTGGGAAATGAAAGAGAAGTTAAAGCTTTGTTTGGTGATTAGAGTTTGATTGCTCGACAAATAGGTAAACTTTAATATTATTGATTTGGGTTTTGATTTTATACCCCTAAGTTGGGTTGCCCTTGGTTTTGTTTTATTTTGATCAATGTGAGGCCCGGAGTGGCGAGTTGTAATTGTTTGAATCAAACAGTACAGAAGAGGTGCTGTCGAATTTTTCATTAAAATTTAAAACTTAGAATAGCTTTGGTATTAATTAGTTTGAAAATAATTGGGTTTGGAGCATTCTTCTTAACTTAGTAATTTAGGGGATGAAATTCTTTTAAGGTGGGAAGAATGTAACGACCCGGATTTTTTTCGGCTATTTGAATTCAAATATTTAAATTAGTTTTAAATATTGTATTTTGAATAGTAATGATATCTAATATAGAATTCGTTATTTAATGACGGTCAAATATTTTTATTCAAATTTAAGATAAAATGAACTCAAAACAACATGGTAGTTCGTATATTGGGTTTTGAACTTCAATTGTTTATACAAAATCTGTTTTAAATCGAAATTCTGTGAAACAAGAAATGTTATGATCATATTGATTATAATTTTCTAGTGGAAGAGAAAAATTAGAATTTTTGTTTGTATATTGAAAGGTATGCCCAAATCAAATTTTAAAATAGTCGTTGTGGATTTCGATTATAAACGATAACGTTATTTTATAAAAGAGTTTCTTTATAAACTTTGTTTAACTCGAAACGTTAATATTCCATATTGGTTTATATTTGGAATCGTATATTATTTTATTAGGATATATGGGATGATAATAATTTGTTATTTTTAATTTGAATTATTTTGGAATTTAATTTATATTATATCGATATTATATAAGCATTAGAAATAGCTGTTTTTCCAACGATCTTCGTTTTTGACGAAATAAATTTTATTGGAATGCGTATAGCTAATTATTGTTATATTTCCGGTTTGAAACAAATCGGAGTCATTTTGTCAGTAGATGAAATTTTAAATGCGAACCGTGAATATAATTGAAATTAAAATAAAATCCTTGTGCAAACGGAGTCGGAATCCAACGAAATTAATTTCATTAGATTCGGAACACCAAGACCTGACGGTGTTAATATTTTCATTATTCTTGGATTTCACATATGATCATTCGATATTTAAACGTCAATTGAATAATAAATATGTATACATTATATATTCAATCTAATCTAATTTTCAATTTGTTCTTTATGTCCATTGCATAGCAAACTATTCCATGAAATCATTTAAGCTCTCCATGAACAAGAAAATACATCAACAAGAAAGAAAAAAAGGACAGCAAAATTTTCTTTTTTCCAGCGTCCTATTCACATGACTAATTTACCTCTTCACACAGCTAAATTCGAACCGTGAAAAGAAAACAATAAACAATTTAAATAAATTTTCTTGTCAGCCAAACTTCCTTTACCTTGTTTCCCACGTAACCATGAGTACCACGTTTTCTCCTTCCTATATAAATCCAAGTCTTCATCCTTTTCCAGATACTACTTCTTCAGTATTTGGCAATCCTTTTCCTCTATAAAAGATGATGCTGCTCCATTATTTTTTATCTTCTCCCAGTAATGAAAAAAACTTATTTACTTCAAATAGAACAAACCAAATGATTCAAATTTTAACCCTTAAGACCCGAAGTAGTTTTTCTTTTCTTCTTCTTAACTTCGGTTTGATAGCAGTATTAATGGCCGTGACCTAAGATAGGTTCGGTGGAGAGATCAGCCAGTTGGTGGGTCCGATGGTAGGTGGGTTCGGCACGGATGCTCAGGCTTGTGCGGCGGCTCAATGGTAATCGCTGACATGCGACAATGAGATGGCGTGGATAACATGGGTAAAACATGCATGCTGTGTTACATCATGGGGGGTTAAGTAGAAAATGAAGGAGAATGGAAAGAGGTGTGCGTGTGATGGGAAGGATATTGGGTTCGGTGTCATATTCTGGAGTAGAAGAAAAGAGTAGTGACGCGGGTAGTTTTGGATTGTGGAGGAAGGGGCTGCATGGATGCAGGCTGGTTCGAAGGAATGGAAATATGAGGTTGCGTGGGAAGGAAGGAGTGAGGTGGGCAGGTTGAAAGTAAAAAGTAGTTTGCTTCGGAAAAAAAAATTGCGAAGGAGCGAGCTGTTCATGACAAGGAAGGTGGGAGTCGAGTTCTGCATTTTGGTTATAGGGTGGTAGAGTTTTCGATGTGGAGTTGTATGGTGAAGACATTTTGAGTTTTATTGATTTGTAGAGGAAGAAAAGTGTTTGAACAGTGGAGGGAATGGAGGATTTGTACTGGATACCGCTATGTTGGAGATGGAGAAGATATTGCGGTGGAGCATGAGCGGGTTTGAGGGAAGTCAAATGAACAGTGCGTGGGTAGTTTTCTTTTTGACTAATCATATAATTATTTATTTACAATTACTGTTGATATACCGTAGTATCCTGGGACTGGGTAAAACATTATGTACCTAACCTTGTTTAGACTTTGCCTAATAATTAGTTAGTGAACCAAACATATAGTACACATGGCATGTAATCCGTAGAATGGATGCCTGATCACGTCTATAGTCTTGCCAAAGGAAGTTTTGTAACTTATATATCCTTAAACATTTTACTCTACATAAGGCCGTTTTACATTATGCCAAATCCTAAATAAGTCATGCCGAACCACTGAGTTAACAGGCTGATTTTATTAAAAGCAGGTATAGAAATGTTTATTTAACTTTGCCTAATCTTGTTATATTCAAATGTGCCTAACTGTTTTTAAACCATACCACTCTTGTTATTTAGAAGAACATAATAATTCTTATACACACACTATCTCTCGACTAGGATCCATTCTAGTTCACGTTCGATGAGTATGGATTTTTGAATGATCAGAATTATTTAAAATATAAGGTTATGATATATTTTTAATTACGTAGTCATTATTAAATAATTAAACGAAAATTTAAATTAAGGGGTTTTTGTTTATGTTGAAAAAACCCATAACCGTATAAGTTTGTAACGATCTCATATGTGTCAGAATTCGAGAAGACCGGAGGCGCTGGAACCATATCGACGAGCACGAAATGATGAATGGGTCTAATCAAAGTTAGCAGCTATCAGAGTTTTTAATTAAATTAAACGTCAGTTTAATTCAATTAGAACTTACTGTTTCAGCGACGGGTGAAGCAAGGTGAGTTAAACTCACTCAGTTCCCCAACTTATAATTTTTATAGGTCGGGTTTATTATTTGTATGCTATGTTTGCTAATGGTTAGTAAATTGGATGATTGGTTGGATGTTTGTTAAATATTTTTATCAATTATTTAAATTAAATGGTTGTTTAGTTTAAATGAAATGACATCATTATTTTTAACGATTGTTCCCAATAGAGGTAACTTACCTTGTTGGTTACATTTATAATGATATAAACGTTTTTAAAATTAAATTGGATGTTTGAATGATTATTTTTAGTTGACCGCTATCAGATGAATTGATTATTTATCTGCATATGATCATGATATGAACTGTTTAACCCATGTGATTGGATTATTGATTTGGTTATCGATTGTTGAATTCATATTCAACGTTGTTGTGATATTAACCAATGGGTGATATTGATTAAGAAATTAGCAGCTGATGGCCAAAATACAATTTATTTATAAAAGACAGATTTACCGTTAGGTAAATCGATAGAAATATAGTTATGAAATTTATTTTATAACTGAATATAGATTTTTAAATATATTTTTAAATAAAGTTTATAAAATGGAAATAAACCAACCATATTTATATGGATTGCTTGGCCCACCATTTTTGTACCAAAAACTGCCGTATGCGAAGCACGTGCTTCATCTAATTTATTGAATGATTTCTTTTAAACCTAATTCATATATTACTAAGAGGGATGCAAGTGAACAAAGACTAATATAACATTTGTGAATGATATTAATTGTTTTAAGAAAACAATTTAATGGGATTATTTTGAAATTTGATTATTTTTTTATTTAATAATAATCGAAGTAAAGGAGAATTGTTTAAACTAATTTTATGAAAAGACTAATTAGAAGTGATCGACGAGTTAGCCATTATTTAGAATTGACAAACGGTTCCAACTGAAATTGATAATTAAATTAGTTGGTGCCGATTAATATAATGAAATAATTTAACAAATAGTCGTTTAGGTTTATAAGAATTGAAAAGGAAATTTGATATGTATTCCAATTAACGATGAAGTAAATTAATAATAATTTAAAGGAATTACTTCTTAAATAAAGTTCATTTAAGTAAGTAATTGGGTTTAGAAATGTGGTATAATTAAATTTTTAAGTGAATTTATTAACGGGTTATATTTTAACCCAGTTTGGTAATTTGAGTTATAAAGGTGATTTTAAGCGGATATGATAAGCTCAAATAAATGTTACTTAATGTTTGAATCTAGTAAAGGCAATCGAGATGGAGAAGGATTTATTTTAAACCAAAGTTGTATAAACAAGTTTCTAAAGAGAAATGGGAGGTTAAAGCGTTAATTTTAAATTTACGTTACTTAATGTTAGTAGTAAGTGAAATGGACTAGTTTTGAAATAAAATTTCCTAAAGGTAATGATTGAAAGTTTAAAAAGGGGGATTTTGGTAATTGGAATTGGTAAAAGATCGAGAAATGGGAGTTGTAATAAAATTCAGATAATGAAACAAATAATTCAAAGACATTAAAGTTTACAGGTTGATGTTTTTATATCAATGAATTTAGTAATAATAATATATTTAAAAAAAAGGAAATTTCAAAGTTAAGAAGGTTTATAAAACTGTATGGTAAATAAATTATGAAATGGTAATTGTAGAATGAACATGGGTTTTGAATTACAATTCATATTTATCTTAAGATAAGATTGTTGTTGATCAAGGTCTGAGAGGTAATTAAAATACCCCAACTTGAACGACTTCAGGATTATCGAAAGATGATATTAGTTGTAATGATAAAGATGTTAGAAGAGATTTATTTTGAGGATATATAATGCAACACTATTTGGATGGTTTGAGGATAGATAACGGGTTTCCAAAGTAGCATATGAATATTTTCCAAAGTAGCGGAAGTAAGATGGGCTTGAGTATATGAAATGACATTTCCATAGTAAAGAAAATAAAAGAAGATTTATGAAATTATAACGATATGTTCGAAATAAAGAGATGAGTTTTATACTGGGTTTATTCAAAAAGGATAAGCGACAATTAGTGTTTTCAAATAACGAAACGAAAAGGGGATTTCGTAACAATTGTTTACAATGATAAGTTGAATTGATCTTCTAATTATATATAATAAATAATGTTGCAGAAATGTTTTGAAATGATAATTAATGGAGGAATTGGATATGATTTCAAGATATTTTCCAAGTATATAAATTAAATGATTTGAGAATATCAATATATTAAAATTGATATATTATTTTATGGCCAAGTGATGCTGTTTAATAAACCAATGGATCCGTTTTATTTTTGTGATTGTTTATTTTGATAGTCAAATAACTGACTATCAAAATCATGCCAATGCATTGTTGGTACGGAAAGACCGGGATCGAACTTATATTCGAAACCCATTTCGACCAATAATTACGGATACGTCGGAGATGTTGATCAAGATGGAGCAATTGAAGACCATAGATCTTCATAAAACGGGATAGTTACTTACAATCTCTGGCTGATCCCCAGAGATATATCGTGATTCTGTCGTGGCTGAAATCTATGGATTGCAAGGACTACTCGCTACTGATCTATAGGGTGATTCCTATGATGTGGTAGGAGGGTGCCTGTAATAACCCGGGAATCCGAGCCAATTTAAAATTTTTATTTTTGGCAATTTTAGCGATTTTGAATATTTAAAATGGAAAATTTTAAATAATATCGACGATAAATTTATTTTGAATAGAATTAAAATGTATATATTTATATAGATCGTCGTTAGAGTAAAAATATTTATTTATATATATAAAAGGAATTGAAAATGGCGCTGTAGTTCGATAATTCGATTTTAAAATTCAAATGAATGTACAGGATTCAAAATAAACCGGATTTTAGTGAAACTGAAAATAATAGAATCTAATTGAGAATATCTTTCCAACGAATCCGAAATATCAAAATTTCATTGCGGGAATCAAAAGATATGCCCAGTTGAAAATTCAGAATAGTCGCTATGGAATTCTGGCCCTTAAAATGGGAATTTTGCAAACAACCTCGGTTTTCGACGAAACCAATTTTGTTGGATCCGCGATGTCAAATTATTGCTAGGTTTCAATTTTCATAATTTTTTGAATCAATATGTGAGCGTGGCGAAGGAAAACGCGTTTGACTAGTTTCAGTTTATTTTAATCGACTGGAAAATGGCCATTTTTCCAACGGTCTCAGAATTCGACGAAATTAGTTTTGTTAGGACCGTATCGTCGATACGAGGCTAGAAAATATTTTTTCGGGAATTTTTCTAGTTAGTATGTGGGCCCAGTAAATTGAGATGTACGTTTAAAATTCAATATAACGATTTAGATTTTAATTTTAGTGAAAACTGATTGTAACGATCGAATCAGCCTACATGACATATCCCATTGTTTTCGGAATGGTGGTAATTAGCTAAGGACGATAGTCGGTGGGCCTCGATTGGAGTCCGAACAAAAAGTCAACCCTTTTTGAAAATAAATTAAATATATATATAATTTTATAAACCCCCCCCCATATCCTTCTCCCCCCCCCCCACATTAGTTCAGAAATCAAAAGAAATAAATAAATAAAATGAAAAATCGAAGCCGCCACAACGCCTCCGCCCGCCCCATGACCTCCGCCCTTCGTTGGAGGTGCCTCTACCTCCCCCATCTTCTTCTCCGACGCTCAGCACAACCACCCCATCGCGAGTCAAACCGCATCCCACCATCGATTTCCGTCCACTGCCCCCTCCTTCTTTCTCCCATTCTTCAATCGACAGCGCCCCATTTCCCGCTGAACCCTAACCGACGCCTAGCCCCCCCTCGAGCTGACGCTCCTCCAAACCGCACCCCCTCTCCTCTGAAATCCAAACCCTAGTTCGCCAAAACAACCCCAATCCGCCACTCCTCTGACCGCCGTTCCTATCCCCCTTCCGTCGAGTTAACTGTGAGTTTTTTTATTTACATTTCTTTATTTATTTATTTTTCCTTTTTCAGTTTTAAATATATATACGTGTTTGGAAAAATCTGGTTTTTATGTTAATCAAAAATTAGATTTTTTATGCAATGAAAAATTAGATTTTTATGTTAAGAAAAATTAGAATTTTAATATAGTAAAGATGAGAGTTTTAACAAGGTAAAGATGAGACTTTTAACAAGATTTCTATATGTTAATGTTTGAAATAAAACACAATTTTTATACATAGGGTTTACAAATAAAAATATAACCTTTGTATAGAAATGATAATTGTAAAAATATAATTTTTATAAAGTAGGAGTATAAAAATATGATCTTTGTTATATGAATAAAGCAGTGTAAAAATAGAATTTTTATCCATACAATAACAATATGAAAATGTGATTTTTATATATGTAGTGAATGCGGACGACGAATTTGACAAAAGCCGAGCACAGCGAAAATTTCTACATATGAAGAGTCATGGCGTTTGGTTTATCTAGTCTGTGAGTACTCCTCACTTTAAATCTTCTTTTCTAGTTAAAAATATATACTAGGATGCAGACAGTGTTTAGTAGCACCCGACACCCATCGTCCACAGACCATGGACGGCTTGTTTGTTAGTTTGTTTGATTTTGATGTGTAGTTGATTGTGTGATGTGATGTGAAACGAAATAAAATATTTTATAGTGGAAAATATTCTATAGTCAAAGATATAATTTTTAACGTGTATATAAAATAAATATTTATAAACGAATCAGATGATTTGTTTATATACACTAATCCCGATTGTTTAGTTGTATGTCAATCGATGGATTGACAAACTGTGTAAGCGTTAATTAATTATATTTAATGCTTATGCAGTTGTGTGGCGCACTCTGGATGATGGTTGATTATTTATCGTTGTTATTTTACACATGCGTTGTAGAAAATCCATATAATTAACATTATATGGTAATGGATTGGGCCTCATTCCAGTTTCGAAAAAGGAAATATTTGAATAGAAATATTTGAAAAGAAATATTTGAACTAGAATTTTTGAAAATAGAAATATATGAAGCCGTGTTGATTAGATTGACGACATTTTGACGTGAACGATATTTATATCTATTTTATTCATTTTTATAATGAATATAGAAAAGTAAGTGATTTCAAATTTTGATATTTTGAAACGAATTGAATTCGAATTAAAAATGAATAGAATTGAATTTGAATCAAAATCGAATAGAAATTGTATTGAATTTAAAACGAACTGAAATTGAATTAAAAATCGATTTGAATTGAAATCAATTTGAAATGTATTTAAAATGAATTAATAAGGAAAAATTCAATATTGATTTGAATTTGAAATGAAGTTGAAATCGTTTGGAAAACGAATTTAAAATGATTTATAAAATACGTTTTGAAAGGAAATCGACGAAATATATATAATATATATATATTATATATATAATGGCCTGAATAGAACGCACCGCGCCGCGGTAGTTCGTGAATTTCGAACATTGACTTCGAATGGATATTGCGGGAGATCCTACCGTCGGATTCTCCTAAAACCGGAATCGTTGGGTTCGTATCGAAAAGAGATTTCTAATGAATATTAGAGATTTGAAATCTAACAGTTGGATTTGGAATTATGTCCAAATCAAATTTGGAAAAGGTCGCTGTAAGTGCAGTTCGATGGCCGTTGATGGAAATCGACTGTACGGGCCTTGATTAAATTATTAAAAATATCAATAATTTGTGTAAAATCATAAGAAATGATTCAGGAAGAATCGGGATGAAAAACTCCATATCTGTAAGGATAAAAATAGTTTTTTATCGAAATGAACTAGTTTTGAACTAGAATTATAATTCTATTTATTTTTAAATAAATAAATTGAATTTGAAAAGGGTTTTAAAAGTAACCAGAATTTGCAATAATTGAATTGGAATGGATTTGAATCGAAATTGTCTTTGGAATATTTCAATGTTGGATTTCATGATTATACGGATGTTGTTATGGAAATTTGAGAGATATATATATCATTATTTCCAATACGATATTTGTTGGTCGTAGAATTTGATATTGAATATAAGCCGATATATTTTCTATTCAGAGCCTTGTATTTAATATCAAATGTGATTTGGGTTTGTCGTGAATGGTGTCCTCATTAACACTATTCCTAAACCTAGTTGAGAAAAAGATTAAATCTTTTTATTTAATTTAATGAAGTGTACCAATTAAATGGAATTTAATTGGAATTGAACTTAATTGATTTTTGGGTTTATCGTGAACGGTGTTTTAAATAACACTTGTTCTTTAACCCGATAATCAATTGAATGTGATTTTGGGTTGTCGTGAACGGTATCTTCAATAATACTATCCTTAGACCCAAAAGGAGTTAAGAAAATCAGAAACTAACTGGAGATTAGTTAAGTTGAATGGTTTCTGGGGTATTGATCTGATGTTGGTTTCGGCCTTCGGGGTTAATACTTAGGGAATTGCTCACTTGCTAATTTACGTTTAGGGACTGATTGAAATGTGATGTGATTTTGGGGTTTATCGTGAACCATGTTTTAAATGACACTGATTCTTTAACCCAGCCAAAGATTAAAACTAAGTGGAGTTTTAATGAATCTTTAATTAGATTGAAAAAATCGAGAATGGAGTATCACCAATTTTACTCCAGGCGGTAGTTAAATCTTTAATTAGATTTGAATGTGAAATGGTAATTGAATTTACCGATAACACTGTGGTGTTGGATATGAATTATGACCAGTTATACTTCATGGGATAAATAGGTTGGGATTGGGAAATAAAATAAATAATTACTTCGGTAAGGTTAGTTAATCCCGACTAGTTTGAAGTGATATTCAAAGGAAGATTAAAGAATAAATTTAAAGGATTTATCTTTGATAAAATTAATGGGAACCTTTCTCTAAGAATGTGAAATTTAGAAACTAACTATCGGTTAGCTAAGCAGAATGGTTTTCTGGATATTGATCTGATGTTGGTTTCGGCCTTCAGGGTTAATATTTGGGGAATTATTCTCTTGTTAATTTACGGTTAGTGACTGATGAATTGGAATGAGGCGTATGTTGTGTTTGTGTAACACTTTTTTATTATATACGCGAGTTATTCAGAAAGGCCGGGTTTATCCCATTCTGAATAACTGATACGACGATAAGTCGAAGATGAAGACGGTGGTTGAAGACTGGTGGTCTTCACGTCATTTGGATAATTACTAATGATCTTGATTGGGTCGTACACCCAAGAGGAGGGAATCAGTTGGTGGTCGTCCAGACGTACTTGGAGATCGATGGATATACGGGGTACTAGGTGCCTCCGGATTCGTTCAGACCCAGAATGAACTTGTAAAAGGACTGTGTGTTTGACATTGGATTTTAGTCTGTGTGATTGATTTCTATTAAATATATATCTGTTTGACGGCAGAGAATTTATTCTCTTTCTTAAAGCCCTTCTCTGAGACGTACGAGCTTAGTGGTTATATATTGATGGATATTAAACGCATGGAGTGAATTGCCTGTGCGGCATGCATAAGTGGCAAATGATCAAGGCTTCTGTTAAAAAGCAAAGTCTTGTGGTTGATGATCAAAGCACAGCCTGTGTGGCATAGCTTTGTGTAGCGTTGATTCGCGAGCCTCACACCCCGGTTGTGAACTAGAAACGGGAGAGGACATCAGGGAAGACATGCGTCTCTTTTAAGTTAGAAGAGGCGTCAGTGGTTTTACACGCCCTGACGAGTTTGACTTATGTGGTTATTGGTTTGCGAGGCGCCTCGGATATGTCGGTGACTATGTGAAGCCGATGGAGTAATTCGTTGGCTCATTTACGCCCCATAGGGCGGGGAGACGTATTGTTCAGGCACTATAATCCACTCTGTGTGGACCAGCCCTGACGATCCATGGTGTAGTTGCGGCTGTTCCTGAGGCTCGGGCTAGAGAGTCTCAAATTAGCACAGGACGATCCCTTTGCCTTGGTTCACAGATGGAAATCCAATTTCCAAATACGTGACTTGCGGTTTTGATTGTAGAGCCTAGTACGGCGACATGATATATGGTACCCATGCCGCCTATGATTGATATTTATGATTGTATATAAAATCAGAAACTAACTGGAAATGAGCTAAGATGGGTGGTTTCCTGGGTATTGGTCTGATGTTGGTTTCGGCCTTCGGGGTTAATACTTAGGGAATCGTTCTCTTACTAATTTACGGTTGGAGTCTAATTAAGAATAGTAAAACATGAAATTTCACGTATTGAACATTCTTTGGCTATTATAAGGGAAAACCCTATCCCCCGGCTTGCGTTGCATTGTGTGATACGACCTGGGTCTTATAATAGCTTCATTTTTCTTTATTTAGCATTGCGCTGTTGTTATATGCGCTGGTAATCTTGGGAGGAAACCCTTTCCGTGTTATACGGCGTGGTCCCTTGATTTACATAACTTTAAAATAAAGATTTATAACTGTTTTAGTTCTCACACCAGTCCCATGACTGACCTAGAGTTTATTGTTTTAACCTAAACTCTGGGTGCCCTTATTTTGACACGGGCAGCTAGTAGTTTTGATTTTGCAGATTTATATTCATAGGATCCTGGTTTACAGATGGAACGATATCCGGGAAGCTTTGTATCCATATATCTCCTTCTAGTTGTGTTTTGTATTATTTTTCCGCTGTGATGTATTTAAACGTAATTTAAATCTCTATTATTTTCTGTGTAATATTTATTCATACTCTGTATATTCTTGTATTATGATGGAATTGTTGTAATAAACAATGAAATGTTCTTCTGTCTACGTTCTTTTGTGTGTTGTTCTCGAAGTATCCACTCTTTCCTTACCGAGGAAGTTACGGGTTCTTACAGTGGTATCAGAGCTTTGGTTCACCAAGCTCAGAGAACAAGACGCATTAGAACCATACGAAAGAATTCATCAGAAATTGGATTAGTAATATCCAATGGGAACGACTTGTTAGAGATGGGATCAGTAGTATCCTAGAACGAGCGTGAAGAGTTTTTTTTTGAAAAATAAAATTGAAAACATGTTTTGTTTTGAAAATTTAAAACGAATTATTCGTATTTGAATATTTATTTATATTTATTTGGACTATCCAGTATATAAAGATTTTGCGTATACGTCTGATCCGCGTGTATTCGAAGTTTTAATATGTTGGGTAGATATAGAATCACACTCTAGTCGCCCAGACATTGTCTTGATGATGAAGTATACCATCACTAGTATTTATTTTCGAGTGACGAAAGTGAGATTTCTATATATTTCCAATTGGCTGGTGTGAGAACCAAAATTATATAGGACCTATTGTTGTAATTTGGCATCAAAATGAGATTTTTTGACTATGTATCAAAATTATGAATTTGAAATGATAATCAACTAATTGATTGATGATTGTGTTGTTTGATTATAATTGTGATTAATTAGAATGTTGAACCTTTAACCAAATTGTACCAAATATTGAATTGTATTGAAAATTTGTCGCATTTGCATGCATATACATGTACTTGCATTGATCAGGTCATAGCAAGGAGGCTAGAGAAGAGGAATAAAATTGTTTTCCCAACAAATATGTACATGTTTACCATAATTTACTGTTTTGTTTGGGTGATGATGATTTTATGAGCCGATTGGCTAGACGCTTGGCTTTTTCTTTTTCTTTTGGATTAAAGAAGGCCATGGGAGGCTATATGAAATATCCCGAAGTCCCCGGTGCAGGGGAGGTTACGGCGAAATTTTTCGAAAATTTAGGGCGTTAGCCAAATTTTTGAAAAATTTGAAAAGTTCTTAGAAACTGAAAAGTTGAAGAACTTAAGCCGTAATGAAAATAATGGAAGTTGAGTTGATTTGTTAAACAACTTTCGGCTTCGTTCCTTTTTGGGGATGAAAAGTTTTAAGTGGGGGAGATTGTAATAACCCGGAAATCCGAGCCAATTTAAAATTTTAATTTTTGGCAATTTTAGCGATTTTGAATATTTAAAATGGAATATATTAAATAATATTGACGAGAAATTTATTTTGAATAGAATTAGAACATATATATTTATATAGATCGTCATTAGAGTATAAATATTTATTTATATATATAAAAGGAATTGAAAAGGGCGCGGTAGTTCGATAATTCGATTTCAAAATTCAAATGAATGTACAGGATTCAAAATAAACCGGATTTTTGTGAAACAAAAAATAATAGATTCTAATTGAGAATATCTTTCCAATGAATACGAAAAATCAAGATTTCATAGTGGGAATCAAAAGATATGCCTCGTTGAAAATTCATAATAGTCGCTATGGAATTCTAGCTCTTAAAAATGGGAATTTTGCAAACGACCTCGGTTTTCGACGAAACCACTTTTGTTGGATCCACGATGTCAAATTATTGCTAGGTTTCAATTTTAATTATTTTTCGAATCAATATGTGAGCGTGGCGAAAGAAAACGCGTTTGACCAGTTTCAGTTGATTTTAATCGACTGGAAAATGGCCATTTTTCCAACGATCTCAGAATTCGATGAAATTAGTTTTGTTAGGACTGTATCGTCGATACGAGGCTAGAAAATATTTTTTCGGGAATTTTTCTAGTTAGTATGTGGGCCCAGTAAATTGAGATGTACGTTTAAAATTTAATATAACGATTTATATTTTAATTTCAGCGAAAACTGATTGTAACGATCGAATCAGCCTACATGACATATCCCATTGTGTTCGGAATGGGGGTAATTAGCTAGGGACGACAGTCGGTAGGCCTCGATTGGAGTCCGAACAAAAAGTCAACCCTTTTTTGGAATTAAATTAAAAATATACATAATTTTGTAAACCCCCCATATCCTTCACCCCCCCCCCCCCGGTTTGTTCAGAAATCAAAAGAAAGAAAAAAAACGAAGCCGCCACGACGCGTCCGCCCGCCCAATGGCCGCCGCCCTTCGTCGGAGGTGCCTCCACCTCCTCCATCTTCTTCTCCGATGCTCAGCACCCCCCCCCCCCCCACCCGCCCATCGCGAGTCAAACCGCACCCCACCATCGATTTCCGTCCACCGCCCCCTCCTTCTTCCTCCCCTTCTTCAATCGACAGCGTCCCCTTTCCGCCTGAACCCTAGCCGACGCCTAGCCCCCCCTCGAGCCGACGCTCCTCCAAACCGCACCCCCCTCTCCTCTGAAATCCAAACCCTAGTTCGCCAAAACAGCCCCAATCCGCCACTCCTCTGACCGCCATTCCTAGCCCCCTTACGGTGAGTTAACTGTGAGTTTTTTCTATTTACATTTCTTTATTTATTTATTTTTCCTTTTTCAGTTTTAAATATATATACATGTTTGGAAAAATCTGATTTTTTTGGTTAATCAAAAATTAGATTTTTTATGCAATGAAAAATTAGATTTTTATGTTAAGAAAAATTAGAATTTTAATATAGTAAAGATGAGAGTTTTAACAAGGTAAAGATGAGACTTTTAACAAGATTTCTATATGTTAATGTTTGAAATAAAATACAATTTTTATACATAGGGTTTAGAAATAAAAATATAACCTTTGTATAGAAATTAGAATTGTAAAAATATAATTTTTATAAAGTAGAAGTATAAAAATATGATCTTTATTATATGAACGCAGCAGTGTAAAATTAGAATTTTTATCTACATAGTAACAATATAAAAATGAGATTTTTATATATGTAGTGAATGCGGACGACGAATTTGACAAAAGGCGAGCACGACGAAGATTTCTACATATGAAGAGTCGTGGCGTTTGGTTTAGCTAGTCTGTGAGTACTCCTTACATTAAATCTTCTTTTCTAGTTAAAAATATATACTAGGATGAAGACGGTGTTTAGTAGCACCAGACACCCGTCGTCCACATACCATGGACGGCTTGTTTGTTAGTTTGTTTGATTTTGATGTGTAGTTGATTGTGTGATGTGATGTGAAACGAAATAAAATATTTTACAGTGGAAAATATTCTATAGTTAAAAATATAATTTTTAACGTGTATATAAAATAATTATTTATAAACGAATCGGATGATTTGTTTATATACACTGATTTGACTGATATTGATTGGGACGATAAATTTTACACATCGCCCAACTGCACAGTTAAAATCTGTGTTTGATTGTTTGAAACCCCACATGGGTTTTGGGATGAGATTTGACGTACACTAATCCCGATTGTTTAGTTGTATGTCAATCGATGGATTGACAGACTGTGTAAGCGTTAATTATTTATATTTAATGCTTATGCAGTTGCGTGGTGCACTCTGGATAATGGTTGATTATTTATCATTGTTATTTTATACATATGTTGGAGAAAATCCATATAATTAACATTATATGGTAATTGATTGGGCCTCATTCCAGTTTTGAAAAAGGAAATATTTGAATAGAAATATTTGAAAAGAAATATTTGAACTAGAATTTTTGAAAATAGAAATATATGAAGCCGTGTTGATTAGATTGACGCCATTTTGACGTGAACGATATTTATATTAATTTTATTCTTTTTTATAATGAATATAGAAAAGGAAGTGATTTCAAATTCTGATATTTTGAAACAAATTGAATTCGACTTAAAAATGAATAGAATTGAATTCGAATCAAAATTGAATAGAAATTGAATTGAATTTAAAACAAACTGAAATTGAATTAAAAATTGATTTGAATTGAAATCAATTTGAAATGAATTTAAAACGAATTTATGAGGAAAAATTCAATTTTGATTTGAATTTGAAATGAAGTTGAAATCATTTCGAAAACGAATTTAAAACGATTTATAAAATACGTTTTGAAAGGAAATCGACGAAATATATATAATATATATATTATATATATAATGGCCTGAATAGAACGCACCGCGCCGCGGTAGTTCGTGAATTTCGACCATTGACTTCGAATGGATATTTCAGGAGATCCGACCGTAGGATTCTCCTAAAACCGAAACCGTTGGGTTCGTATCGAAAAGA
This sequence comes from Allium sativum, assembly GCA_030737875.1. NCBI lineage: Eukaryota > Viridiplantae > Streptophyta > Magnoliopsida > Asparagales > Amaryllidaceae > Allium > Allium sativum. The sequence continues at coordinate 406,475,246 of CM060926.1, forward strand.
GCTTTCTAATGAATATTATAGATTTGAAATCTAACGGTTGGATTTGGAATTATGTCCAAATCAAATTTGGAAAAGGTCGCTGTAAGTGCAGTTCGATGGCCGTTGATGGAAATCGACTGTACGGGCCTTGATAGAATTATTAAAAATATCAATAATTTGTGTAAAATCATAAGAAATTATTTGGGAAGAATCGGGATGAAAAACTACATATTTGAAAGGATAAAAATAGATTTTTATCGAAATGAACTAGTTTTGAACTAGAATTATAATTCTATTTATTTTTAAATAAATAAATTGAATTTGAAAAGGGTTTTAAAAGTAACCCGAATTTCCAATAATTGAAATGGAATGGATTTGAATCGAAATTGTCTTTGGAATATTTCGATGTTGGATTTCGTGATTATACAGATGTTGTTATGGAAATTTGAAAGATATATATATATATATATATATGTATATCGTTATTTCTAATATGATATTTGTTTGTCGTAGAATTTGATATTGAATATAAGCCGATATATTTTCTATTCAGAGCCTTGTATTTAATATTAAATGTGATTTGGGTTTGTCGTGAATGGTGTCTTCATTAACACTGTTCTTAAACCCAGTTGAGAAAAAGATTAAATCTTTTTATTTAGATTTAGTGAAGTGTACTAATTAAATGGAATTTAATTGGAATTGAATTTGAATTGATTTTTGGGTTTATCTTGAACGGTGTTTTAAATAACACTTGTTCTTTAACCCGATAATTAATGGAATGTGATTTTGGGTTGTTGTGAACGGTATCTTCAATAATACTATCCTTAGACCCAAAAGGAGTTAAGAAAATCAGAAACTAACTGGAGATTAGTTAAGTTGAATGGTTTCTGAGGTATTGATCTGATGTTGGTTTCGGCATTCGAGGTTAATACTTAGGGAATTGCTTACTTGCTAATTTACGGTTAGGGACTGATTGAAATGTGATGTGATATTGGGGTTTATCGTGAATCATGTTTTAAATGACACTGATTTTTTAACCCAGTCAAAAATTAAAACTAAGTGGAGTTTTAATGAATCTTTAATTAGATTGAAAAGATCGAGAATGGAGTATCACCAGTTTTACTCCAGGCGGTAGTTAAATCTTTAATTAGATTTGAACGTGAAATGGTAATTGAATTTACCGATAACACTGTGGTGTTGGATATGAATTATGACCAGTTATACTTCATGGGATAAATAGGTTGGGATTGGGAAATAAAATAAATAATTACTTCGGTAAGGTTAGTTAATCCCGACTAGTTTGAAGTGACATTCAAAGGAAGATTAAAGAATAAATTTAAAGGATTTATCTTTGATAAATTTAATGGGAACCTTTCCCTAAGAATGTGAAATTTAGAAACTAACTATCGGTTAGCTAAGAAGAATGGTTTTCTGGATATTGATCTGATGTTGGTTTCGGCCTTCATGGTTAATATTTGGGGAATTATTCTCTTGTTAATTTTCGGTTAGTGGCTGATGAATTGGAATGAGGCGTATAACGTGTTTGTGTAACACTTGTTTATCATATACGCGAGTTATTCAGAAAGGCCGGGTTTATCCCATTATGAATAACTGATACGACGATAAGTCGAAGATGAAGACGGTGGTTGAAGACCGGGGGTCTTCACATCGTTTGGATAATTACTGATGATGTTGATTGGGTCGTAAACCCAAGAGGAGGGAATCAGTTGGTGGTCGTCCAGACGTACTTGGAGATCGATGGATATGCAGGGTACTAGGTGCCTTCGGTTTCGTTCAGACCCAGAAAGAACTTGTAAATGGACTGTGTGTCTGACATTGGATTTTAGTCTGTGTGATTGATTTCTATTAAATATATATCTTTTTGGCGGCGGAGAATTTATTCTCTTGCTTAATGCCCTTCTCTGAGACATACGAATTCAGGGGTTATATATTGATGGATATTTAACGCATGGAGTGAATTGCCTGTGTGGCATGCCTAAGTGGCAAATGATCAAGTCTTCTGTTGAAAAGCAAAGTCTTGTGGATGATGATCAAAGCACGGCCTGTGTGGCATAACTTTGTGTAGCGTTGATTCGCGAGCCTCACACCCCTTTTGTGAACCAGAAACGGGGGAGGACACCAGGGAAGACATGCGTCTCTTTCTAGCTAGAAGTGGCATCAGTGGTTTTACACGCCCTGACGAGTTTGACTTATGTGGTTGTTGGTTTGCGAGGCGCCTCGGATATGTCGGTGACTATGTGAAGCCGATGGGGTCATTCGTTGGCTCATTTACGCCCCATAGGCGGGGAGACGTATTGTTCAGGCACTATAATCCACTCCGTGTGGACCGGCCCTGACGATCCATGGTGCAGTTGCGGCTGTTCCTGAGGCTCGGGCTAGAGAGTCTCGAATTAGCACAGGACGATCCCTTTGCCTTGGTTCACAGATGGAAATCCAATTTCCAAATACGTGACTTGCGGTTTTGATTGTAGTGCCTAGTACGGCGACATGATATATGGTACCCATGCCGCCTATGATTGATATTTATGATTGTATATAAAATCAGAAACTAACTGGAAACGAGCTAAGATGGGTGGTTTCCTGGGTATTGGTCTGATGTTGGTTTCGTCCTTTGGGGTTAATACTTAGGGAATTGTTCTCTTACTAATTTACGGTTAGAGTCTGATTAAGAATAATAAAACATGAAATTTCACGTATCAAGCATTCTTTGGCTATTATAAGGGAAAACCCTATCCCCCAGCTTGCGTTGCATTGTGTGATAGGACCTGGGTCTTATAATAGCTTCATTTTTCTTTATTTAGCATTGCGTTGTTGTTATATGCGTTGGTACTCTTGGGAGGAAACCCATTCCGTGTTATACAACGTGGTCCCTTGATTTACCTAACTTTAAAATAAAGATTTATAACTGTTTTAGTTCTCACACCAGTCCCATGACTGACCTGGAGTTTATTGTATTAACCTAAACTCTGGGTGCCCTTATTTTGACATGGGCAGCTAGTAGTTTTGGTTTTGCAGATTTATATTCACAGGATCCTGGTTTACAGCTGGAATGATATCCGGGAATCTTAGTATCCGTATATCTCCTTCTAGTTGTGTTTTGTATTATTTTTCCGTTGCGATGTATTTAAACGTAATTTAAATCTCTGTATTTTCTGTGTAATATTTATTCATACTCTGTACATTCTTGTATTCTGATGGAATTGTTGTAATAAACAATGAAATGTTCTCCTGTCTGCGTTCTTTTGTGTGTTGTTCTCGAAGTATCCACTCTTTCCTTACCGTGGAAGGCTCATCCTATTCCTAGATGACTTGTATGGACGATGTGAACGGTGGGCAGAAGTTCCAAAAGTCGATTATAAGCTCAAGCCTCATCAACCGGGAAATGACAAAAATTGGGCAGGCAACATGGCTATGTGGGTCGCTCCCATAAGGGCGTATAATCACCTATCTAGAGAAAATCCACTTTATTATTTAATCTATTTTTAATGTTGTCCCTTTCGGTGGTGATATACACTCGATACACTCAAGTGAAATGAGTGGTCAGTCATTTGTGGGTCGGGTTGCAAGACGTTCTTGTTGAACCCAGTGTATTCCTCTCTAGAGATTCACTATCGGCATGTGGTTCCATACCTTGTCATAGTCGGGATCCAATCTCCAATAAGCGCCTGCGGGTTTGTTTGTATACTATATATGTGGAGCGTGAGATGCAAGCGTTTTGCTAGATTCTATTTATTTGTATTTAGACACTATTATAATATAAGAAGATATATATGATTACAAAAATGTTTTGGGTTATAATAAGGTAAAAACCGTCCATATTTACGAGTGGACCGGTCTTACTATTATCCTTTTCTTTTAAAAAGGATTTTGAACCTTAAAATCAAGATGGGTGTTATTTAAACTAAGCGAGTTTTCTCACTTTGGTTCACCAGACTAACCCGGTATTTGTAATGCTCGGGTTAGACCGAGTTGTACAGGTCTAGGTTATCGGATGCTGTGAAGTCCAAAGACGAGCTGAAGGAGTTCATAGCATGATGTATACCGTTATTATTCCGCTGTGTGTTATATATATCAGGACAGACTATTATAACTGTCCAGATGTTTTAATGTACTCTGATGTTGTAAATATGATTTTAAGCTCTCAATAAAAGTTATTTCTATATTATATTTTGTTCCGCTGCGATGTGAGACTCTGTTTCTATGGTGTTGGTCTTTTTCTTCTTCTTCTATTCTAATACTTCTTTCTTTCTTTTCTCAACCTCTAATTTCTTTCTAATAACTATCCGTGTTTTGGTCCTTAGGTTCTGACAAGTGATACAACATCTGCATTATTGTCGGAATTCGGGATCGATTTCTCGCAGGTCGTTACATTGCTTCTAACAAACATATATGAATTCAAGGAGAACTTCCATATATGCCTCAAGCTTTATGCTTATCTAGTGTGCCTTTGGAATGTGTATGTTGAGTTATCCATATATTTTTGTGTTGTGCTGTTAGAGCGCTCAGTGGATCCAGTGCGGTGGAGGTGCAAAAAGTTGTAGCGGGGATAAAGCGAGGAAATAGCAGGATATAGCGGATTGGTATAAAATAGCATATAAAACTAGTATTTAATGCTTTTAAAAATATGCAAATGATAAATATATATAAAATTAACAATAAATTCAATTATAATTAGTATATTCTTAATTTTAAATTAAATCTTGAGCAAATATATGTAAATAAGTTTAAATTCTTATTTAGTTTGATTAAATTTAATAGATTATTATAGTATTTTCTATTCTGAAAAATATGTGGCAAAAATTCTTTTAAAATACTAATTTTATATATTTTATATATGAAAATGTCCATTTTCAATTCATTTCTTTTATAGAAAATATAGCGGAAATAGCGAAATATAGCCGAAATAACGGGATATATTGGGAATATCAGAATATAGCGGGGTTTAAAGCACAAAGGCTATTTCAAAGGCTATTTGGAAATAGTGTAGCGGTAGAAATCAACTACACGATATAGCTGGGGTGTGGCAAGGTAATAGCGAGGCATAAACTGCACAGGTTTAGTGGGAACATTCCATTTTGTGAGTTTTGAATTCGATTATATATAAATCATAGTATAAATATATAAGTAGGTTTGATTCGTATGATATCAGTGTTTTGGCGAGTGTAGGAAGCTTGATAGGCACTTAGAAAACATCATAATCCTTCACCCTTAGTCCGCACTCGTCCGAGATTCCTTGAGTATATGTGAACAAGGAAAACCAATGCCCAGGCCTCAATTCAAACGTTTGGAATATTTCCATTCAAACGTCTGACCGGCTACTGATATATATAAAAATTGTGTATTCGTGATTCAGATTGCTGAATGGGTTATTCAGACTTTTAAACACAGATTCAGATGGCTGAATTACTTTATTCAAACATCTGAAACTCGGAGCAGAAATATGGCTTCTGTGAATTCAATTCCTACGTCTAAAATATAATTTCAGATGGCTCAATTGAAGAGAAATGTACATCTTTCCTTTTCTATTTGATGTTTTGAGTTTTATCGACCAAACTTGCTTCGCATTGATTTATATCGTTGTTTATAAGTCGATAACTTCTTCTTTGGACTTTCGATTTCTTCGTCGTAAACAAACTTATAATCCATAGCCATGAGATTTAATTTACATTATTAAAATGTGAATTCTTAGTTCGATCATTATTTCGATCGCTATGGGATTTTCCACTTAAAGATTATATAAAGGGTTTTATATTATTAATAGATACCAAATATTTTATTAAACGACTTCTATATCTACTTCATTATATGAAGTTATTTTCCTAATTGTTTTCTAATCAACTAGTGTACGTTTTGATTATCCTTTTTCTCAATCGTACGAGAAATCATATTAAACGCTTCAGTTAAAGCAAGGACTATGAACCCTTGCATTTGTTTCGATGGTTAATTCTTAGACTTGTTCGATTGAAAACCGTGGCAATGATCGTTTCGTATTTTAGTGGGATATAAAACCTGTTTGTAAATATTCGAGTAGAGCAAGTGGTTATGGGACATGTAGCTCGACTCCTATATTTACTAGCTTGGCGTAGTTTACACTATAATTGAATAATTTTGATCATTGAGGATCTTCGAATCATTTTATCCTAGGAACTTCTGTTCCAGTGGATCTTCGGAACATTCCAACCTTCAAATCATTTCGATGATCTTCAGACGGAATTTCATTTCATCCTGAGAGTCTTTGGACTTTTTTAGGAACATCGGTTCATTTAATTTTATCGATGATCTCCTGTTCATTTTAGTGGGGCTACGACCCGCGGTCTTTGGAGCTTCGGCTCAATATTATAGGCTAACTGCCTTAAGATCGCGTCTCACCTTCGGTACATGTGTTGATGAGTCTTCGGGCTCCCGCCCTGATTTAGGCCTTCCCTTCTTAAGGATCTTCTAGATTTTTGATTTACCAATTTCTAGAGTTTGAGTTTTGTTAATACTTAGCTATCAATCTGAGTTATACGGATAATGTGGTATCATTCTTAGTTTTATTGATATTGATATATCCTTATATAGCATTGAGATTTCTTTGACATATTATATGGAAATTTTTAGCCTTCACATTTTACATGCGAGCATTGTTATGATTACCTATTTATCGTTTTCTGTTTATATCTCTATTTCTATTTTGGTTTATTATGATGAGTACAACTAGACTGATCCGTTTATTGTTTATTTTCTTATGAATAATACTCGGGGTCTGTCCAAGGTATTACAGTTACTCCTCCTTGACTATAGCATGGACTAGATTCTCATTTTGGCTAATGGAATTAATTTAGTAGTTTTACTGTAACACCCCGTAATTCTGTGACATTAAGATTCTCAAATTAAAGTATAATTAATTTTTAAAAGAAAAATTAAAAGAAAAAGATCCATGTAGTTGTTTAATTTAAGTATTGTAACTATAATGAAAAAAGAGAAGTAAGGAGAGAACAATAATTATTATTGTTCTAAGACTTATTAACAAAAGCCTCTGTAGCTCAGTTGGTTAAGGCATTGGAATTGTAGCATGGAGGTCGGGGGTTCGAACCCCGGCGGCGGCATAATTTTTTATCTTTGTTTTAGAGAGGGCCAACTGAACATGCAAATATATGTACGTATACAAATTCAAAATTTGAAAGGATAAGAACGTACATATAAGGAAATAAAGAATATATATATATATATATATATATGCAAAAGATAAAATTTAAGATAAGGCTACAGTCAATGAAATATGGAAACATCATTTGAATTTTGAAAATAAAATGAAAGTTGTGCGTATATATATACGTGTAAAATGGTCGTTAGAGGAATTGTATACATATAAGAATATTTCATGTGAATAAAACAGTTAAATAAATTCCAGAAATTCAAAAGTTCGAAAATCAAACTTCTACGCCAAAACAATTCATTCGAAATTCAAATTTCTACGCCAAAATAGCTTGTGGGACCCAATGCTGACTCAGCGCTGCGTGTATGATAAGGTTTGGCTAGATTCATCTACGTACCTGGACTATTTTCTTATCTGGGTTCAATGCTGACTCAGCGCTGCGTGTACGATAAGGTCTTGAGCAGCTATATAAACAGCCCTAGTCTCCATTCCTCTTTGCACCTCTCTCTTCTATCCTTATGCTGCTTAGATTCATGGCCTCTTCCTCTCCTCTTTAATTAAATAAATAAATAAAATAAAATATGATTCAAGACGAGGAGATGCTGCTAAAAGACTTTTAAGGAGGGATTCAAATCAAAGTTTCAAGTGAAGAATTCAAAGGCTAGCTCAAACAAGTTTCAAGCAACGACGCACGAATCATAGCCACGCTTTCCTTGTTTTCTAGATCTATTTTCTGTAAGTTGGTTATTTCTAGATCTGAATATTTTGTTTTATTTGTGACATGAAATTAAAGGAATAAAGGAATATGCCAAATCTCTCTCTCTCTCTCTTCGAATCTGTGTTTATACTCTTGGACTGAATTAAGAACTGTTATGATTCGAGGACAAATAAGACTGTAACCATGACTATGACTATAGAACTGTGGCCTTTGAAAGCATATGCCTTTGGACTATGACATAAGCCTTTGATTTTGGGACATATAAACATTGCCTATGACAATGACTTATGACTATGGGAATTATTTTCCCTTTTGGACTATGAACATCGCATATGACTATGGACATTTCCTATGACTGTGACTGTGACTACAAGGATTATTTCCTTGACTAGGCCTATACCTTTGATTTGGACATAAATTATTACTTATGACATAATGAGAACAACTGTGATTTTGACACCCATGATTTATGATTAGGAAAATATTGCTTTAGTTTTGTGATTGAGAAGTTGGGTCTAAACCCAATTTTTTATTCTACCTGTTCCTTGGTTTTTCTTTGGTTTTAAGACAGTGGGAATTTACCTATTAAGTTAGGTCTACCCACGTTCTTGAACCTAATTTGCCCATTCTTTGGTTTTAAGACAGTGGGAATTTACCTATTTAGTTAGGTCTACCCATCTTCTTGAACCTACATTGTTATCCAAACCTTTTTATGCCAATTATTCCTTCTTGTCATTTTGATTCATTCCCTTTTTATCTACGAATCTAGATTTATGTATAATCTAGGTTGAATCACGATTATTCGAACGGTGGGAATGCGATTTGGGGAAAAACATGGAAATGAATATGAACGTAATTGTAAACTTGGAAATTGGCATAATTTGGAATATGTATTATGACATGCATATTAAAATGAAAACGGGGAAATTTGACATGGATTAGGGAATATGTGATTTTGACATATTAAATTTAGCATTAGTAAGTAAGCTAAATTTTAGGCATAAAATGTAAACTAGAAAAATAATTCTAGTTTTGCCATAAATTGTGAATTAGGATGTTAAACCAAGATTGGGTTAATTAAGGTTGATTTGGAATAAGTATATTAGCACAATTTTGAATTTATTCATAATTGTGAGCAATTGTCATGTTTAGAATAAATTATGGTTAGCGACACTAAATTTGGTATAATTTACATACCAAAAAGTATAAATATGATAAATAAGAGAGAATGGGCTATAATAATAAATGTGACAATGTACATTAAAAGAGTAGTAATGAAATAAGTAAATTAGGAGTAATTTACTTATAGAATTCGTCATAAATGTTAAATTGTTCATTTACCACAAAATATGTAACTTGGTTAAGTTTTGGCCATAAATTATAAACTAGGATATTTAATCTAGTTTCGGCAATGAAATAGGAAATGGCCTAAACTGCATGTTGGGTTAGGACTTGGGCCTAGAATATAAGTATACTAGTAGGCTTGACAAATAAATATAGGCCAAATTTGTCTAAAAAGGGGAAATGGGCTTTTGGAATAAATTGTTAACAATTTATAAACAAAAGAAAAGTATTTTGATAACATCCCTTTTTATAACACATAGACCAGAAGGTTCTAGGGTGACAGAGAGGATAGTGTCTAGGCTTGGGTTTGGAAAATACAAGTTTCCTGCCCTCCCTGGCTATCCCTAACTGATCCGAAGGACGGGATGGTTGTTTTCAAAACCAGATTTGGAAATTAATCAAAAACCCTTTGAACTTAGAAAGCATGAATATGCCTAACCCGAGGTTAGACTGAGTTGCGATGTAAACCTGCCCGGAACCGACCGGCACATCCAGTAACCGCAGCAATATCTGTCTAATGTGAGAGGTTGCGGCTTTAATTTATTAACTAAAGCTAGAACAAGAATGGGAGAGTTAAGTCCATAGAAACACTTAACCAATTTAACACAGTTAAGCAAGAATGGGTGGGTTAAGTCCATAGGAACACTTAACCGACTTAACAAAGTTAAGCTAGAATGGGAAGGTTAAGTCCATAGGAACACTTAACCAACCTAACATGGTTAAGCTAGAATAGGAAGGTTAAGGAACACTTAACCAACTTAGCACAGTTAAAGCTAGAATGGGAGGGTTAAGTCCATGGGAATACTTAGCTAAATTAACATGTTGACTAGACTAGAAGGTGGGGTTAAGTAAAGTTAATACACTTAGCCAATTTAACATGTTAATTAGACTAGAGGTTGGGGTTAAGTAATACACTTAGCCAAATTAATATGTTAGCTGGACTAGACCATAGGGTTAAGTAAACTTGAATGCTTAACCATCAGAATATGATAAATGAATAGGGTTAAGTAAAAAGCATAAAGGGATAACACTTAACTAGTGTAATAGGATAAGGGAAGAGGGTTAAGATAGCTTGAATCGACTAAAGACACTTAACCAACCCAACCTGGAGAGAAAGAAAACTAAGTAGTAAACCTCAGTTGAAAAAGGGACTAAGTAGTAAAACTTAGTTAAGAAAACAAGGAATTTGGAAACTAAGTGGTAAACCTTAGTTAGTAGAACTAAGTAGTAATTCTTAGTATAACACGAAGGAGCGGACATCCATCTGGTTTTAAGAATGCTCCAACGAATTGGGTTACGAAGCCCGAGGCTTCGAGGGGACGTGAGGGTACTCTTGGTATCCCTCTGTGAGGCTGCAGATGATCATCCTGGGCTCACAGAGGTTAAGGTCTGCGTTAGAAGAACTGAGGGTATGCCTTGGTTGCAATATATATGTGGCAACCTAAAGACTAGGATGGACCAGCGTGATTCGGCGAGAAGACGGTAGCCCTGTGATAGCAACTCGTCGTCTACCATCCATCTTGAGTCAATCGAGATACGTGAAGCGGAAAGGCGGAGAACTCCAAAAGACCATATACTTGCTATCTAGTTATGGTTGCGGATGGCCATAGGATAGTGGGGCACCGGGGGCCGGCGTATAGTTCTCATTTTACAAGGTGTGCCTTTCATTAGCTGAGGGAGGGGTCAAGTGGGACCATAGCCACTGGAATAAAAACAGACCTTAGCATCTGCATCGGCAGATATCTGAAAGCTCCCGACCGAGTTCTGTATTCCTTGATTTGCCCTGTCACAGGACTCGGATCGCACATTACAGGACATGTGCGTCTAGACAAGCGATAACGATTCGCGATACATGCGTGGGGAAGCCTAGGAACATATACCACTCTAGGTAGTGTGTCCTAGACTTGGGGGCATTGTTCGACAGGTAGTGTAATCCCTAGTTGGACTAGGTGGCATAAACCCTGAACTCGAAAAGCGTTCAGCAGATAGCGTAAAACTATAGTTAAATCTAGAAAGCACTTGATAGAAAACCCTAGACTAGATCTAGGTAATAAATAATAAATGTATGCCTGAAGGCAATGGAAACTACAGGGGTTGGGATCACGTTATCGTTACTAGTTGAACACTAGTTAGGTGGTGCAGAGATATAGAAACCAGTATAACAAGGAAATAGCGAAGCTGCGAAAGTATTAGAGCGTATCCAGTCATCTTAGCATATCTTGTGACTACCTTGTCTAATCTTGTTGACCTTATCGTCATGGTGTAATCTTGTATTCAGTTAATTCATGTCGTTTTGTTTTTCCATGTTCACATGCTAGAAGTTACTGAACTTACTCAGGCTTTATGTCTGACTCTGTTTTTCTTTCGTCTTCTTTTCTTCCGTTCCCCCCCCCCCCACCAGGTAGTTGAGGAGGGAATAGTATAACTCAGGATTAGACTGGACCGTTGCTCTTTCCCAGCTTGAAGATTTGACGAAGTTGTCTTTGGATTCTCTTCCAGATGCTATGGCTGGCTCTTGCTACATTGGGGAATATATAAATGTATTTTCATGCTTCTTTATTTTATAAAGACAGATGATACTCTGATATTGTAAAAGAATCTTGTACAGACTATTTTATCAATAAAGCAAAGTTCTATTTTCCACTGTTTAATAATTTGTCTGTCTTGTAATTTATCTGCATCTTTTACCCAAAATGCTCCACAAAACTTAGTGCATTCCCTTTGTGAGTGACACTAACGGACGTGGGGTGTTACACGTGGTATCAAAGCTGAAGGTTACCGGATCAGATAAAGGATTTGAAAAATTAATTTTCAAAATGCTTTTTAAAGAAGCATTTTCAAAAGAAAAGTTTTGTTTTAAAGGAATATTCCCCAAAGCCATATGCACTGTCTTCTCTTCCTCTGTTTGAACTCTTGTCTCCTTCTTTCTTTAGTCTCTGGGGCTCCTGGCTTTCTCGGAGGTAACCTCATCGAAGGGCAAAGTAGTGCCCGTCCTCCATCTATAGCCGTATTCGTTCCACTTACGGCCAGTCTTCTTTCAAGTTTATAAGGTTTTTCTGTATGATGTAAGCAGTTTTCGAGAGATTTGCCAAAATAGCAATACATGGAAAGGGATGAGGAGTTTGGCAAAAGGGACAAAACCCTAGGATGAGGAATGCATGGAGATAGGTTAGCTCACGAAGGAGGAAGAAATTATAAAAGAGGAAGTATCCTTACTAGAGTATGATAGGGCATATAATTAAAGACAAGGGCAAGGACGAGGGACAAGATTTTTAGAAGGACAAGTACATGCTAAGCATACCTAGGAGATAGGTGGTAAAAGTTTCTGTTGGAAAGAATCTAGTTTTCTGTTCATACTCTTTCCTTCGGTTTTAGCGCTTCGCATCTGTTCATATTTGCTTCCATAGTTAAGTCTCTGCACCTTAGTACTTGTATAGTAAGAAGATCCCAATCAGTCTCAAACCCAGTGGGTGGTTCGGCCCGTTTATTTTTGGATAGTAGGGGTTTGAGAATAGTTATCGAGTTTGTTTATATCATATCACGTAGATCGTCTAAATTCGGAGGAGATATTCCTTGGATGCTTGTCTGATATTGGTTTAGGCCTTTGGGGCTTGTACTTGAGGAATGTCGAGTTCGACTAGGATGGTTTGCGTGAGAGATGAATAGTTGTGACAGGCGCTCTAAAAAGCGCGTAGTGATCTTTCAACCCTTATAGTTATGGCATGGTGGATAAGGGAGAGACCTCTAATCATACACTTGGTACCGTGATTGACATCTGTTTATTTTGGAAATGGAGGTTAGGAACTTCACAATCGTGAAGATAAATTGTTTAAGATACAGTGGAGTAAAGCTCAAGAAGGCTAGATACTAGCAACATGCCCTTTTTCCTTAAGGATGCATCCTTGATTTCTCTGTTTAGGAGCTTTACGCGTAGTTGTTTCTCTCTTTCCAAACTATATCCTCTAGGTCGTATCTGCGATCCTTAGGTAGAAGCCAATGGATGTAAACATGTATTTGAAACATGTTATGGTTGAATGGTTGCAAGTGGTTGCAAATGGTTGCTCGTGGATGCATATGCATACGTATTAGGAACTAGATCAAGTTCGGACGCTCTCATATTGCATTTACATATATGCATTTTTTTATAAGTTGAACTTGATATGACATCATATGGGCGTTGCATATGGTTGAGTGGCTGTGCACGCATGTAGTATTTACATGACTAGGGATGTTTGCATGCATGATTGGACGCATGGCACTAACATGATTTGCATTAAGGAGGTCAACTGAATTAGTAGACCGCCTGATTTTGCATTAGATAGAGACATATACACACACTATGCATATGAACATGAAAGCATTAGAAATCTTTTAAGGACAATGAATGCCTGTGATTGAATGGTTGAGTAGATGGGTGATTGGATGGTAGGACACATTCTTCCTAACTTGAAGATTTCGGGGACGAAATCCTTTTAAGTGGGGGAGAATGTAACACCCCGTAATTCTGTGACATTAAGATTCTCAAATTAAAGTATAATTAATTTTTAAAAGAAAAAGAAAAAGAAAAAGAAAAAGATCCATGTAGTTGTTTAATTTAAGTATTGTAACTAAAATGAAAAAAGAGAAGTAAGGAGAGAACAATAATTATTATTGTTCTAAGACTTATTAACAAAAGCCTCTGTAGCTCAGTTGGTTAAGGCATTGGATTTGTAGCATGGAGGTCGGGGGTTCGAACCCCGGCGGCGGCATAATTTTTTTATCTTTGTTTTAGAGAGGGCCAACTGAACATGCAAATATATGTACGTATACAAATTCAAAATTTGAAAGGATAAGAACGTACATATAAGGAAATAAAGAATATATATATACATATGAGAATATAAATATATATATATATATATATATGCAAAAGATAAAATTTAAGATAAGGCTACAGTCAATGAAATATGGAAACATCATTTGAATTTTGAAAATAAAATGAAAGTTGTGCGTATATATATACGCGTAAAATGGTCGTTAGAGGAATTGTATACATATAAGAATATTTCATGTGAATAAAACAGTTAAATAAATTCCAGAAATTCAAAAGTTCGAAAATCAAACTTCTACGCCAAAACAATTCATTCGAAATTCAAATTTCTACGCCAAAATAGCTTGTGGGACCCAATGCTGACTCAGCGCTGCGTGTATGATAAGGTTTGGCTAGATTCATCTACGTACCTGGACTATTTTCTTAACTGGGTTCAATGCTGACTCAGCGCTGCGTGTACGATAAGGTCTTGAGCAGCTATATAAACAGCCCTAGTCTCCATTCCTCTTTGCACCTCTCTCTTCTATCCTTATGCTGCTTAGATTCATGGCCTCTTCCTCTCCTCTTTAATTAAATTAATAAATAAAATAAAATATGATTCAAGACGAGGAGATGCTGCTAAAAGACTTTTAAGGAGGGATTCAAATCAAAGTTTCAAGTGAAGAATTCAAAGGCTAGCTCAAACAAGTTTCAAGCAACGACGCACGAATCATAGCCACGCTTTCCTTCTTTTCTAGATCTATTTTCTGTAAGTTGGTTATTTCTAGATCTGAATATTTTGTTTTATTTGTGACATGAAATTAAAGGAATAAAGGAATATGCCAAATCTCTCTCTCTCTCTCTTCGAATCTGTGTTTATACTCTTGGACTGAATTAAGAACTGTTATGATTCGAGGACAAATAAGACTGTAACCATGAATATGACTATAGAACTGTGGCCTTTGAAAGCATATGCCTTTGGACTATGACATAAGCCTTTGATTTTGGGACATATAAACATTGCCTATGACAATGACTTATGACTATGGGAATTATTTTCCCTTTTGGACTATGAACATCGCATATGACTATGGACATTTCCTATGACTGTGACTGTGACTACAAGGATTATTTCCTTGACTAGGCCTATACCTTTGATTTGGACATAAATTATTACTTATGACATAATGAGGACAACTGTGATTTTGACACCCATGATTTATGATTAGGAAAATATTGCTTTAGTTTTGTGATTGAGAAGTTGGGTCTAAACCCAATTTTTTATTCTACCTGTACCTTGGTTTTTCTTTGGTTTTAAGACAGTGGGAATTTACCTATTAAGTTAGGTCTACCCACGTTCTTGAACCTATTTTGCCCATTCTTTGGTTTTAAGACAGTGGGAATTTACATATTTAGTTAGGTCTACCCATCTTCTTGAACCTGCATTGTTATCCAAACCTTTTTATGCCAATTATTCCTTCTTGTCATTTTGATTCATTCCCTTTTTATCTACGAATCTAGATTTACTTATAATCTAGGTTGAATCACGATTATTCGAACGGTGGGAATGCGATTTGGGGAAAAACATGGAAATGAATATGAACGTAATTGTAAACTTGGAAATTGGCATAATTTGAAATATGTATTATGACATGCATATTAAAATGAAAACGGGGAAATTTGACATGGATTAGAGAGTATGTGATTTTGACATATTAAATTTAGCGTTAGTAAGTAAGCTAAATTTTAGGCATAAAATGTAAACTAGAAAAATAATTCTAGTTTTGCCATAAATTGTGAATTAGGATGTTAAACCAAGATTGGGTTAATTAAGGTTGATTTGGAATAAGTATATTAGCACAATTTTGAATTTATTCATAATTGTGAGCAATTGTCATGTTTAGAATAAATTATGGTTAGCGACACTAAATTTGGTATAATTTACATACCAAAAAGTATAAATATGATAAATAAGAGAGAATGGGCTATAATAATAAATGTGACAATGTACATTAAAAGAGTAGTAATGAAATAAGTAAATTAGGAGTAATTTACTTATAGAATTCGTCATAAATGTTAAATTGTTCATTTACCACAAAATATGTAACTTGGTTAAGTTTTGGCCATAAATTATAAACTAGGATATTTAATCTAGTTTCGGCAATGAAATAGGAAATGGCCTAAACTGCATGTTGGGTTAGGACTTGGGCCTAGAATATAAGTATACTAGTAGGCTTGACAAATAAATATAGGCCAAATTTGTCTAAAAAGAGGAAATGGGCTTTTGGAATAAATTGTTAACAATTTATAAACAAAAGAAAAGTATTTTGATAACATCCCTTTTTATAACACATAGACCAGAAGGTTCTAGGGTGACAGAGAGGATAGTGTCTAGGCTTGGGTTTGGAAAATACAAGTTTCCTGCCCTCCCTGGCTATCCCTAACTGATCCGAAGGACGGGATGGTTGTTTTCAAAACCAGATTTGGAAATTAATCAAAAACCCTTTGAACTTAGAAAGCATGAATATGCCTAACCCGAGGTTAGACTGAGTTGCGGTGTAAACCTGCCCGGAACCGACAGGCACATCCAGTAACCGCAGCAATATCTGTCTAATGTGAGAGGTTGCGGCTTTAATTTATTAACTAAAGCTAGAAAAAGAATGGGAGAGTTAAGTCCATAGAAACACTTAACCAATTTAACACAGTTAAGCAAGAATGGGTGGGTTAAGTCCATAGGAACACTTAACCGACTTAACAAACTTAAGCTAGAATGGGAAGGTTAAGTCCATAGGAACACTTAACCAACCTAACACGGTTAAGCTAGAATAGGAAGGTTAAGGAACACTTAACCAACTTAGCACAGTTAAAGCTAGAATGGGAGGGTTAAGTCCATGGGAATACTTAGCCAAATTAACATGTTGACTAGACTAGAAGGTGGGGTTAAGTAAATTTAATACACTTAGCCAATTTAACATGTTAATTAGACTAGAGGTTGGGGTTAAGTAATACACTTAGCTAAATTAATATGTTAGCTGGACTAGACCATAGGGTTAAGTAAACTTGAATGCTTAACCATCAGAATATGATAAATGAATAGGGTTAAGTAAAAAAGCATAAAGGGATAACACTTAACCAGTGTAATAGGATAAGGGAAGAGGGTTAAGATAGCTTGAATCGACTAAAGACACTTAACCAACCCAACCTGGCGAGAAAGAAAACTAAGTAGTAAACCTCAGTTGAAAAAGGGACTAAGTAGTAAAACTTAGTTAAGAAAACAAGGAATTTGGAAACTAAGTGGTAAACCTTAGTTAGTAGAACTAAGTAGTAATTCTTAGTATAACACGAAGGAGCGGACATCCATCTGGTTTTAAGAATGCTCCAACGAATTGGGTTACGAAGCCCGAGGCTTCGAGGGGACGTGAGGGTACTCTTGGTATCCCTCTGTGAGGCTGCAGATGATCATCCTGGGCTCACAGAGGTTAAGGTCTGCGTTATAAGAACCGAGGGTATGCCTTGGTTGCAATATATATGTGGCAACCTAAAGACTAGGATGGACCAGCGTGATTCGGCGAGAAGACGGTAGCCCTGTGATAGCAACTCGTCGTCTACCATCCATCTTGAGTCAATCGAGATACGTGAAGCGGAAAGGCGGAGAACTCCAAAAGACCATATACTTGCTATCTAGTTATGGTTGCGGATGGCCATAGGATAGTGGGGCACCGGGGCCGGCGTATAGTTCTCATTTTACAAGGTGTGCCTTTCATTAGCTGAGGGAAGGGTCAAGTGGGACCATAGCCACTGGAATAAAAACAGACCTTAGCATCTGCATCGGCAGATATCTGATAGCTCCCGACCGAGTTCTGTATTCCTTGATTTGCCCTGTCACAGGACTCGGATCGCACATTACAGGACATGTGCATCTAGACAAGCGATAACGATTCGCGATACATGCGTGGGGAAGCCTAGGAACATATACCACTCTAGGTAGTGTGTCCTAAACTTGGGGGCATTGTTCGACAGGTAGCGTAATCCCTAGTTGGACTAGGTGGCATAAACCCTGAACTCGAAAAGCGTTCAGCAGATAGCGTAAAACTATAGTTAAATCTAGAAAGCACTTGATAGAAAACCCTAGACTAGATCTAGGTAATAAATAATAAATGTATGCCTGAAGGCAATGGAAACTACAGGGGTTGGGATCACGTTATCGTTACTAGTTGAACACTAGTTAGGTGGTGTAGAGATATAGAAACCAGTATAACAAGGAAATAGCGAAGCTGCGAAAGTATTAGAGCGTATCCAGTCATCTTAGCATATCTTGTGACTAACTTGTCTAATCTTGTTGACCTTATCGTCATGGTGTAATCTTGTATTCAGTTAATTCATGTCGTTTTGTTTTTCCATGTTCACATGCTAGAAGTTACTGAACTTACTCAGGCTTTATGTCTGACTCTGTTTTTCTTTCGTCTTCTTTTCTTCCGTTCCCTCCCCCCCCCCCCCAGGTAGTTGAGGAGGGAATAGTATAACTCAGGATTAGACTGGACCGTTGCTCTTTCCCAGCTTGAAGATTTGACGAAGTTGTCTTTGGATTCTCTTCCAGATGCTATGGCTGGCTCTTGCTACATTGGGGAATATATAAATGTATTTTCATGCTTCTTTATTTTATAAAGACAGATGATACTCTGATATTGTAAAAGAATCTTTGTAACACCCCACACCCGCTATAGTCACTCACTAAGGGAATGCCATAGCATCGGTGGAGTATTTTTAGTGAGTATAGAACAGTAAAATTACAACAAGACAGATATAATGTAATACTTGAAAATTTAAAACATCATCTCATAGCAGCGGAAAGTAAAACATGTTTGGTTACATCATAAAACCATAACAAGAGTCAAGTACAAAATATCCATCCTGAATAAAATAAGTACATAATCCCACTACTCATAACAAATAGCCATAACAGAAAAGATAAGATAAGCTGAGCTCTACATCTACGGTCCAAGCTCCAAGAGATAGATAAAGCAAACTGATCAAAGCCCACTAGCACTAGGCCCAACCTGAGGACCTGAAGGAAAAAGATAAAAACAACGGGGGTCAGACATAAGCCTGAGTGAACCCTATCTCCTTAATAATACAATTATTAAAGTAATTAGGGTATGATATGAACTCGGTATGGTATCTTTGGGGATAATGACTACACTAAGTTGCCCACGAACACAGGACGAACTAAGATAACCGTAAAGACGCATCTACCCACCCAAGGATAATTACTAACTGCACCACACCAGTCACTCCTACTCAAAGGTTGATCCCACCCAAGGATATCAAAGATAGATATAACCAGTAGTTTCCTGTACCCTAGTTGACTACATAGGTGCCGTCTGCCCCTATCTCTACTAGGTGTACCCCACTACCCCAAGCGATCGGCTCCCTAACGTAGATACCCGTGCTGGTCCCACAGTGGGGTGTATCACTCCCCTAAAGTGGCTACCCAATACTATCAACGGTGCACGGCTTTATATCTACACGATGCAACAACGGCTTATCTACCAGCCCGGGCCCACACACGCATATGAAACCCGTTGGACTTGCGTTGCCACCGCTACCCCGTTTTGGCCTCTTATAATCAAGCCCAATATGCGTGTCCCGTCACTCGACATGGGTCGAGCCCACAAAGATACGTTTGGGATATTGGTTGAAACGGGCCCCCACAAGCTACTACTTAAGCTTGTCATTTTATCTAGTGCATTCCACTTAACCCCTTTTTATAATCATGCCCCCTTACATGTTAAGGTTTGGTTAAGTCATCCAATTATATTACAATTGCCACTTAAGGCACCCACTAGATTTCCGCATGCCACCCAAGGCACTTACTTGATTCCCCCATGCCACCCAAGGCACTTACTTAACCCTTTAATCATGTTTAGTTACATGTTCCACTCTGGTTAAGTATTCTAATCGTATTTTCTATTGCCACCCAAGGCAACCCACTAGTTTTCTCATGCCACCCAAGGCACCCCCACTAGTTACTACATGCCACCCAAGGCACCCACTTAACCCCTCATGTCCCACTACATGCTAATATGGTTAAGTGTTTCTTAATTAATTAAGACCGTGATCTCCCATAAAGACCTCCCACATTAGACTGGCTGTTATGACCGCCTGGTTAAGCCGGTAGGGTCCGGGCAGTCTTACGTCATAACAGAGTCTAACCTCGTGTCTTTACTTTAATCACGTATTTAATTTGTGCCTAAGACCTCTCACATTAGACTGGCTGTTATGACCGCCTGGTTAAGCCGGTAGGGTCCGGGCAGTCTTACGTCATAAAAGAGCCTAACCTCGTGTCTTAGTCGATTAATTACACCTAATTAATCACCCCCATATTAATTATCCTTAATTAATATCAATTTATTCATAACATGGGTAGACCTAACTCAATAGGTAAATTCCCATGGGGTAGACCTAACTCAATAGGTAAATTCCCACTTATGTTAATTAATTTTTTATGGTATGCTTAATCATACCCATTTCAACATACTTTTAATTAACATATTAATTAACCCCATCGTTCCCCACGTAAATCGTCATTATGACATAACATAATAAAGGGAAGATTTACCACACATAACATGGGTTTAGCATATAACTTTATCATGGGTTAAGAGGATGTCAACTTGCATACATGAACATGTATTAACCCAACTATATTCAACCCAAACTTGCATATTATCAAACATGTGTCTTACATAACATGTTGCATATGAACTTACATATCATCAAACATGTGATTTGCATAACATGTTGCATATGAACTTACATATCATCATACATGTGATTTGCATAACATGTAGAACTTGCATTTTAGCATATACTTAACTTGCATAAGCACTCACATACTTGCATAAGCATTCATATACTTGCATAAGCTTGCATATCATGTTAAACTTGCATTTCAACATATACATAACTTGCATAAACATTCACATACTTGCATAGGCTTGCATATTATGTTAAACTTGCATTTCAACATATACATAACTTGCATAAACATTCACATACTTGCATAGGCTTGCATATTATGTTAAACTTGCATTTCAACATATACATAACTTGCATAAACATTCACATACTTGCATAGGCTTGCATATTATGTTAAACTTGCATTTCAACATATACATAACTTGCATAAACATTTATATACTTGCATAGCTTGCATATTATGTTAAACTTGCATTTCAACATATACATAACTTGCATAAACATTCACATACTTGCATAGGCTTGCATATTATGTTAAACTTGCATTTCAACATATACATAACTTGCATAAACATTCACATACTTGCATAGCTTGCATATTATATTAAACTTGCATTTCAACATATACATAACTTGCATAAACATTCATATACTTGCATAAGATGTTAAACATGCATATAAGCATATACATGACTTGCATAAGTACTCACATACTTGCATAACATGTTTGCATAATGGATCCATATTCACTTAGTGTTTTGCATCATAAACATCATGAAACAACTTGCATAAAAATATCATGATTACATATTATGAAACTTGCATGACATAAGGCATATAACTTGCAAAACACATAATATTCACTACATCAAGCTTGCATAAATATATGGATCCACAAACATAGCCATACTTTATCACATCTTATCATAATCAATTCAATAATTGATTATTAAGGGGATAGAAGCTCACCAAAACAAGATTAGCAAGTTAAATGAAGCAAATCCCAATGATTAAGTAGAAGAAGATGTAGATTAGCTTGCAAACCCTCTTAGGATTTTTAGTGGAGGCTCTCCAATTTTCTAAGTGGTGGCATAATGGCCTTAGATCTATTTTTGGTAAGGATAAGGGGGGTATTAGGGTGTATATATAGATTAGTTAGATGTTTTAGGACCATAGGATATACCCTAGAACCAATCCTAGCCTTTAAAGCATGTCTTGGGGAAGAAGTCAAGTGTAGGAACCATTTAGGGCCCAAAAAAAAACAGCCCAAAACTCATCCCGGGCCTCAAAACATGAGCAGTTTTCGTTTTTGATTTTTCGTGAAACTTTGACGGGCCATAACTTGGTCATACGGACTCCGATTTACGAAAACTCGGACACTATTTCGCGTATTTTTCCGAGACGAACGCAATGGCACAGCCCGTTTCCCCTGATTCAGAATATTAAATTTAATTCTGCTCTGATTTATGTTATAACAAGTTATTTAACATAAGGGGTGTTACATTCTCCCCTACTTAAAGGATTTCGTCCCCGAAATCTCTAAGTCAAGAAGAACGTATCCTACCAACCAAACAACCATCTACTCAACCATCAAACACTGGCATCCATTGTCCTTAAAACAATTTCTAATGATGTATGAGCATATGCAAAAAGTGTGTGTATATGTTCCCTATCTAATGTATGAACATATGCAAACCATGATAGTGCCATGCATCCATTATGTATGCGAGGGAACCCTATCGACACATACAATATCTACATGAGTGCACAATCATTCACCAAAATGCATCATCCATATGATAACACAATCATTATACATCCATAAATATAGCTTCCTACACACAATTTTATGCAATATGCAATATGAAGTGATTGAGCCGATCTAGTGCCTAGAGTGTGTGTATATGCATCCACGAGCAACCACTAGCAAACACTTGCATCCACTTGCATCCATCATACATAACATGTCTCAAACACATGTTTCAACCATAGGACTATCCTATCTGAAGGTCAAAGGTACTAACGAGAGGACATACTAAGGATAAGATAAGTACCAGTCAAACGATAAAGGAGAAGTTAAAAGACATACTCTCAAAAAGAAATGGATATAAAGAACGCATCTTCGCTTCCGTCTCCCAAGTTGCGTTGCTCTCCTCTTCTCCCCATTGCACTTTGACTAGCTGAACCTCTCGATTCCTCAATTTCCTAGTCTCTGACCCAAGGATGCGAGTAGGAGCTCGTCGAATAGTCGCATCACGCTCTGCTTCCACTTCTCTAAGCAAACTTGGCTCTACCACCTCTGCGGTCTTATGTAGGCACTTCCTCCCATGGAATACATCATGTACACCACTAAGTCTGTCGGGCAACTCCACCAATGGAAGATGCTCCTCCCATGTACCTCCAAAATCCAAGACACATAGCCTCAAAAGGTATTCTAAAATATGATTCACCCTCTCGGTCTGGCCGTCCGTCTGAGGATGATATACGGTACTCAAACGCAACTGAGTCCCTACCGCCTTTTGCAAACTCTTCCAAAACTCTCTAGTGAAGATAGGATCTCGATCACTCACTATACTGGAGGGTACCCGATGCAATCGAACTATCTCTCGAAGATATACAAAAGCTAGCCATGGAGCAGTCCACTTACTCTTCACAGGTATGAAATGGGTGTTCTTAGTAAGTCTGTCTACCAGCACCCAAATTCCTGTATTACTCTTTCTCGATCTGGGTAACCTGTCAATAAAATCCAACGAGACGCTGTCCCACTTTCATTGCGGAACCTCCAATGGGTGAAGCAACCCACCCGGTTTCTTTCGCTCCGTCTTCACTCGTTGGCACACCAAGCATCGAGCGACATGCTCGGCCACATCTTTCTTCATACCGGCCCAGAAGAAAGCCCTCTTCATGTCTTGGTACATCTTACCCCCACCGGGATGAATGGTCATCCTAAAACGGTGTGCGTCATCAAGAATAGCCTTCCTCAAACCCTCGTCCTGTGGTACACAAAGTCTACTGTCTCTACGCAAGCACCCTCTATCATCTAGGGTGTACCTACTCAAATGGCTGGACGACTCCCCCCTTATGAGCTTCTCTACTAACTCAACCAACTGTGGGTCGCCCCTCTGTGCTTCTCCAATCCGCCCCAAAAGAGTAGGTCTAACTTCCAAAGAAGCTAGCAAACCGGGTACAAAGTCAACGGAAGGTCTAAAGTCAAACTTAGAAATAAACTCTAAGCTCCGTCGTTCAACGAACAATGAACTCAAGGACAACCTTTTTCTACTTAAGGTGTCCGTTACCATGTTACCTGTAACGACCCAGGGGATTTTCGGCCCCGGAAATCGACATAAATCCCTTCACCGTAACTCATGCCGATCCTCCAACACCGAAACCACTGGATAGTTATTAGAAAGAATTTAGAGGGTGAGATAAGGAAGAAAGAAATATAAGAATAGAAGAAGAAGAAGAACCAATACCACAACATAGAATCAGAGTCTCACATCGCAGCGGATCAAAATATAATATGGAAATAAATCTTTATTGAGAGCTTTCAAAATTACTTACAGTATCAGAGTACATCAACATATCTAGACAATTATATAGCCTGTCCTCATATACAATCACACAGCGGAACAGTAGTAATATCATACGTCTGGACTCTTCCAGCTCGTCTCTTCATAGCAGTCACTAACCTGAACCTGTATACTCCGGGCTAACCCGGGCATTTACAAAACACCGGGTCAGTCTGGTGAACCAGAGTGAGATGAACTCGCACAGTAATAAGGTAAATCATCCAATCATGATTTTAAAGTTCAAAATCTTTTCAGAAGAAAGGATAATCATAAGACCAAATCCACACATAAACACGGACGGTTTTTACCTTACGATAACCCAAAACATTTTTTTGATATCAAAATCCAGTGATATTATAATAATGTCTAATCAAATAAATAACCAAATAGTAGAACGCTTGCATCTCACGCTCTACATACATAGTATAAAATCAAAACCCGCAGGGCTCTTATTGGAGATTGGATTCCGACCTTGACAAGGTATGGGACCACCTGCCGATAGTGTATCTCTAGAGGCGAATACATTGGGTTCAACAAGAACGTCTTGTAACCCGGCCCTCACATGACCGACCACTCATTTCGCTTGAGTGTATCGAATGTATATCACCAACGGTTGGGCTCAAACCACCGTTCCCGAATGGGCAGAATCGATAGAATAAGAACAAAAGGAATTTCTCTAGATAGGTGATTATACACCCTAATGGGAGCGACCCACATAGCCATGCTGCCTGCCCGATTTCTGTCATTTCCCAGTTGATGAGGCTTGAGGCTACGCTTTACCTTTATAATCAGCACATTAAATTCACTTCGAATGTCACATCGTCAGATCCATCGAAATCACTAATTGACGTCCACAACAATACTTTATGCGTTAGCTAAAAGAAGTTTCCTTCTCCGCTTCCACTCTTGGTATGGTTGAAGAAATCAATGTACGTGACCTTTTCTGGAAATACTCTGTCAGACATTCATCCATACAAGTCACCCAGGAACAGGATGAACCGAAGGCACCCTCCTACTGCATTCTAGGAATCACCCTGAGAATCAATAGCGAGAAGTCCTTGCAAACCCGTGGATTCCAACCACGACAGCATCACAGTATATCTCTTATTGCAAATCAGAGATTTTAAGCAATCATTCCGCTTATGAAGATCCACGGTCTTCAATAGCTCCATCTCGAATCAGCATCTTCATCGTATTCGTATTTGTTGGACGGAATGGTTTTCGAATATAAATTCGATCCCAGTCTTTCCGTACCAACAATCGCATGGGCCAATTTTTGATAGTCGGTTATTTAACTATCAAATAAAACAACCATTCATCCATAAAAGAAAATGGATTCACTGATTTACTACCCAGTATCATTTAGCCTCTTCACAAACCGTCCGTTAATTATATTCTTTAACTTTTCCAATATTTGGAACATCGCCTTTACTTCTTAAAATAAGAATATTCTCCAAATTCATTTTTATTCAACTTAAAAACTTTTCGAAAATAGTCCATAATATCATTTACGGAAATCATAGCTTATGTTTTCCTCAACTACTCTCGTTTATAAACTAATACCATTCTGGAATAATCATGTAGTCGTTCAAGTTGGGGTATTTTATTTACCTCTCAGACCTTGACCAACAACATTCATATCTTCAGAATAAATAAAAGTTTATTATCTACACGTTCCCCTTTGAAAAACTTATTCAAATCTCGTCCACTTTTACTTAACTAATTGTTAAGTAAAACCTTACTAAACTCTTTCAATTTATGTTAACAACCCAGCTTCGATATAAATAGAATTTCTATAAAAATTCCTTAACACTTCTTTATTATTATATTATAAATTATTTCTAACAACTTAAATTCATTTGGTTAAAATACCATAAACAAAGCTTTCATAAACCTTATATTAATATCTTCAAATTCTCATCTTGATATTTATCAACAATTCAGCTTATCATTTGTAACAACCGTTACAAACTTTATTTCAAAATCATTTCACTTATCACGTTCTCTTTAACTCGTACTCAACCCCTTATTCGTCGTATGAACATATGATGATCCTTTTTAAAATCTTATGTCTAGATAGTTCTCCTCATTTGTTACAAAACACATTTACCAATTCTATCCCATTTCCAATTCATTATCGACAATTAACATTCGTTGTCGTTATTTAAATCTCATACTTCATTTACTCTCGCCAGCAGATACTATTCCGAACCTCGGAATATCACATTCCGATCTTCGGAATAACACTCATTTCGATCAATCATTCTGAACCTCGGAATAACACATTTTCGGACCTCGGAATAAGCCTCGCTTCCATTTACATAACTGAATCGCATTCATAAATGTCATTTATAAATTCATAATCGTACTTTCAACTTTGATTTCTTTTAAATTATGAAATCCCCTTTCCAAATCGTTATTCCTTTCAAATTTGTCAATTTGTCAAATCTTATTCACGAAATGTTATTTAATCGCATTTCGTATTCATTTGAAACACCAGTTGTTAAAACGATTGTTTATCACAAAATATCACTCTTTAAATTCTTTTATAAATTCTCGTCTATCCATAATTTAATTATTCCATTCCGATGTTTTGAAATCCATTCAAACTTCTTTTACGACCGTAAGGCCCTTATAAAATTGTTTCAATATTTAAATAACTAACACGATATCGTTTCATCATTTATTCAATAATATCTTGCATCTCCCTTTGTTCTATATTATACAATTATAAAATTGGCAAATTTACCATAAAAATTGTAGTTTGAATTCATATAAAAATGTATTCATATCTTTGAAATCATTCGAAACCCATTTAACATTGATTTCGACAAATCATTTCTTTTGATTGACGGTGCTAAAGAGGCAAATGGCTACTGTAGTACCAAACCGTGAAATATACACTAATTTCACATTCAATAACAATATAACCATATTGATAATGTTATTCAGTTCAAAATGGCTAATCAATATTCGGTTTCCATCTAAATAGATAACATGAATGGTTTAATAATAACGGTCAATAATAACAGTAACAGTCAATACCGGGATAATAACAACAGTTCAAGCATTCAACTATTTGATTATAACGTTTATAGCGTTATAAACGTAACCACTGAGGTAAGTTACCTCACTTCGATTCAATCGTCAGAATAACGATTAATTAAATTAAACGAACGTTTAATTTAACTGTTTCAGTCAAAATATGAATATAAAATCAACAACGAACGAACAAACAAACAACCATTGCACACAATTATAAAACCCGACTTATATAAAATATAAGAGGGGAGAGCTGAGTGAGTTTAACTCACCTTGGTTCGTTTGCCGCTGAAACAGTCCATTTTAATTAAATTAAACTGACGTTTAATTTAATTAAAATTCCAGTAGCTGCCAACTTTGATCAAATCAGTTCCATCCGGTTGTGCACGTCGATACAAACTTACCGCCACTTGTTCCATCCAATACCGTTGCTGTATAACAAGGTATAAATTAATATGGTGTTTTTTTTTTTTTTTTGATGATATTATGAAAATCTTAATAATAATTAACAACTCTATATTTAATATCATAATTAGGGACCCGATCAATCGCATTTACACGTTCTCCTCAGGTTACGTACTAAGATGACTTAAACAACTTATAAAAATATAACAAGTACGGTAAATTAGTATTAGGCGTTTAAATATTTATAAATTTCCGGCTTCGCATATACCAATTCAAATGGGTATATTAGAATGTTGGTTAGACACATAATACAGTGTAAACATGATTAGGCAAAGGGTGCTTACTGTTTATTTTCTTCTTTCACTGCTGTGTGCATGCTTCCACCGTTTGTTCCTCTCCCATGCTTTAACGTTTCGTCCATCATCACCTCTCTTATTTTTCTTTTCTCTTTTTTTTTTTTTTTTTTTTTTTTTTTTTTAACCGACTAAATCCCACCGCACCAATCATGGCCCACCTCCCCACGTAATACTCCTGCTGCTTCGCCACAGGAGATTCTCCCTCCTGTCTTCATTTTCCTTTCCTTCCTTTTAGTACTCCCTTTTTTTTTTTTTTTTTTTTTTTTAAGTGTGAAGGCTAAATGGAGTCCAGCCTATTCTCATGCATGCGCGCCCAGTTCTCTTCCCTCCTTCATGCTCTTTTTTTTTTTTTTTTCTGTAATTATTTTGCTACTGACAAGGAGAGAGTAAGCGCAGTAGAATGATTTTAGATAGGAGGAGACAAACGATGGGATACGGTTTATATAGAAGGAGGAACCGTGATAATGAAGTTTACATGCTTCCCACGGTGAAGACAGTTTGGCCGCCAAGGAAATAACAGCGTGGCTTGCAAGGGATGTTAGTTTGGGTGTCAAGAAAAGTATTTTAAATTGTTTTTTTTTTAAACGTTCATCATTTTTAGTTTGATGTGCACACTGTAAATGGTTTGCGGTGCAAGGAAAGTAATGAAACAAAGTAAATGGCTTGCGCAAGTGCAAGGAATGCTACAGTGAAATGTTTGGATAGTTTTATTAATATAATAATAGAACTAAACTTGCATTTGAGAAATCCGGCTAAAAACCACCACATACGATCTTCAATTGAGAAGAAGACACCTATTCCTAACATAAAAAAATATTCCGGATCCAATGGGACAGGTTTCGTTGAATTCCGACATCGTTTGCGAAAATCCTTTAGAAAATATCGATGAAAAACACCGAGCATTAATTTCTTAAAATTACAGAAAAAATCCTAAAAATATAAGGCCTTGACGTTTCACTAGACCTCTTCCTAAGGTTTCGTATGAAACTTGTTTCGTTGAATTTGAAGTCCGTTTGACCAGTTAACCATTCAAATAAAGTTACCTACACCACTATGTATTCATGTATGAGCGTTGCAGACTGAAATAAAAATACAGTCGTGTTCAGTGAGGTGTCGCGATCCCAAAAATATAATAATACCGGTAGTTTAACTTATATTGTGAAATCCCAAAATGCCGATACAGGGTGCCAAATACTCCAAATAAAAAGTTGCTTATTTAATTAATTAAAAATTTCAGTAAAATTCTAAAAATTAAATTATAACTACGCCTCAAAAGAACCTTGTCCAGATTCGAAATCAGTATGCAGTTATTTCAAATAAACTGTTACGGTCGATAAACGATTACGCCGCTGTTTTTCTGCCAAATTGATTTGGGCATAACTTCCAATCTACATGACGAAATCCCGATTTTTCTTTTTCAATAGGAAAATATACTTCACTTGCTCCGTACATTTCTTGTTTCACAGAAATCTGATTTAAAACGGACTCTGTATATCCAGTTGAAGTTCAAAACTCTATTTTACGAACTGCAGCGCTGTTCTGGGCTCGTTTTATTTTATGTATGAATATATATCGTTCAATCTTCGTTTAAATAGCGATTTAAATATAAAAATCCATTTATATTCCAAATAAATATTTAAGATAAATAAAATATTTGGCTGCCAAAAATACGGGACGTTACATTCCTCCCCCCTTAAAATAATTTCGTCCTCGAAATTGCTAAGGTAAGAAAGAACGTTACAAATCCCATTTATTTCCAAATCCAAATTATTTTAAATTAGAAACCAATTTCAATACCATATATAGATATTTCCAAAAATATTGAAAATTTCCTAACATCTTAAATTTCCGAAAAATTTCGCCAGCACCTCCTCTATACGGCTCAATCGGTACAACTACAATTTGCCTTCTTAGGCCTTCCCCAATCTAAAACAAAATAAAACAGCCAAGCGGCTTGCCAAATAAGCTCATAAATCACCAAACCCATATAGAAATAAACGTGTACCTTTTTGTCGAGCAAATCATTATATCCTTTCCATCTGCTGCCCTGTCAGCATATACAAATGCATCCCCAAACAAAATACCAATTTTACCCTCAGAACCAAATCCTTCACGCATTCAAGCCAAATCCCATTCTTAACTCAATTTCCATCCATTGTCAATTCCAACTCTTAACTTACCAGTCCAACACCATTTCAGATTCCTGTCTCGCAATTCAAAATCTGATTCTGCTTAATATATTATATCTTGATTCAATTTCCCGCTAGTTGGTTTCAATTCAATTCATATTCAGTTTCATTCCAATTTTTGACACTAGAATTTATCTTCCATACCTTCGTTAAACCATTTAATGAATTCTATTCAACTACTTGTCTTCAAATAACAACCAATTCACAACCATCAACCAATACACAACCAAATAAACAAAATTTATTGAATTCACATTCAATATTAATATTTATTTTGGCTTCACACATTTGACTACCATTCATTCATTTAATTTCCAATTTATTTAATTTAATTACAATATCATTCTGAATTTAATTACACTTACCCAAGTTAAGTATCAATTCAACTTTATTTGAATCCCATTCAAATCGATCAAGCACACTAATATCTCAATAATTTAACAAAAATTTCTTTTCTATAAAAAATATATTTTGGGTAAAATTATTTCATTTACCCTCTTTTCAAAACATAAAACTTTTGTATATAAAATTTACAAATACGCTCTCATATATATACACTCAACCTCGATCTAGGGTATTACTAACCCAATCTCTATCGAGTTTCACCACAGAGCCAAGGTTATTACTAAACCAATAGCTCTGATACCACTGTAACGACCCAGGGGATTTTCGGCCCCGGAAATCGACATAAATCCCTTCACCGTAACTCATGCCGGTCCTCCAACACCGAAACCACTGGATAGTTATTAGAAAGAATTTAGAGGGTGAGATAAGGAAGAAAGAAATATAAGAATAGAAGAAGAAGAAGAACCAATACCACAACATAGAATCAGAGTCTCACATCGCAGCGGATCAAAATATAATATGGAAATAAATCTTTATTGAGAGCTTTCAAAATTACTTACAGTATCAGAGTACATCAACATATCTGGACAATTATATAGCCTGTCCTCATATACAATCACACAGCGGAACAGTAGTAATATCATACGTCTGGACTCTTCCAGCTTGTCTCTTCATAGCAGTCACTAACCTGAACCTGTATACTCCGGGCTAACCCGAGCATTTACAAAACACCGGGTCAGTCTGGTGAACCAGAGTGAGATGAACTCGCACAGTAATAAGGTAAATCATCCAATCATGATTTTAAAGTTCAAAATCTTTTCAGAAGAAAGGATAATCGTAAGACCAAATCCACACATAAACACGGACGGTTTTTACCTTACGATAACCCAAAACATTTTTTTGATATCAAAATCCAGTGATATTATAATAATGTGTAATCAAATAAATAACCAAATAGTAGAACGCTTGCATCTCACGCTCTACATACATAGTATAAAATCAAAACCCGCAGGGCTCTTATTGGAGATTGGATTCCGACCTTGACAAGGTATGGGACCACCTGCCGATAGTGTATCTCTAGAGGCGAATACATTGGGTTCAACAAGAACGTCTTGTAACCCGGCCCTCACATGACCGACCACTCATTTCGCTTGAGTGTATCGAATGTATATCACCAACGGTTGGGCTCAAACCACCGTTCCCGAATGGGCAGAATCGATAGAATAAGAACAAAAGGAATTTCTCTAGATAGGTGATTATACACCCTAATGGGAGCGACCCACATAGCCATGCTGCCTGCCCGATTTCTGTCATTTCCCAGTTGATGAGGCTTGAGGCTACGCTTTACCTTTATAATCAGCACATTAAATTCACTTCGAATGTCACATCGTCAGATCCATCGAAATCACTAATTGACGTCCACAACAATACTTTATGCGTTAGCTAAAAGAAGTTTCCTTCTCCGCTTCCACTCTTGGTATGGTTGAAGAAATCAATGTACGTGACCTTTTCTGGAAATACTCTGTCAGACATTCATCCATACAAGTCACCCAGGAACAGGATGAACCGAAGGCACCCTCCTACTGCATTCTAGGAATCACCCTGAGAATCAATAGCGAGAAGTCCTTGCAAACCCGTGGATTCCAACCACGACAGCATCACAGTATATCTCTTATTGCAAATCAGAGATTTTAAGCAATCCTTCCGCTTATGAAGATCCACGGTCTTCAATAGCTCCATCTCGAATCAGCATCTTCATCGTATTCAATATTTGTTGGACGGAATGGTTTTCGAATATAAATTCGATCCCAGTCTTTCCGTACCAACAATCGCATGGGCCAATTTTTGATAGTCGGTTATTTAACTATCAAATAAAACAACCATTCATCCATAAAAGAAAATGGATTCACTGATTTACTACCCAGTATCATTTAGCCTCTTCACAAACCGTCCGTTAATTATATTCTTTAACTTTTCCAATATTTGGAACATCGCCTTTACTTCTTAAAATAAGAATATTCTCCAAATTCATTTTTATTCAACTTAAAAACTTTTCGAAAATAGTCCATAATATCATTTACGGAAATCATAGCTTATGTTTTCCTCAACTACTCTCGTTTATAAACTAATACCATTCTGGAATAATCATGTAGTCGTTCAAGTTGGGGTATTTTATTTACCTCTCAGACCTTGACCAACAACATTCATATCTTCAGAATAAATAAAAGTTTATTATCTACACGTTCCCCTTTGAAAAACTTATTCAAATCTCGTCCACTTTTACTTAACTAATTGTTAAGTAAAACCTTACTAAACTCATTCAATTTATGTTAACAACCCAGCTTCGATATAAATAGAATTTCTATAAAAATTCCTTAACACTTCTTTATTATTATATTATAAATTATTTCTAACAACTTAAATTCATTTGGTTAAAATACCATAAACAAAGCTTTCATAAACCTTATATTAATATCTTCAAATTCTCATCTTGATATTTATCAACAATTCAGCTTATCATTTGTAACAACCGTTACAAACTTTATTTCAAAATCATTTCACTTATCACGTTCTCTTTAACTCGTACTCAACCCCTTATTCGTCGTATGAACATATGATGATCCTTTTTAAAATCTTATGTCTAGATAGTTCTCCTCATTTGTTACAAAACACATTTACCAATTCTATCCCATTTCCAATTCATTATCGACAATTAACATTCGTTGTCGTTATTTAAATCTCATACTTCATTTACTCTCGCCAGCAGATACTATTCCGAACCTCGGAATATCACATTCCGATCTTCGGAATAACACTCATTTCGATCAATCATTCTGAACCTCGGAATAACACATTTTCGGACCTCGGAATAAGCCTCGCTTCCATTTACATAACTGAATCGCATTCATAAATGTCATTTATAAATTCATAATCGTACTTTCAACTTTGATTTCTTTTAAATTATGAAATCCCCTTTCCAAATCGTTATTCCTTTCAAATTTGTCAATTTGTCAAATCTTATTCACGAAATGTTATTTAATCGCATTTCGTATTCATTTGAAACACCAGTTGTTAAAACGATTGTTTATCACAAAATATCACTCTTTAAATTCTTTTATAAATTCTCGTCTATCCATAATTTAATTATTCCATTCCGATGTTTTGAAATCCATTCAAACTTCTTTTACGACCGTAAGGCCCTTATAAAATTGTTTCAATATTTAAATAACTAACACGATATCGTTTCATCATTTATTCAATAATATCTTGCATCTCCCTTTGTTCTATATTATACAATTATAAAATTGGCAAATTTACCATAAAAATTGTAGTTTGAATTCATATAAAAATGTATTCATATCTTTGAAATCATTCGAAACCCATTTAACATTGATTTCGACAAATCATTTCTTTTGATTGACGGTGCTAAAGAGGCAAATGGCTACTGTAGTACCAAACCGTGAAATATACACTAATTTCACATTCAATAACAATATAACCATATTGATAATGTTATTCAGTTCAAAATGGCTAATCAATATTCGGTTTCCATCTAAATAGATAACATGAACGGTTTAATAATAACGGTCAATAATAACAGTAACAGTCAATACCGGGATAATAACAACAGTTCAAGCATTCAACTATTTGATTATAACGTTTATAGCGTTATAAACGTAACCACTGAGGTAAGTTACCTCACTTCGATTCAATCGTCAGAATAACGATTAATTAAATTAAACGAACGTTTAATTTAACTGTTTCAGTCAAAATATGAATATAAAATCAACAACGAACGAACAAACAAACAACCATTGCACACAATTATAAAACCCGACTTATATAAAATATAAGAGGGGAGAGCTGAGTGAGTTTAACTCACCTTGGTTCGTTTGCCGCTGAAACAGTCCATTTTAATTAAATTAAACTGACGTTTAATTTAATTAAAATTCCAGTAGCTGCCAACTTTGATCAAATCAGTTCCATCCGGTTGTGCACGTCGATACAAACTTACCGCCACTTGTTCCATCCAATACCGTTGCTGTATAACAAGGTATAAATTAATATGGTGTTTTTTTTTTTTTTGATGATATTATGAAAATCTTAATAATAATTAACAACTCTATATTTAATATCATAATTAGGGACCCGATCAATCGCATTTACACGTTCTCCTCAGGTTACGTACTAAGATGACTTAAACAACTTATAAAAATATAACAAGTACGGTAAATTAGTATTAGGCGTTTAAATATTTATAAATTTCCGGCTTCGCATATACCAATTCAAATGGGTATATTAGAATGTTGGTTAGACACATAATACAGTGTAAACATGATTAGGCAAAGGGTGCTTACTGTTTATTTTCTTCTTTCACTGCTGTGTGCATGCTTCCACCGTTTGTTCCTCTCCCATGCTTTAACGTTTCGTCCATCATCACCTCTCTTATTTTTCTTTTCTCTTTTTTTTTTTTTTTTTTTTTTTTTTAACCGACTAAATCCCACCGCACCAATCATGGCCCACCTCCCCACGTAATACTCCTGCTGCTTCGCCACAGGAGATTCTCCCTCCTGTCTTCATTTTCCTTTCCTTCCTTTTAGTACTCCCTTTTTTTTTTTTTTCTTTTTTTTTTAAGCGTGAAGGCTAAATGGAGTCCAGCCTATTCTCATGCATGCGCGCCCAGTTCTCTTCCCTCCTTCATGCTCTTTTTTTTTTTTTTTTTTCTATAATTATTTTGCTACTGACAAGGAGAGAGTAAGCGCAGTAGAATGATTTTAGATAGGAGGAGACAAACGATGGGATACGGTTTATATAGAAGGAGGAACCGTGATAATGAAGTTTACGTGCTTCCCACGGTGAAGACAGTTTGGCCGCCAAGGAAATAACAGCGTGGCTTGCAAGGGATGTTAGTTTGGGTGTCAAGAAAAGTATTTTAAATTGTTTTTTTTTAAACGTTCATCATTTTTAGTTTGATGTGCACACTGTAAATGGTTTGCGGTGCAAGGAAAGTAATGAAACAAAGTAAATGGCTTGCGCAAGTGCAAGGAATGCTACAGTGAAATGTTTGGATAGTTTTATTAATATAATAATAGAACTAAACTTGCATTTGAGAAATCCGGCTAAAAACCACCACATACGATCTTCAATTGAGATGAAGACACCTATTCCTAACATAAAAAAATATTCCGGATCCAATGGGACAGGTTTCGTTGAATTCCGACATCGTTTGCGAAAATCCTTTAGAAAATATCGATGAAAAACACCGAGCATTAATTTCTTAAAATTACAGAAAAAATCCTAAAAATATAAGGCCTTGACGTTTCACTAGACCTCTTCCTAAGGTTTCGTATGAAACTTGTTTCGTTGAATTTGAAGTCCGTTTGACCAGTTAACCATTCAAATAAAGTTACCTACACCACTATGTATTCATGTATGAGCGTTGCAGACTGAAATAAAAATACAGTCGTGTTCAGTGAGGTGTCGCGATCCCAAAAATATAATAATACCGGTAGTTTAACTTATATTGTGAAATCCCAAAATGCCGATACAGGGTGCCAAATACTCCAAATAAAAAGTTGCTTATTTAATTAATTAAAAATTTCAGTAAAATTCTAAAAATTAAATTATAACTACGCCTCAAAAGAACCTTGTCCAGATTCGAAATCAGTATGCAGTTATTTCAAATAAACTGTTACGGTCGATAAACGATTACGCCGCTGTTTTTCTGCCAAATTGATTTGGGCATAACTTCCAATCTACATGACGAAATCCCGATTTTTCTTTTTCACTAGGAAAATATACTTCACTTGCTCCGTACATTTCTTGTTTCACAGAAATCTGATTTAAAACGGACTCTGTATATCCAGTTGAAGTTCAAAACTCTATTTTACGAACTGCAGCGCTGTTCTGGGCTCGTTTTATTTTATGTATGAATATATATCGTTCAATCTTCGTTTAAATAGCGATTTAAATATAAAAATCCATTTATATTCCAAATAAATATTTAAGATAAATAAAATATTTGGCTGCCAAAAATACGGGACGTTACATTACCCTTACTCATAGGATGCTAAGGATCCCATCCACTTTTGCTGTCCTAAGACTATGCGCTCGAAGAGTCTCCAACACTTCCCTAAGATGTAGGGCATGCTCTTCTCCACCAGAATATCATCCAAAATCATCACAACTGTCTCCCACGCAGACCACCCTAGTCGAATTCGGCATCCCCCAAATGCAAGCCCCAAAGGCCTAAACCAATATCAGACAAACACCCAAGGGATACCTCCTTCGAATTCAGACGACCTACGTGATACGATACTAGTAAAAATGGCTAAATAATTAAGCCCTTGACCAATTCTGGATGTTCTCGCCAGTCTCGCTCCAAAACCGTCGTTTATCCTATACTGGCCCTGCTCAGCCTATTGAGCACATACGAAAACTTATTTCGCTCTTAGAAAAGACCCAGATGTCATCTACAAAGACCATCACGAACTTATTTAGGTACTCCCTGAACACCCTTCTCAACAAAGTATGCGGGGGCGTTCGTCAAACCCAATGGCATCACCAGCCACTCATAAAAGAAATCATCCGGAGTCCCAAAGGCAGTCTCCTCTATACTATTCTCAGCCACTCTCAACTGATGAAATCCCGTGGCTACGTCCTACTACAAAAATACTGAGGCGCCAGCCAACTGATCAAGGAGATCATTAATCCTCCGCAATGGGTATCTATTCTTCTTTGTGAGTTTCTTTAGTTCCCTTTAGCCTACACAAAGTCTGAGGGACCCATCCGCCTTCATAACAAAAACTACTGGAGCGCCCCACTCCGATATACTTCGTCTTATGAACCCCTTCTCAAGCAAATCGCCTACTTACTTATGGAGTTCCCTCCTCTCACTAGGCGCCATGTGGCACACTGGCCAAGATACTGGTTTGGCATTATCCACCAGATATATTCGAAAGTCAATCTCCCGCTTCGGAGGTAAGCCCTTCACCTCCTCAAACACATCCGGGTATTCCCGGACCGCTCTAACAGATCGCAGACTCCAGACCAACGTGTCAGGCGATTCTAGATACCTTAGCATAACAGATTCTATGGGATTACAAGAGATCTCGAGAGTGTTACTTAGGCGGCCCATAAGCCTAACAACTCTCCCTTCAAAATGAAGAACAGCACTCCTACTGGATAACCAGTCCATGCCCAAAATTAACCCATAGCCCGTGAAGCCCAACAAGCATCACATCTAAACTCAACGCTAA
Source organism: Allium sativum (assembly GCA_030737875.1). Classification (NCBI taxonomy): domain Eukaryota; kingdom Viridiplantae; phylum Streptophyta; class Magnoliopsida; order Asparagales; family Amaryllidaceae; genus Allium; species Allium sativum. The sequence goes on from CM060926.1 coordinate 406,513,159, forward strand.
GTATAGAAACTTTCAAACCCAAACATATCATGGAGCCCCAACTGGGTTTGAAACAACTAAGGGATCATCTACCAAACTGGTGTCTAAGTGCAGTGACTCAACTAACAATGGTGGGATAAACGAACTCAATATATCAGAATCAAATAGAGCTTGAATCGGATGATAAAGAAATCCAAATTCCAACCTAGACGGTCATATCCCCATCTGGTACCCTAGTCGTGAGGGAATACAACTACCCACCAGAAGATTCCATACCTTGCCCTTGCTTCTTTGAACAATCCTAATAAGGTGTCCTATTCCTCTTAAAAGGATAACCACTTGCCTTCTTCTTCCCTATTCTCCACTCGTAACCTCCCACCAATGAGGTTTCATCTTTCATTAACCAAACAACTATTTGAGCCTTCCTCCCATCGTTTATCCAATAGATACCTACCAGTCCTCCTCCTTCTTGAACCAACTTCTAATCCGACTAACGTCTAAGTCCCTTGAAGTGGTTTTCCATCCTTATCTATCTTAGAAAGATCATCTATACGCGGAGGGGAAACTCAAAACGAGAGAAAGGAAGAGATTCAAAATGGAGAATTCGAAAGATATAGATATGGCTATTGGGGATTATGCTTTCCTTTCAAAAACTTTTCTCTTAAAAGACATGTTTTTGAAAATACTCCTTTCCAAAAGTATTCTTAGAAAATAGTTTTTCTAAAAATTTTATCTGTTCCGGTAACCTTAAGCTCTGATACCACGTGTAACACCCCACACCCGCTATAGTCACTCACTAAGGGAATGCCATAGCATCGGTGGAGTATTTTTAGTGAGTATAGAACAGTAAAATTACAACAAGACAGATATAATGTAATACTTGAAAATTTAAAACATCATCTCATAGCAGCGGAAAGTAAAACATGTTTGGTTACATCATAAAACCATAACAAGAGTCAAGTACAAAATATCCATCCTGAATAAAATAAGTACATAATCCCACTACTCATAACAAATAGCCATAACAGAAAAGATAAGATAAGCTGAGCTCTACATCTACGGTCCAAGCTCCAAGAGATAGATAAAGCAAACTGATCAAAGCCCACTAGCACTAGGCCCAACCTGAGGACCTGAAGGAAAAAGATAAAAACAACGGGGGTCAGACATAAGCCTGAGTGAACCCTATCTCCTTAATAATACAATTATTAAAGTAATTAGGGTATGATATGAACTCGGTATGGTATCTTTGGGGATAATGACTACACTAAGTTGCCCACGAACACAGGACGAACTAAGATAACCGTAAAGACGCATCTACCCACCCAAGGATAATTACTAACTGCACCACACCAGTCACTCCTACTCAAAGGTTGATCCCACCCAAGGATATCAAAGATAGATATAACCAGTAGTTTCCTGTACCCTAGTTGACTACATAGGTGCCGTCTGCCCCTATCTCTACTAGGTGTACCCCACTACCCCAAGCGATCGGCTCCCTAACGTAGATACCCGTGCTGGTCCCACAGTGGGGTGTATCACTCCCCTAAAGTGGCTACCCAATACTATCAACGGTGCACGGCTTTATATCTACACGATGCAACAACGGCTTATCTACCAGCCCGGGCCCACACACGCATATGAAACCCGTTGGACTTGCGTTGCCACCGCTACCCCGTTTTGGCCTCTTATAATCAAGCCCAATATGCGTGTCCCGTCACTCGACATGGGTCGAGCCCACAAAGATACGTTTGGGATATTGGTTGAAACGGGCCCCCACAAGCTACTACTTAAGCTTGTCATTTTATCTAGTGCATTCCACTTAACCCCTTTTTATAATCATGCCCCCTTACATGTTAAGGTTTGGTTAAGTCATCCAATTATATTACAATTGCCACTTAAGGCACCCACTAGATTTCCGCATGCCACCCAAGGCACTTACTTGATTCCCCCATGCCACCCAAGGCACTTACTTAACCCTTTAATCATGTTTAGTTACATGTTCCACTCTGGTTAAGTATTCTAATCGTATTTTCTATTGCCACCCAAGGCAACCCACTAGTTTTCTCATGCCACCCAAGGCACCCCCACTAGTTACTACATGCCACCCAAGGCACCCACTTAACCCCTCATGTCCCACTACATGCTAATATGGTTAAGTGTTTCTTAATTAATTAAGACCGTGATCTCCCATAAAGACCTCCCACATTAGACTGGCTGTTATGACCGCCTGGTTAAGCCGGTAGGGTCCGGGCAGTCTTACGTCATAACAGAGTCTAACCTCGTGTCTTTACTTTAATCACGTATTTAATTTGTGCCTAAGACCTCTCACATTAGACTGGCTGTTATGACCGCCTGGTTAAGCCGGTAGGGTCCGGGCAGTCTTACGTCATAACAGAGCCTAACCTCGTGTCTTAGTCGATTAATTACACCTAATTAATCACCCCCATAGTAATTATCCTTAATTAATATCAATTTATTCATAACATGGGTAGACCTAACTCAATAGGTAAATTCCCATGGGGTAGACCTAACTCAATAGGTAAATTCCCACTTATGTTAATTAATTTTTTATGGTATGCTTAATCATACCCATTTCAACATACTTTTAATTAACATATTAATTAACCCCATCGTTCCCCACGTAAATCGTCATTATGACATAACATAATAAAGGGAAGATTTACCACACATAACATGGGTTTAGCATATAACTTTATCATGGGTTAAGAGGATGTCAACTTGCATATATGAACATGTATTAACCCAACTATATTCAACCCAAACTTGCATATTATCAAACATGTGTCTTACATAACATGTTGCATATGAACTTACATATCATCAAACATGTGATTTGCATAACATGTTGCATATGAACTTACATATCATCATACATGTGATTTGCATAACATGTAGAACTTGCATTTTAGCATATACTTAACTTGCATAAGCACTCACATACTTGCATAAGCATTCATATACTTGCATAAGCTTGCATATCATGTTAAACTTGCATTTCAACATATACATAACTTGCATAAACATTCACATACTTGCATAGGCTTGCATATCATGTTAAACTTGCATTTCAACATATACATAACTTGCATAAACATTCACATACTTGCATAGGCTTGCATATTATGTTAAACTTGCATTTCAACATATACATAACTTGCATAAACATTCACATACTTGCATAGGCTTGCATATTATGTTAAACTTGCATTTCAACATATACATAACTTGCATAAACATTTATATACTTGCATAGCTTGCATATTATGTTAAACTTGCATTTCAACATATACATAACTTGCATAAACATTCACATACTTGCATAGGCTTGCATATTATGTTAAACTTGCATTTCAACATATACATAACTTGCATAAACATTCACATACTTGCATAGGCTTGCATATTACGTTAAACTTGCATTTCAACATATACATAACTTGCATAAACATTCACATACTTGCATAGCTTGCATATTATGTTAAACTTGCATTTCAACATATACATAACTTGCATAAACATTCATATACTTGCATAAGATGTTAAACATGCATATTAGCATATACATGACTTGCATAAGTACTCACATACTTGCATAACATGTTTGCATAATGGATCCATATTCACTTAGTGTTTTGCATCATAAACATCATGAAACAACTTGCATAAAAATATCATGATTACATATTATGAAACTTGCATGACATAAGGCATATAACTTGCAAAACACATAATATTCACTACATCAAGCTTGCATAAATATATGGATCCACAAACATAGCCATACTTTATCACATCTTATCATAATCAATTCAATAATTGATTATTAAGGGGATAGAAGCTCACCAAAACAAGATTAGCAAGTTAAATGAAGCAAATCCCAATGATTAAGTAGAAGAAGATGTAGATTAGCTTGCAAACCCTCTTAGGATTTTTAGTGGAGGCTCTCCAATTTTCTAAGTGGTGGCATAATGGCCTTAGATCTATTTTTGGTAAGGATAAGGGGGGTATTAGGGTGTATATATAGATTAGTTAGATGTTTTAGGACCATAGGATATACCCTAGAACCAATCCTAGCCTTTAAAGCATGTCTTGGGGAAGAAGTCAAGTGTAGGAACCATTTAGGGCCCAAAAAAAAACAGCCCAAAACTCATCCCGGGCCTCAAAACATGAGCAGTTTTCGTTTTTGATTTTTCGTGAAACTTTGACGGGCCATAACTTGGTCATACGGACTCTGATTTACGAAAACTCGGACTCTATTTCGCGTATTTTTCCGAGACGAACGCAATGGCACAGCCCGTTTCCCCTGATTCAGAATATTAAATTTAATTCTGCTCTGATTTATGTTATAACAAGTTATTTAACATACGGGGTGTTACAATCTTGTACAGACTATTTTATCAATAAAGCAAAGTTCTATTTTCCACTGTTTAATAATTTGTCTGTCTTGTAATTTATCTGCATCTTTTACCCAAAATGCTCCACAGAACTTAGTGCATTCCCTTTGTGAGTGACACTAACGGACGTGGGGTGTTACATTTACCTTTCTTGTATTTGAGATAAAGACCCATAAGTGTACATACTCTTTTGTGTTGTACATGTATCTATTATTTGATGATATAGTGTACATATTCTTTTGTGTTGTACATGTATCTATTATTTGATGATATAGTTGACCTTGCACGACCACTTATATTATGTCCACTCCTTTCGTATTATATTCATATTTATTTCCACCTTAGTGATGAGAATACCCGTGTCTGACTCTGATTATATTATTATGTATTTTATATTGATTCTGAATTATATACAACCAATGTGTAGTGGATTTGAACTTGAATTATACGTGTTGGAATTCCTTATGGGATTTAAAAAGTAAGACCACATTACCCGACATGTTTAACACTTGTTCAAAACTGTTATTGTAACAACCTAGGGATTTTCGACCCCGAAAATTGACATAAATACCTTTACTATAAATTATGCCGACATTCCCAACAACGAAAACTCTGGAACGTTTTATAGAAAGAATTTAGAGGGTGAGATAAGAAAGAAAGAAAGTTAGAATAGAAGAAGAAGAAGAATCAACACAGAGACTCACATCGTAGCGGAACAAAATATAATATAGAAATAAATCTTTATTGAGAACTTTTTTAAAAAATACTTACAATATCAGAGTACAACAACATCTCTGGACAGTTATAATAATCTGTCTTCATATACATAATCACACAGCGGAATATCATTCGTTTGAACATCTCCACCTCGTCACTGTACTCCTTAGTACCTGTAACCTGAATCTGTACACCTCGGGCTAACCCAAGCATTTACAAAACACTAGGTCAGTCTGGTGAACCAGAGTGAGAAAAACTCGCACAGCATTAAGGTATCACACAACTTGATTTTAAAGTTAAAATCCTATGAAAGAAAAAGATAATCGTAAGACCAAATCCACATATAAATACGGACGGTTTTTATCTTACGATAATCCAAAAACAGTTTTCAAAATCAATATCTTTTCTGATATTATAATAGTGTCTAAATACAAGTAAATAACAATCTAGTGGAACGCTTGCATCTCACGATCCACTTATATATTGATGTATACAAACAAAACCGTGGGCACTTATTGGAGATTGGGTTCCGACCTTGACAAGGTATGGGACCACCTGCCGATCGTGTATCTCTAGAGGCGAATATACTGGGTTCAACAAGAATGTCTTGCAACCCAGTCCTCACATGACTGACCATTCATTTCGCTTGAGTGTATCGAATGTATATCACCAACGGTTGGACTCAAACCACCGTTTCCCGATAAGGGACAGCATCAAAATAGATTAAAGAATGAAATGGATTTTCTCTAGATAGGTGATTATACATCCTAATGAGAGCGACCCACATAGCCATGCTGCCTGCCCGAGTTTTGTCATCTCCTGGTTGATGAGGCTTGAGGTTAGAACACATCTGGTCATCATACACTTTGAATGCCCCATCGTCAGATCCGCCAAGTCACTAATTGACGTCCATAAAAATATTCGGGTCGTTAAGCTAGAGAGGTGCCTCTCTCCACCACTAATAGAGATATGTTTGTAAAAATCAACATACGTTACCTTCAAGAAATACTTTGTCAGACATCCATCCATACAAGTCATCCAGGAACAGGATGAACCGAAGGTACTCTCCTACTGCATCCAATATAGGAATCACTCCATGGATCAGTAGCGATCATCCTTGCAATCCACAGATTCCAACCACGACAGAACCCCAGTATATCTCTGGGTCGAATCAGAGATTGTAAGTGGTTTTTCCGCTTTATGAAGATCTATGGTCTTCACATGCTGCATCTCGATCGTCGCCTGATATCTTCTTTATATTTCGTATTTGTTGATTAGAATGTTTTTCAAATATACATTCGATCCCGGTCTTTCCATACCAACAATCGTAAAGGTCAGACTCGATAGTCGGTTATTTAACTATCAAGTAAACATCCATGAAATAAAAATTGATTCACTATTCTAGTACTCAGCATCACTTGGCTTTTAAATTTTATCACCAAATCTCCTTTTAATTCCGTTACTAGGTAAAATATCATCTCATCTTATTTCCTTTACTTTGGAAATCTTATCACGCATTCTTGACATTACCAACTAGTATCATTCTTGGATAGTGCCGAAGCCGTTCAAGTTAGGGCATTTTAATTACCTCTCAGACCTTGATCAGCAACGTTCTTATCTTCAGATAAATACGAGTGGTAATTCAAGAACCGATATTAAACACATCCCACTATTTAAAATATCGCTTTATAGTACTCTTTATCTTTTGGAAATTTCCTTTTAAATGTAATTAATATTTCTAAATTTGTTATTTGAATAATTGCTTACTAGAGATCACTTTATTTACTCTCGACTTATCCAAATGACTTCGTTTCACAACTGAATTACAAATCCCATTTCTAACCTAGTTTACCAAGCTCAAAACAAACCTCTTTTTCCTAATTTCCTTTTTCTCATAAAATTCCCTTTTGAATCCATCGATTTAACTTAATACCCTTTTTAAGTATTTCCAATTTAAACAACGTTTTAATTCACATTCCATTTATAAACCTTGTTTATCCATCTCAGGTTTAACCTAAACCCCTTAATATCTCCAAAACAATTACTTACTTAAATATATCTCATTTAAGAAGTAATTAATTAAATTAAAACAAATGATTTATTTTTACATTTATTATTGAAAAATCAGTTTTATTTACAAAGATAATAAAATCTCTTTAAAATCTTCTTAGAATTCAAACAACCATTTATTGAATGAATTTATTTAGTTCATCCACAACTAATTATAAAACCCAACTCAGTGAACACTATTGATCCGGTCAATTCAAAACACGATTACTCCTTCCATCCATTCTAGTTAATTTCCCTTTTTAAATTAATTAAAACATAATTAATTTAAAAAACTTCATTTAACTGTTCAATTAACGCAATTAATCAAGTACTTAACCACTAGGCTATCACTTGCTCATTTGCAAATAATTCTTGTTAACATAAGATTTTTTTCCAAAACAATTCCATAATTACCTATAAACTTTAACTAATAAATAATTCATATTTATTTCCTTTAAATAGTTTTCAAAACCCATTTTCGTCAAGAATATATTTATAACTTCAATATCATCGATTCTTTGTCGATAAAAATCCATATTTTATAAACTGATTAATTTTTTAGGCCAGGTGATGCTAATTACCCTGCCAATTCTATACATTGGTGAACATCAGAATAGATATTGAAATATGGTTCAACGACCATCAAAACCAATCATTCGCACATTCTTATTTAACTGATAAATTTCTATATGACCATCAATCAAATAACAGATCATTCAAACAATTCAAACGATTTCAAACACGTTATATAAATGTGACCAGTCAAGGGAAATTATTTTATTTGGGTCAACTCAAAACAGTGGGTATTTTTCTGAAATTAAACGGCCGTTTAATTTTCTTTGTTGAATAAACAATATATATATATATATATATAACCAACAAATAGTCAATCTCTAGCAATCAGAACACACAAAATAAAAACCCAATTTATATAAAATATAAATGGGAAGAGCTGAGTGAGTTTAACTCACCGGGGTTTTGATTTGCTGATAAACAGTTCCTTTTTAGTCAAATTAAACTGACGTTTAATTCGAATAAAATTTCCAGTCACTTCAGATCCGGACTAGGCCAGCTCCAACTCGAAGTACTTGTCTCCACGGTCCCAACGCAACTGACCATGCGTAAATCTGACATCGTATGAGAGAGAAATCGCGTAAATAAACATAAAAAATAAATTAATATTTTAAAACATGGTTTACTTTAAAATCTAAAGGTTGGGATTTACCTTTAATCCGCCAGCCCAAACCCATTACCCCTTTTAAAAACCTAATCCACCGTAACCCTCTTCATTTCATTCAAGTCGCCTCCCAAAAATTGATCCAAAACCGAAAACCTTAAACGCCAATTTGATTTCAGCAACATGGCGTCGCACCCCCTTCGAGCTCCTCCAACGATCCGCCACCATACTGTCGAGCAACCCAAAACCACGACGAGCGAACCAAATCGAGTCTCCCTCGAATTTAAGCTAAGTTTTCCTCTTACTTGATTTTTAATTGCGGAATTATTTCCATTTGATTTACTGGTTTCGAATGAGGTTTTTCTGATTTACTGCGTTTGCGAATGGGTTGGTGAACATTTGTGCTTGGATACGTATTTATACTTGCGGTTTGATTGTAGATAGGATCACTGTCTTTCAATCCTTTTCCTAGATAGGATCGGCTATACTTAGGCAATATCCCCTTTTCAGATTTTTCGTGTACTGGAACTGAAATGATATGTGAGGGATTTAATCCGAGATATTGATGGATTTTCTGTGTATGAAACATTTCTTTAGCTGTTGCGATTGATGGATCTTAGGTATGTGTGTAGATTTGGTAACTGTATCAAAGATTTGAAAACTGTAAACATATATCTTCTGTTTTGTTGTAGATTTTTTCCTTTCTTTTCCAAATATATGGCACAGTTTTACATATGGATTTTGTACTGGATTACGGTCCTATTTACCTGTTCACATGGGTATACAGATTGAATATGTGCTTGTAGATCATATAGGACTGTGAGGCTAGGTATTGTTATTTCTATCAAAGATTTGAGTCCTTCATTGTAGATTTTATGTTTTTCTTAAAAGGATCTGTGTTGGTACTTTAGTTTTCAAATTTCATTCGCAGCATTACTATAATTTCATAAAGCGGTTTTAAGTATTGTTTCACAGCTCATGTATGTGTACCTTTTGAAGCCACAAACTATATGAACCTTGACTACAGACATTTTAAGCTATGTTATCTTTATTTTTACCGTTAGGAAACCTGTTGCCTTATATTTGAGGAATGGTTACCTTACTACTTACTGCTAAAATAAATCAGTTTGGGCACTTATGTTTGCTCGGCCTAGAACTAAAAATACTTCTTCATATACCCTATATTGGAAGACAGTTGTGGAATATGTAGGTATATATATACACGCCACCACTGGAATTTGTTGTCAGCAATCCTGTCATTGGTTTTTGTATGATTAATTTACCATGCATGTTCAATTTGTGACATATGTGTTTTACTTGAAAATATATCACCTGCACAGTTGCACTTGTACAAAGAATTGGAGTACCCAATAGCGTAAGAGATTTTAACAATAGGGACTATGCATGAAAACCCAACGGCCAAAGTATCTCCCCTTTTAATTTCCATGTGAACGCTTGTGTTTCTTAGTTCTGTAATGATCGGTTTAACTCATCATACTGTAACAATTGAAACCCATTCCAATAAAGCACATGTACACAGTAGTTAAATTTATCCTAGATTTGAACTGCAAACCATACCTTTAAGAAGTTCAGTCTTTCTTTAGTTATGTTGCCTAGACACATACATATGCATTTTTTTTCTTATTTACAGTCTTGTCTTGTTCATGATCTTTCCCTTTTTAATGGGTTTTCTTCTTTTTTGTTTCAGGTCAAACTGAAGAAGACAATTTGAATTCACTATTTCATGAAGAAACAAGACGTGCTGAAGTCTAGTTTTAAAAATGAGTTCTTTTAGTTGTTTCTTAGCTTTTCTTGTTACTTTTCTTTCGCTGGTTTCATTTGAAGAGATTGATGTATGATCCCTTTTCTTTTTAGTTGCCTATATTTATGTACATATTTTATTCTTATTTTTATTTCATGTATGGTTTGATCGGCAGTATATATAAAAATATATAAATATATTTGTTGTTTTGTTTTACTGTTTATCATTGAAAGAAAAAGCATGATGTACTTGAAAATTAGAATGAGCTGATTTGTTCATTAGGTCCAGCATTTGTACCAATAGATTAATGCTATGTGCGGTTTTTTTATAATTCATTCTAAGCATGCCTTCATGCATACGTTCATGCATTGGATATAAAACGATTCCTGTTTCAAACTGGTGCCAACAATTAATGCCATGTCTAACGGTAATGCTTCCATGGTATTAAAAAAACCATATAAACCATATTTACTTATATATTCATCTCTGTCTGCATCTGTAACTTATGGATACAAGGTTGTACTCAAGGCAGTGGATATACACAGAAAAACACATATCTGATTAATTTGTTGATTTTCCGCTAGCGATTCATTTCTCCACTAATTATTGGCTTTTTGTTTTATCTTTGTCACATTTTCCCATTCAACGACACAACATATTTTATCATTTCAAATACATATGCTATCAACCGCTTAGTAGTGGTTCTCATCTTTCCGATTCCATTATGAAGTTGGAATCATACATAAATTTGTATTCGGCATTTTACAAATATCTTAGCTCCAAGAGAGCAGGTAATCCTACAAAGAAATAATTTTAACATTGGTAATTCGGATAGTTGCTATGGAAAAATCTTAAAACTATTCTGTATACTTAACATAAGTATGTTGATTTTAATTGCTTACCAATGCTTACTGATACGATTATTATGAACTGCTCACTTACAGTTTGGGTCGTATGTAATATATAAATCCGAACTTCATTTAAATAAATAAATTTAATTAAAAATCCATTATATTTCAAATATAATATATATATATAAAAAAAAAATCGAATTTAAATAGCCGAAAAATCCGGGACGTTACATTCTTCCCCCCTTAAAATAATTTCGTCCTCGAAATTGTAAGGTAAGAAGAATATTCTGAACCAAATTATTTTAAAATCATTAATTTCAAAATAAATTCAAACTCTAAAAATTTTCTAAAATTTTGCCAGCACCTTCTCCGCATGGCTCGATCGGTACGACTACAGCTACCACTCTGGCCTCAATCTCTTCGAAAGGAAAATTCAAATTCCAAATGGAAATCCACTTTATTTGAATCCCAATTTATTTGTCCAATAAATTTTTAAATCCCAATTTATTTGAATTCATTCTCAAATTGTTTTTGCTTAACCAGGTTCAGTTTCTCATTCATATTTGATTCAATTGACTAATTGATTTTCTAATGAGTTCAACTTTATTTCATATTTCAATTTGATTTCAAATCAAATCAATCATAACAACAAATCAACCACATTACTATAATATAGAAAATAATTTCCTTTTTCTATATAAAATATATGTTGGGTAAAATTATTTCATTTACCCACTTTTATAAAACAATATTGTATCCATCCACTAGTTCAATGCTTCTCAACACTTGAACCAATCAAATAACACAATACAAAACATTTTTTTTATAAAATCTTACAAATACGCCCTCATATATATATATATATATACACACACACACTCCACTCAATCTAGGGTGTTACCAACCCCATCTCTATTGAGTTACACCACAGAACCAAGGTTACTACGCAACCAATAGCTCTGATACTACTGCAACGACCCATGGATTTTCGGCCCTGAAAATCGACATAAAAACCTTTACCATAACTTATGCTGACGTTCTCAACACCAAAAACTCTGTAACGTTTTATAGAAAGAATTTAGAGGGTGAGATAAGAAAGAAAGAAAGTTAGAATAGAAGAAGAAGAAGAATCAACACAGAGTCTCACATCGCAGCGGAACAAAATATAATACAGAAATAAATCTTTAATGAGAGCTTTTTTAAAAAAATACTTACAATATTAGTGTACAACAACATCTCTGGACAGTTATAATAATATGTCCTCATATACATAATCACACAGCGGAATATCATTCGTCTGAACATCTATAGCTCATCTCTGTACTCCTCAGTACCTGCTAACCTGAACCTGTACACCTCGGGCTAACCCGAGCATTTACAAAACACCGGGTCAGTCTAGTGAACCAGAGTGAGAAAAACTCGCATAGCATTAAGGTATCACACAACTTGATTTTAAAGTTAAAATCCTTTGAAAGAAAAAGATAATCGTAAGACCAAATCCACACATAAATACGGACGGTTTTTACCTTATGATAATCCAGAAACAGTTTTCGAAATCAATATCTTTTCTAATATTATAATAGTGTCTAAATACAAGTAAATAACAATCTAGTGGAACGCTTGCATCTCACGCTCCACGTATATATATACAAACAAAACCGTGGGCATTTATTAGAGATTGGATTCCAACCTTGACAAGGTATGGGACCACCTGCCGATCGTGTATCTCTAGAGTCGAATACACTAGGTTCAACAAGAACGTCTTGCAACCCGGCCCTCACATGACTGACCACTCATTTTGCTTGAGTGTATCGAATGTATATCACCAACGATTGGACTCACACCACAGTTTCCCGATAAGGGACAGCATCGAAATAGATTAAAGAATGAAATGGATTTTCTCTAGATAGGTGATTATACATCCTAGTGGGAGTGACCCACATAGCCATGCTGCCTGCCCGATTTTTGTCATCTCCTAGTTGATACTGCTTGAGGTCAGAACACATCTGGTCATCATACACTTTGAATTCCCCATCGTCAGATCCGCCAAGTCACTAATTGACGTCCACATAAATATTCTGGTCATTAAGCTAGAGAGGTGCCCCTCTCCGCCACTAACAGAGATACGTTTGTAAAAATCAACGTATGTGACCCTTAAGAAATACTCTATCAGACATCCATCCATACAAGTCATCTAGGAACAGGATGAACCGAAGGTACTCTCCTACTGCATCCAGTATAGGAATTACCCCATGGATCAGTAGTGATCATCCTTGCAATCAACAGATTCCAACCACGACAGAACCCCAGCATATCTCCGGGTCGAATCACAGATTGTAAGTGGTTCTACCGCTTTATGAAGATCCATGGTCTTTACGTGCTCCATCTCTATCGTCGCCAGATATCTTCTATATATTTCGTATTTGTTGGTTGGAATGGTTTTCGAATATACATTCGATCCCGGTCTTTCCATACCAACAATCGTAAAGGTTAGACTCGAAAGTAAGTTATTTAACTATCAAGTAAACATCCATGAAATAAAAATAGATTCACTAGTCTAGTACTCACCATCACTTGGCTTTTAAAATTTATCACCAAATCTCCTTTTAATTCCATTACTAGGTAAAATATCATCTCATCTGATTTCCTTTACTTTGGAAATCTTATCACGCATTCTTGACATTACCAACTGGTATCATTCTTGGATAGTCCCAAAGTCGTTCAAGTTGGGGTATTTTAATTACCACTCAGACCTTGATCAACAACGTTCTTATCTTTAGATAAATACGAGTTGTAATTCAAGAACCGATATTAAACACATCCCACTATTTAAAATATCGCTTTATATACTCTTTATCTTTTGGAAATTTCCTTTTAAATGTAATTAATATTTCTAAATTTGTTATTTGAATAATTCCTTACTAAACATCACTTTATTTACTCTCGACTTATCCAAATGACTTCGTTTCACAACTAAATTACAAATCCCATTTCTAACATGGTTTACCAAGCTCAAAACAAACCCCTTTTTCCCAATTTCCTTTTTCTCAGAAAATTCCCTTTTGAATCCATCGATTTAACTTAATACCCTTTTTAAGTATTTCCAATTTAAATAATGTTTTAATTCACATTCCATTTATAAACCTTGTTTATCCATCTCAGGTTTAACCTAAACCCCTAAATATCTCTAAAACAATTACTTACTTAAATATATCTCATTTAAGAAGTAATTAATTAAATTAAAACAAATGATTTATTTTTACATTTATTATTGAAAAATCAGTTTTTTGTACAATGATAATAAAATATTTTTAAAGTCATCTTAGAATTCAAACAACGATTTATTGAATGAATTTATTTAATTCATCCACAACTAATTATAAAACCCAACTCAGTGAACATTATTGACCCTTTCAATTCAAAACACGATTACTCCTTCCATCCATTCCTGTTAATTTCCCTTTTTAAATTAATTAAAACATAATTAATCTAAATAACTTCATTTAACTGTTCAATTAACGCAATTAATCAAGTACTTAACCACTAGGTTATTACTTGCTCATTTGCAAATAATTCTTGTTAACATAAGAATTTGTTTTCCAAAACAATTCCATAATTACCTATAAACTTTAATTAATAAATATTTCAAATTTATTTCCTTTAAATAGTTTTAAAAACCAATTTTCGTCAAGAATATGTTTATAACTTCAATATCATCGATTCCTTGTCGATAAAAATCCATATTTTATAAACTGATTAATTTTTTAGGCCAGGTGATGCTAATTACCCTGCCAATTCTATACATTGGTGAACATCAGAATAGATATTGAAATATGGTTCAACAACAATCAAAACCAATCATTCGTACATTCTTATTTAACTGATAAATTTCTATACGACCATCAATCAAATAACAGACCATTCAAACAATTCAAACAATTTCAAACACGTTTTATAAACGTGACCAGTCAAGGGAAATTATTTTATTTGGGTCAACTCAAAACAGTGGTTATTTTTCTGAAATTAAACGACCATTTAATTTCCTTTGTTGAATCAACAATATATATATATATATAACCAACAAATAGTCAATCTCTAACAATTAGAACACACAAAATAAAAACCCAATTTATATAAAATATAAATGGGAAGAGCTGAGTGAGTTTAACTCACCAGGGTTTTGATTTGTCGATAAACAGTTTATTTTTAGTCAAATTAAATTGACGTTTAAATCGAATAAAATTTCTAGTCACTTTAGATCCGGACTAGGCCTGCTCCACCTCGAAGTACTCGTCTCCACTGTCCCAACGTAACTGACCGTGCGTAAATCTGACATCATATGAAT
Source organism: Allium sativum (assembly GCA_030737875.1). Lineage (NCBI taxonomy): Eukaryota > Viridiplantae > Streptophyta > Magnoliopsida > Asparagales > Amaryllidaceae > Allium > Allium sativum. The sequence goes on from CM060926.1 coordinate 406,528,454, forward strand.
GAGAAATCGAGTAAACAAACTTATAAAATAAATTAAAATTTTAAAACATGGTTTACTTTAAAATTTAAAGGTTGGGCTTTACCTTTAATCCGCCGGCCCAAACCCATTACCCCTTATAAAAACCTAATCCACCGTAACCGTCTTCATTTCATTCAAGCCGCCTCCCAAAAATTGATCCAAAACCGAAAACCCTAATCCCCAATTTGATTTCAGAAACATGGCATCGCACCCCCTTCGAGCTCCTCCAACGATCCGCCACCATACTGTCGAGCAACCCAGAACCACGACGAGCGAACCAAATCAAATCTCCCTCGAATTTAAGCTAAGTTATCCTCTTACTTGATTTTTAATTGCGGAATTATTTCCATTTGATTTACTGGTTTCGAATGAGGTTTTTCTGATTTACTGCATTTGGGAATGGGTTGGTGAACATTTGTGCTTGGATACGTATTTATACTTGCGGTTTGATTGTAGATAGGATCACTGTCTTTCAATCCTTTTCCTAGATAGGATCGGCTATACTTAGGCCATATCCCCTTTTCAGATTTTTCGTGTACTGGAACTGAAATGATATGTGAGGGATTTAATCCGAGATATTGATGGATTTTCTGTGTATGGAACATTTCTAAAGCTGTTGCGATTGATTGATCTTAGGTATGTTTGTAGATTTGGTAACTATATCGAAAATTTGAAAACTGTAAACATATATCTTCTGTTTTGATGTAGATTTTTTCCTTTCTTTTCCAAATATATGGCACAGTTTTACATATGGATTTTGTACAGGATTACAGTCCTATTTTCCTGTTCACATGGGTATACTGATCGAACATGTGCTTGTAGATGATATAGGACTGTGAGGCTATGTATTGTTATTTCTATCAAAGACTTGAGTCCTTCATTGTAGATTTTCTATTTTTCTTAAAAGGATCTGCGTTGGTACTTTAGTTTTCACATTCCAGTCACAGCATTACTATAATTTCATAAAGCGGTTTTAAGTATTGTTTCACAGCTCATGTAATTTGAAGCCATAAATTATATGAACCTTGACTAAAGACATTTTAAGCTATGTTATCTTTATTTTAACCGTTAGGAAACCCGTTGCCTTATAATTGAGGAAGGGTTACCTTACTACTTACTGCTGAAATAAATCAGTTTGGGCACTTATGTTTGCTCGGCCTAGAACTGAAAATACTTCTTCATATACCCTATTTTGGAAGACAGTTGTGGTATATGTAGGTATATATATATACATGCCACCACTGGAATTTGTTGTCAGCAATCCTGTCATTGGTTTTTGTATGATTAATTTACCATGCATATTCAGTTTGTGACATATGTGTTTTACTTGAAAATATATCACCTGCACAGTTGCACTTGTACAAAGAATTGGAGTACCCAATAGCGTAATAGATTTTAACAATAGGGACTGTGCATGAAAACCCAACGACCAAAGTATCTCCCCTTTTAATTTCCATGTGAACGCTTGTGTTTCTTAGTTCTGTAATGATCAGATTAACTCATCATACTGTAACAATTGAAACCCACTCCAATAAAGCACATGTACACAATAGTTAAATTTCTCCTAGATTTGAACTGCAAACCATACCTTTAAGAAGTTCAGTCTTTCTTTAGTTATGTTGCCTAGACTCATACATATGCATTTTTTTTCTTTTCTTATGTACAGTCTTGTCTTGTTCATGATCTTTCCCTTTCTAATGGGTTTTCTTCTTTTTTGTTTCAGGTTAAACTGAAGTGGACAATTCGAATTCACTGTTTCATGAAGAAACAAGACGTGCTGAAGTCTTGTTTTAAAATTGAATTCTTTTAGTTGTTTCTTAGCTTTTCTTGTTACTTTTCTTTTGCTGGTTTCATGTGAAGAGATTGATGTATGAACCCTTTTCTTTTTAGTTGCCTGTATTTATGTACATATTTTATTCTTATTTTTATTTCATGTATGGTTTGATCGGTAGTATATATAAAAATATACAAATAAATTTGCTGTTTTGTTTTAATGTTTATCATTGAAAGAAAAAGCATGATATACTTGAAAATTAGAATGAGCTGATTTGTCTGTTAGGTCCAGCATTTGTACCAATAGATTAATGGTATGTGTTTTTTTTTATAATTCATTCTAAGCATGCCTTCATGCACACGTTCATGCATTGGATATAAAACGATTTCTGTTTCAGATTGGTGCCAACATTTAACACCATGTCTAACGGTAATGCTTCCATGGTATTTAAAAAAAACATATAAACTATATTTACTTATATATTCATCTCTGTTTGCATTTGTAACTTACGGGTACAAGGTTGTACTCAAGGAAGTGGATATACACACAAAAACACATATCTGATTAATTTGTTGGTTGTCCACTAGCGATTCATTTCTCCTCTAATTATTGGCTTTTTGTTTTATCTTTGTCACATTTTCCCATTCAACGACACAACATATTTTATCGTTTCAAATACATATGTTATCAACCGCTTAGTAGTGGTTCTCATCTTTCCGATTCCATTATGAAGTTGGAATCATACATACATTTATATTCGGCATTTTACAAATATTTTAGCTCCAAGTGAGCAGGTAATCCTACAAAGAAATAATTTTAACATTGGTAATTCTGATAGTTGCTATGGAAAAATCTTAAAACTATTCTATATACTTAACATAAGTACTTTAATTTTAATTGCTTACCAATGCTTACCGATACGATTATTATGAACTGCTCACTTACAGTTTGGGTCGTATATAATATATAAATCCGAACTTCATTTAAATAAATAAATTCAATTAAAAATCCATTATATTTCAAATATAATATATAAACAAATTTAAATATTCGAATTTAAATAGCCGAAAAATCCGGGATGTTACAGTTATGCAGACGGTCTCTCTTCTATAGCCTTATTCTTTGGGTTAGTTGACATCATTGCTTAAGATGACCTTGTCTAACGCGAGTATAGAGGTGGGGCATTGTAGCTTGGTATCAAAGCCAACTTTAAAACAATATAAGATATTATGGAGACGATCATTGTCCTATGTCTCTCTTAGGAAATCTTGTTTAGGATTTAAATCGAGTCATCGACGTGTCATATCCTATCTTATATTATGATTCCTTGTTTATTGAACTCAAATTCTTTTATAATGAAAATTTTCATTCTTCCTTTCTAAAAGAAAAATTCTTAGGCATACCCACACGAACGCCGAACAATCTAGTGGCGCTCCCATGGGAGTAATGGTTATAACAACCCAACAACTTCTTGGTTTAGTGGCTAATGCCCAAGAAGCTAGAACCCCTTCTGTGTCTACACATCCCAATTCTTGTTTTGCTAGTTTGTGTGGAGATTTGGCTATGCTTGGTGAAAATTCCTTCAAGGGTTTCAAAGGCATCATTAAGGGTCAAGCTTAGATCCGGTCATGCGAACACATATTTACCCGCATGAATCTTAGGGACTTGCATCGAGTTCAAGTGGCTTCTAGTATGCTCCAAGATCGAGCTCTCTATTAGTATGAGCTCATTTCTTTTGAAATCCAAGAAGCGGATCTAACTTGTAAGCAATAACAAGAAAGGTTTGAAGCGAAGTTCATACCCGAGGGTGAGAAAGTAATGTAAGCTCGACATTTTATAGACCTTGTTCGAGGAGAATCTTCAGTGGCTTCATGTATGGACTCAATAAGAATCTTAAGAAGCTCTTACTTCTTAAATTAGTCGAGTCTTTTGATGAACGCGTGGATATCGTTCTTTGTATTGAGGAAGTTGATAAAATAGCGATGTTGGAGCCACGGATGCTAAGAAGAGAAGAAATCAAGAAACGACATCGATGATAGAAATTTCTACCCCGAGTAAAGGGTCATGCTTCAATTGTGGTGCTAGGGACCTGTTACAACCAAAATAATCTTGGCACAAGATGGTAGGTGAAGGGATGTCAAATGAATAAAATGAAAGAATAGGGAACTCGAGAGCAACTCAAACTGATACCCCGTCTGGAGAAAAGGGATCTGAAACCTACCAGGTATCGGAAAGGGTTCATCCGATGTGGTCTATCCGCTAAGAATCAACCGATGGATACCAAAACATTAAAAGAGGAAGAGTTTTGGGTCTGAGCATAAAGATGGTTTGAAATCAACCCTCAAAGAATGACTCCATGGATATAGAAAGGTGGTACCTTATTAATTTACACGAGTATCATCGAAAGCTACCCTCCAAGGGCCAAACCGGAAGGCTAAACCGTGACTCAAGGATACGGGCTACTCGTACTAATCCACTTAGTACCTGAACCGTTAACGGTTCTAAATCGGCAGACATGTGTGTACAGTATGAGGGCAGGCCCCTTTGAGTACCCACGATAAAGCCGAAAGCCTACATCCAAAAGCCCACAACGAAGGATGGAAACTGAGAGAATTCACCAAGAAATCCAAAATGTCTCCGTGATCTGTCGCGGCAACAAGCCCCCTTCCACCTAGGAGAGACCCCAATTCACCCGGAGTCATCACTTCAAAAAATTGTAACTGGCACCACGAGGAGGACCAATAGGCCAATGCCCGAAACCCAGAAAAGAGCGGCTGATAGGAATTGTTCAGGCCCAACAACCTACTGATGGAAATACCCCAGATTCTCTATAAATAGGACCCCAGATACTCCGCAATGGGGGACAAACTTTTCATTTCTCAATTTAGCTCCTTCTTTCTCAAGGAGAGCAAATCACCAATTCCTATAATCTATTTGTAGTTTATAAATGGAGAATTCCGAGTCCCATCTGTCTTGCGATTTGATAATCTTGTGGTATCTTATTGACGAAACAGGGAGTTAACACTAACCTTTCTGATGAGGAGATCAATCAAGGTGCTCTAGTAGCGGAAGAAGGGAACTTGATAGAAATATGAATTCCCGTTCTCCTCACCTTACGGAGCCGCCATGATTTATCCATACCCTCACGCTGAGCCTAGTGCTTCTCAAATATTGATGTGACAAAATCGTATATGAATTCCTAGCTCGACCTCCGTTGTAATTCAGACTCCTCCCCAGGAAGATCTAGTACAAAGGAGTAATCGAAGTTAGTGAATATTGCGATGCTTTCATCCATGAACTTAGGGTAGGCGTTAGCCTGTTTTCTTCTTATTGAAATACAAAGTGCAGTTGTCATGGCCCAGAAACCTACCCATCCAAGAATCAGGATCATTTCCCAAGAATTCTGATTCATGACCACGGCAAATTTCGTGAATACACACATTACATTCTGTAATTTGGGTATTGACGAAAAATATCGTTAACATTTTTGTAACAACCCAAAAATCTGGGCCAGTTTAAAATTTTTATTTTGGCAATTTTAGCGAATTTTGATTATTTAAAATGAATTATTTTAAATAATATTGACGAGAAAATTTATTTTGAATATAATTCGACGTATATATTATACGCGTCGTCGTTAGAATATAAATATTTGTATATAATTATAAATAGAATTGAAAATGGCGCGGTAGTTCGAAAATTCGATTTCAAACTTCAACTGAATGTACCGGGTGCAAAACAATCCGGATTTTAGTGAAACCAAAAACATTAGGATCTAATTGATGATATCTTTCCAACGAATCCGACAAATTGAGATTTCATGGCGGGAATCAAAAGATATGTCCAGTTGAAAATTCTGAATAGTCGCTATGGAATTCAGGCCCTTAAAAATGGACATTTTGCAAACGACCTCGGATTTCAACGAAACCAGTTTTGTTGGGTCCGTGATGTAAAGTTATTGCTAGGTTTCAAATTTCATAATTTTTCGAATCAATATGTGAGTGTGGCAAAGAAAAACGCGTTTGACCAGTTTCAGTTGATTTTAACCGACTGGAAATTGGCCATTTTTCCAACAGTCTCAGAATTCGACGAAACTAGTTTTGTTAGGACCGAATCGTCAATACGAAACCAGAAAATATTTTTCTGGAATTTTTCTAACTAGTATGTGACCCCGGTAATTTGAAATGTACGTTTAAAATTCAATATAAGGATTTAAATGTAAATTCAACGGAAACTGATTGTAATGATCAAACCAGCTTACGATACATATCCCATTGTGTTCGGAATGGGGGTAAAACGCTATGGACGACAGGCGGTAGGCCTCGTTTCGAGGACGTATGTAAAAGTCAACCCTTTTGAAAAAAATTTAATAATTAAATAATAAAAGAATAAAAAAAATAGAATTCCCTCCTTTTCTTCATTGCCCCCCCCCCCCCCCCCCCCGTTTCATTATACAGAAACGATATAAAAAAAAAAAAAAACCTAAAACCTAATCGAGCCGCCGCCTGAACCCCTGCCGCCGACGAAGACTTCGCCGAAGCCCCCACCGCCCGACCTACTCCTTCCAGCGAAACCGACGAAACCCTCGAACACCCCCCCCCCCCAGTCGCGACGCAAATCGAAGCCGCCGCACCTCCCTGAACCACCGAGCACCACCACCACGAGCCGCCGACGCTCCTTCTTCCCTCCTCCACTTCGAAATCTCGGTGAGCTTTTAGTTATTTTATTTTAGTTTTTATTTTTGTTTTACAGTAAATTAAAAACTGTTTTTTTTTAAAAGATAAAAACTGAATTTAAAAAAAAAAGATAAAAACGGATTTTATAAAAGGCAAAAACTGATTTTTAAAGAAATTTAAAAACTGATTTGAAAGGAAATAAATAAAACTGATCTTATTTTAAAAGATTTGAACTTGAAGAAAATAAAGATCATATTTTTTAAAAAGAGAAAAGACGGGATTTTTATTAAGTAGAAGGAGCAAGACATGATTTTTGTATTTTTAGAATAATAAAAATATAATCTTTATATGGAAAATAACGTGATAAAAATATAATTTTTATCTATATAATAGCATAGTAAAAATTCGATTTTTATATATTGAATAGCATAGTAAAAATTCGATTTTTATATATTGAATAGCATAGTAAAAATTCGATTTTTATATATTGAATAGCATAGTAAAAATTCGATTTTTATATATTGAATAGCATAGTAAAAATTTGATTTTTATATATTGAATAGCATAGTAAAAATTCGATTTTTATATATTGAATAGCATAGTAAAAATTCGATTTTTATATATGGAATAGCATAGTAAAAATTCGATTTTTAAATATATGAAGTGATTATAAAAATATGATTTTTAGATTGAAAGTGAATAAATAAAAATGTGATTTTTATTTTAAAGACATCGAAATATAAAAATGTGTGATTTTTATATATATAGTGACTTCGGGCACAAGAAGACGATAAAAAGGCGAGGATGAAGAAGATTTCTATAAAAGAAGTGTCGTGAAGTTGGATAGCTATCGGTGAGAACTTCTCACTCAAATTCTACTTTTCTAGTTATATATATATATATATATATATATATATATATATATATACTAGGATGCAGACGGTGCTTATTAGAAGCACCCGACACCCGTCCACAGACCATGGACTTGTTTGATTGTTTGTGTAGTTGGTTAGATTATTTGATTTGGATTTGATTGTTTTGGTGAAATTGAAATTGATATGATTGATGTGTGAGTGGCGTGGGCCTTCACTAGACCGGGGATAAGGCTAGGCCTCGTCCCGTTTCTAGTATCGTGCCGTTATGCCGCCGAAATTTTCTAAAATGTGTTAGAAAAATAAAAATATCATTTTATTTAAAGAATGAACTTAATAGAAATTCATATGTTGGAATAAAATGTTTTATCGTTAAAAATATAATTTTTAACGTGAATGTGAATAAATAAATATTCATTTACAAAACAGACGGTTTGTTTATGTACACCTATTTGAAGGACATTGATTGGGACGATAAATTTTACACATCGCCCAACTGCACAAATAAAATATGCGTTTGATTGTTTGAAACCCCACACGGGTGTTGGGATGAAATTTGAAGTTCACTCATCCTGATTGATTAAATATGTCGATCGATTGATTGACAGACTGTTATAAGCGTTAGATATCTTTATTTGATGCTTATACAGTGTAGTGCACTTTGGTTGATGGTTGATCATTTTTCAATGTTATTATATACATGTGTTGTGTGAAAATCCATATAATTAATTTTATATGGTAATTGATTGGGCCTCATTCCAGTTTAGAAATGGAAATATTTGAAATAGAAATATTTGAAATAGAATATTTGAAAATAGAAATTTAGGAAGTCGTGTTGATTAGTTTGACGCCATTTTGACGTGAACGATATTTATATCGATTTTAAACGATTTCGAAATGAATTGAATTGAAAACGAATTCAAAGTGAATTGAAAACGAATTCAAAGTGAATTGAAAACGATTTCAAAGTGAATTGAAAACGATTTCGAAATGAAGTGAATTGAAAACGATTTCGAAAGGAAGTGAATTGAAAACGATTTCGAAATGAATTGAATTGAAAACGATTTCAAAATGAATTGAATTGAAAACAAATTTAAATTGAATTGAAATTTGAATTGAATAGAAATGAATTTTAAAACGAATCTATAAAGAAGAATTCAATTGTGATTTGAATTGAAAAGGAAGTTGAAAATGTTTTTGAAACGAATTCAAAACTATTTATAGAATTCGTTTTAAAAAGAAATCGACGAAGTATATATTATATATATTATATATATAATATAATGGCCTGAATAGAACGCGCCGCGTCGCGGCAGTTCGTGAATTTCGACCATTTATTTCAAACGAACATTACGGGAGATCCGACCGTCGGATTCTCCTAAAACCGGAACCGTTGGGTTCGTATCGAAAAGAGCTTTCTAACGAATATTAGAAATTAGAAATCTAACGGTTGGATTTGGAATTATGTCCAAATCAAATTTGAAAAAGGTCGCTATAAGTGCAGTTCGATGGCCATTGATGGAAATCGACTGTACGTGCCTTGATAAAATTATTAAAAATAGTAATAATTTGTGTAAAATCATAAGAAATGATTTGTGAAGATTTGGGATGAAAAACTCCATATTTGAAAAGATAAAAATAGATTTTTATCGAAATGAACTAGTTTGAACTAGAATTATAATTCTATTTATTTTTAAATAAATAAATTGAATTTGAAAAGGGTTTTGAAAATAACCAAAATTTCCAATGATTGCATTAGAGTGGATTTGAATCGAAATTGTCTCCGGAATATTTCGATGTTGGAATTCGTGATTATACAGATGTAGTTATGGAAATTTGAAAGATATATATTTATATCGTTATTTCCAATACGACATTTGTTAGTCGTAGAATTTGATATTGAATATAAGCCGATATATTTTCTATTCAGAGCCTTGTATTGAATATCAAATGTGATTTGGGTTTGTCGTGAATGGTGTCTTCACTAACACTGTTCTTGAACCTAGTTGTGAAAAGATTAAATCTTTTTATTTAGATTAAATGAAGTGTACCAATTAAACGATATTTAATTGGAACTGAATTGGTATTGATTTTTGGGTTTATCGTGAACAGTGTTTTAAATAATACTTGTTCTTTAACCCGATAATAAATGGAATGTGATTTTGGGTTTATCGTGAACCGTGTTTTAAATGACACTGATTCTTTAACCCAGTTAAAGATTAAAACTAAGTGGAGTTTTAATGAATCTTTAATTAGATTGAGATGATCGAAAATGGAGTATCACCAGTTTTGCTCCAGGCGATGGTTAAATCTTTAATTAGATTTGAACGTGAAATGGTAATTGAATTTACCGATAACACTGTGGTGTTAGATATGAAGTATTACCAGTTTTACTTCATGGGGTGAATAGGTTGGGATTGGGAAATAAAATAAATGATTACTTCGGTGTGGTTCGCTAATCCCGACTAGTTTGAATTGATATACAAAGGTGATTAAAGAATAAATTTAAAGAATTTATCTTGGATAAAATTAATGGGAACTTTTCCCAAAGTATAGGAATATTTGAATAAAGGAATATTCTGAATTGGAATGAGGCGTATGTTGTGTTTGTGTAACACTTTTATAATATATACGCGAGTTATTCAGAAAGACCGGGTTTATCCCATTCTGAATAACTGATTCGACGTGGTGTCGAAGATGAAGACGGTGGTCGAAGACCAGAAGTCTTCACGTCGTTTGGGTGCTTACTGATGATCTTGATTGGGCTGTACACCCAAGAAGATGGAAACAGTTAGTGATCGTCCAGACGTACCTGGAGATCGATGGATATACGAGGTACTAGGTGCCTCCGGTTTCGTTCAGACCCAGAACGGACTTGTAAATGGACTGTGTGTCTGACATTGGATTTTAGTCCGTGCGATTGATCTCTATTAAATATATATCTGTTTGGCGGCGGAGGATTTATTCTCTTGCTTAACGCCCTTCTCTGAGACGTACGAGCTCAGGGGTTATATATTGATGGATATCAAACGCATGGAGTGAATTGCCTGTGTGGCATGCCTAAGTGGCAATTGATCGAGGCTTCTGTTGAAAAGCAAAGTCTTGTGGTGATGATCAAAGCACAGCCTGTGTGGCACAACTTTGTGTAACGTGAATTCGCGAGCCTCGCACCCCGGTTGTGAACCAAAAACGGGAGAGGACGTCAGGGAGGGCATGCGTTTCTTTCTAGCTAGAAGTGGCGTCAGTGGTTTTACACGCCCTGACGAGTTTGACTTATGTGGTTGTTGCTGTTGCGAGGCGCCTCGGTTATATCGGTTTCGGCCGATGCATTCTGGTCGGCTGACGGACCAGACTTACACCCCATAGGGTGGGGAGACGTAGTGTTCAGGCATTTTAATCCACATCGGTGGACCGGCCCTGAGGATCCAAGGCTTGACTGAGTACTTGCCTGAGACACGGGCTAGAGCGTCTCGAATCGGTTGAGGACTATCTTTTTTCTCGGTTTATAGATGGAAACCCAATTTCCAAATACGTGATTCTGCGGTTTTATTTGTAGAGCCAAGTATGGCGACATAGTGGTATGGGTCATTCATGCCGCCTATGATTGATATTTATGATTGAAATTGTTTTGACACTATACACCTATAATAGTATCAAATAATGTGATTTAAACGTATCAAGCATGCTTTGGCTGTTATAAGGTAAAAACCCTATCCTCCGGCTTGCGCTGCATTGTGTGATGGGACCTGGGTCTTGTAACAGCTTCATTTTTCTTTATTTAGCATTGCGCTGTTAGTTTTATGCATTGGTATTCTTGGGAGGAAACCCGTTCCGTGTTATACGGCCTGGTCCCTTGATTTACCGAACTTTAAAATAAAGAATTATAACTGTTTTAGTTCTCACACCAGTCCCATGACTGACCTGGAGTTTATTGTTTTAACCTAAACTCTGGGTGCCCTTATTTTGACATGGGCAGCTAGTAGTTTTGGTTTTGCAGATTTATATTCACAGGATCCTGGTTCACAGCTGGAACGATATCCGGAAAGCTTTGTATCCGTATATCTCCTTCTAGTTGTGTATTGTATTATTTTCCGCTGCTATGTATTTAAATGTAATTTAAATCTCTGATATTTCTGTGTAATCTTCATTTAAACTCTGTATATTCTTGTAATCTGATGCATTGTTGTAATATACAATGAAATGTTCTTCTTATATGCGTTCTGTTGTGGTTTGTTCTCGAACTATCCGACGCTTTCCTTTACGGGGAAGTTACGGGTCGTCACACGTGGTATCAGAGCTTTGGTTTACAGAGCTCGAGAACAAGACACATTAGAACCATACGAAAGAATTCATCAGATATTGGATTAGTAATATCCGATTAGAATAACTCGTTAGAGATAGGATCAGTAGTATCCTAGAACGAGTGTGAAGAGTATATTTTTTCAAATGGAAACAAATTTTGTTTTAAAATTTAAATCGTTTTAAACGTATTTGAATATTTATTTATTTTGAATATGGACAATCGAGTATATATAGATTTCGCGTATACGCGTCATGAACGTATATTCGAAGTTTTAATATACTGGATAGATATAGAATCATACTCTAGTGGCCCGAAGATGATTCTGATGATTGACTAGTTGTCATTAGTATTCATGTTCGAGTAACGAAGGTGTGATATCTATATATTTCCATTAGATTGGTGTGAGAACCAAAACTAATATAGCTAGAACACATTGTTGTGAATTGGCATCAAAACATGATTTCTTTATATATATCAAAAATTATGAATTTGAAACTCTAATTCACTAATTGATTGATGTTTGTGTTGTTTGTTTAGTTGTTTGCTAATTTTTAACCATTTATGACAAATTGAATCGAATATTGAATTGTATTGAAAATTGGTCGCATTTGCTTGCATATACATATTCTTACATTGAACAGGTCATAGCAAGGAGGCTAGAGCCAAAGAATAAAATTTGTTTGCCCGACAAATAGGTACATGTTTACTACATAATTTCCTGTTTTGTTTGGGTGATGATGATTTTGTGAGCCTATTGGCTAGCCGCTTGGCTTTTTCTTTTTCTTTTTGAGATCCGAAGGACCGGGGAAGCTATTTGAAATTCCCCGATGCTCCCGGTGCAGGGGAGGTTATGGCGAAATTTTTCGAAAATTTAGGGTGTTAGCCAAATTTTTGAAACCTTTGAAAAGTTCTTAGAAACTGAAAAGTTGAAGAACTTAAGCCGTAATCGAAACAATGGAAGTTGAGTTGAATTGTTAAACAACTTTCGACTTTGTTCCTTTTCGGGGACGAAAAGTTTTAAGTGGGGGAGATTGTAACAACCCGAAAATCTGGGCCAGTTTAAAATTTTTATTTTGGCAATTTTAGCGAATTTTGATTATTTAAAATGAATTATTTTAAATAATATCGACGAGAAAATTTATTTTGAATATAATTCGACGTATATATTATACGCGTCGTCGTTAGAATATAAATATTTATATATAATTATAAATAGAATTGAAAATGGCGCGGTAGTTCGATAATTCGATTTCAAACTTCAACTGAATGTACCGGGTGCAAAACAATCCGGATTTTAGTGAAACCAAAAACATTAGGATCTAATTGATGATATCTTTCCAACGAATCCGACAAATTGAGATTTCATGGCGGGAATCAAAAGATATGTCCAGTTGAAAATTCTGAATAGTCGCTATGGAATTCAGGCCCTTAAAATGGACATTTTGCAAACGACCTCGGATTTCGACGAAACCAGTTTTGTTGGGTCCGTGATGTAAAGTTATTGCTAGGTTTCAAATTTCATAATTTTTCGAATCAATATGTGAGCGTGGCAAAGAAAAACGCGTTTGACCAGTTTCAGTTGATTTTAACCGACTGGAAATTGGCCATTTTTCCAACAGTCTCAGAATTCGACGAAACTAGTTTTGTTAGGACCGAATCGTCAATACGAAACCAGAAAATATTTTTCTGGAATTTTTCTAACTAGTATGTGACCCCGGTAATTTGAAATGTACGTTTAAAATTCAATATAAGGATTTAAATGTAAATTCAACGGAAACTGATTGTAACTATCAAACCAGCTTACGATACATATCCCATTGTGTTCGGAATGGGGGTAAAACGCTATGGACGACAGGCGGTAGGCCTCGTTTCGAGGACGTATGTAAAAGTCAACCCTTTTGAAAAAAATTTAATAATTAAATAATAAAAGAATAAAAAAAATAGAATTCCCTCCTTTTCTTCATTGCCCCCCCCCCACGTTTCATTATACAGAAACGATATAAAAAAAAAAAAAAACCTAAAACCTAATCGAGCCGCCGCCTGAACCCCTGCCGCCGACGAAGACTTCGCCGAAGCCCCCACCGCCCGACCTCCTCCTTCCAGCGAAACCGACGAAACCCTCGAACACACCCCCCCCAGTCGCGACGCAAATCGAAGCCGCCGCACCTCCCTGAACCACCGAGCACCACCACCACGAGCCGCCGACGCTCCTTCTTCCCTCCTCCACTTCGAAATCTCGGTGAGCTTTTAGTTATTTTATTTTAGTTTTTATTTTTGTTTTACAGTAAATTAAAAACTGTTTTTTTTAAAAGATAAAAACTGAATTTAAAAAAAAAAGATAAAAACGGATTTTATAAAAGGCAAAAACTGATTTTTAAAGAAATTTAAAAACTGATTTGAAAGGAAATAAATAAAACTGATCTTATTTTAAAAGATTTGAACTTGAAGAAAATAAAGATCATATTTTTTAAAAAGAGAAAAGACGGGATTTTTATTAAGTAGAAGGAGCAAGACATGATTTTTGTATTTTTAGAATAATAAAAATATAATTTTTATATGGAAAATAACGTGATAAAAATATAATTTTTATCTATATAATAGCATAGTAAAAATTCGATTTTTATATATTGAATAGCATAGTAAAAATTCGAGTTTTATATATTGAATAGCATAGTAAAAATTCGATTTTTATATATTGAATAGCATAGTAAAAATTCGATTTTTATATATTGAATAGCATAGTAAAAATTCGATTTTTATATATTGAATAGCATAGTAAAAATTCGATTTTTATATATGGAATAGCATAGTAAAAATTCGATTTTTAAATATATGAAGTGATTATAAAAATATGATTTTTAGATTGAAAGTGAATAAATAAAAATGTGATTTTTATTTTAAAGACATCAAAATATAAAAATGTGTGATTTTTATATATATAGTGACTACAGGCACAAGAAGACGATAAAAAGGCGAGGATGAAGAAGATTTCTATAAAAGAAGTGTCGTGAAGTTGGATAGCTATCGCTGAGAACTTCTCACTCAAATTCTACTTTTCTAGTTATATATATATATATATACTAGGATGCAGACGGTGCTTATTAGAAGCACCCGACACCCGTCCACAGACCATGGACTTGTTTGATTGTTTGTGTAGTTGGTTAGATTATTTGATTTGGATTTGATTGTTTTGGTGAAATTGAAATTGATATGATTGATGTGTGAATGGCGTGGGCCTTCACTAGACCGGGGATAAGGCTAGGCCTCGTCCCGTTTCTAGTATCGTCCCGTTATGCCGCCGAAATTTTCTAAAATGTGTTAGAAAAATAAAAATATCATTTTATTTAAAGAATGAACTTAATAGAAATTCGTATGTTGGAATAAAATGTTTTATCGTTAAAAATATAATTTTTAACGTGAATGTGAATAAATAAATATTCATTTACAAACCAGACGGTTTGTTTATGTACGCCTATTTGAAGGACATTGATTGGGACGATAAATTTTACACATCGCCCAACTGCACAAATAAAATATGCGTTTGATTGTTTGAAACCCCACACGGGTGTTGGGATGAAATTTGAAGTTCACTCATCCTGATTGATTAAATATGTCGATCGATTGATTGACAGACTGTTATAAGCGTTAGATATCTTTATTTGATGCTTATACAGTGTAGTGCACTTTGGTTGATGGTTGATCATTTTTCAATGTTATTATATACATGTGTTGTGTGAAAATCCATATAATTAATTTTATATGGTAATTGATTGGGCCTCATTCCAGTTTAGAAATGGAAATATTTGAAATAGAAATATTTGAAATAGAATATTTGAAAATAGAAATTTAGGAAGTCGTGTTGATTAGTTTGACGCCATTTTGACGTGAACGATATTTATATCGATTTTAAACGATTTCGAAATGAATTGAATTGAAACCGAATTCAAAGTGAATTGAAAACGAATTCAAAGTGAATTGAAAACGATTTCAAAGTGAATTGAAAACGATTTCGAAATGAAGTGAATTGAAAACGATTTCGAAAGGAAGTGAATTGAAAACGATTTCGAAATGAATTGAATTGAAAACGATTTCGAAATGAATTGAATTGAAAACGAATTCAAATTGAATTAAAATTTGAATTGAATAGAAATGAATTTTAAAACGAATCTATAAAGAAGAATTCAATTGTGATTTGAATTGAAAAGGAAGTTGAAAATGTTTTTGAAATGAATTCAAAACTATTTATATAATTCGTTTTAAATAGAAATCGATGAAGTATATATTATATATATTATATATATAATATAATGGCCTGAATAGAACGCGCCGCGCCGCGGCAGTTCGTGAATTTCGACCATTTATTTCAAACGGACATTACGGGAGATCCGACCGTCGGATTCTCCTAAAACCGGAACCGTTGGGTTCGTATCGAAAAGAGCTTTCTAACGAATATTAGAAATTAGAAATCTAACGGTTGGATTTGGAATTATGTCCAAATCAAATTTGAAAAAGGTCGCTATAAGTGCAGTTCGATGGCCATTGATGGAAATCGACTGTACGGGCCTTGATAAATTTATTAAAAATAGTAATAATTTGTGTAAAATCATAAGAAATGATTTGTGAAGATTTGGGATGAAAAACTCCATATTTGAAAAGATAAAAATAGATTTTTATCGAAATGAACTAGTTTGAACTAGAATTATAATTCTATTTATTTTTAAATAAATAAATTGAATTTGAAAAGGGTTTTGAAAATAACCAAAATTTCCAATGATTGCATTGGAGTGGATTTGAATCGAAATTGTCTCCGGAATATTTAGATGTTGGAATTCGTGATTATACAGATGTTGTTATGGAAATTTGAAAGATATATATTTATATCGTTATTTCCAATACGACATTTGTTAGTCGTAGAATTTGATATTGAATATAAGCCGATATATTTTCTATTCAGAGCCTTGTATTGAATATCAAATGTGATTTGGGTTTGTCGCGAATGGTGTCTTCACTAACACTGTTCTTGAACCTAGTTGTGAAAAGATTAAATCTTTTAATGAAGTGTACCAATTAAACGATATTTAATTGGAATTGAATTGGTATTGATTTTTGGGTTTATCGTGAACAGTGTTTTAAATAACACTTGTTCTTTAACCCGATACTAAATGGAATGTGATTTTGGGTTTATCGTGAACCGTGTTTTAAATGACACTGATTCTTTAACCCAGTTAAAGTTTAAAACTAAGTGGAGTTTTAATGAATCTTTAATTAGATTGAGATGATCGAAAATGGAGTATCACCAGTTTTGCTCCAGGCGATGATTAAATCTTTAATTAGATTTGAACGTGAATGGTAATTGAATTTACCGATAACACTGTGTTGTTAGATATGAAGTATTTACCAGTTTTACTTCATGGGGTGAATAGGTTGGGATTGGGAAATAAAATAAATGATTACTTCGGTGTGGTTCGCTAATCCCGACTAGTTTGAATTGATATTCAAAGGTGATTAAAGAATAAATTTAAAGAATTTATCTTGGATAAAATTAATGGGAACTTTTCCCAAAGTATAGGAATATTTGAATAAAGGAATATTCTGAATTGGAATGAGGCGTATGTTGTGTTTGTGTAACACTTTTATAATATATACGCGAGTTATTCAGAAAGACCGGGTTTATCCCATTCTGAATAACTGATTCGACGTGGTGTCGAAGATGAAGACGGTGGTCGAAGACCAGAAGTCTTCACGTCGTTTGGGTGCTTACTGATGATCTTGATTGGGCTGTACACCCAAGAAGATGGAAACAGTTAGTGATCGTCCAGACGTACCTAGAGATCGATGGATATACGAGGTACTAGGTGCCTCCGGTTTCGTTCAGACCCAGAACGGACTTGTAAATGGACTGTGTGTCTGACATTGGATTTTAGTCCGTGCGATTGATCTCTATTAAATATATATCTGTTTGGCGGCGTAGGATCTATTCTCTTGCTTAACGCCCTTCTCTGAGACGTACGAGCTCAGGGGTTATATATTGATGGATATCAAACGCATGGAGTGAATTGCCTGTGTGGCATGCCTAAGTGGCAATTGATCGAGGCTTCTGTTGAAAAGCAAAGTCTTGTGGTGATGATCAAAGCACAGCCTGTGTGGCACAGCTTTGTGTAACGTGAATTCGCGAGCCTCGCACCCCGGTTGTGAACCAAAAACGGGAGAGGACGTCAGGGAGGGCATGCGTTTCTTTCTAGCTAGAAGTGGCGTCAGTGGTTTTACACGCCCTGACGAGTTTGACTTATGTGGTTGTTGCTGTTGCGAGGCGCCTCGGTTATATCGGTTTCGGCCGATGCATTCTGGTCGGCTGACGGACCAGACTTACACCCCATAGGGTGGGGAGACGTAGTGTTCAGGCATTTTAATCCACATCGGTGGACCGGCCCTGAGGATCCAAGGCTTGACTGAGTACTTGCCTGAGACACGGGCTAGAGCGTCTCGAATCGGTTGAGGACTATCTTTTGCCTCGGTTCATAGATGGAAACCCAATTTCCAAATACGTGATTCTGCGGTTTTATTTGTAGAGCCTAGTATGGCGACATAGTGGTATGGGTCATTCATGCCGCCTATGATTGATATTTATGATTGAAATTGTTTTGACACTATACACCTATAATAGTATCAAATAATGTGATTTAAACGTATCAAGCATGCTTTGGCTGTTATAAGGTAAAAACCCTATCCTCCGGCTTGCGTTGCATTGTGTGATGGGACCTGGGTCTTATAACAGCTTCATTTTTCTTTATTTAGCATTGCGCTGTTAGTTTTATGCACTGGTATTCTTGGGAGGAAACCCGTTCCGTGTTATACGGCGTGGTCCCTTGATTTACCGAACTTTAGAATAAAGAATTATAACTGTTTTAGTTCTCACACCAGTCGCATGACTGACCTGAAGTTTATTGTTTTAACTTAAACTCTGGGTGCCCTTATTTTGACACGGGCAGCTAGTAGTTTTGGTTTTGCAGATTTATATTCACAGGATCCTGGTTCACAGCTGGAACGATATCCGGAAAGCTTTGTATCCGTATATCTCCTTCTAGTTGTGTATTGTATTATTTTCCGCTGCTATGTATTTAAATGTAATTTAAATCTCTGATATTTCTGTGTAATCTTCATTTAAACTCTGTATATTCTTGTAATCTGATGCATTGTTGTAATATACAATGAAATGTTCTTCTTATATGCGTTCTGTTGTGGTTTGTTCTCGAACTATCCGACGCTTTCCTTTACGGGGAAGTTACGGGTCGTCACAATTTTGGTGCTAGAAGGAGGGCCACAACCTCCGATCCTGTGCTTAATTTTTTAAACTAACTAGCTGAATTCATCGTTCTATGGTAGAAAACAATGAAGATGAAGAAATTAAATGAAAAAAAACAAAGAACTGGGCCACATTGTCACCCTCGAGGGAGATGAGGGCCCAGCACTCAACCCGAATAATAACGAGAAAGAGGCTGCGGCTAACCCACAGCTGCTACCAGATCCAAATGCCATGAAGGATAATGTCACAAGAATCTTGGCCTCGAAAAAGCAGCTCCAAGAAATGTGGGCTCAAGTCAACACTGTACAGGCGCAGAAGTCATCGAGGCTCACCAGATCTAGTCAAAGAGAGACTAGCGAATCTCCAAAAAGGAAGGTCCCCGTTCAATAGTCAGAAGCGTAAGGGAGACCTAAAGAAACCTCTTCCAAGAAAAAGTAGTCTCATCTGACGATAGTAGATCATCAAGGAAATAAAGGCGAACAAGAACAGTCTGGAAGCTCAACTTCCAAAGGATATGATCCCAAGAGAGAAGATTATGATAACATCTAGGCTTGCATCAGAGATGCCACTTAGAAGACCGTCAAGGACTTGTTGGGATGCAAGGGGAAGAGAACCTAGGATGACAAGGTTAACGACAACAAGAGGGTAGCCAAGTTCATTGATGAGATTATGAACACCATGATACCGTCAAGAATCAAAGTCCCAACCATAAAATATCTGGGAACGACTGACCCCGATGACCATTTGATGGCTTTCGATAGCCAGATGGATCTTTACAACCCTTCCGGAGCTGTCAGATGCCTCCTCTTCTCGGTGACCTTGCAAGATGCAGCGGCAAAATGGTATCGTCAATACAGGGAAAACACCATTTACTCATGGAAGCAATTATCCTATGAATTCTCCGCGCAGTTCTACATCTGCAAAGATCCAACCATAGATTATATAGTAATTACTAACATCAAATAGAGACAAGGGGAGTCTCTCGAGGACTATCTCAAAAGGTTCAACATTGAGGCCTTAAAAGGCAAAGATATGAATGACCACGACAAGCTGATCGTCGTACATTCAGGGTTGATAGAAAACACTCCCTTTTGGAAAGAGTTGTATATCCACGGCTGAAAGGACTTGCAAGATTTTCATTTCCATGTTGACAAATTTATCTGCATGGATGAACTATACTTCAAGAAGAGGAAGTTCGGGCCTAGAGGAGAGGGAGGAAGGCCGAACTTCAGACGAAAGCTCCCGGAAGCGACTCAGAGGAGATCGAGGTGGGAAGACTCTAACACCAACTCGGTTGCCTTGAACAATCCCATCTCGTATGTGTATGCTGTCGCAAAAGAAAGGGTCAATAACTTCACTGTCTCGTTCAAAGCCAAAAATTGTCCTGAACCTCATCCCGGAGGTATATACTGCGAGTTCCATAAAACCAACAGGCACAAGACAGACGAATGCAAGGTCTTAGACGGGATTATCCAGAAAATAATTTGGGAGGGGCACCTGAAGGAGTCTGTATCAAATAGAGCAGCACTAGCTCAACGTGGATGAGGACATTGGAAGGTTTCAGTAAATACGATAGGAGTCACTATGGGGGAAAATAACCTAGATTTGGGGCATCCCATGAACCGAATCAATGTGATTCATGGGGGACCTTACCCTGCCGGAAGCTTTCCGAAAGCCAGGAACAAATACGTGAAAGAAGCCTTGGAGGGAATATTCTCCATCCAAGAGGAACCGTCATTGAAAAGCGCGCGTTATGCCCCTGAAATGCATAACCTCGTGATCTCTCCAGAAAAAATAAAGAAAGGGGTCTGTCACCCACATAACGACCTCCTCAAGATAACGGCGTAGATAGGGATTTAGGTCGTTTCTAAAATATTGGTGGATAACGGAAGCATTGTATATGTCATCTTCAAGCATGCCTTCGATCAGATGGGCATTTCCGAAAAGAAGCTGGAGCCAAGCAACGAACTGATTTTCGGGTTCAACAATAAAGGGTCAACTCCGATGGGTCAAATCAACCTCTTGGTTCAGGTAGCGTTATCCCCTCTCCATAGGACTTTCGAAACTCTCTTCGTCATGATTGATCAGCCATCCTATTACAGTGCCTTCTTCGGACGACCGACTTTAGAGGAGATGGATGCCTTCCTTTCCTCCAAATATCTCATGTTAAAATTTCTGATCAAACAAGGATGGGGTACCATCTTGGGAGAACGGTTTAACTCCCGAGAGTTGTACTTTGCAACAGTAAAAAAATGCAAGACGGAGTATTCTTCGTATTTTGATTCTTCTGCTATTTTTATGCCTTTAGATAAGGGACTCTTACATCCCTCATTTGAAGCCAAGATAAAAATAAATAAGACTGACAAATGCAGTAATGATAGGTACACTTCTCTGAAAAGGAAGAGAAAAGGTCCAATGAGGTGAACTTGACTAAAAAAGGAGAAAATATCGTAGATTTAGACTTTAGAGGAGACATCGAAAGGATCAAACCAATAGAAGAGGTAAATATTGACCCGAAGGGTAAATTGAAGGTCATCAACATGGGGAAAAAGCTAACGGAAACTCTCTGAAGCGACTTAATCTGCTTCCAACAGCTCAATAAAGACGTTTTCCCCTGGACCTATTCAAACATGGTTGGTATCGCTCCTTTAATCGTGAGCCATGCCTTAAACATCGACCCTTCAATAATCCCGATCTGGCAGAAGAAGACACAATGTAATAGGGACCGGATTGAAGCCTTGAAGAAGGAAGTCAAAAGGCTGGAAACTAACGGGTTTATTCGAGAGGTCCATTACCCGAAATGGTTAGCCAATCCCGTGCCAGTGAAGAAGTCCAACGGGAAGTTACATGGATGACTCCCATAAAGGACTACCTCTTGGAATGGACATTATCCCTTAGTAAGAAAGATGCAAGAAAGATAAAACACCAAGCTCCCACATTCATAATAATAGATGGTGTACTTTATAAAAAAGGACACTCACTTCCTTATCTAAGTTTTGTAAGTTTCAAAGTTGGACTCAGCATATTAAAACAAACTCACGAAGGATGGTGTAGGGACCATTCCAATGGGGTTAAACTGGCCAAAAGGGTCATGCGACAGGGTTATTATTGGCCATGGATAGTTAGTCAAGTGGTCGAATACGTCAAGAGATGTGAAAATGTTAGAAGTACTCTGAGGTACCACGACTTCCCCCACCAACCTAACCACTATATCGAGCCCCTGGTCTTTCGACATATGGGGGTGGATTTGATTGGGCCCTTTCCACTCACTAAGAGAGGAGCTAAGTATGCCGTAGTAGCTATTGACTATCTCACCAAGTGGGTGGATGCGGAACCCCTTTCAATTATCACATCCAAGAAAGTGTTAAGATTCATAATAAAGAATATTGCTACCTGCTTCAGGATCCCCCATAAGATCATATCGGATAACGGAACACAATTTGAAAATGAACAATTCACCCGATTCTGCGAGAAAAATGGAATCATCAAAAGTTTCTCCTCAGTGGCCCATCCGAAAGCTAACGGAGTTGTGGAAGCTGCAAATAAGACAATTAAGATGATCCTTAAGAAACGTCTAAATCAGGCCAAAGGAAATTGGGTAGAGGAGTTGCCTCTAGTGCTATGGGCATACGGGACTTCCACCAAAACAGCTACGGGACACACCCACTTTTCCTTGACATATGGTTGCGAGGCTAAGATTCCGGTTGAGGTTGAAGTTCCGTCGCACCGAAGGATAGCGTATGCATTTGACCCCAACCAGGAATTAAGAAAAGAATCATTAGACTTGATACAGGAACTAAGGGATGAGGCTGCAATCAGAACCGCCGAATACCAAAGAAGGAACACAAAATATTACAATTCGAAGGTAAAAGCTAGGACCTTTTCTAAGGGTGAATTGGTACTATGAAAAGTAATGACTAACACCAAAGATCCGGCTAATGGTCCTCTCGGTTTAAATTGGGAAGGTCCCCTAATTGTCCATCAAGAAGTCATACCTGGCACATATCGGCTATGTATGCCTAACGACGATCTTGTTCCAAGGACATGGAACGCGGAACATTTAAGGCCATATTTTCCAACCACAAAAGAATATAGGACAAGATCTTTTCCCTAAGAAATCTTCATACAACTAGGGGCATGGAAACCCTCTCAGTAGCTCATAAGAAACCCAAAAGTGGTCAAGCTGAAAAAAGGGATTGAATCCCTCCTCTTCGCCGAAATGGCTGAAGCGAGGCATCCCCTTAAGGGGATGATTGTGTTAGTCTTTTTCCTTACCCAAACCAGAGGGGGAAGGGTTAAAGAATCGAAAGAGTAAGCCGCCGTTTCACACCAGAGATGGTCGTGGCAGTACATCTAAAAATTAGCACGCCCTACATCTGCTCGCAGAACAATACGCCCCGCCTCTGCTCGAACTAAGCGTGTCCTACCTCTGCTTGCAGAAGAGCACATCCTACCTTTGCTTATGTTCCGCGTTACCCGCAGAAGGGAGCGCAAACCCCTATTATCGCCTACGATGGTCAAGATAGGGCACCCCTTGGAGGGGGATGGCGTATAAGCCTCTATCAGTGCCTACGATGGTATGTGTAAAGCATCAAAAGAGAAACCTTTGTTCTGTGCCTACGATGGCCCCGTCTAAGTTTCTAAGCCCCTATCATCGCCAATGATGGTCAAGATAAGGTGCCTCCTGGAGGGAGGTCGGGTAATTCCTTGGGCCCTGCTTATGGATAAGCTAGCCAAGCGCTCCGGACATACAGGCCCAGAGAGTAGCCAACTAAGCACGTACATCCTTTGCTTTGACAACAAAAGCCCAAGGAGAGGCTCAAGAAGCACGTACCATCTCTGCTTCCCAAATCAAATCTGAAGGGGATATTCGCTCCATTAATAACGGAGGAGGTTCTGGTTCTCTATGCTAATACCCGAATCTAGGTCTATTGGGCGCTCTATTAATACTGGAGGAGGTTCCGATTATCTATACTAATACCCGAAACTGAGTCGATTCGGCACCCTATTAATACCGGAGGAGGCTCGGGTTCTCTATACTAATACCCGAATCTGGGTCGATTCAGTGCTCTATTAATACCGAAGGAGGTTCCGGTTCTCAATACTAATACCCGAATCTGGGTCGATTCGTTGCTCTATTAATACTGGAGGAGGTTCCAGTTATGTATACCAATACTCGAATATGGGTCGATTCGATATACTATTAATACCAGAGGAGGTTCCCGTTCTCTATACTAATACTCGAATCTGGGTGGATTTGGCTCTTCAGTAAGGCTGGAAGGGTTTCCAGGCCTCAATATAAAAACACCCAAATCTGCATGGCTTTGGCTCTTCATTAACACTGGGAAGGTTCCCGGCCATCAACCTTTAAGTTCTCGAATCTGGACGGATTCAGATCTTTAATCTTGATTTGTCCGAGCTTGGATAGTGTTCGACTCAACATCATCGTCAGAAAAGGTTTTCGATTTTCCATCAAAGCCTGAATCTAGGTTACTTCATTCTCCTACAAGGCATCGAAAATAGGTCTCTTTGACAAGACCTGTGGCATAACTTAACATGGGAAGATAATTGGCAAGCAAATAGGCGAAGGCCAGGTGAAAGAAGCTTGACTTGGAAAGTCGAAGTCATCCCTTCGCTAAAGGGGGGCAGACGTTACTACCAAAATGGTCTTGAGCACAAGACGGTAGGTGAAGGGATGTCAAATGAATATAAGGAAAGAATGAGGAACTCGAGAGCATCTCAGGCCGATACCCCCTCTTGAGAAAAGGCACCCGAAACCTACCAGGTATCGGCAAGGGTTCATCCGACTGGATCTGTCCGCCAAGAATCAACCGATGGATACCAACACATTAAAGGAGGAAGAGTATCGGATCAGAGCATAAATATGGTTTGAAATCAACCCTCGTAGAATAGCTCCATGGATATAGAAAGGGGTTACTTTCATAAGTAACACGAGTATCACCGAAAGCTACCCTCCAGAGAGCCAAACCGGAAGGCTAAACCGAGACTCAAGTAAGGATACGGGCTGCTCGAACTAATCCACTTAGTACCTGAACCATTGACGGTTCTAAATCGGCATACATTTGCGTACGACATGAGAGCGGGCCCCTCCAAGTACCCACGATAAAGCCGAAAGCCTACATCCGAAAGCCCACAACGAAGGACTGACATTGAGAGCATTCTCTAAGAAATCCAAAATGCCTCCACGATCTGTCACGGCAACAAGCCCCCTTCCATCTAGGAGAGACCCCAATTCACCCGGAGCCATCATTTCAAATAACTATAATCGGCACCACGAGGAGGACCGATAGGCCGATGCCCGAAACCCAGAAAAAAGTGGCCAACAGGAATTGTTCAGGCCCAACAACCTACTAATAGAAAGATTCCGGATTCTCTATAAATACGACCCTAGATACTCCGCAATGGGGGACAAACTTTTCATTTCTCAATTTAGCTCCTTCTTTCTCAAGGAGAGCAAATCATCAATTCCAGTAATCTATCTGCAATCTTTAAATGGAGAATTCCGAGTCCCATATGTCTTGCAATTTGATTGTCTTGTGGTATCATAATGATGAAACAGGGAGTTAACACTAACCTTTCTGATGAGAAGACCAGTCAAGGTGCTACAGTAGCGGAAGAAGGGAACTTGATAGAAATATGAATTCCCCTTCTCCTCACCTTACGGAGCCGCCATGATTGATCCATACCCTCATGCCGAGCCTAACGCTTCTCAAACATTGATGCGAGAAAATCATATATGAATTCCTAGCTCGACCTCCGTTATAATTCAGACTCCTCCCCCAGGAAGATCTAATACAAAGGAGTCATCGAAGTTAGCGAATATTGCAATGCTTTCATCAATGAACTTAGGGGAGGCGTTAGCCTATTTTCTTCTTATTGAAATACATAGTGCAGTTGTCGTGGCCTAGAAACCTACCCATCCTAGATTCAGGATCATTTCCCGAGAATTCTGAGTCATGACCATGGCAAATTTCATGAATACACACATTAAATTCTGTAATTCAGGCATTGACAAAAAATATCGTTAATGAGACCACTTTGCTAATGATTATTCAAAACCCGTCTTTTGTCGTTATTATAAAAGTTAGGACCATCATATTATCGCATACCTTGTACTCCAAAATAAAAGAACGAAGTGATCCTTCTCGACTAAGGTACCTTTTCCTCTTTCATAGTTCTTTTGCCATTTTTCATAATTATCTTTTTTGAGATTTATTTGATCAAAGTCAAGAGGGTTTATGGACACTTTGTTCTTAAATTTCATAAGTTAAGAATTTACATATTACCTTGAGTTTTCGTTACCCATTTATTTTGCTATTAAGACGTCTTTAGCTTTTTTGGTAATGGTTAAGTGTTCTCTATTGCTTTGAGGTATCACTTGTTTCAAACAAGTAATTTTGTGATAACCCGAAATCCGACAGACCGATTTTTTTTCCAAAATTCTAATATATCGAAATTCGTATTGGTTTGTCTAGTATCTTGCAGAAAGACAGAGATAATAAACATATCAGAGCTCGGAAAACATCTCACAGTGGAATGGAACAAATTATAATATAATCAGATATAGCCATACCCAGATAATAATACCGCCTAACCAGTATCCAAAGCTATCATATCTCTACCTTAAATCTAACCTGTGAGTTTTTTATGAGGAGAGGATCGGAACACAAGTTCTGATGACTGGATTTAAACTATACATTCTGGATAACCTTACATATACCATTCAGTTACATTTTCTTATTTATTAGGTTACTTGTGTTAACAACACTCAAGTCTTACACACGCGTAATGCCCATCAACTCCCTAGTAGATTAACCTAATATAGTATAAATATAGCTACCCCCAATATTAAGGTACACCACATAGTACCCCACTCACACGGTCGCCACCGTAATGCCACAGAAATATATGCAGTCCTTCATCGTACGCCGAAACGATGTATGGATCTGTATATAACAATGCTACGTTCCACATAGAATAACCATCGCCATGCTACGTAAGCATATGGAATACCATCTTCAAACCATTCGATCGACTCAGATTCCATCGTAGAGTAATGCCCTAGAGTCTACGATACACCACCGGGAGCAGACATGCATGTATCTAGACTTTCTTATGTACATATTGTCAATCGTACCCGATGCCTTAACCATTATGATACACCATCCGAAAAGGCATGCATGTATCTGCATGTATTCTACTATGCACCAATTTCCGTAACAGGGTTGTACAAGAAACACGGAACTCGGTCAGGAGCTTTTCAGATAACTGTATAAGCAGATGCTATGGTCTGCATTTTCACAGTGGCTATGGTCCCACTAGACCCCTCCCTCAGCTAGTGACAGACAAATAGATGAGAGCTAGTGACATGGCCCTAAAAACAACAAACAGCATCCTAATTGGCATGTCACACAACCAAAGCCTTGATAGTGAAAGTTCGATGGTTTGTAGGTTTATTTCCCCATCTTTCCACATCACGCATCACACATCACGCTGACTGTCGATGATAGGTAACCAACGTTTACTATCAATCAGATGGTTCGTCCCGCCTACGGTAAACAAATGAGATGGTCATAACACGCCTAGTCACAGGGCAATAAGATCGTCGAATCACTTATGCTACCCTACAGCCTTTTGACTGCCCCCTCTTGTGGTAGTCAAGGTATACTCATAGGTGGTAATGCGCAGAGCCAACCCCTGTAAGCACAGCCTAAACGCTGTCACCACACAGAGGACTACCAGGAGTACCCTCCACGTCCCAAAGTCGCGTTCCTCCACTTTTAGTCCTTCGGAGCCAGCAGAATATCAATAGAGCAACAGGAAAAATAGGTAGAATAATCAAACGGACGTGCGCTCCTTTCATATCACATGACACCATGATGATCTACCCCGTTGGGTTATTCACCTTCAAACGTAAGACTGGTCCAAGTGCCTCTGGTTGATGTGTTATTAGACCCTATATCTAAACATTTAAGTACGCGCTTGCTCTAACTCATCAGATTTCTGGTTAACTTGGTCAATTCATACTAACTTCTTATTAAAGTTATCAAGTTCCTCTTTCTTATTAATTTCAGTTATATAACTTAACCAATTTAAGTTCATTAATAAGCTTTCAACCTGTTATTCTTATCAGCGGATTCTAGATTTCAGGTTTATAGACAACATGTTCTTCTTGTCAGCAGGATCAGATTCTTAGGCTTACACATTACTTAATTTATAATTAAGTACAACTCATTACATTACATAAGTTTTCTCTTCTTCCCTCTACTTATTAAAAATAAAGATTTCTGGCATCCAGATTTACAGATTACTTAATTTATAACTAAGTACAACTTATCTTATTACATAATTTGTTTCATCTTCTCTATCATTTATTACAACCTAAGTTATGTTTCCACTTGTCCCTAGGACAAGCCTACCTATTATCTTTCCTTTTCCCATTCAGGTTTATTCATAATAGGTTATCATCATTCCCCGTTCATTCCAATTCTCTTACTATTGTAGGATTCACTCATTTCCATTAGTTACAATTAATGCCATTTATTTATATCTTGTTATATACGTATATTCATATATATATATATATATATATGTTTATGCACCAGGCCTCTCACATTAAGTCGACCACTTTTGGATGCTCGATTTGTCGGGCGGTTCCGGGCAGACTTCTACCACAAGTTGACTTAACCTCGTGTCTTAGCACCATTATATGCATGTTTACGCATCAGACCCCTCACATTAAATTAACCACTTATGGATGCTAGATTTGTCGGGCGGTTCCGAGCAAACTTCTATCACAAATTGAATTGAACCTCCTGTCTAGCTGCGGTTACAATTTTCTATTTACTATAAATTTAGGCATATTTATTCTTCCAAATTTTACTTTCATTCTTATTTACAATCTTTTGGTATAATAGTACTCTTAAAAAATATTCATGTTCAATGTAAAATTCATAATTATAGCATTCAGAGAAATTCCTAATTCAAACAGATGATTAATGGAAACATGTCTTAAACAATAGAAATGTTCTCAGCAGATTTGTTTTCAATCACCACAATTATTCCCAATTTCACTGCAACTTAACTTACAATATCCAATTAACAGGTTATTAGATCAGGTCTGTAAAAAATAGTAGTCCTTTCCACATATTCTAACAGGTTTATACATTTTAGCAGATTTACATTTCAGTAGATTTATATATTTTATAAGATTTTACATTTCAACAGATTTATACATATTAACGGGAATGCCAAATGATGGATATACCATTATCAAAAAGTATAGCTTAAACCCACTCACCTAATAGCTTTCTAATTCATGAATCTGTCCAGACCTAGAATTCCATGGCTTTCCTAACTGAATCTAGAACATAAATAACCATGGACTCACAATTCTTAGACTAAAAGAAAAGGGAAGAAAAAAGAGAAACCTAAATTGACCAGATCTAAGAATTTACCCCACTTCGATCAGAATTTTGAACACCAATTTGCAGATATACATTCTTTTCCTCCAGATCTTAAGTAAGAATTTCCTAAGACTAATTATTTTATTTTCTGAAGATTTTTGAGGAGGAAGAAGAATGGCAGAGTCTAGGCAGCGTTTCAGAAAATATAAGATTTAGATTAGGCTCTGCTAGTCTACTTATAGGTGCTTAGCAACGGAATGGTCTGAAAACAGTCCACGTTCGCAGAATGAACCTGCCCAGATCATGGGTGGGTCGACCCCAGGTCAACCCTAGGGTCGACACACCTTTGTATGGGTCGACCCATGGGTCGACCCCGGGGGTGGTGTGGGTCGACCCCTAATGAGTCAATTTCCCGCCCTGTTTTCCCACTGTGTACATTTTGGTTTTCTAGATTTATTTATTTATGTATGATCTCATTATATGTATACAAACTTCTAATGCCTATAACTTCTTTATAGGTTATCCGTTTTATGCAAACTTGGGGTCTATTTAAACCAGACTTATGAGACGAACGCAATAGTGATGCCGGTTCCACTTGATTCTGTATATTTAATTAAGTTATTTCCAATTATTATCTTCAAGTATGGTTATAGTGTATCAAATTTTGTCTTTTCAATAGAATAAGGAATTTAATTAAACGTCTTGGTAAAATCAGGTGGGTTGCAACACTTGCGTTTACTTCATCGGTTAATTTCTAGGCTTAGTCAGTTGAGATTTGATTTCATTTTTTTTATGAAATCCCAGGATCATGTATGTTTATTTAGTTGTCTCATATGTTGTGTATCTTTATATACATCCTTGAGAGATCTCGTGTGTTGTATATCTTCACATACAACCTCGTTGATCATTTTCATTTGAGGTCATGTGTTGTGTTTCTTTATATACATCATTGAAAGATATCGTGTGTTAAATATCTCTATATGCATTCTAATTGATCATCTTTGTTTGTCTTATGTGTTGTGTATCTTTATATACATCCTAGAGAGATCTCGTGTATTATATATCTTTATATACATCTTCTTTGATCACCTTTGGTTGTCTCATGTGTTGTGTATCTTTATATGCAACCTTGACAGATCTCATGTGTTGTATATCTTTATATACATCCCCGTTGATCATTTTCGTTTAAGCTCATGTATTGTGTATCTTTATATGAATCCTTGAGAGATCTCTTGTGTTGTATTTCTTTATATTCATCTTCATTTGATCTCATGTGTTGTATATATTTATATACATCGATGTTGATCATTGTTTTTACGGTGTGAAACCACCATGTCGGCGAGACGAAACGCTTAGTGAGGTGTGGAGCCACCTCATTGCAGGATGAAACACTTAGTTAGATTCCTTTGTGGTGTCAGACCACCTTGTAGAGTGACAAAAAGTTCCGTGTGATGATTTGCAACCTTGTGGTAAACAAGATTAGTAATGACCCGCATTGTCAGAGGTATTATAATTAATTTATTTAATTATATAAATAGTGATTTAGGGAATTAAATCATCGTTAATTAAATTATAGTGAATATTTAATTAAATTAAAAAATAGAATAATATATTTAATTCAGAAATAATCAAAAATATTGGAAATCACAACATTCTATGAACTCGGTCGTCCCTAAGATTTAATTCAGCTTAGAGTTGAATTATATTGACGAATATATTCAATCGACGTCAGTTTGAACGTAGGATTTTAATATAATTAAAATAGAGCTCGAAATGGCGTGGCAGTTCGCTAATTGGCGATTTGAACTTCAACTGAATATACAGGATTCGTTTTAAATCGGATTTCTGTTAAACAAGAAACGTGTGGAGCTGGTGGAGTATATCTTTCTAGTGGAAGAGAGAAATAAGGATTTCGTCGTGTAGATTTTGAGATATGTCCAAATCAAATTTTATAAAAGTCGTTGTGAAATTCCTTTATAATTTATAAAGGAATTATTTATATTTTAAAAAAGAAATTTCAATATAAATTGAATATCGGGTTGACCCAGATTTGAGATATCAGTAGAGCTGTATGGTATTACACTGTGAATATATACGATAATATAAAATTATTAATATTTTATTTAATTATATTTAAATATATTTATATATTTAAATGGGTCATTCAGAGCTTTAAAAATAGCCGGTTTTGCAAACAACCTCAGAATTCGACGAAACTAATTTTGTTGGATCCGCAATGTCAAATTATGGTTAGATTTCCAATTTCGTGATTTTTATAGTCACTGTGTGGTCATACGGATTTTTAGAGTTAGAAACAGTCAATATTACGACAGTTAAAAATACGCTGTGTGAGCATACAGTGTCGGAATTCGACGAAACCAGTTTCGTTGGGACCGAAATGTCGAACTCTAGCTATATGTCAATTTTCATGATTTATAGGTGACGTGTGTGATCACACGGATTTTTAAAGGACAAAAATGAATATAAAAAGGTAAAATAAAAATATCTTAACCTATATACAAGGCCAAAAACAAGCCACATTACATCCTTCTCAGCCACAAACAAATCGCGCCCCTTATAAAACCAATTTCCAAGCCGCCATACTCAGAAAACAATTCGCAGCAAAATAAAAATGCGAAACCATCCTCTTGTGAAATTCAAGGAAAAATCAAATACATTCCTATAAATCAATATACACATATGGTTGAGATCGGGAGAGCATCCTCTACAATCTGGTCTCGGTTTTACTGAACTCGACGTCGATTTTGGTTTGTTGGGTTTTAACAGAAAATTAGGGTTCGGAATTTCTTAATATTGGATGAGTTTTGATTTATTTCAACCTTAGATTTGGGTTGAGGAGGTTAAAATGAGGTGATTGGTGTTATTTTAGGGATGCTCGGTTTTGGATTTTGGGATTCGATGTTTTCCTGCAGCCGACGATGGTGGAGGACGGGTTTTGG
Source organism: Allium sativum (assembly GCA_030737875.1). NCBI lineage: Eukaryota > Viridiplantae > Streptophyta > Magnoliopsida > Asparagales > Amaryllidaceae > Allium > Allium sativum. The sequence goes on from CM060926.1 coordinate 406,560,787, forward strand.
TGGAGGAGTTCGAGAGTGGCGTTGATGGTATTGGTAGGAAGAGAGTTCGAAGAGAAAACTGTTGGTGAAATCCGTTTGAAGAACGGTGAAGTAATCGTGGAGTTTTGATCGGTTAAAGATTGGAAAATGGTGTGGAGTTAAGAAGCAGGTCACGGACGTTTTAGGGAGGAAGAAGGAAGGGTTGGAGCGAGTCTTCTTTTCTTAAGTGGATGGGCTTTTCGTTTGGAATCACGAACCGTCAGTCACGGTGGGACCGTATGGACGGGAGCGTCACAATGAAACTGACTAGGAGTGAATTGGGGCTTGTTACAATTTATGGCAAAATAAATTGTCCGTCTGAATCGAGCGATGGTTATCGTTATTAACGATGAACGTCCAATGTGAGTAAAACTCGCCAAATCTGAATAGTTTATATTTTCAGTTGTATTCTTAGAACTGTTAAAAATTGTCTGTTTGACTTTGTGTTGACTGTTTGATTGAACTGCTAGTCAGTTAGTTGAATTTCTATATTTGATTCTGTTTAACATAATATTTCATACGGACTGAAAGAGATGTTATCTATATTGTTTAACATCTGTGATGCAGGGTAACAGGTTGGAGGAATCCAATTGGATTCCTCAACGTATAATTTACCGTTTTCATATATTGTGATATATGTTGTGGTATAAAATCTGTTGTTGATTTGGTATGCTTGAATGATATTGATCATTGTTATTCGATATTTTAAATATCATAAAAAGACCCTGTGATGTAAAAAGGGATATTTCAATGTATATTGAAATAAAGGAATTTTATAAAATCAACCGATTTTATAAAAGGAAATAATTTGAAAATAAAGCATTTATAAAATCATAGGATATTATAAAGGAGAATATTTATTTAGAAAATAAATGGAATTGTAAAAGGAACATTTATTTAGAAAATAAATAGGATAAAAGGAAATTAACGAGATAGGAAAGAGTTAGTCGATAAGAAGTTAATCAAATATAGTTTATTTGAAGAAGTTAGTCAAACGTAGTTATTCAGAATAAGTGCCATTTAGCACGACTGCTAGCATAATTCGCAGGGCTGTAAATAGCCTACGGCGATCGGATGTTTCTTGAGGGAATCCGGCATAACCATTGTGATCGCTGCGATCTAGAGTCAAGCGAATGGAGTTAAAGAAATAGAATTAAGCAAAATTAGAAACTGACTAGAGATTAGTAAGTTGAATGGTTTCCTGAGTATCGATCTGATGTTGGTTTCGGGCTTTGGGGTTTATACTTAGAAAATCATTCTCATACTAGTTTATAGTTAGGGACTGATAGTTGTGGAAGAATAGTGATATGTAAATAACAAATGGAAATGTTTTCCAGTGTTAATAACGTATATTTTCTAAAACATAGAAAATAAGGAAATGTGAAAATATATATATGCTTTAATGATTGGATCGATATTTCCATTTGGAAATAAGATCATTGTGTGTACACGAACATGTTTTCATTTGATAGTTAAATCATCGACTATCAAAGTTTTGACCATTTTACGTTTTTAATATGGAGAGACCGGTTGGATTATTATCCAAAGAACCACTTTGTATTGGCATAAGCGTTGCGAATAATTTATGCCAAAGATAATTGAGGACGGAGTAAAGTGCAAGGGTTGTTGTATAAGTCTTAGATAACAGCGACTAAGATGGATATACTGAATAGTGCCTTCGGTTTGTCCAGCCCCAGGACAACTTGTATGGACGAAGGTCTGACAGAGTATATCTGGTAGATCACGTAAGCTGATCGTTTCAAACATATTTACGTTGGCGGCGGAGGAATTCGTTTCTCTTAGCTTTATACCCGTGGTATTTTTGGCAAAATCATTTTGTGATTTAGAGGGTATGACGATGTGACATTCTAAGTGAATGAAGATGTGGTATGTGAAAAGATAAGCGTCGCTTCTAGCCTCACATCCAGTAAATGACAGAAATCGGGCAGGCAGCATGGCTAAGTCGGTCGCACCGAAGTAGGGTGTATAATCACCTATCTAGAGAATATTCATTTGCTTCTTTAATCTATCAATGTTGTCCCATATATATATATATATACACGGGAACGGTTGCTGATCCTAACTGTTGGTGATGTACATTCGATACACTCAAGCGAAATGAGTGGTCGGTCATGTGTGGCTGAGTTGCAAGATGTTCTTGTTGAACTCCAGTGTATCGGTCCTAGAGTACACTGATCGGAAGGTGGTTCCATACCTTGTCATAGTTGGAAATCCATTACCCAATACGTGCTTGCGGTTTTGATTGTATACTATATATGTTGTACGTGAGATGAAAGCGTTTCTGCTAGATGATTAATATATTGTGGCTGATAGACATTATTATAATATCAAAAGGTTTTTGATATAAAGATATTTTGGATTCTCATAAGGGAAAAACCCGTTCCGTTATACGGCGTGGTCTTATGAGATATCGTTTACATGTACAAACTGTTTTAGACTGTTTTACGCATACCAGTCCCATGACCGACCCGGAGTTTATTTTGTTTTGTTTCCCTAAACTCTTGGGTGCCTAAATTTGTACGGGCAGTCAAGTAGTCGGGATTTACAGATATACTTGAAGAGCTGGAGCAGGAGGCTTCAAGATCATATAGCTATAGTTTATTTCTGCTGTGTTATAAGTGTTGTACTCTGATAGGTGCTATTGTATACATAATTGTTATATTTCAAAGTTTTGTTATATATTGTATGTTATTCGTTCCGCTGTGAGATTCGTGATACTCTGATGATGTAAGTTCTTTTTTTCTTCTTCTATTCTAAGTTTCTATCTTATCTTTCCTCACCCTCTATCTTCTTTCTATTAATTTCTTAAATTTCCAGTACAATTTGAGATTGGACTTGTGTTATTTGGTCTGCTCAAATTGGTCCGGATTTTCAGGTCATTACAGTTGGTATCAGAGCTTAAGTTAAGAATTACCTTGGCTTTGTGGCGTGACTCGATAGAGATAGGGTTAGTAATACCCTAGATTGAGTTGAGAGTATATATATGAGTGCGTATTTGTATTTGATATAAAAATGGTTTTATGTTGTGGAGATTCATTGGTTGAGTAGTTTATGAATTCTAGTCGATCAGTTTGATCCACTGTATCGGTAGGAGTAAATAAACACTTGAATACGATGGACCGACACAGTATGGATATGTGATGTATTATCATATATAGGATGTGTTGGTAGTAATTATAATCAGATAAGATTATAAAATGTGAAATGGTCATATATAACCAACTAGAATTTATACAAGTGAATTATATGAAATTGAAATGAATTGAATCTGAATTTAGATCAGAATTGTAATTTAAAATCCCAGAAATGGGAAAGTGAAGCGACCCGAAACTTCCCCGGTCTCCGAAGAGATGAGAAAGAATGAATTACTGTGAGGACAAGACAAATCAGAACGCAGACAAAAGAACATTTCATTGTATATTACAACAATGCATCAGATTACAAGAATATACAGAGTATAAATGAATAAATATTACATAGAAATATCAGAGATTTAAATTACATTTAAATACATAGCAGCGGAAAATAATACAATACACAACTAGAAGAGATATACGGATACAAAGCTTTCCGGATATCATTCCAGCTGTAAACCAGGATCCTGTGAATATAAATCCGCAAAACCAAAACTACTAGCTGCCCGTGTCAAAATAGGGGCACCCAGAGTTTAGGTTAAAACAATAAACTCCAGGTCAGTCATGTGACTGGTGTTAGAACTAAAACAGTTAATCTTTATTTTTAAAGTTAGGTAAATCAAGGGACCACGCCGTATAACACGGAACGGGTTTCCTCCCAAGAATACCAGTGCATAAAACAAACAGCGCAATGCTAAATAAAGAAAAATGAAGCTGTTATAAGACCCAGGTCCTATCACACAATGCAACGCAAGCCGGGGGATAGGGTTTTCGCTTATAACAGCCAAAGAATGCTTGATATGTTTAAAATAAATCATTTGACACTATTATATGTGCATAGTGCATAAAACAACTTCAAATCATAAGTATCAATCATAGACGACATGGGTACCATATATCATGTCGCCATACTAGTTCTACAATTAAAACCGCAAATGTCACGTATTTGGAAATTGGATTTCCGTCTGTGAACCGAGGCCAGGGATCGTCCTCTACCGATTCGTGACTCTCTAGCCCGAGCCACAGGATCAGAGCTCGAGTGACCCTTGGAGCGACAGGGCTGGTCCACCGATGTGGATTAAAATGCCTGAACACTATGTTTCCCCGCCCTTTGGGGCGTAAATGAGCCAACGAATGACTCCATCGGACCCGGATCGTCTGATCAAACCGAGGCGCCTCGCAACAGCAACAACCACACAGGTGAAAAGTATATAAATGTCAGGGCTGGTAGGTCACTAACACCACCCTAGCGAGAAAGAAACGCATGCCCTCCCTGAGGTCCTCTCCCGTTTTTGGTTCACAACCGAGGTGCGAAACTTGCGAAGTAAACGTTACACAAAGCTATGCCACAAAGGCCTTGCTTCGATCATCACCACAAGACTTTGCTTTTCAACAGAAGCCTCGATCAATTGCATCTTAGCTTGCCACACAGGCAATTCACTCCATGCGTTTGATATCCATCAATATATAACCCCTGAGCTCGTACGTCTCAGAAGGGCGTTAAGCAAGAGAATAAATTCTCCGCCGCCAAACAGATATATATTCAATAGAGATCAATCACACGGACTAAAATACAATGTCAGACACACAGTCCATTTACAAGTTCGCTCTGGGTCTGAACGAAACCGGAGGCACCTAGTACCCCGCATATCCATCGATCTCCAAGTACGTCTGGCCGATCACCAACTGTTTCCATCTTCTTGGGTGTACAGCCCAATCAAGATCATCAGTAATCACCCAAACGACGTGAAGACTTCCGGTCTTCGACCACCATCTTCATCTTCGACTTATCGTCGTATCAGTTATTCAGAATGGGATAAACCAGGTCTTCCCGAATAACTCACGTATATTTTAAATAAGTGTTACACAAACACAACATACGCCTCATTCCAATTCATCAGTCACTAACTGTAAATTAATCAAGAGAATAATTCCCCAAATATTAACCCTGAAGGCCGAAACCAACATCAGATCAATATCCAGAAAACCATTCTGCTTGGCTAACCGGCAGTTAGTTTCTAAATTTCACATTCATAGGGAAAGGTTCCCATTAATTTTATCAAAGATAAATTCTTTATATTTATTCTTTAATCTATTTTTGAATATCATTTCAAACTAGTCGGGATTAGCGAACCTTACCGAAGTAATCATTTATTTTGATTTCCCAATCCCAACCTATTCATCCCATGAAGTAAAACTGGTAATACTTCGTATCTAACACCACAGTGTTATCGGTAAATTCAATTACCATTTCACGTTCAAATCTAATTAAAGATTTAACTATCGCCTGGAGTAAAACTGGTGATACTCCCTTCTCGATCCTTTCAATCTAATTAAAGATTCATTAAAACTCCATTTAGTTTTAATCTTTAACTGGGTTAAAGAATCAGTTTCATTTAAAACACAGTTCACGATAAACCCAAAATCACATTCATTAATTATCGGGTTAAAGAACAAGTGTTATTTAAAACACTGTTCACGATAAACCCAAAAATCAATATCGATTCAATTACAATTAAATATTATTTAATTGGTATACTTCATTAAATCTAAATAAAAAGATTTAATCTTTTCTCAACTGGGTTCAAGAACAGTGTTAGTGAAGACACCATTCACGACAAACCCAAATCACATTTGATATTCAATACAAGGCTCTGAATAGAAAATATATCGGCTTATATTCAATATCAAATTCTACAATTAACAAATGTCGTATTGGAAATAACGATATAAATATATATCTTTCAAATTTCCATAACAACATCTGTATAATCATGAATTCCAACATCGAAATATTCTGAAGACAATTTCGATTCAAATCCACTCCAATGCAATCATTGGAAATTCTGGTTATTTTTAAAAGCCATCTCTAATCCAGTTTATTTATTTTAAAAATAAATATAATTATAATTCTAGTTCAAAACTAGCTCATTTCGATAAAAATCTATTTTTATCTTTTCAAATATGGAGTTTTTCATCCCAATTCTTTCTAAATCATTTCTTATGATTTTACACAAATTATTCCAATTTTTAATAATTTTATCAAGGCCCGTACAGTCGATTTCCATCAACGGTCATCGAACTGCACTTTCAGCGACCTTTTTGAAATTTGATTTGGACATAAATCCAAATCCAACTGTTAGATTTCAATTTTCTAATATTCGTTAGAAAGCTCCTTTCGATACGAACCCAATGGTTCCAGTTTCAGGAGAATCCGACGGTCGGATCTCCCGTAATATTCGTTCGAAGTTAATGGTCGAAATTCGCGAACTGCCGCGGCGCGGCGCGTTCTATTCAAGCCATTTTATTATATATATAATATATATTTCGTCGATTTCTATTTAAAACGAATTATATAGATAGTTTTAAATTCTTTTCAAAAACAATTTCAACTTCCATTTCAATCTAAAGCAAAATTGAATTCTTCTTTATAAATTCGTTTTAAAATTCATTTCTATTCAATTCAAATTGGTTTTCTATTCGATTCAATTCAAATTGGTTTTCTATTCGATTCATTTCGAAATCGTTTTCAATTCAATTCATTTCAAAATGAATAAAATCGATATAAATATCGTTCACGTCAAAATGGTGTCAATCTAATCAACTCGGCTTCATATATTTCTATTTTCAAATATTCTATTTCAAATATTTCTTTTTCAAAATAGTTTTTATTATCAAAATATTTCGTTCAACACATGACTAATCTCAACGGATGAGTACTGTCAACACATGAACCTTTATTTTATATTGATAAAGATGTAAATCTTATTACTAAAATATTTCGTTCAACACATGACTAATCTCAACGGATGAGTACTGTCAACACATGAACCTTTATTTTATAATATTCTTTATTTTCTAAATTGGAATGAGGCCCAATCAATCACCATATAATGTTAATTATATGGATTTTCATACATTACACACATATAATAGCATTGAAAATAATCAACCATCAACCAAAGTGCACTACACTGTATAAGCATCAAATATAGATATCTAATGCTTATAACAGCCTGTCAATCAATCGATCGACATATTTAATAAATCAGGATGAGTGAACTTCATATTTCATCCTAACACCCGTGTGGGGTTTCAAACAATCAAACACAGATTTTATTTGTGCAGTTGGGCGATGTGTAAAATTTATCGTCCCAATCAATGTCAGTCAAATCAATGTACATAAACAAACCGTCCGGTTTGTAAATGAATATTTATTTATTCACATTCACTATATTCATATTCACGTTAAAAAATTATATTTATAACGATAAAACATTTTATTTTAACATATGAATTTCTATTCAGTTCATTCTTTAAATAAAATGATATTCTTATTTTTCTAACTTATTTTAGAAAATTTCGGCGGCATAACGGCATAATACTAGAAACGGGACGAGGCCTAGCCTTATCCCCGGTCTAGTGAAGGCCCATGCCATTCACACATCAATCAAATCAATTTCATTTCACTAAACAATGCAGTTCAAACCAAATAATCTAACCAACTACACAACCAAACAATTTAACAAACAAGCCATCCATGGTCTGTGGATGACGGGTGTCGGGTGCTACTAAACACCGTCTGCATCCTAGTGTATATATATATAGCTAGAAAAAGAAATTGAAAGTTGAGAAATTCTCACCGATAGCTATCCTAAATCCACGGCTCTTCCTTTGCAGAAACCTTCGTCGTTCTCGCCTTTTTGTCATCTTCTTTGCCCGTATTCACTACATATATAAAAATCATATTTTTACTTCGCTATTCAATATATACAAAATCGCATTTTTACTTCGATGTTCAATATATAAAAATCACATTTTTACTTCGATGTTCAATATATAAAAATCACATTTTTACTTCGATGTTCAATATATAAAAATCACATTTTTACTTCGATGTTCAATATATAAAAATCACATTTTTACTTCGATGTTCAATATATAAAAATCACATTTTTACTTCATTAAAAATGAAATCTTTACTTTGTTGTTCATATATAGGAAAAATCAATCTCTTTATAAAGGAAAAATTCAGTTTTGTTAACTATAAAAATTCCGTTCTTATTAACTATAAAAATCAGTTTTTATTAACTCTAAAAATCAGTTTTCGTATCAATGAAAAATCAGTTTCATATCCATGAAAAATCAGTTTAAACCACGAAAACAAGAATCTTACAGTAGTTGAAATGAGGAAGGGGGGAGTGCTTACAGGTGCGGGTCGAGGAGGGTGGTCTGCGTGGCCAGGTGGAAGGCGGCAAGGGGTAGCAGTGGCATCCGACGTTCGAATCTGGGGCTCGCGACTGGCTTGGGGTTTAGGGCTCGAGGGGGATGGCGCCAACGTGGAGGAGGATCGGAGGGACAAAGGAGAACGAGAAGAGGAGGAACGGGAAGAAGGGGGAAGGCGCCTGATCGGAGGTGGAGGAGATGGGCGGCGGGATCGAGGGCGAGGGCGCTTCGATTTTTTTCTTTTTCTTTCTGAAGTCTACGGTGAGAGAGGGAGAGTGTATAAGGGGGTATATATAATTTTATTTTATTTTTATTTCAAAAATGCTGACTTTTCATTCGACCACTAAACGAGACCCAACGGCTGTCGCCCATAGCGTAATACCCCCATTCCGAACACAATGGGATATGTATCGTAGGCCAATTCGACCATTAAGATCAGTTTGTGTCAAAATCAAAAATATAACTCTATATATTGAATTTGAACGTGCATTTCAATTTACCGGGCCCACATACAGACTCTAATAATTCCCGAAAAATATTTTCTAGCTTCGTATTGACCATACGGTCCTAACAAAACTAATTTCGTCAAATTCTGAGACCGTTTGAAAAATGGCCAATTTGCAGTCGATTAAAATCAACTGAACTGGTCAAACGCGTTTTCCTATGCCACGCTCACATATTGATTCGAAAAATTATGAAATTTGAAACCTAGCAATAACTTGACATCGCGAATCCAATAAAAGTGGTTTCGTCAAAATCCGAGGCCGTTTGCAAAATGTCCATTTTTAAGGGCCTGAATTCCATAGCGACTATTCAAAATTTTCAACTGGGCACATCTTTTTATCCCCGCGATGAAATTTGATTATTCGAATTCGTTGGAAAGATATTCACAAAGAGATCCTATTATTTTTGGTTTCACTAAAATCCGGATTGTTTTGCACCCGGTACATTCAATTGAAGTTTGAAATCGAATTATCGAACTACCGCACCATTTTCAATTCTATTTATAATTATATAAATATTTATATTCTAACGACGATCTATATAAATATATTCGTTCGAATTCTATTCAAAATAAATTTCTCGTCGATATTATTTAAAATAATCTATTTTAAATGTTCAAAATTCGCTAAAATTGCCAAAATAAAAATTTTAAACTGGCCCAGATTTCCGGGTTGTTACAATCGCCCCCACTTAAAACTTTTCGTCCCCGAAAAGGAACAAAGTCGAAAGTGTTTTGATTAATCAACTCTACTTCCGATCCAGCTTTCATTCTCCAACTTTTCAGTTTCTGAGAATTTTCAAATTCTTCCAAAATTTGGCTAACACCCTAAATTTTTGAAAAATTTCGCCATAACCTCCCCTGCACCGGGAGCCACGGGAAAATCCCGAAATTGCCATACAGGCCTTCTGATCTCAAAAAGAAAAAGAAAAAGCCAAGCGGCAACCAATAGGCTCATAAAATCATCATCACCCAAATGAAACAGTAAATTATGTAGTAAACATGTACCTATTTGTCGGGCAAACAAATTTTATTCTCTGCTCTAGCCTCCTTGCTATGACCTGTTCAATGTAAGCACATGTATATGCAAGCAAATGCGACCAATTTTCAATATAATTCAATATGTGATTCAATTAGGCTAATTGGCTAAAAATTAGCAAACAAATAAACAAACAACACAAACATCAATCAATTAGTGAATTAGAGTTTCAAATTCATAATTTTGATACATATACAAAAATCAGATTTTGATGCCAAATCACAACAATAAGCCCTATCTAATTTTGGTCCTCACACCAGTCAATAGGAAATATATAGATATTACACGTTCGTCACTCGAATATAAATTCTGATGATGATATATCAATCATCAGAATCACCCCCGGGCGACTAGAGTGTAATTCTATATCTTTCCAGTATATTAAAACTTCAAATACACGTTTGCAAGGCGTATATGCAAAATCTTTATATACTGGACTGTCCTAATCAATATAGAGTAAATATTCAAATACGTATGATACCGCGATGAAATGGTTCAAATTTCAAAACAAATATTGTTTTTACTTTTAAAAATATACTCTTTACACTCGTTCTAGGATACTACTGATCCTATCTCTAACGAGTCATTCCCATTGGATATTACTAATCCAATATCTGATGAATCCTTTCGTATTGTTCTAATGTGTCTTGTTCTCTGAGCTTTGTAAACCAAAGCTCTGATAACAAATGAAGCGACCCGAAACTTCCCCGGTCTCCGAAGAGATGGGAAAGAACGAATTACTGTGAGGACAAGACAAATCAGAACGCAGACAAACGAACATTTCATTGTATATTACAACAATGCATCAGATTACAAGAATATACATAGTATAAATGAATAAATATTACATAGAAATATCAGAGATTTAAATTACATTTAAATACATAGCAGCGAAAAATAATACAATACACAACTAGAAGAGATATACGGATACAAAGCTTTCCGATATCATTCCAGCTGTAAACCAGGATCCTGTGAATATAAATCTGCAAAACCAAAACTACTAGCTGCCCGTGTCAAAATAGGGGCACCCAGAGTTTAGGTTAAAACAATAAACTCCAGGCCAGTCATGTGACTGGTGTGAGAACTAAAACATTTAATCTTTATTTTTAAAGTTAGGTAAATCAAGGGACCACGCCGTATAACACGGAACGAGTTTCCTCCCAGGAATACCAGTGCATAAAACAAACAGCGCAATGCTAAATAAAGAAAAATGAAGCTGTTATAAGACCCAGGTCCTATCACACAATGCAACGCAAGCCGGGGGATTGGGTTTTCCCTTATAACAGCCAAAGAATGCTTGATACGTTTAAAACAAATCATTTGACACTATTATATGTGCATAGTGTATAAAACAACTTCAAATCATAAGTATCAATCATAGACGACATGGGTACCATATATCATGTCGCCATACTACTTCTACAATTAAAACCGCAAATGTCACGTATTTGGAAATTGGATTTCCGTCTGTGAACCAAGGCCAGGGATCGTCCTTTACCTATTCGTGACTCTCTAGCCCGAGCCACAGGTTCAGAGCTCGAGTGACCCTTGGAGCGACAGGGCCGGTCCACCGATGTGAATTAAAATGCCTGAACACTACGTTTCCCCGCCCTTTGGGGCGTAAATGAGCTAACGAATGACTCCATCGGACCCGGATCGTCCGATCAAACCGATGCGCCTCGCAACAGCAACAACCATACAGGTGAAAAGTATATAAATGTCAGGGCTGGTAGGTCACTAACACCACCCTAGCTAGAAAGAAACGCATGCCCTCCCTGAGGTCCTCTCCCGTTTTTGGTTCACAACCGGGGTGCGAAACTCGCGAAGTAAACGTTACACAAAGCTACGCCACAAAGGTCGTGCTTCGATCATCACCACAAGACTTTGCTTTTCAACAGAAGCCTCGATCAATTGCATCTTAGCATGCCACATAGGCAATTCACTCCATGCGTTTGATATCCATCAATATATAACCCCTGAGATCGTACGTCTCAGAGAAGGGCGTTAAGCAAGAGAATAAATTCTCCGCCGCCAAACAGATATATATTCAATAGAGATCAATCACACGGACTAAAATCCAATGTCAGACACATAGTCCATTTACAAGTTCGCTCTTGGTCTGAACGAAACCGGAGGCACCTAGTACCCTGCATATCCATCGATCTCCAAGTACGTCTGGCCGATCACCAACTGTTTCCATCTTCTTGGGTGTATAGCCCAATCAAGATCATCAGTAATCACCCAAACGACGTGAAGACTTCCGGTCTTCGACCACCGTCTTCATCTTCGACTTATCGTCGTATCAGTTATTCAGAATGGGATAAACCCGGTCTTCCCGAATAACTCACGTATATTTTAAATAAGTGTTACACGAACACAACATACGCCTCATTCCAATTCATCAGTCACTAACTGTAAATTAATCAAGAGAATAATTCCCCAAATATTAACCCCGAAGGCCAAACCAACATCAGATCAATATCCAGAAAACCATTCTGCTTGGCTAACCGGCAGTTAGTTTCTAAATTTCACATTCATAGGGAAAGGTTCCCATTAATTTTATCAAAGATAAATTCTTTATATTTATTCTTTAATCTATTTTTGAATATCAATTCAAACTAGTCGGGATTAGCGAACCTTACCGAAGTAATCATTTATTTTGATTTCCCAATCCCAACCTATTCATCCCATGAAGTAAAACTGGTAATACTTCATATCTAACACCACAGTGTTATCGGTAAATTCAATTACCATTTCACGTTCAAATCTAATTAAAGATTTAACTATCGCCTGGAGTAAAACTGGTGATACTCCATTCTCGATCCTTTCAATCTAATTAAAGATTCATTAAAACTCCACTTAGTTTTAATCTTTAACTGGGTTAAAGAATCAGTGTCATTTAAAACACAGTTCACGATAAACCCAAAATCACATTCATTAATTATCGGGTTAAAGAACAAGTGTTATTTAAAACACTGTTCACGATAAACCCAAAAATCAATATCGATTCAATTCCAATTAAATATTATTTAATTGGTATACTTCATTAAATCTAAATAAAAAGATTTAATCTTTTCTCAACTGGGTTTAAGAACAGTGTTAGTGAAGACACCATTCACGACAAACCCAAATCACATTTGATATTCAATACAAGGCTCTGAATAGAAAATATATCGGCTTATATTCAATATCAAATTCTACGATTAACAAATGTCGTTTTGGAAATAACGATATAAATATATATCTTTCAAATTTCCATAACAACATCCGTATAATCACGAATTCCAACATCGAAATATTCCGAAGACAATTTCAATTCAAATCCACTCCAATGCAATCATTGGAAATTCTGGTTATTTTTAAAAGCCATCTCTAACCTAGTTTATTTATTTTAAAAATAAATAGAATTATAATTCTAGTTCAAAACTAGCTCATTTCGATAAAAATCTATTTTTATCTTTTCAAATATGGAGTTTTTCAAACCAATTCTTTCTAAATCATTTCTTATGATTTTACACAAATTATTACAATTTTTAATAATTTTATCAAGGCCCGTACAGTCGATTTCCATCAACGGTCATCGAACTGCACTTACAGCGACCTTTTTCAAATTTGATTTGGACATAATTCCAAATCCAACTGTTAGATTTCAAATTTCTAGTATTCGTTAGAAAGCTCCTTTCGATACGAACCCAACGGTTCCGGTTTCAGGAGAATCCGACGGTCGGATCTCTCGTAATATTCGTTCGAAGTTAATGGACGAAATTCGCGAACTGCCACGGCGCGGCGCGTTCTATTCAGGCCATTATATTATATATATAATATATATTTCGTCGATTTCTATTTAAAACGAATTATATAGATAGTTTTAAATTCGTTTCAAAAACAATTTCAACTTCCATTTCAATCTAAAGCAAAATTGAATTCTTCTTTATAAATTCGTTTTAAAATTCATTTCTATTCAATTCAAATTGGTTTTCTATTCGATTCAATTCAAATTGGTTTTCTATTCGATTCATTTCGAAATCGTTTTCAATTCAATTCATTTCAAAATGAATAAAATCGATATA